>CAMRHE010000231.1:1505000-2705000 GCA_947044405.1 Leptodactylus fallax | reverse complement strand
GTCACGCGTTGTGAGGCACGCTGTCAGCACACCCCACGTGATCGCTAAGGCTGAGGCCTGGCCTCAGCGGTGATGTCCGGAACGCCAGAAGATGACGTCGGACGCCAGGACAGGTGAGTAAAAATGTTTGTTATTTTTACTCACCACGGAAAGGGGCCCTGCGGTCTCTTTCTGTTATTGATTTGTCCGGGCCTGACTCCGGGATCCGGAGTCATCAGGTTCCGGATCCCGGGGGCCCCTTTTGTGACGGGGCCCTGGGCAATTGCCCAGTTTGCCCCCCCCCCCCCCAACACCAGCCCTGCTGGGCCTAAACAACAGCAAGAACTGACATGTTGCGTTTTTTTTTTTTTTCCCCTGTAGCATTCAAATGAATCCTGTTTGTGGGGAAAATCTGTGCCAAATGCGCTAAGGCAGGGTCGGCTCCAGGTCTGTGTGGGCCCCTTTTGGAGCAACCCATGCACATTGCAGCAAAAAAAAAAAAAAAAAAACCACCGGTCCCGAATTAGGTGTTTTTTTTTTCGGGGAGGCAGACCTACTGGAGTGGACTGTAATACAGTCCATTCCATTCAAGTAGATAGAACCTGTTCAGACATCTGAAAGTAAAGAGGAATTTTAGGCAGGCATCTGCCCTGGATTCCTCTTTATTTTTCTGCCCCCGGCTCACGGTGGTAGATACAGAGCATCAGCATGCCCTTGCGGCTTTCCACCACTGATTAGGCCCAAATATATGGGTCTAATCAGTGGGGAGTTTCAAGCCACAGCCTCCGAATCAGCTGCAGAATCCGCAGCAAGATCCAGCAGGACACTTGTTTTTTTTCAGCGTCCTGCACTAATTGTTTTCAATGGGAGACAGAATGAGGGAATTATCTGTCGCTGATTTGGGGGCAAAATCCGCTGCAAAATTAGTGGCAGATTCCACCATGTGAACAGGGCCTGATTCTGTTAACAGTGCAATGAACACTTTCATCTCTATTAACCCCTTAAGGACCCAGCCCAAAGTGCGTTAAGGACCAGGCCTTGTTTTTCAAAACTGACATGTGTCACTTTATATGGCAATAACTTTGAGACGTCTTAACTTACACAAGTGATTTTGAGACTGTTTTTTCGTGACACATTGTACTTCATGTTAGTGGTAAACACTAATGAATATTTTTGTATTTATTTATTAAAAAAAAAAAAATTAAAAATCGCAGTTTTCAAAATGTGAAATGCTCTGCTTTTCAGATAGTCATACCACCCAAATACATTAATACATATTATCTACCATATCTCTGCTTTATATCGGCATCATCTTTTAATCGTCCTGTAATTTATTTTGGATGTTAGAAGGCTTACAAGTGTAACAGCGATTTTGCAGATTTACAAGAAAATTTCCCAAACTAATTTTTTACGGACCACTTCAGTTCTGAAGAGGATTATAAAAGGCCTATATATTAGAAACCCCCCATAAATAACCCCATTTTCAAAACTGCACCCTTCAAATAATTCAAAACAGCATTTGGGAAGTTTGTTAACCCTTTAAGCATTTCACTGGAATTAAAACAATATGGAGGTGAAATTTAGACATTTCATTTTTTTCCACTAATTCCTTAATTTAGCCCTAAAATTAACACATTCACAAAGGGTTAAAGGAGAAAATGCATCTCACAGTTTGTTATGCAATTTCTCCCAAGCATGGAAATACCCAACATGTGGGTGTAAACTGATGTTTGGGCGAATGGCAGCGCACGGAAGAGAAGGAGTGACACTGGGCGTCTGAAAAGCTGATTTTGCTGGAATAGTTTTCAGGTGCCATGTCTCATTTGCAGAGCCCCTAGGGCCGTGATGGCGAACCTATGGCACGCGTGCCAGAGAGGGCATGCAGAGCCCTCTCAGTTAGCACGCGCCGTCGCTCCGGTACAGGAATCCCGGTTAGTGAGCGATCGCTTCTTTCAGCTGTATGTGCATATGTACATACAGATGAAAGCTGTCACTGTAGGCCGTGGTCCACGGAACAGTGGCCTACACTGACTGCAGAGTGTGACCTCTGCCCCGTCGCAGGCGCGATGACGTCATTCATCAGCGCCTGCGAACAGAAGGAGGAGGAGGACGCTCTTCGTGGGACTGGGTAAGTAACAAACTACAGTATGGGGGCCTACTGTGAAGCATCTAATACTGTGTGGGGGCCTACTGTGAAGCATCTAATACTGTGTGGGGGCCTACTATGAAGCATCTAATACTGTGTGGGGGCCTACTGTGAAGCATCTAATACTGTGTGGGGGCCTACTGTGAAGCATCTAATACTGTGTGGGGGCCTACTGTGAAGCATCTAATACTGTGTGGGGGCCTACTGTGAAGCATCTAATACTGTGTGGGGGCCTACTGTGAAGCATCTAATACTGTGTGGGGGCCTACTGTGAAGCATCTAATACTGTGTGGGGGACACTGTGAAGCATCTAATACTGTGTGGGGGCCTACTGTGAAGCATCTAATACTGTGTGGGGGCCTACTGTGAAGCATCTAATACTGTGTGGGGGCCTACTGTGAAGCATCTAATACTGTGTGGGGGCCTACTGTGAAGCATCTAATACTGTGTGGGGGCCTACTGTGAAGCATCTAATACTGTGTGGGGGCCTACTGTGAAGCATCTAATACTGTGTGGGGGCCTACTGTGAAGCATCTAATACTGTTTGGGGGCCTACTGTGAAGCATCTAATACTGTGTGGGGGCCTACTGTGAAGCATCCAATACTGTGTGGGGGCCTACTGTGAAGCATCTAATACTGTGTGGGGGACTACTGTGAAGCATCTAATACTGTGTGGGGGACACTGTGAAGCATCTAATACTGTGTGGGAGACCCCATTTTGGAAACTACACCCCTCACAGAATTCATCAAGGGGTATAGTGAGCATTTTGACCTTACAGCCGTTTCACAGATTTTACTAACACAGGGATGTATAAATGAAAAATTACTAAAATGTCACTTTATCCACAAAGTTTTCATTTTCACAAGGGGTTAAAGGAGAAAAAGGACCCCACAGTTTGCAAAACAATTGCTCATGAACACGGGGGGGCTCAGAATGGAAAGAGCGCTATTTGGCTTTTGGAGGGCAGATTTTGCTGCAATAGTTTTCAGATACCATATCGCATTTGAAGAGCCCAAAAAGGACCAATACAGTGGAAACCCCCTAAAAGTGACCCCATTTTGGAAACTAAACCCCTCACAGAACATATAAAGGGGTATAGTGAGCATTTTGACACTACAGCTGTTTCACAGATTTTATTAACATTGGGACATTAAAATGAAAAATTACTTTTCTTTTCCAATAAACCGTCAATTTAGCCCTAAATTTTTCATTTTCACAAGAGGACAAAGGAGAAAAAAAAGCTCCCCAAAGTTTGTTACACAATTTCTTCTGAACACAGAAATGCCCCATATGTGGTTGTAATCTGCTGTAGGGGTACATGGTGGGGCTCAGAATGGAAAGAGCGCTGTTTGGCTTTTGGAGGGCAGATATGGCTGGAATAGTTTTTGAGTGCTATGTTGCATTTGCAGAGCCCCTAAAGTATCAATACAATGGAAACCTCTCAAAAGGGACCCCATTTTAGAAACTGCACCATTCAAGGAATGTATGAAGGGGTATTATCATTTTGAGCCTAAAAATGCTTCCCAAAAATTTATGTACAAAGTGAAAATTAAAGTTTTTAAAGAAATATCCAATTTCATTGCCTAATATGTTGCGGCCACTTTGTGGCATCAGAGACATGAACTCCTAAAACTATTAAGTGGGCTATCCTGGGGACAAAAAAAATTAAATATGTGGGTGTAAACTGCTGCTTGGGCACACAGCAGGGCTCAGAAGGGAAGGAGCACTGTGTTTTAGCTTTTGGAGTCTAGATTTAGAGGGACTTTCTGGTTGCCATGTTATTTTTGCAGAGCCCTGGAGGTGCCAGTAAATTGGAATTCTGCAAGACGTGACCCCATTTTGTAGGAGCAATTTTAGAGTCTCTGCAAATGTGACATGGCGTCGAAAAAACAACAATCTAAATATGCGCTCCAAAAGCACATAGCACTCCTTTACATCTGCGCCCTGCTGTGTGCCCAAATGGCAGTTTATGCCCACATGTATGATACTGGTGTACCCAGGATAATGTACTTAATGTCATATGTGGGTATAAACTGCTGTTTGGACACAGCCGGGCACAGAAGGGAAGGAGCGCTATTTGGTTTTTGGAGCACAGACTTGGACGGTTTGGTTTTTGGGCACCATGACACTTTTGCAGAGCTGAAATGCCAGTACAGTGGAATCCCCTGTCATGTCACCCCATTTTGGAAACTACACCCCTGAAGGAATTTATCCAGGGGTACAGTGAGCATTTTTAACCCCCAAGTGTTGCTATAATTTATTATTCATAAATGAATACGCAGCTGATGGGGAAAGGTGAAAATGACAATTATTCCAGGAATACATCATTTCAGTGCTTAATATATTGTGCCCGCCTTGTATCAGAGATGAACGCTCCAAAAGCTGTTGTGCCCGGGATCCCCGCTCAACAGTTTTTGGAGTGTGTCTGTGCAAACATAAGCTGGGCACAACATATCCGGACGCCAATGAGTTAGTGCATCAAACTCAAAGGGGCCCCGGCTACCATAGGGCCCGGTGCAAGTGTACCGTTGACCCAATAGTTAAAGCGGTCCTGGCCTGGCGATCCCGGCCTTACTTACCAATCCCCGGTCCTGTAGCAGGATAAGTGAGTAAATAGGGTCTGTTACCTGTTGGGATTACTCCAGCAGGTAACGGCCCATTTAAACAGCAGTCAGCACCCAGCAGCCCAGTGGGCTCCCTCAGAAGCTTGGGGACCTGGCACTTGCCCAGGTACATTGGGTGCTGACGCCGGCCCTGCGCTAAGGTACAGTTTCCTATTGAAACCGACGGGAGGCAGAGGATGGCTTTTTGTCCCCTCACTTTCCAAAGTGAAAACTGTACTAGGCCTTCCTTTGACAGTCCCCTGGAGTTGAATGAATTGGAAGCACCCATACTTGGATGTTGCTCAATTAATATGGGGAAACATGGTACCAATTTAATTGAATCCAAAATAAATTATGCTTATTAATTATAGAATTTTCTAATATTGAATAATTAATTAGATGCATAGTTTGTTGCATATTTGTTTTCATAGGAATTCAGTTACTAGCTTTTTAATGAATTAAAGGGCACCTGAGATTTCATGAAAAGTTGAAATATGTTCAGGGTATTGCTGAGCAGTCTATTCTATTACTGTATAAGTCTTCATACATGGCGTCCTATCAGGTTTTCTGTTTCTAATTTAAATCTACTTTATGGCTGCGGCACATTTCAGGGTGGGTTCACACTTGCGCTTGAGTCCGTCCGCTGCCAATCTGAGTGAAAATCTCGGGAAACTGGATAGGCACCGGATAGCGACAGGTTATCGACACATTGCTTAAAAACCCATTCATTTGAATGGGTTTTTAAAGCAATGCGCGGGTGTCCGATTGCACCCTCTGTGCCGTGAATCCAGTTTTTTCGTCGGAAACAAAGTCGGAAATGCAGGACTTTGTGTCCGAGGAAAAAAAAACGGCTTTGCAGCGCAGAGGGTGCAATCGGACACCCGCGCATTGCTTTAAAAACCCATTCAAATGGATGGGTTTTTAACCAATGCGTCGCTAACCTGTCGGTATCCGATGCCTGTCCTGTTTCCCGAGACTTTCACTCGGATTAGCAGCGGACGGACTCAAGCGCAGGTGTGAACCCACCTTCTTCCTGACAGCACTGCGCTATGGGCGAGGACAGAGAGAGGGGGCGTTCCTTACTGCCCGGCTATGACACTGAGCTGTGAGGAACGCCCCCCAAGTCTATGAACGAGAACTGTCGGGGAGGGCGTTCCTCACAGCGCAGCTAGACTGTCAGGAACGCCCTTCTGACAGTAAACCGTGAAACTTACACCGCCGATATGTCCAGCCCTGGGGCACATACCGGGAAAGCCGGCAGTGCGCTGAATTCAGCACGCTGTCGGCTTTCTAGCGGTATGTAAAATACCATATACATGAGGACGTGAAAGGTCCTCTTTAAAGGAAATCTGTCATCAGGGTGAATCATATTAAACCAGCAATACAGTTGGACATGCATTACATTCAGATAAGCCTGACCTTTTTCCCATTTTTTTAAAAATTCATGCCTCTGTTGCAGAAATATTAATTTATTGCACAATATGCAAATGAGCAGTCTGGAGCACCGAGGGCTGTTCCAATTCTCCAAACTGCTACACCCCATACTGCTCTAAGTGATATTTCACCATAGCTCTCTGGCCCTGTAAATTAAAGAAGGGAGGGGGAAGGAGGGCATATTAGAGCAGTGTGCAGAAAAGCAGTTTGGAACAACGGAGCCACCCTCGGTGCTCCAGAATGTCCATTTGCATATTGTGAAATAAATAAAAGAATTGTGAAAAGTGACCATTTAAAGAAGCTTTATTGCCTCTGACTGACCTTGGCTATCAGCCAGACAATGGAAAAAAATAGAGGAGTTGGTGGTTTAGCCTATATTTCACAGCACTGCTGGTCAGTGAACCTATCAAACTTCTATATTATGGGAACGGAAAGCGGTGATTGACCATACTGGTTAAGACAATACTAACTTTCCCTTTTTTCCAATATAATAAAAACTTTGCAGTTCAGATGATGCACTGAAGTATCTGATCACTACAGCATGTGGAACCCTAGACAGAACCTCAGATAGTTTCCAATCAATTAATAAAAGCACAGGGTCCTATTACTAAGTAAGAAGCCAAGACATCACATATAGCACTGAAGTATCACCTGAGCCGGTCTACACTGTCATGAACCTGTTGAGTTAGGTCACAGCCTAGGAGGGCTTATGAAAGTCTGCATGTCTACCTACAAACACATGCATGGAATTTACCCAACTAAAAACAGATGCCACAAAAAACCAAAAACAAACAGAAAACATGCCACAATACACTGTGTACATTTCAATAAAATACAGTAGTGGCCTACAGACAAGGTATGGTATACAGTTGCATACCGTAAACATTACGCTCAGAGTACACACTGTTATATATGCACAGTTAGGCCATCAATTTTAGAATACACTTGCTGTATTCTTGATATATTTGAAAGGGACACCATTGCAGTACCCATAACTGCCACTATTAAAAAGTAGTCAATATGTAAACAATGTTGTAACTGCATTCTCAGTGAAACAGCTATTTGCAGGGGTCCAGACGGTCAGACCCCCACCGGTCTCAAAATGATGAGCGGTGGATGATCCTTTTAAATCCAAACAGAATGTGAACAGAATCCAAGTATAATTATTACATGGCATGTCCAAGCTCCAACATATCTGGAGAGTGAAAACTAGTGTAGCAGATAGTTCTACTTGCAATGATGGACCATTACAAATCTAATATTTGGCCTATTACATAAAAAAGAGTTCTAAGAAAAGTTGTGAGAGTGGTTCATAGCATGGAATTGGAATCCTGCCTTGACATTTCCCATGTAGATATAAAAGCAGTGACTGGCTGCTAAAGGGTTCAATGACTGTGTAGGAACAACTTCTACACACAACTGATCGTTTTCAGGGGTGTTTTGCTGGTGTCTCGCTTTGTTCCTTGGATTTAATCATAACTGAGTGCAGAGGTTGCAGTAACGTCTGTAAAGGAATTTTACACATTGAAAAGACAATTCATATTAATATGCATGACACTTTTCCCAGCATTTGAACATCTAATCTTAGTCCCCGAGCACTTAAAGGGGTTGTCCAGGGACTGTTAGTTTACTTACCTGTCCCGGATTATTGCAGTTGATGGACCTTAGGGTTCCAGCCGCATCACGACCTGGGGAATGTGATCAGAAGCGGGCCTTCAGCCTTGCTTTGCCTCCCAGGTTGCTCTGCCCCCTCTTCCACTGATCTCACAGATAATTATTTGAGATCAGTGGAGAGGGGGCAGAGACACCCAAGAGGCTGAATGCTGCATAAATCACATGACCTGGGGGTCGTGACGTAGCTGGGTCCATCAGCTGCAATAACCCAGGACATGTAAGTAAATTAACAGTCCCAGCACAACCCCTTTAAGGCTACCATGGCCCTAGCCTGCTCACAAGGAGAACGGAGGAGCTTCTGGTGACGTTAATTGATTACAGTCTCTGTTAACCTGTCATTGGCGACAAACAGGTTAACAGATGCTGTAATCAAAAACCTCCCGTTGCCGACATGCGACATACTATTATGGTGGATGTTGGCACTTTAAATATGATGCCCACTCGCTCTAAAGAGAGGAGACTGCACTAATGTCCGCGATCAGAGTCCTCTCTAATGGTGGGCATTTTGTACATCTGAGATCTCCCAATCCCCACTCCAACCCCTTCAGACCGAGCCCCTGTCTCTTCACCTACCAGTATCGCTCCCACACAGCAAGATCGCAAGAGCTGTCTAGCGTGTATGACAGCCAGGATCCCTCTGAAGGCTTCCAGGCTTGTCATAGAAAAGATATGCCTGTAGTAGGCTTCAAATAGTTATAAAATGATTCTGCTATGGACAGTTGTATCGCAGTCTATGGGACAAGTGACCTAATGATAGCAAGTTCAAGCATCCTAGGGGGCTAAATCTCCATGTCTGAAGATGGAATGACATAACCTGACCGGAATAAAAAAAAAAAAAAAAGTGATAAAAGAGAATTTTTACTCTTCCAGAAAAAAAAAAAAAAATTGTAGTGTGACCTCTGAATGAGTATTGATGTTGTGCCTTGATTTACACCACAGTACACAAGAATCTCCTCTTTGGTTTTCTTCGATTCTCTGTACCATAATTCACTCCTTCAGGCCCAACAATATGCATAGTAAATTGTACCAGTTTTTGCCTTTACATTTCTTTAAATGTAAAGCTTCACCTTCTGAGCCAATTTTTGCCTCAAGTTTTTATTTGAGCTCCGGCAATCTTAGATTTTACAATTTTGCATGCCATCAAAATCTGTGTTCACAAAGGATGACTTCATATAAGAGACCTCAAAGCTATACGTCAACTTAGGTCACAACACTAAGATTGCATTGTGACTTCGCAAGTAAGGATTATGAATTGTGTGCCGGTGTAACTCACTTGTGACATGACAGCAGGTTTTTTGTGTCTAATAGGTGCTGCAAATCTTAAAACAACTTGACATCTTGTCAAGCCCTAAAATAACTCAATTCAATGCAACAGCAAATTGCTGAAAAATCATATTTTTTTGTTGCACAACTTTTTGTACTGTAACCAAAGCCTCCATGTAACCCTAGTCCCGTTCACCAAAACCCAAGCAACATTCTGAGAAAACGCTTTTTTTTTTTTTTTTTTTTTTAGTTTCAAAGAAGTGGGTACTACAGTGACTATAGTTCATATCCATACTGCCAATTTCAATTTTGGAAACTACGGTTACATCCTTATCAGTCCAGCACGGCCAGGACAACTGGATACAAGGCTGGAAGTAGTTATATCACCAAACATAGATCGTAGTCTATGGTTCATGGTCTGTGTGCAAAGAAAAAAAAATAGCTAACACTATTTCAGGCCGGTTGCAGATGACCTTGTGCTGCTGGCCGGCCGTGAATTAAAGGCATGGGCGGTGCACGGGGGGACACGAGTATGTCACCCATGCTTCCGCTGCTTCTTTCATTAAATGAATAGGAGCCACGGAAGCAAGGGCCCGCAAAATAGGACCTGTCGGCCCGCACGCGTGACCGTGTAATTCACTGTCATGTGTAGGGGCTCATAGAAATTAATGGGTCAGTGTGCTATCCGTGAAATACACGGATAGCACACTGATCACGGCTACAGCCGTTTTGCAAGGGGCCTCAGTCTGTGTTCAGCAGGACCACTGGGAAAAATGTCTCCAATGGTCTCAAAAATCAGTCCACTCCTTAGACTTACGAGAGGAAAAGCATCTGTATCTTGCAGACGTAACTTTTTTTTTTTTTTTTTTTTTAATATATATAGGTTTATGTGAATTGAGTCAAAGTTTGTTACCTCTTGCTGTTATTATCCAAGCTATAAGTAACCTTGTAGATGGATGGGAAATACTGACTAGTGTCACACAAGCACCCTCTCAAGCAGTCTCATGGGGTACCATAAAAATATTTCTAACCATGCTTATGCCTGGCAGTCAGATGTGTTCTCTGGATCACTCCACTGAAATGTTCATACTATATTTAGTATGACTTGGAAGGAAAAAAAGACAGTTGTAGCTTCTACAGCTATACATCTTCATTTTGTTCCACACATTTTTTCTTTTTAAAATCCACATTAGTGAATAATTCCTTCCTGTAAGTAATAAACTTTTCTCTCTGAGGAGTTGAAACATGTACTTTTAGTCACCTGGATCCCCCCTAGGTGTAAACAGTTTTTTTTTTTTTCCATTAATTCATTTATTTAAATATAAGTTAACCATCCTCATCTTTTTCAAGTTAGGCCACCTTTATAAATCACATTCTAAATAATCGCAGTTTGGCGTGTGTCTTTCCTTATAAAGCTGTGCCAAAAATAGTGCCATTATTAAATCTGAGGTCTTACCAATGTTTGCATTTTTGTTACCCATGTCACTTATAACTATAAAAAGACTGAAGAATCTGGTCTTACAACATGCCATCTAGCTATCTCCCCAAGTCATTAGTATACTACAGAAACGTAAGAAAAATGTGAGTTGATACTCTGTGTACTTGTGCCTGAACAGTAAAGCACCGCCTTCACCACTTTAATGCACAGTGGCACCTTGTTCCCTGAAGATTGCAGGGTTATCCTAACCATTAGGCTGCATTCACACTTCCATAATCCTTCCTCATTACATGGCTCATATTACAGTTACAAATATCACCTTGGCCAGTTGTAACCGATCTACAGTCATGATACAGACTGTATCAAACAAGCAATACATTATAATAATATTCCGGTCATGTGAATACAGTCCAAGAAAAACAATGACTATGCTTGAAACCGTGGCAAAGATATGTACAGCACCTTATTAACACGATTATTACTCCATTCCTCGATGGAGCAATGACATAGGCTATATATAATAATTACAAACCTTTAGTCACAAGGCTGTGGACAATAATGCACTACTGACCAGTGACTTGAAGGTATACTAAACCCAAATAGAAGAAGAAAAAAAAAAAAAAAAAAAACACCGAACATCACCACCAGATTTTTCTAGCTCTACTTTTCTCTTATAATTTCAGAGCATGAAAAATAAGTTAGAAAAGCTGTGGCAGCCATGTTTTTTTGCCTCCTCCCTCTACCCGCCGACCCTAGAGGAGAGGGCGGGTTTTGGCTGCATACTTTTTGTCTATACAATGAGGGTGGCCATTTTGTTGGAAGGAATCCCCCACTGTACGGTTGGTAGATTAAATTTGGCACAGTGAGGGGAATTCTTCAATCTCTGTATGCCAGTTTTCTGGAATAAAAGGATGCTATTATGGTGCATGTTTGGCGCCAAACATGCACCACAAGCCCCAATCAACACCTTGCTCACCACATTAGGCGAGTGGGGTGGGTCAGGCCAGGGATGCCTCAGGTCAACAGATTCATTATGATGAAAGTTATACTGTAAGTCTACTGGCGTAGATTTCCATTCTGGCGCAGGAACATCTGACTGCTTTATGAAGAGGCCGCAACCTTTTCATTAATCTCTCGGTCCCTTTGCCAGTTGGGACTTTTATTAAGACTGGAAAACGATAGTGGGCAAAGTATGGCAAATGCTATAGGAATACTATATAGTTTGTGGCTTATACAGTACCCATACAGAGGGATGTAAGTAGGAAAGACCAGGTCCCATAGCAAGCTTTTAACTGGGCCCACCTGGTAGAATGCCCTGTTTAGTAGCCCCCACACTGTGTAACACCACTTAACTGGCCAACATACACGGTATATCACCTCCTTTATTGAACCCCATACAGTACTGTCCCTGTACAAACTATAAACAACATTGATAAAGTTGACTCATTTTCAGAACCTAGACTACCTTTTATGGTAAAAAGTGATAGTAAAAACTGATGGTACACACTGATGAAAAATCCTGATGACAACTGACACATTTTCCCATCAGTTTTAAGTTGTAATCACTTAAAAAAGAGCTTACACCATCTCCAGTTCTTAGGTGCTGCTCCACTGATTCCTGCACAGTTGGAATTTTTCTCTAGCCCCCACCATTTCCGAACAATCAATGCTGTTAGTTTTGGTGCCTGATATGCTATTTAGGCTCTGTACTGTCAGGAGGGCGGTGTCAGGAGGGAGCAGACAAGGGGTGTGATACTGAGCTCTGATACTGGCTGTCTCTGAATCACCCCCCTACCCTGCATGACACCGCCCTTCTGACAGTACAGAACTGAAATAGCACATCAGGCACCAAAACTGCACTTTTTGCTAGGGAATGGTGAGGACTAGAGAAAAAAATTCCAACTGTACTGGAATCAGTGGAGCAGTGTCTGTTAACATATGCTAAAAACTTGAATTGGAGGAGGAAGCGAAAGGTCCTCTTTAAGGTTAAGACCCCACGTTGCGGAAACGCAGCTTTTTTTGTGGAAGATTTTGCTGCGTTTTTTTGAGCCAAAGCCAGGAGTGGATTCAGCAAGAGGGAGAAGAATAAGAACTTCCTGTATATTTCCCATTTCATTTGAAGCCATTCTTGGCTTTGGCTCAAAAAAATGCAACAAAATCTGCAACAAAAAAAGTTGTGTTTCCGCAACGTGGGGCCTTAGCCTAAGGGACAAAAAAAACTGATATGGATACAACTGACATATGCAGACATACCCGAAGGGTAGGTTCACACTATTGTTGGAAGTCCGTTAAGATATGGTCACACAGGGGCAGTTCACACAGATGAAAATTTCCTAGCTGATAGTTTCAAATTCCTGAAGTTGAATTTGAATTTTCAGCTTGTCCAAATTCCACGTCAAAATCCACACCTGCCAGGCGGTATTTTCTGCTTCCCATTCAATTTAATTGGAGTCATCAGAGAACGTCTTCCTGAAGATTGAGCATGATGCTTATTTTTACGCTAGATGAAAAATCTGCTAGAGGAACAATCTGAATCTAATTCTCATTGAAATGAATGAAGGCTGGATCAAAGTGGAATTTGAAGCCGATTTTGAGGCAGAATCCGCCGCAAATTCAGCCCCAAATTCCTCCATGTGAACATACCCTATCCTACCCTACCCTGGATCGGTTAAAAAAAAAAATTAACATTAACAGTAATCGTTAATGTCTGTTGTTATACCATTCGTTTTTGGGGAAGGGGTGTTTGATCTGCTTTTTGAGCATGCGCAGAAAAAAAAAAAAAAAAAAAAAAAAGACAGTAATAACAGACAGTATAATGGATGACTGTCCGTTACCAACCGTCATATGTCCACTGGCCATAGACATTAAAGTTAAAAAAAAAAGAAAATAACGTATAGTTCACATCCGTCATAAATCCGTTATTTTTAACAAAGCCAAAAGTCCTGCACCCTGCACTATTATCTCCGCCAAAATAACGGACCTGTGACAGATTTTGTGAAAATGGACAACAGATTAAATCCCATTGAAATCAGTGGGAATTTTACTCAATTGTTGACGGATCTGTTAGTGTCCGTTAACATTTTCTGATGGATTCTAACAATGGACACTAACAACGGTAGTATGAAAGCCCCCCTAATAATTCTCCTTTTGGGCGCTTTTGAAACAGTTTTTTCCCCATCACAATACAGATTCAAAAACTGTATCAGAACACCTCATAAAACCGTAGCCTTTTGCATCTACATGCATCTACACCTGTGCTTGGCTCAAAAAAACTGCATGTACGATTCTGACCTCATACACCAGAATTTGTACCCAAAGTGTACCCGTACAGCAGTAGGCTAACTACAGGGGATGGACAACAGGATATTGCATGACACCAGTAGTCCACTTTAAAGGGGATTGATAGTCATAGATTGTAAGCTCTTGCAAGCAGGGCCCTCAGTCCCAGTGTGTGAATTGACTATTTCTTTGTAATGTATCTTTTTTGTCAGTACTTGAACCCTACAAGTTGTACAGTGCTGCAGAATATGTTGGCGCTATATAAATAAAATGTATTATTATATTAAAGGGGATTACATATCTACAGGATATGTGATAAATGCTGTATCAGTGGGCAAATCCTGGAAATCCCTCCAACCACAAGTACAGAAGATCCCCCCCAACAAGAGTGTGAATAGAGGGGGTGGTCCTGGAGGTGCTACTGCTCCATTCCAAGTCAGTGGTGTTTATGGAAACATCATACATGACTAGTGACCACCCATATATGCCAGGCCTAAAACATAGCCACTAACATATGGGAACAGCTGGTGACATTACGTAATAACGAGAGCTAGGAAATCCATGTCCACTACGTCTTCCTGCCCCAGTCTCATGTGCATGGTGTCAGCTAGGTGCTGATGGCTAGAGGTAGGATGCTGAGGCCATGTCCTCCTGCACGGCACACGTATGACCTCTACACCTCTTACATACATATACACCCACAGACATGTCCTGCCACAAGCACCCACAGGCATGACAGGCCTCTCTCTCATCTCTCTGCTCACCTCGGGCTTCGGTGCTCGGGTACAGCCGCTCCGCTTTGCAGAGAAATTTCCGGGCTTTCTCTCGGTCCCCGTCCAGCAGCGCCGCCTTCCCAATTTGCAGGCAGCGATCAGCCTCATCCTTGTTACTCTCCATGGTCCCGGGGCTCCTCTCCTCCGCCGGCCCCGGCAGAGCAGTCGGTAGGAAGAAGAATCGGGAGGGGTTAAAGCGGACGGCTCCTCCTCCCTAAGCTCCTCCCCGTGGTCGCCATGTTTGTACACCCGCAATGTCTCTGCTGTGTGGCCGCGACTGGGGGCGTCGCTCAATTTGCCACACCCACACTGTCCTGTGTATCCGGAAGTCAAGGGACTGTAGGAAATCTACGTGTCTCTCTATATACACAGCACCTTGTTACCTGAGAGCGCCTCCTTCTATGTGCAGTGTGTGTGTACGGACCAGAGAGCCCACCTGAAGCTCCTCGGTCCGGTACAACAGGGCCCCAAAACTGCCATGTGCTATTTATAATAGTGGTGGCAACAGAGGAGTCATTTGTCACATCGAGGCGAGTTATGGTAGATGCTAGAATGGAGTGCGTAATATCAGATGCCAGTCGGTTATCTAAAGTAATAAAATAAGCTGTACTTACCTATGAGATCTCCATTTACACCAAACTTGCATTGGTAAGGCCTATCCCCTACTCCCTATGCATACCTTTCCAACTTTTTGGACTGTCAAATGGGATGTTCAGGGCCAGTGGCGTAACAAAAGTCTTGTGGGCCCGGGTGCAAAGTTTTGTCCGGGACCCCCTAACCCCTCCCTAAAGCAAATTTTTGACAGTGACGTTTACGGGTGCTGCAGCATTATCTCAGATACTTGAAAGGGATACAGCTGTAGTACCCACAACCAGTGTCGGACTGGGATGTCTAGGGCCCACCAGTGGAATTGTTTCTAGGGGCCCACCATCAGGACCCCTGCAGATCAGCGGTACCGAGACAGGGCGGCTAAAGGTAATAACATGCCGGGAGCCATGCTGCTCACCCACTATACCATGTGCACCACTGCACTACCTAAACCTACAGCTACACCTTGTATGGCAAGTGAACAGCGTGGCTCCTAGAATTGTTACCTTTACCTGTAGCCGCACTGTCCTGGAAAAGCTGATCTGCAGAGGTCCTGGCTGTTGTATCATCGTAGATGTAATATTGATGGCCTATCCTAAGGACAGGCCATCAATATTAGAAAGATGGATAAATCCTTTAAAGAGGTTGTCGAAGGAATTGGAGCAACCCATGTAGCTGGCGGGAGATGTAAAGTAAAAAATAAGTAAATTAAAAAGCATACTCACCTGTTCCCGGCACTCTGTTGTCCGCTGCCAGTGTCCTTTCAGTCTCATGCCGGTGACTCCTTGCTGGGAGTCCTGCACCTCATGTGATCGCTAAGACCAATTAGGTACAGGATTTCCAGAAATGAGGCGCTGCCATGAGACCAAACAGACACAGGCAGGGGACAACGGGGTGCTGGGGACAGGTGAGTATGCTTTTTTAAAAATTTTCTTATTTTTACACCTCCCTGGCGGCCAACACAGTGGTCGCTCCAGTTTATGGACAACCTCTTTTAAGGGGTTGTCTGGGCCAAATTTTTTTTATGGTCACTTCACTGGTCCCCCCACATAGTGGCCTCTTCACTGGTCCCCCATACTGTATGGGGAATAGTGATGGGGTCATTATATTGTGTGGGAGCAGTGATGGGGGCTAACATCCTGTGGGGGGGACATTAAACTGTGTGGGGCATATTAAAGGGGTTGTCCAGGGTTAATCTTTTTTATGGCCTATGCTCAGGATAGGCCATAAATACCTGATCGGTAGGGGGCTGACACATGGCCCCATCAGCTGTTCGGAGCCACTTCCGGAGCCCATTCTGTACACAATACAGGGCCGGAAACAGAAAGCTCCATCCGCTGTATAGCAGCCCGGCGCCTGCACTGCAGCTCAGCTCCTACTGACTTCAATAAGTGCTGAGATACAGTGAAGGTGCCCAGCCCCTATACAGTGGACAGAGCTTTCTGCTTCTGGCCCTGTATTGTGTACAGTACGGGCATCAGAAGTGGCTCCGAACAGCTGATCGGTCCGGGGTCAGCCCCCTACAGATCAGGTATCTATGGCGTATCCTGAGGATAAACCATGACAAATTATGCCTGGACAACCCCTTTAATATACACCCCTAATGCACCACACTTTAAAGAGATTGTCCAGTATAATTTTTTTCTTTTTTATAATTAGTCTGGGGGAGGTGAATCCTCCCTACCGGCCCCCCCCCCCCAAAAAAAAAAAAATGCTAAACATACTCACCTGTCTCAGGTGCTCCGGTGTCCTCCCAGCACGGTCTGGTCCTGCAGCTCTGCTGTCTTCTTTTTGCCGGAATTCCTCACTGGCTGTGACGTCCCAGGTCCCTTCCCTTAGGCCACTGATTGGCCTCAGGGATCACGTGACGTCACAGGTCGTCATGTGCAGAGGGAACTTCAGCTGGAAGAAAACAACAGAGCTGCAGGACCGAACCGCGCTGGGTGACACTGGGGACAGGAAAGAAAGTTTGTGGGGGTTTTTTTTGTTTTGTTTTTTTCACCTGCCCCGGCGTAATTAAAAAAAAATGAAGGAGCCACTGTATGGAGTATAAGCTCCACAGTGGCCCCCACCCAGTATTATATGCTCCACAGTGGCCCCCCACTCAGTATTATAAGCTCCACAGTGGCCCCCACACAGTGTTATAAGCTCCACAGTGGCCCCAACCCAGTATTATAAGCTCCACAGTGGCCCCCACCCAGTATTATAAGCTCCACAGTGGCCCCCACCCAGTATTATAAGCTCCACAGTGGCCCCCACCCAGTATTATAAGCTCCATAGTGGCCCCCACCCAGTATTATATGCCCCCCACAGTGGCCCCCACCCAGTATTATAAGCTCCACAGTGGCCCCCACCCTGTATTATAAGCTCCACAGTGGCCCCCACCCAGTATTATAAGCTCTACAGTGGCCCCCACCCAGTATTATAAGCTCCACATTGGCCCCCACACAGTATTATAAGCTCCATAGTGGCCCCCACCCAGTATTATATGCGCCCAATAGCCCCCTCCGCTCCGCTTCAGTGCTATTATTATACTTTGGGGTCTCCTCAGACCCCAGAGTATAATAATCGGAGGCCCAGGGAAGTGATTAAAAATAACAAACACTCATACTCACCTTGACTTACCTTTCCTTGGCATCCTCGCTCCATCCTGCCGTCTTCAGCGTCTTCAGGCCCTTTTCCGACGACACTGCTGAGGCCTGTGATTGGGCCTCAGCGGTCACGTGGAGGCGCACTGACGTCATTACGCGGTCGCGCCCCATGTGACCGCTGGGGCCTAATCACAGGCCTCAGTCATGATGGAGGAGCGCCGGAGAGAACGCTGCGCCCAGGAGAGTTGAGAATATGTATTTATTATTTTCAGTCACCTCCCCTGGCTGTCCTGCCATCTATTGGAAAGGGGCCTGCAATATGCCAGGGCCCCTTTCCAATAACAGTATGTATAGCGGTCGGGGAACCAGGCTTTCCCCGACCGCTATCATAGTGGTCCGGGGCCCCGGCCATCTCCAGCTGGCCGCGGGCCCCGTACCCTGCCGGGTCCGGTCGCACCCCCTGCGACCGCGATCGTAACGCCACTGGTCAGGGGCCCGATCGGGATGGTTAGGATCCCGATCGGGCCCCCATGAGATGGGGACTAATAGTCGGGGCTCGGGGCCCACCGATGGATTCACCGGTGGGCCAGTCCGACCCTGCCCACAACTGCAGTTATCAAGAATACGGTGAATGAGCAGTGCCCGGCATATAAAAACAATACTGGGAGCTGTGTGCTTTGGGAAACAGATGATCTGCAGGGTCCTAACAGTCTAAGATATATAAGAGATCAGTGGGGGTCCAACACCTGGGGTCCCTGCTGATCAATTCTTTGAAGTTACTGTGGTTCTTTTGTGAGCACCTTGACTTCTTCCGTATTTACATTACACAGCATCAGTTTTATAATCACCAAACAATGTAATTACAGCCTGTAATAATAGTGCACATTTGCTATAAAACAGATGGCGTGTGATGTGAATAGTGAAGGGGCCCCACACAGTATTATATGCTCCAGAGTGGCCCCCACACAGTATTATATGCTCCACAGTGGCCCCCACATAGTATTATACGCTCCACAGTGGCCCCCATAGAGTATTATATGCTCCACAGTGGCCCCCCCACATAGTATTATACACCCAGCACTGGCCCCCACACAGTATTATATGCTCAGCATTGGCCCCACACAATATTATATGCTCCCAACAGGCCCCCTCTGCTCCGGTCTCCTCAGACCCCAGAGTATAATAATCGGAGGTCCAGGGAAGGTGAATAAAAATAACAAACACTGATACTCACCTTGCCTGGGCATCCTGGCTCAGTCAGGCTGTCTTCAGCATCTTCGGCAATCTTCAGACATCCCTGCTGAGGCCTGTGATTGGTCCTCAGCGGTCACATGGGGGCGCACTGACGTCATTATGCCGCTGCGCCCCATGTGGCCTAATCACAGGCCTCAGTCACATGACGGAACAGCCCTGGAAAAGATGCTGAGCCCAGGAGTAGTGAGTGTAAATATTTATAAGTCACCAGGCTTTCCCCGACCGCTATCCTAGTGGTCCGGGGCCCCGGCCATCTCCAGCCAGCTGCAGGCCCCGTACCCCGCCGGGCCCAGTCGCACCCCCTGCAACCACGATCGTTATGCCACTGATCAGGGTCGATTCTAGCTTTTCTGTACCTGAGGCGAAAATTAGAATTAGGCTTGACTACAACTGTGCATGCGCACCACTGAGCACTGAAGCCACCTGACTGAGATACGTCAAATACGCCACAGCACATGTGCAATCATTGAAAGAAGTCCACCGACATAAACCTAGGGGCAGTGCTTAGCTTAAAGGGGTTGTCCAGGAATTGGATAAAGTCTGGAGGGGCCCAGGGCAGTTGCAACAATAAACAAAAAACATACCTGTTCGGTGTTCTCCACAGCCCATTCGGTCACATGCCGTGCCTCAGTCCCGGAATCCCTGTGTGGCACATGACCGCCCCAAAATCATGAGCAAGTGTTTTCCTGATTCTGCTTCCCATTGTATTGAATGGGAGGCAAATTGTAGCAGGACGTGATAAAAATAAGTAACCTGCCAAATCTTGCCACAGATTCCGTGGCTAATTTAGCCACAGTCAGCAGATTGAGACTCCCCACTGTTTAGGCCCTGATCAGGTGCGGCGGATTGATGAAACTCTGCTTCAGCATCCCGCTGCGGGGAGCATCATATGAATATACCCTTAAGACGCAAAGAGGGACACATGGGAGATAGCCACAAGCGCCCACTTTTGGGCAGGATTTGCACAATCCCTGCTCCATTTTGGGCCATGACAAGCTCAATTCAACAAGGATTGTTTCTGAAAATTCAGGACAAGCAAATTTGGGACTGGCTATGGCTCCCTGGCAGTTTCAGTGCTGTCATTCTGGTGTTTGTTTGGGTCTACTGTGCACAGGGCAAATACGGTCCCCCCTTCTTTGTTGTTCTACTGTTCTGCATTGTATATAGTAGACGACAAAAGAGCAATGGAGAGACAAGGACTCCTAATGTCATAGATCACTACGATGAAGAGTCCCAGTCTCCAGACAAGATTCAGGGTGGGAAATATTCTGTCTGGCTTTTCCAGATCGTATGTGTCACTTTGAAGGAGGCCTTACTGTGCAGCAAGACTTGTGTCACCTCAACAAATGTGACCATTACAACCTATCATTGGTCTTGAACCCTATGTTTGGCAAACATACAAAACACATCCATAGGATTCAATACACTGTGAATCATCATACTGTGCGGGGTCCACTGTGGAGCATATTATGTGGGGTGGGGCTCAAAATTTTTGCTGGCAGCACCCATGTGCTATTTCTGCATCACAGATCCCTCACTATAATCTTGCACATACATGCAGTACTCCACAACCGTGTCATTCCCCACCACACAGTACTGTGCACCAGCCATGGAGCTATTGGGGCCTGCATAGTACTAGAGGGTATGGAGATACTGGAAAAATACTCAGGATAGTCAGCACATATGTAAGATTTCAGTGAAGGAGCCAAGGGGTAGGCTATTAGCAGGAAGCTATTGGGGGGCCCTAGGCCCTTCAGCCCAACACAGTGTGGAGGTAAGAAATACACATACATTTCTAACAATCTATACACATATGTAGTTAAAATTTTCATATGCAAACTCAAATCCTTTCAATCTCAATGGTCCTCTTGGTTCTCTCACCATCCACTTCCTCACCCCTAACAAAACCGTTCTGATTCCAGAAACATCACACGACTCACACTTTCTTTAGTTATGCTTCTATTTATCCTGTACCAATATACATTTAATATTACCTCATAGGTTGGTCCCCTCCGTTACTATGTTATTTATGCTATGCACTCAAGGCACCAAACAGTATGCCTCTACTTACACAAGTTTGATTTATTGGCATTTGTTTTACACTGCCTGTCTATTGTACTTGTGCATGTTTTCCTTTTTGAAGAGATCAATAAAAATGTATTGGAAGAGTGCAGTCAGCTAGACCTTTTTAGTAGCGTAATCCAGAAAAAAAAAAAATTGTACACTTATATTTTTTTTTAGATGGAGCCCATGGACAATTTATGCAACTCTATGGCATATACTTGGGTCTACATACAGCACATTAAATGAAAACCACCAGTATGATGTGAACAGCAATGAATATATGAAATTGTCTGCATGGGATACAATTAAATGACTGTTTATTATAAAAATATATATTCATATGTATATATTTTGTTTTGAAAAATTTTATTTTTCTTTTTGCCCAGAAACCCCCTTTAAAGAGGACGTTTCATGTCCTCCTGAAAGTGCTATTTTGTATACTGCTAGAAAGCAAACAATGCGCCAAATTCAGCACGTTGGTTTCCTGGTGGTGGAGATGTGTGCTGTTAGTGGGGGAGATGTCTGTGCCAAAACTGTCAGAAGGGCATTCCTCATAGCCCAGCGTCAGATGAGCTGTAAGGAACGCCCCCTCTGACAGTACTCTAACATAGCCTTGTACTGTCAGAGGAGGCATTCCTTACCACCCAGCAATGACGCTGAGCTGTCATGAATACCCTTCTGACAGTGAGAAGTCAGTGCCGAAACAGCACCAATAACGCTACCACCAGGGGCACATACCCTGGTATATAAAACTCTACTTTCATGAGGACATGAAAAGGTCATCTTTAACCAGTTCCAGACCATCCATAGACTATGTCCAGGCAGTCCCTCAAGGATGTACTCATAAGTCCTTGCAGTTTTCAGCAACTGCACAAGATAGTGCAGCTGGCTGTTACTACAGCCAGAGCTCCTCTAGAGAAGGCAGGGACTGTTTATTACTGTCTCTGCCTTCCCAATCACTGTATACACAGCTATGGGATCCACCATGTAAGGCTCCCCTCTGACCTGGAAGTCACATGAGATTTAAAATTGAACCATAAAGCTCAGGTAAATTTAAGTTGTAAATTGTCCTCTAGAAATGATAACCTGAGTTAAGGAGCAACAGTTCTGCCGCAGGTTTTTGCTTTTTAGCCATGGACTACACAGATATGCACCAATTCTATACCTACTTATGTATAGACCTTCCAAGTCAGTTTAGTTGGGTATACACTTGGTCCAATTGTATTAAACAAAAATTGTGCAATCATTGTCAGGAGAATAGCTGGCATGGTAAACATTACATTGAGCAGTTGTCCCTTATGAGGTTTTCCAGTTGTAGACAGAACTGCTCTGGTCCTGAAAGATCGCTACCAATTTCAAAGATTCATTTACAATTTACAACTAAGGCATCTGAAAGAATTTCAAGTTTCAGCTTCCATCCCTGTTTCTATTGTATTCTTACAATGCTAGAAAGTCAGGGACTCCTGGGCCCACTATGCCCACCTGGGCATATTCAGTTTTTGGAGTTGATTGAGGCAGGTTTGTTTCCAATGGAAGGCAGTGGAAGGTTTTTTCCGCTAGATTTTCTCAGCTTGCAGAAAACATCCTGGCCTATTTAGATGAACTCTGCCCAAGACTCCCATGGAAGTGAATGGGAAGCAGAAATAAGGATTTGAGGTGGTTTTTGCAAAACCAGCTAGAGGAGTAGAGCTGGACAATTTTGACCCAAGTCAAAATTCGCAATTAATCAGGATTAATTTTACTTTGATTATGATTAATGGTGACTTAGGTCACATCCTTTTTACAATATTAATGTGTAGGGCAATCCTTGCGAGATTTGTCTTACAAGGTTCACCTTGTGTTTGTTGGGACCAAACCAGAACTGCTATAATATTCTGGGGTCAAACAGACCCCAGAGTAAGTTAGCAGATGCACAGGGGAAGTGATCAAGCAGTGTTATTCACTTCTCCTGGGCTCCAGCACTATTCCCTGCTGTCTTCAGCACATCTGACACATCAGGGACTGCCATTCTGTGATGCGAGTCAAGTGCTGAAGACAGCACAGAGTCTGGAGCCTAAGAGGAGAGTAACTGCTTTAACTAAATGCTTTATTCATGCAACATTTCATTTCTAGTCTAACGAAAGTGCGCTTTACATGACACCATCTCAGGGCTGGGAGATTCCATTAATGACAAACAAGTAACTTCACAGGTTAAGCGCTTCATTTGTAGTCAAAATGTGGTGATATGTACTGACACTTGTCCATCCAGAGGGCAGTGAGAACAAACAGCCAACACATCCAACTAGATCACTTAGTATGCATCTACGCAACAAGGTTAGTTACATTTATTCAGCAAAAAAATTTGTTCAATACAAAAAAATTTTCAAAGCTTAAAGAGTTAAAAAAAATTTCCCAGCCGATACAATGCAGAACTGGCTTCTTTGAAGCCAAAACTTAAAACCGGTTACATTCCAAATGTCTGGCAGTAACCCAGATGGGAAGTCAAGCAAATCCAGAGAAGTCCACATCTATGCCTGATGACTCCATTAAATAGTCTTCTGTTGCCCTTTCTTGCCAATCAGGGATTTGTGAATATGAGGAATGACACCTAAAGAAAAAGTTACATCAAGTGTTAAAATTGCAAGGGCTTTCCATTATCAGACATTTTACCATTTATATTTCATGCACTCTAGGATATCAATGAGCAAGCTTTAGTTGAAAAAGTCAGATCCATGTATTCAATGACCGTGCTGGAAGCAACTCTTAATACACAGGCCTTTGGTCATTATGGCTACAGTATAGTCATGCAAAGGGACCAAACTATCACATGGATTCAAGCTACAACCTGAAGTAGTGTTCAATATTAGAGAATTTTAACCCTTTAAGTGCAGCTCCAATTACCACCACAGAGCTTGCAAAATTTCAGAGGTAGGCCTGAGCATTAAGTAAGTTAATTTAATTACCTTACCATTTCAACAATTTTGATTTTAATCAGAATTGTGAAATTTATACTAGCAGCATCCAGGAGTCAGATTTATTATACGCAGTTGGCTGGTAGAACAAGGAAGCATCAACTATTGCCTGTCCCTTAGCTTTATCAAAAACAAGTCGAATTTCGAGTCACTCGAAAGGATGGAAAAAAAAAAATCTGAATTTTATTTTAGGCAAACGCTGCCTAGACAGTGTGAAACATTCAGATTTGTAATTTTTCTTTGTGTGGCTTCAAATTTCAAGAATCTAAAAAAATCTTCAATGAAAGGTTTGAGTATTTAGTACAGAGTTTCTCCAGTCTTCAAGTGGCCAACATATTATGGAATTAATGTTTCAAAGTTTATCATATAAAAATAGTCTGGTCTGAGTGCAGCTTGATATCAGCTGTGTTCATTCTGCTCTATGTAGTGATAGTTTTGTGGTTAAAGCAAATTAGTGATTGATCACTGTTTATTCTGTGCTTAGGAGTTGAATGGGTAGTACTACAGCAATCTCTGTATAACTGATCATACAGAGAAGGCCAGAAACCTCTGAGTAAAACCAGCCCTCTGGACCAAACCCAGTTGAGATTTCAGTACGCAAGTTATATTGAAACTTCACTGCTACATGCATCCATGTATTAATGTACACAATACAGTAATGAGTTCAAACAGGCTATAGATCTGATTGGAGCCACAAGTATACTTACCACCACCAGCAATAGTAGCCTTAATGAGGGCATCCAGCTCTTCATCACCCCTTATGGCAAGCTGCAAGTGACGTGGTGTAATACGTTTGACTTTGAGGTCTTTTGAAGCGTTTCCTGCTAATTCAAGTACCTTAAAGTGAAGAGCAAAAGGTCTTACATTATCTATATGATAGTTTCATACATTATCTTACAGCAAACCACCATTCACACTGATTAAATCTAGAGCAATCTTGTTTAGTGACAAGGTCCACCAGAATTGTAAGTATTTACATGTGCAGGTTTTGATCAGTTTAAGCATCAAGTGAAAATTATGTCTATACGTGATAAAGGGGGTAAAGTATAAAGGACAGATGCCATGTAATTCACACCTGGTTTGTTAAACTGTATTAACTGTACAACACATGGACACATTGAACAAAGGAAGTTTGTAACTGGTCTCAGAAAGCATACAGCACTGTTTCTACCATATAGGTCATATGACGTAAGATTGCGCAGTGGGCTAGTCATCACTGACCAGTTTAAAATACTTTAAAAAAAAAAAAATCAATATTTTATTGCAATAGAAACTCATTTCCAGGACCAACACCAACCTGGCAAGTCAAAAGGTTCTCATGTCATAATTCTAACATTACTTTAGAGTATTACAGAATGTTTAAGGGAAACCAAGTTAGGTCATACCTCAGCAGTTAGATACTCCAAAATTGCTGCTGTGTACACCGCAGCTGTTCCACCGACACGTCCATGACTGGTTGTTCTGTTTTTCATAAGCCTATGAATACGACCGACTGGAAACTAAAAAGCAAACATCAAATTAGATATTAAGGTGAATGGTAGAACTCCTACCATTATAGGAACTGTCACCACCAATTCTTTGCACCTTTTAATAAGCAACTCCAGCTAGATCAGTATAGTTTGTTTTAGCACACAAAGGGCAGTCCTATGCTGACTGATCTATCCCTTTTACCACATTACTACAATGTTTATCTGCCCTGTGACTGTAGCACTGATACAGATGCATGTCACTGCTCCATTCTTTTCTATGAAATTTCCAGAGTGATCTTAGTCAAACAAAAGTGAACAGAACAGTCAACACATGTGCTACATAGCCCACTTGAGGTACTCAGACCTTTCATGACTAACCAAGTACAAATGCACTGAAGGAAATAAAAAAAAAACATTGGAAAAACTCCCGTGAAGTCCCTCACTGCTCTAGCAGTTCCCACTTGTCTGGCACGATCAGTGCAGTGATTAACATACACCTAGGTGATCACTGCACCAATCAATGACCTGGGCTATGTTTCCTACATGTATGGCACATGACCAGCAAGTGACTGCAGAAAGCAATGAGTACATCAAGTGATTGCTGCAGCAAAGTAAACAAGGAACCGTAGAGGATTTAGCAATTGTATTTTCACATTCCCTACCCTTGTACAACACCTTTAAAGCTACATCTCTGTGAGCCAGCCAAATGTCTGCCAACACAAGTCAGGGCTAAATAGTTTAGGCCAACTTTTGCTTACCTGTAGTCCTGCTCTTGAAGATCGGGTAATCGAAGTTGCCTTAGATTTTCCAGAATCTTTACCAGCCTTACCACCAGCCTGTTAAAAATAAAAATCTGAATTAGTCTTGCAACCAGCTACACAGAATTTGCAGCAGAAGCCTATCAATAGAGTTCTACTGACTAAGAAGCATAAACAGTTAAACTTTGGTGTATCTCACCAGTGCAGCCATGATTAAGAATGGTATTCAACAATCTAATCCTCAGTGAGCATCCTTAAATTGTGAATGACACCATAAGCTCCATAACATTCAATTCAATTAGACTGACCTGTAACAACCATGTAAAGTCATTACATAATGTATAAAGCTCTGCCTTGTTCACAGGACTGCAGTCCAATGTTTTGGGGCCTTAAAAGTTGATGCCTTCTCTTTAGTCTTAGCCATCAATATTATATTGGCTGGTAACCAACACCCAGTTCCTTTCCAATCACCTGCTTAAAGTGGCAACAATCCTCAGATGAGCACCAAATGAGGGAAAATGAAGCTGCACTGTCAATAGAGCACCATGGATAAGCAAGTGTCTTTCACACCCATTGCTGGTGCTAGGTTCATACTAGCTCTGGCCCTACGCCATTTGAGTCCATCAAGGAGGATGCTAAAACAGCAGTTACACTCGGAGCCCAGCAGACCCCTTCTGGGCCTGTTGGGTGTGTTTGGACAACCCTTTTAAAACAATCTGTTAGATAATATTGCCATGTTAAAATGGCCCACGTAATTTCCTTTGGTGCTCCTCAACTTTCTGTTGCAGCAAAGTGTATGAGAGTATAGTCATATGGAAGTTAACCTATGTAGTCATGCTGTCCATTTTCTATTCACACCACTAGGCATGAATAGCAAGCAGAACAGTGTGACTAGTCTGAAGCTGCTCCCACCTGCCATCACTACAAATAATTTACATATGACTTTTTATGCTTTCAAACATTGATAACTTCACATTGCTGCAACAGAGTTTACTGAGAGGCAGCAATGTAAAAGGAATTATTTCATGCACATGATGGGCCAGTTTACCATAGGAAAACCACCAGGCCGGTTTTCTAAGTGGCATCACATGTATGAGGGCTGGCTTTACTATCACAAGGACATTCAGAAAGACTAAACTTAAACAAAAAAAAAAAAAAAAAAACACACACGAAGAGTAAGATGCTGCCTCAGATCAAGTGACCTGGTGTCAAAACCAGTCCAGAAGCCTAAAGGTTCAACGCATTAAGAAAAAAAAATCCATTAAAACCCCTTTAAGTGAATGGGTAGAACTACACCATAGTATACAGTCATGGCCAAAAGTTTTGAGAATGACACAATTATATTTTCACATGATCTGCTGCCCTCTGGTTTTTATGTGTGTTTGTCAGATGTTTTTATCACATACAGAAATATAATTGCATTCATATTATGAGTAACAGAAGCTTATATTGACAGTTAGAATGAGTTAATGCAGCAAGTCAATATTTGCAGTGTTGACCCTTCTTCTTCAGGACCTCTGCAATTCTCCCTGGCATGCTCTCAATCAACTTCTGGACCAAATCCTGACTGATAGCAGTCCATTCTTGCAGAATCAATGCTTTAATTTTGTCTGAATTTGTTGTTTTTTGTTTGTCCACCCGTCTCTTGATGATTGACCACAAGTTCTCAATGGGATTAAGATCTGGGGAGTTTCCAGGCCATGGACCCAAAATCTCTATGTTTTGTTCCCTGAGCCATTTAGTTATCACCTTTGCTTTATGGCAAGGTGCTCCATCATGCTGGAAAAGGCATTGTTGAGCGCCAAACTGCTCTTGGACGGTTGGGAGAAGTTGCTCTTGGAGGACATTCTGGTACCATTCTTTATTCATGGCTGTGTTTTTAGGCAAGACTGTGAGAGCCGATTCCCTTGGCTGAGAAGCAACCCCACACATGAATGGTTTCAGGATGCTTTTCAGTTGGCATGAGACAAGACTGGTGGTAGCGCTCACCTCTTCTTCTCCGAATAAGCTGTTTTCCAGCCATTCCTCAGCAAGCTCTGCACTGCTGGTAGCCCGATCCCGCAGCTGAAACACTTTTAAGAGACAGTCCTGCCGCTTGCTGGTCTTTCTTGGGCGCCCTGGAGCCTTTTTGGCACCAATGGAACCTCTCTCCTTGAAGTTCTTGATGATGCGATAGATTGTTGACTGAGGTGCAATCTTTCTAGCTGCAATACTCTTCCCAGTTAGGCCATTTTTGTGCAGTGCAATGATGACTGCACGTGTTTCTTTAGAGATAACCATGGTTAACAGAAGAGAAACAATGATGGCAAGCACCAGCCTCCTTTTAAAGTGTCCAGTGGTGTCATTCTTACTTAATCATGACAGATTGATCTCCAGCCCTGTCCTCATCAACACCCACACCTGTGTTAATGGAGCAATCACTGAAACGATGTTAGGTGGTCCTTTTAAGGCAGGGCTGCAATGATGTTGAAATGTGTTTTGGGGGATAAAGTTCATTTTCTAGGCAAATATTGACTTTGCAAGTAATTGCTGTTAAGCTGATCACTCTTTATAACATTCTGGAGTATATGCAAATTGCCATTAGAAAAACTGAAGCAGTAGACTTTGTAAAAATTAATATTTGTATCATTCCCAAAACTTTTGGCCATGACTGTACATGCAGTGATACGAATTGTAATGGCCACATTGCAAGGATTTAGAAACCCACTGACCGGATATTGATGATCTAGTCTAAAGTAGTTATCAATATCAGATGAAAAACCTTTGAAAGAATGAGTCACAGATCACAAAGTAGTGCATCTATTCCCAGGCCTATGCACAATACAAAGTCAATTGTGTGATAACCTCCTCAGGACACTCTGCACTTGGCTGCTCATAGCAGGCTGCTTCACAGCTAAAGCCCAGGTTCCAAGCAGCCATGATCATAAGCAGGGCTGTGGAGTCGGTACGCCAAAGCCCCGACTCCGACTCCTCAATTTCCCCTGACTCCGACTCCACCAAAATAGGCACCGACTCCGACTCCACAGCCCTGGGCTAAACCTTATAGGTTCACTCAGAACTCAGTCCCATCATTATATGAGGAATAGAACAGACCTTTACAGGACATTTCATCATTTTCAACATTTCATCATTTTCCCAAATTCTTATGAAAATATATTCAGCACATACTGCATTGTACTACTAACTGTACCAATTTATTATATATTTTGGGAGTCGGAGTCGGTCCATTTTATACCGACTCCACCAAAATAGGCACCGACTCCGACTCCACAGCCCTGATCATAAGCCACTTTATCATCCACTCAGGCTCCAGGGAACTTCCCCAACAAATGATAACAGTGAGGACTGCTGTCATGTTCACCACCCAGTCATTAGGGGACTACACCTGAGCAATATACCTCAAAGACCCAGAGCTATGACACGGCTCCCTGCTCAGAGCCCATGGACGGGAGGAGCCGGCATGTGCTGCATTACACAGATAAGCCATTGATCAATGAACACTTTCATATCAAGGCTGAGTACTGAAGGTCCCAGGAGGACAACATGCGATGTACTGCTGGTTAGTTCTACACCAGATCATGTGGGGAGGGGTACCGACAGAAAACACACGAGGACTAGTGGCTGAGCGACCCCGTGATAACACATAGGAATATTCATGGCTGCAGTTTAGATTTATAGACACAACACATCACTATATAGAGTCATGCACAAAGCAATACGGACATAGGAAGGAGTTCGGAAAAGAACGCAGTCAAAAAAGCCGCCATATGACAATCTACGATTTGAAGACCTACAGCCTTCCCCGTAGTCCAAGATAGCAATGAATTTGCGCTAAGACCCAGCATACTGAGGACTGTGGCCGCGCATCTAGCTCCCCATGCAGGCCATAAAGAGGCTGGCACTTACTACCGTACCCGCAGAGGCGCACACTTACCATGCTTGGCGCTCACAGCACTACACACCACACAGATCCGTGATTCAAAGTAAAATTCCTCCCGCGGTAAAAGCTACCATTTATATACAGTTGTGAACATCCGGGCACTCGCCCTCAGCAGTGGACCAGTAGCAGGCGTCCTCTCGTTGAAGGGGCGGAGAAAGACGGGGATGACGAGATATGGGCGTGGCTACACCACAAAGCGAGACTTTTCTATGGTGATTTGAGCGCGAAAACTTAAAACCTGAATAGAACAATGTATGAGCTGAAGAAAGTCGGAGTGTGACACTGGACACGTACATCATCAACAGAAGCAGTCGTCCACAGATCTATATCTCACATCTTCAAAATACTGATATTATAAGCCTCCATCGGTTTCTTATGATAATATGGGTTAAACATGTATAGCTAGAAGAAAAAAAACACCAATAAAAATCATAACACATAAAATTGAAATACATATACTATTTTATGAGTCATCAGAAAAATACATAACAAGCACAAATATGTGTCACAACCATCCAATGGCATAACTCGGAATGGCTGGGCCCCAAGGTGAACATTTGACATGCCCCCACTGGCAACTGTCTGAAAGGACCCCAGAGTATAATGATAGCAGTGTTTGTGGGGCCCGCGGCCTCACTTACTGATCCCCGCTCCTGCTCACTGCACTCCACTTCTGCAGTAGGGGAAGCGCAGGCGGCTGTGAGCAGGACGGGGATCGGTAAGTAAATAGGGCCCATTACCTGCTGATGTTACTCCAGCAGGTAACGCTGGGCCCCCTAATGTCCCGGGCCCTGTGTCAGCCGCTACCGCTGCTACCTTGGTATTTACGCCACTGCAACCATCACAGGATAAAAAACTACCCACTGTGGGCCATGATACCTTCCGGCCCCATACACACATACACCGTATATAATCATACCTACCAACTTTCAAAGGACAGAAAGAGGGACAGAATGTGCTGTGCGCTGCTGCAAATTTAGCCCCACCCATTTCTCTTTGTGCCCCCACACAGTATAACTCCCCTACAGTCACCCTAACATGATATGCCCCCTCATTATAATGTCCCTTCCAGTTGCCCTCCCAGCATAATGTTCCCCTCCAATGTCCCCAGAGCAGAACACTTACGCTAGGTTCACACTTGCTCCTGGTATCCATCCTCTTGCAAACCGTTTAAAAAAAAAAAAAAAAAAGCAGTTTGGTACAAAAATGATTCAAAATGGTTACATAAGGGATACACAAATCCGTCTTTTTAGACGGATTAGTCAATGGGTGTCTGTTCAAAAAACTGACCATTTGTGTCGGGTTTTTTTTTTTGTTTGTTTCCCTCCTTCATTCTGAGCATGCACAGAGGGAAAAACAGATTGCAAAATGGACACAAACTAATTGCTATCCGTTTGTAATCCGCATTCCATAGACCTCAATGTTAAAGAAAAAACGGATTGGTTGCTGTCTGTCTGGTATCCTTATTTTTTGAACGAAAAAAAAAAGTCCTGCAAGTCTGACTTTTTTCTCTGCCCAAAAGAGTTGGATACCAGACGGAAAAGCTCCAAACGCACACCTGCGGATGGTTTTTACAACCCATTAAAAAACAATGGATTTTAAAACAAACTGTTTGAAATCAGCTCTTGAGGATCTTGAGACAGTTTCAAAAACGGATTTCGCACAGAGAGCCAAATGCTGATGTGAACCCAGCCTAAGCTGAACTGAGCTTTCTTATGTATATCTAGTTTGATAGGAATAGCTGCAGGTCAAACCTTTGTGGGTTTTTTCCCTTGGGATTACACGTGATTTTTGTCTCTGTATACTTTGGAACTTAATCCCTTTCACACTAATGCAATCTTCCATTTTTCCAAGAGCCATATCTTTTATCTTACCATTCACATAGCTGTATGAGGGCTTATATTTTCTAATAGCGCCATTTAATTTTTTAGACAATGTATTATGGTAAAAAATTACTTGTGGGTTGGAAATGGAAGAAAACTGCAATTATTCCATTGTTTTATGGTTTTCCTTTTTACCATATTACATTATGACATGTTAACGTTATTCTGTGGGTCAGTGTGACTCCAGCTATCCCAAGTTTATATATATTTCATGGTTTACTACTTTTAAAAAATCAAAAACACATTGAAAAATATTGGCACCCATACCTTTTTTTATACTTCAATCTATATAACTGTGTAAGGACTTCTTTTTTTTGCGAGCTGTAGTTTTTGTTTTTAACATTATGGAGTACATAGGACATTTTGATCACTTTTTATTCATTTTTTTGGGGTGGGGGATACAAGGTGTCCAAGAAATAGTGATTCAGACATTGTGATTTGTGGTACATCATTCAAAAGGAAAGGGGCAATTAAAATTTTTTTTTTTAACCACTTTTGGATCGTCCATTGGGTTTTTACGTCCGGAGAGTGGTTGTCTAGATCTGCAAGGACGTCCCGGTACGTCCAAGCAGTTTTCAGCAGCTGCACGAAATCGTGCATCCATCTACATCCGGAGCTCCCCTAGAGAAGGCAGGGAAGGTTTATTACCGTCCCTGCTTTCCCAATCACTGAGTACAGTCATGGCCAAAAGTTTTGAGAATGACACAAATATTCTATTTTCACATGATCTGCTGCCCTCTGGTTTTTATGTGTGTTTGTCAGATGTTTTTATCACATACAGAAATAGAATTGCATTCATATTATGAGTAACAGAAGCTTATATTGACAGTTAGAATGAGTTAATGCAGCAAGTCAATATTTGCAGTGTTGACCCTTCTTCTTCAGGACCTCTGCAATTCTCCCTGGCATGCTCTCAATCAACTTCTGGACCAAATCCTGACTGATAGCAGTCCATTCTTGCAGAATCAATGCTTTAATTTTGTCTGAATTTGTTGGTTTTTGTTTGTCCACCCGTCTCTTGATGATTGACCACAAGTTCTCAATGGGATTAAGATCTGGGGAGTTTCCAGGCCATGGACCCAAAATCTCTATGTTTTGTTCCCTGAGCCATTTAGTTATCACCTTTGCTTTATGGCAAGGTGCTCCATCATGCTGGAAAAGGCATTGTTGAGCGCCAAACTGCTCTTGGACGGTTGGGAGAAGTTGCTCTTGGAGGACATTCTGGTACCATTCTTTATTCATGGCTGTGTTTTTAGGCAAGACTGTGAGAGAGCCGATTCCCTTGGCTGAGAAGCAACCCCACACATGAATGGTTTCAGGATGCTTTACAGTTGGCATGAGACAAGACTGGTGGTAACGCTCACCTCTTCTTCTCCGAATAAGCTGTTTTCCAGATGCTCCAAACAATGGAAAAGGGGATTCATCAGAGAAAATGACTTTCCCCCAGTCCTCAGCAGTCCACTCCCTGTACCTTTTGCAGAATATCAGTCTGTCCCTGATGTTTTTTCTGGAGAGAAGTGGCTTCTTTGCTGCCCTCCTTGAGACCAGGCCTTGCTCCAAGAGTCTCCGCCTCACAGTGCGTGCAGATGCACTCACACCTGCCTGCTGCCATTCCTCAGCAAGCTCTGCACTGCTGGTAGCCCCATCCCGCAGCTGAAACACTTTTAAGAGACGGTCCTGCCGCTTGCTGGTCTTTCTTGGGCGCCCTGGAGCCTTTTTGGCACCAATGGAACCTCTCTCCTTGAAGTTCTTGATGATGCGATAGATTGTTGACTGAGGTGCAATCTTTCTAGCTGCAATACTCTTCCCAGTTAGGCCATTTTTGTGCAGTGCAATGATGACTGCACGTGTTTCTTTAGAGATAACCATGGTTAACAGAAGAGAAACAATGATGGCAAGCACCAGCCTCCTTTTAAAGTGTCCAGTGGTGTCATTCTTACTTAATCATGACAGATTGATCTCCAGCCCTGTCCTCATCAACACCCACACCTGTGTTAATGGAGCAATCACTGAAACGATGTTAGGTGGTCCTTTTAAGGCAGGGCTGCAATGATGTTGAAATGTGTTTTGGGGGATAAAGTTCATTTTCTAGGCAAATATTGACTTTGCAAGTAATTGCTGTTAAGCTGATCACTCTTTATAACATTCTGGAGTATATGCAAATTGCCATTAGAAAAACTGAAGCAGTAGACTTTGTAAAAATTAATATTTGTATCATTCTCAAAACTTTTGGCCATGACTGTACACAGCGCTCAATGAGCGCTGTATACACAGATATGGGCACCGCCATGATGTGGCTCCCCTCTGACCCGGCAGTCATGTGATCCGCCGGGATCAGAGCCTGTTAGAGCTGCTGGGTCCTACAGGACCCAGATCAGCTCTAAAGTTATGGGCAGGAGGCTGTATTCCTCCTGTAACTGGGGCAATCAGCCATCCCCACAAAAAAAGAAAACGTGATCAGATGTCCCCAAAGGTCTATAATGACCTTATGGGGACACAATGCAAAAAAAATAAAAAGAATAGAAAAGTAAAAAAAAAAAAAAAATTTTGATAAAATAAATAAATAAAATAATACAGCAATAACACGCCCTTATTACAGGTTCTAGCTCCCACCCCCCGACAACACCATACAAAATAAAAATTACCGTAATGGAGAGGAAAAACTATTTTGTAAAGTTTTTTAGTAGCACTTTGTTAGTTGATGACTTAAAGAGGTTGGCCAATTTTCCAATATACTTTCTGTATCAATTCCTCACAGTTTTCTAGATCTCTGCTTGCTGTCAGTCATTCTGTTACTTCTAGTGCAGGGGTCAGCAACCTTCGGCACTCCAGCTGCTGTGAAACTACAACTCCCAACATACTCCATTCACTTCAATGGGAGTTCCAAGAACAGCACAGCAAGTATTCATGCTGGGAGTTGTAGTTTTACAACAGCTGGACTGCCGAAGGTTGCCTACCCCTGTCTAGTGGATAAAATTCTGACCATGGTCATGTGATGAGCACACAGCTCGTTACCAGGCAGATGTCTGATTGCTGTGACTATAATGAGTGGCACCTGTGTGTTCATCACATGACCATGGTCAGAATCTCATCCATTAGAGGTAAAAAAAAGACTGACAGCAAGCAGAGATCTAAAGAACTATGAGGAATTGATACTGAAAGTATATTGGAAATTTGTACAACTTTTTATTATACAAACAATAACATTTATCTCTCAATAATGGTCTGAAAGTGGCCAACCCCTTTAAGGACCGATGATCAGGCAAACAGATGTTCATTTCTCAGCAGCAATTGCTTCTGGGTCAGCTGCACATCTTTCCAGATATACAGGGCATATGCTGCTGACAAATGTAAACTGTGTGGGGACGAACATAGTAACTTTGTCCTCATACTAAAGATGATTCCCGCAGATAAACAGAAGTTAATGGGAGCTGATCAACATACTATAGAAAATCTACTCAAGTGAAAAGAATCCTTAGTGTTAATGTTGTGGGCAGGGACATTGTTTACTTATCACATCCATATGTATAGGAAGCTTTTGGGTCTCATCTACACATGCTTATTTTGGTCAGTATTTTGCATCAGTATTTGTCAGTCAAAACCAGGAGTGGAGCATAGACAAAGATAACTAATAGTGCTACATGAACGTATGCATCAACGGATCTATGGAAAGCGAACATGTTGATCGTTTGGAGGGTTTGACCACTGTACTCGGCTATCTTCTGCAGTTTCATAGAGAATAAATGATACAATGACACTCAATCTGCTACTCTATTCAGATGGGAAAACAGGCCCATCATTCTCATGAGTGGACGGGGTCCTAGTAGTCAGACATCTAGCGATCAGCACGTTATCTCCTGTCCTGAGGTTTTATAAGTGCTTTTTAAGAAAGGAGTATGTGATATGTTTTTCCTACAGACAGAAATATGTCTAGACACATGTGTGTGTAAGAGACAGCCAATGTTGTCTTAAGCTTCATTTGTCTGTATAAACTGTTAATGTTGAATGTATTTCTGTGATTCTGTTCCTTTAAGACAGCAGCCATTGTAATTGTGACATGATGCTGGAGTGAGACCCCCCCCCCCCCTTTTATGTCAGCCTGCCTGTTCTGCAGACAGAGTGTGAGCAGAGAAGCAGGAAGTGACGAGACAGAGAGCAGCAGCCATCTTGGCAAGTGTTGTATTGAACTGGTGTGGAGATTTTTCTGTACAGCTAAGCTGTATCTTGGTCCAGAGACAAACAGAGTGTAAAGAGACAACAGGACTAGTGAGTCCACGTGAAAGGAACTGTGCTCAGTGGCTGATCAGTGAGACTGACATTGTGACTGTGTATATGGATACCACAGATAGAGACTCGCAGTGCTGTTGATGTACTGGACGGCACCTGCTAAATCCCGGCTTACATCCCAGCTCAGTGTATGGATTCGGCAGGACTGTCAGTATGCTGAGTGGAATCTGCTGTTGGATTACATTGCATTCAGTTGGTTTCCCTGTCTGTTAAAGAGGACTTCATTTCTCCCAAGATCCTGATAACCGTGAGGAGAGGACGCTTCACTATAAAAGAAAGGAACGACTTTGGGCCCCACCGCGCTCTTCTACGGACTGTAAGCGGTCCACCTGGACCACTGGGGAAAAGGGGGTGCACCCAAATGTGAAGTCAGGGTCAGTTAGGGATAGTTTTGAGTATATTGTTCATTCAGTGTCCATACTGCAGAAGTGGACAGAGTAAAAGTAGAAACCATTGCAGAATTTGCCTTGAAATTGTTCATGCTATATTGTATATTTTGCTTGTCTTTAGCCCTGTCATTTTACCTTTAACTAACCTTTATTAACTTATAGTAAATATATATTTTTTTCTTGAACTACCGCGTGTGCGTTCATTTCTGGTTGCGGAGTCCAAACCACCTGCCTTGCTCTCGGTTCACAAATTGGCGTAGTCGGCAGGATCCGCTTACCAGAATGGACGGTGACGCACCCGTTCGGGAGAATGGTGCTGGAGGAAGAATGCCAGCAGGGGCTATAATGAGTCAGTTAGCTAAATTTGATGGCAATAATATGTCAGTGAGTATGTGGGTGGAACAGATACGAATGATACAGCGAATGTACCAGACCGCACCAGAAGTACTAGTAGAGCTAGCAATATTGACATTACAAGGGGATGCTAAGACCACGGTGATACTGAGGCCATTTGAACAAAGGCAGACATTTGAGCAAGTAGTCCAGATTCTAGAAACCATCTATGGAGAAACTGCATTGCTGGGGTCTCTGCAGGCTCGGTTCTTCCAGAGGGTACAACAGGAGAATGAAAGCCTTCCCCAATATGCAAATGCCCTACAAGAACTGCTCCGAGATATTCAAAGGAAGGAAAGAGGGGGCTCGCCAGCCTTCTGTAACCCTGATCGGACTCTCCGTGACCAGTTTGTCCTGGGGATACGTGACGGCAGTTTAACTGTGACTATGCAGGATTTTATACGACGAGAGACTGATGCTAAATTCCATGATGTACAGGTAGAGGCCATCTCCGGTGCCAATAGTATGGTCCCGAGGCCGCAGACCGCAGTTGGAGTTACTTTGTCACAGGGGGCTAGTTCTGGCTCAGAGACAGTAGAAAAAGGGACGGTTAAAGAAATTCTCACAGTAATGCAGAAACTGCAAGAACAAATGGAACACTTGCACACTCGTTGTGATGAGCAGTCTATGAAAATTGCAGACTTCCAGAAGACTGGAGATGAAAGGGTGAGCCATCCACACCCAGCAAGTCAGAATCACCCACCACCCCGCTGGAGGGGTGAGGATAGGACCTACCGAAGGGGTCCAAATCATTTAGTGCAGTGCTCAGGAGAAATCGAAGGGGCTTACCGAAGGGGCCCAAACAGATGGCCAGAACGACGGGGGATACGCTGCTGGGAGTGTGGACGGATGGGCCACGTTGCTGCTAGATGTCCAGAGCAGCGACAAACTTATGAGAGACCGCCGTTAAACTGAAGTCCCCTGCTGCTGAAGGGCGTGTAGTAGGGGAGACTGACAAGGAGACTATGTGGGGAGAATGCCCTGATGATGACCTGATCGCTGCAAGTCCTGTCATACAGGTGGAAATGGAGGGTATTCCGGTTACCGGGATGATTGACACGGGTTCCCAAGTAACGACCTTGAGTAGAGACTGTTATGAACGGTACTTCCGGCAACATGTGAAATATGATCCCCATACATTCGTACGAGTGGTCGCAGCTAACCAGTTACCAGTTCCGGTCGTGGGAGTGGCCTGGATGAATGTCCGGGTATGTGGCCAAGATCTAGGTAGGAAAGGCATTGTGGTGGTACAGGAGTCACATGAAGTAAAGGTCCCTGTCATTTTGGGGATGAATGTGTTAAAAGAATTAGATCAGATCCTCTTTGAAAAGAAAGGTCACGGTTATTGGAAAGAAACCACCACCCATCGGCCTACTCAAACAGCTTTCCAGCGGCTGATCCGGACATGTGGCTTACAGAAAAGTTCAGATGCACAGCGTCCTCTGGCTCGAATTTCAGTTCCTTTGCATACAAAAGTTACACTGCCACCCAGTCGGGAGACAATAGTGTCCATGCCCGTAGGCACCTGTCGGAAACTAGAGGGCATAGCTGTGTTGGTAGAACCACTGCAGGCAGCCGAAGGAGGTGTTGATCCGCTAGTGGCCCGTTCCTTGGCAATAGTTCGCAATGGAAGAGTACCACTTCGATGTGTAAACACTCAGGACCAGAGTGTGGACCTGACCCCAGGGAGGCTGCTGGCTAACATCTATGTGACTCCGGAGGAAGTAAGGAAAGTAACTCCAATGCAGCTGAAGCCGACTGAAAGGGATGAGTGGACCGTAACTGTGTCCATGGGAGAAGATGAGGAACCCACCTCTGAATGGAATGGCTGTGCAATTCGAGAACAGATGAAGATGGATGTAAGTTCATGTTCTCTGGAATGGGTGCAGAAGGTAGATGAGCTGTTGTGGGAGAACCAAGCCACCTTTGCACGGTATGCTGAAGATTTTGGATGTACCACAGGGATCTACCATGAGATTCCCACAGGAGACACCCCTCCAATTAGAGAGCGCTACCGACAAATTCCTCCACAGTTGTATCAGGAAGTGAAAGAACTGTTAGCTAAGATGCTACAGGGTGGGATCATCCAAGAAAGCCAGAGTCCCTGGGCGGCTCCTGTGGTGTTAGTAAGAAAAAAAGATGGGTCCATCCGATTTTGCGTAGACTATCGGAAGTTAAACGCTTGCACCGTACGAGATTCCTACCCCTTGCCACGGATTGAGGAGTCCCTCTCAGCGCTAGGGAGAGCCCGGTACTTCTCCTCACTAGATCTGGCTAGTGGGTATTGGCAGGTGCCGATGGCCACAAAAGACAAGGAGAAGACGGCATTCATCTTGCCCATGGGACTATACGAATTTAACCGGATGCCCTTCGGGTTGACAAATGCACCCGGAACGTTTCAGCAGTTGATGGAGAAATGTCTCGGTGACTTCAACTTTGAGTTCACTCTCATCTACTTGGATGACATTATAGTGTATTCTGCGACCTTTGAAGACCATCTCCACCAGTTGGGGCAAGTATTTCGAAGATTGCGGGAACATGGGCTCAAATTGAAACCCAGTAAATGTCGGTTGTTGCAATCTGAAATTGATTACTTGGGTCACCGCGTATCAGGAGAAGGGGTGAGACCATCAAGAGACAAGATAGCGGCTGTTCAAGATTGGCCGATACCGACTACCCTGCGAGAAGTGAGGGCGTTCCTTGGAGTAGCCGGTTACTATCGACGGTTTATTAAGGATTTCGCCAAGGTAGCAGCACCACTTAATGCTCTCCTACGAGGCACATCCGGTGGTCCAAAGAACCGGTCCGTGAAGTGGGGACCTGAACAGGAACAAGCCTTCCAGGCATTGAAGGATGCACTGACAACAGCCCCAATCTTGGCATATGCTGATTACCACTTGCCGTTCCAGCTATATACAGATGCAAGCCTGTATGGTCTTGGAGCAGTGCTTTCCCAGCTTCAGGATGGCCAGGAGAGGGTCATAGCGTACGGCAGCCGGTCTTTGAGAGATTCTGAAAGAAACCCCGAGAATTATAGTTCATTTAAATTGGAGCTGTTGGCACTGGTATGGGCCATGACCGAGAAATTCTCTGAATATTTGACCGGTGCTGAAGTTTTAGTACTGACTGACAACAACCCACTAGCTCACCTGGAAAATGCCAAGCTCGGGGCGTTAGAGCAGAGGTGGATAGCCCGAATGTCTACATTCAATTACCGCATTAAGTATCGGTCCAAGACAGAGAACCAGAATGCTGACGGACTTTCTAGGGTAACTGCCCAGACCCCCACAGAAGACGTGGATCATGAGTTGGAGCATGTGGAGGTGCCCGATTTCAGCAGATTTTCACAGGCCTTGACCGCCACTAATCAGTTTGAGATGGAGGGGACTGAAATGGCTCCTTTCTTTGGTCCCTCACGACAGGAATGGGCACAGATACAACAGACCCATGAGGGGCTGGCGCAGATGATCAAGTGTGTTGAGAAAGGCCATAAGCCCTGTAGAGAGGAAAGAGAACGACTGACACGTGAGATATTATCTGTTTTGAGTCAGTGGGAAAAGTTGGAGATGAAAAATGGAGTGCTATGCCGAAAGGTCTATTTACCTTCTGAGATCGACATTCGATACCAAATTGTGGTGCCTAGTGAACTGGCTCGCTCCTTGGCAGTTGAGGCTCATAATAAGAATGGACATTTTGGTCATGAGAAGACCTTTCGTTGGTTACAGCGACTGATTTACTGCCCTGGTCTTCGTCAAATGGTCGAAGAAGTATGCCGCAGCTGTCGAACTTGTGAGATCCATAAGGCAATAGAACAGAGAGCTCCCCTGCAAACCATCGTGACCCAGGAACCTTTAGAAATCGTCATGATAGACTATCTAATGGTGGGCCCATCTAATAGCGGACACCAGTATTGCCTCGTAATGGTGGATCACTTCACCAAATTTGCGGTGGTAACCGCCACCAAGGACCAGACAGCTGAGTCAGCAGCTCGTGCTCTGTGCCAAGATTTCATTCGAGTATATGGGTTCCCCCAACGCATCCACTCCGACCAGGGCGCCTGCTTTGAGGGACACGTAATGAAAGAAGTTCAACGTATCTACGGGATAAAGAAGTCGCACACGACTCCATACCACCCTCAGGGAAATGGGGCCTGTGAAAGATTCAACAGAACTCTGCTACAGATGCTGCGGACTCTGGAGGAAGACAAGAAGTTACAGTGGCCTCAGTTCTTGTCTGAAATGGTGTGGGCCTATAACAATCAGGTCCATTCTACAACGGGGTACTCTCCTTATACACTTCTCTTTGGGCGGTCTGGGCGAAGTATAGGAGAATTACAGTTGAATGATGTGGATGGGTTCCCTCCGAGGGATCCAACCTCTTGGGTGCGGGCGCATCGGCAGAGACTTGAGACGATCCATCGATTGGTGCGGCAGCGCCTGCAAGAACATCCCCATCCTGATAAGACCCCAGTGCAAGAAGCACCATTGCAACCAGGCGACCTGGTGCTAGTTCGTGTCAAGAAACCCCAAGGGAAATTGGGAAGCAGATGGGAGGCTTTGCCGTATCGTGTTGTTGGCCGCAAGTATGCGAATGGGCCAGTGTACCAGGTCCAGAAAGAAGGAACTGATTGTGTTCGAGTACTTCACCGAAATATGTTGCGCCTGTGTCATTCTGAAGGGACAAATCACGATGGGCCTGCCAATGTGAATGAGCTCCCACAGTCAAGAGAATGGAGGTGCGGAATGGGCCTCCGACGAGGAGGATGATTGTTGGCCGATCCCTGCTCCTGGGGATGTTCCACCTGTGACTACTGTATCTCCGGCCTGTGCCCCCTCTGGTGCGGAATCCGCTGGTCCTTCTCAGCCCATAGCTGCAGCACCCCATAATATACCACCGGTCCTCAGACGGACCACTAGGCCAAATGCTGGTATTCCCCCTGTTCGGTATGCGCAGGATGAGTTTGTTTGGCCTGCCATACATCGGTATACTACCACCCTGTGCATAAAAGTACAACCCTCTGGATATACAGTCATAGGCAGGGACTGCCAATCTTAAAGTGGGGGGGAATATGTAAGAGACAGCCAATGTTGTCTTAAGCTTCATTTGTCTGTATAAACTGTTAATGTTGAATGTATTTCTGTGATTCTGTTCCTTTAAGACAGCAGCCATTGTAATTGTGACATGATGCTGGAGTGAGACCCCCCCCCCCTTTTATGTCAGCCTGCCTGTTCTGCAGACAGAGTGTGAGCAGAGAAGCAGGAAGTGACGAGACAGAGAGCAGCAGCCATCTTGGCAAGTGTTGTATTGAACTGGTGTGGAGATTTTTCTGTACAGCTAAGCTGTATCTTGGTCCAGAGACAAACAGAGTGTAAAGAGACAACAGGACTAGTGAGTCCACGTGAAAGGAACTGTGCTCAGTGGCTGATCAGTGAGACTGACATTGTGACTGTGTATATGGATACCACAGATAGAGACTCGCAGTGCTGTTGATGTACTGGACGGCACCTGCTAAATCCCGGCTTACATCCCAGCTCAGTGTATGGATTCGGCAGGACTGTCAGTATGCTGAGTGGAATCTGCTGTTGGATTACATTGCATTCAGTTGGTTTCCCTGTCTGTTAAAGAGGACTTCATTTCTCCCAAGATCCTGATAACCGTGAGGAGAGGACGCTTCACTATAAAAGAAAGGAACGACTTTGGGCCCCACCGCGCGCTTCTACGGACTGTAAGCGGTCCACCTGGACCACTGGGGAAAAGGGGGGTGCACCCAAATGTGAAGTCAGGGTCAGTTAGGGATAGTTTTGAGTATATTGTTCATTCAGTGTCCATACTGCAGAAGTGGACAGAGTAAAAGTAGAAACCATTGCAGAATTTGCCTTGAAATTGTTCATGCTATATTGTATATTTTGCTTGTCTTTAGCCCTGTCATTTTACCTTTAACTAACCTTTATTAACTTATAGTAAATATATATTTTTTTCTTGAACTACCGCGTGTGCGTTCATTTCTGGTTGCGGAGTCCAAACCACCTGCCTTGCTCTCGGTTCACATGTGTATCTGTCACGCCAGGTTCAGATAAACTGAATACAACAAGTTTGTTAACAAAAGCATAAAAACATCCAATAATGTCATGTAAATTGCTTCAGCATTGTATGTAATGTGCATATCCCAGTCATTCAGATACAGATTTAGATTACAGCTGCTAAACAAAAATAGTGTATTCGTATAACAAATGCCATTCCCTATGGCTATAGATAGGACCAGCTGTACCACTAGCACTTGCACTTTTTCACAATGTCAGTCAGACAACCATAGTGTAACGACTTTATGACCAGGTAATTGTTGCTTTATAAATAAGTACATACAGGCTTGCAGGGGTGATAAAGGAAGTCCCATCTTACTTCATTAGCAAAAGCACAATGAAAAAGGTAGCGTCTTGGTCACATGAAGGCACTTAGGCAGGAGATACTTGCACTTACTTTTGAAATTGATGGAAAAAAACTTGACAAAAATGATAATGATTCATGCATACTATTTTTAAATTGTATTTTTATTGGTTTCTAAGCACTTATCTATCAGAAATGTCAATATAAGCTGGAATGTCATAAAGTGGTATTCATGGAAATCACAGGGCCCCATAGCAAAAGACAGATTTGGGGCCCCACCCTACACAAAAAAGTAGGGTACAGAAGTGTTCTAGATGTATAAATAATTATTACTAAAGGTCCTTAACCCACAGAAGGTTCCTGCATGCTTCAGGGTCTGGAGATCTATGAATTCCCCACAGACACAGATGTATGTAGCACGGTAGACTGTACTGCTGGACAGTGTGTCACTGCATTGAGTAAAACGGAAGGGGAGAAGTCCCTTGTTGCTATGGGCTCCAGCTGATGGTCCGACCACAACAGCTGAACTTCACTAGGTGCGCATAGTAGGCCTCATCTACAAGACTTGAATATAGACTGTATATACAGTATGTATATGTAGCACAAATGGACTGAGTTTACCTGACACTCAGAATGTTCCTGGTAAGTAATATAAAGTAATAAATAATAGATGTTACATGAACAAGAATGTGCTCCACACCTTATGAAAGCATTAAGAGGTCATTCCCCCAACCCACGCTAGGAAGCAAACTGAGCCCTAGCTAGCAGCCTAGCCCCCCTTCCTCATCATAACACATATAACAATTAAGCAAGGTATTGCCATGGTTGCCTTAGTAACATAGTAGAGCTAAAATAAGACCTAAATCTGTCCATTTCAACCTATATATCCCTGTATTAATGATCCGTCACCATTTCTCTAGGTACACCCCCAGCCCACTTTTTTCCTAGTTTCCATATGATTAAAATGGTGATTTAGATGAAAAAGTGGTTCCAAACAATATACAAATATGTAGGCTGCATCAGTGGCAAGATAAAAAAGCCCAAATTGTGGAGACTGCTAGAGAATTAAGTTTCAGTTGCTATAAATATATATTCTGAGGAATTTTATAAGTATTTATATTTGAATAGGATGAATTTACACATTACATTTATAGTACCATTTTTTTTCTGCTTACTGCATATAGCATTTCTCTGTGCTTGGTTGAAAGGGCATTTTTACATACATCCCGGATTCAGTGGGCCAGTCCCAGATTCCGGGTTCATGTCCCGATTGGCGGGAGGTATTGCAGCATCCCAGAGTGCTACTGCTTTTATGTGTTTGTCTTGTGTGCCTCTGGGTTTTATGTCTATAAGTTTTGTTCTGTGTTAAATGTATTGATGTGCAGCTTTTCCTTATATGTTTCCCCCTGCAGTGTTCAAACCCAGACTTGGTTCACAGGCCACTGGGCGGGGTTGTAGGGAGATATTATCTCCCCGGCGATGGTTGGTCAGGCAGTTCAGTGCATGCTGCGAACCAGACTAGGTGTGCAGAGTTGACCTACCACCAATCTCTGGACTGAAGGCCAACCGCCGCTCTCACAGCCTCAGGAGGGACATCATCAGCCCCAGGCTCACCTGAAGACAGCCCAGAGCAAGGGAGTAAAGATTTCCAAGTGGCTGGATTCGTTCGGTGCCGTGCCAGGAGGAGCAGGGGAGGACCCTGACAGGAGAGTTGTACTCGGGCCTAGCACACAGGTAACCAGATCCCTATCAGGGCTCCCTGTAACTCCATCCCCAGCGTACCCGGCTGGGAGAGGCACAGAGGTGGAGTAGAGAAAGCCATCCTGTGGAGCCTATTACATCACTGGGCACCCTCCTAGAACCAAGGCTGGGGGTTGGACACTGTAGGACTACTACCCCCATCTGGAAGCTGCTATTGACCTACTGTTTCAGTTGTCTTAATAAACGGCTGTTTGGTTTACCTGCATCGCTGACTCCTCAGTCGTGCCTGCTTTACCATCAGGGCTCTTCCAACCAACACCACACCGACTAAGGTAGGAGAGGTTCCTCTTCAACTGGAAGTGCCCCGGGGGAAAGAACTACTACTGCCACCATCCGGTAGTGCTGCAGGACCCCCCTCGACTTTGTCCGGCCTAGGAGTGGGATTGAAGCGGTTGGGGAGCGTGCTCGGCCTGCTAGGTGGCACAGCATCCACCACTACTTCTCCCATCCTCCGTCTGGGTTGCGGCAAGGCGTTTTTGGCATAGTTGGCAGGATTGTGACTCCCGTGTCCTTATACCATCACAGACTACGGTGTCAAGATCCTAAACTTCATCTCTACAACAGGTGAGCTGAAACCTTTATTGGCTGTGTGAGAGACTTATCCCTGTGGATTTATACTGAGGACTCTGTGTGTGTGCCCGGAGCTGTTTGTCGCTATCTCCCTGGATTGTTTGCAAAGACTGTGGACAGTTGCAACTGTTTGCAAAGTTTAGCCACTTTATTGCATGCCAGATGATTGCCAGCCGTTACCGGACTGTCTATTTTCTGCTGCGACATCACCGGTGCACGTTGAGCCCAGCCCACAAGGGGTTAACTCCAGCCTCAGATGGAGCTGCATCATTCAAAATTCCACAGCTCCGCAGAGGTTAACCGCCAGCCCACCAAAACCAGCGCTCAGGTGGGAAAGACTGACGTCAGAGGTGCATCAGCCAAGCTCCACCCTCCTTTTTGAACAGGACTAATCAGCGGCTGCTAACGTCAGTGGGACAGCCCCTCCTATAGGACAGCGTCATCGGATCCTCCTGGGCGCCGCCATCTTGGGTGAGTCCAACACAAGATCTGTCCTATGCATAGTAGCACCGCCCACCAGCATCCATCACCAGTAGAAGGCCTGGAAAGTTCCAGATTGTTCACGCTAGTTGGAGATTGTATATCTTGTGCACGCAGAGATAGTCTATCCTGCTGCATCATGTCACGTCCCCCATCTGTCCGAGGTATTACCCCGATCCTGATGCCTGGACCTGGGGAGAAGAGATGGACGCTGAGGAGCTCATGGAAGAAATTCCTGTAGCTGCGGTGCTAGCTACTTCCGGGACTCCGGCTGGAGCCCCCGTTTCACCTGCTGCTGTCCCTCCAACTGCTGTTGGCGCCCGAAGGCCTACTACCATCGCCGGGCGCCAACAACTTAAAGTGGAAGAAGAGATGGCGTATTCCTGCAGGCGGGCTGGCCTAGAACCACCTGTGGAGGGCAAGGTGCCTGACCGGAGAAGAGGTACCATGATGGACTTTGACTGGAGATATGGCTGTGGATATATCGCAGAGGACTCCGAGTGGGCCAACGTGTTTGTCAACCGGAGGTCGGTGAAGAGGCCTGGGCTGCCGGAACATCTACAGTACATAATCTGCACCCAGGTGAGAGCGTGGAGTTCACCCTAAAAGTTGGCCCTAAGGGGTTCTGGGCAGCTGATGTTGACCGGATCCCTATGTCACCACCACAACACGAGGTCTGGGAGGACTCTGCCACAGCCACCCCCGGTCGCCTGCTACCAACAGCCGCAGGTCTGGCCTACGGTCCACTTCCCTCCGGGGCTGCACCCGCAGCACCTGCATCACTGCCATGCCCTGCTCCTGCTGCATCCCCACCTGCTGTCCTGAGCACTATCATCATCTCGGGGGGTGACCACATCTACGTTGGAGGTCACTCTGCAACTCCTGCAGCTGCACAGCAAGTGGAGCCACCAGTCTACAAGAGCAGCATGAACCCAGCCACCGTCACCGCCTTCTACAAAGCAATGGAGAAGAAGGCCCTGGAGTTACGACGCCTGTCCAGGTTGCCTGAGGCTGCACCACTGACACCCGCTCCAGCTTCACGTCCCAAGACATCGGGATCTTCTTCCACGGAAGCTGAGGAGTAAAGGTTGCCACCCGTAAGTTTTGTGCCCCCCAATCTACACCGGACTGGGGAGATCAAGTTTTCTTTGCTCTCCAGGGCGCCCCCTGGTGTGACTCCCTTGGACTCCTACGGATGTAAATAGCTCCAAGTTGCTGCCCCTTTATATTTTTGTGCCGAACTTTTGGACACTTCTCCAGTTGTATCAGTGGTGACTTGTGGACACTGCCCCAGTTTCCCTTATGTTTTTCCTATCCCTATGCTCCAGGATGGACCTGTGCCCTGGAGTCCATTATTTTCTTGCTGAGACCCTGGGATTGGACGCTGTTATATTGGTGCCTCAGGGACCTTTGTGTGTTTTCCTCTCCTTAGTTTTTCTGGTACCTGAGTAGGGACACTCATAATTTTGTGCCTCAGGTACCAGGTCCAAATGGTGAACTTAGAGTCTGTAAAGAACAGGGCAGGACAAAAAGGGACAGGGATAAAGACCATCATCCTGATACGTTGTATATAGTTTGCATGTTTTATTTGTGATGCTGATTGTCTTGTCTTGTCCGCTGTATTGTCTTCCCTAGCCTGGCCAAAGATTCGCCGAGGGCGGCTCAGGTAAAAATAGGGGGTGTGCAGCATCCCAGAGTGCTACTGCTTTTGTGTGTTTGTCATTGTGCCTCTGGGTTTCATGTTTGTATGTTCTGTTCCATATTAAATGTATTGTGCAGCTTTTCCCTCGGCATTTTTCCCTCTGCAGTGTTCAAACCCAGACTTGGTTCAGCCCTGGCCTATCACAGGCCACTGGACGGGGTTGTAGGGAGATATTATTTCCCCTGTGATGGTTGGTCAGGTAGTTCAGTGCATGCTGTGAACCAGACTAGGTGTGCAGAGTTGACCTGCCACCAATCTCTGGACTGAAGGCCAACCGCTGCTTTCACAACCTCAGGAGGGATATCATCAGCCCCAGGCTCACCTGAAGACAGCCCAGAGCAAGGGAGTAAAGATTTCCAAGTGGCTGGATTCGTTCGGTGCCGTGCCAGGAGGAGCAGGAGAGGACCCTGACAGGAGAGTCGTACTCGGGCCTAGCACACAGGTAACCAGATCCCTGTCAGGGCTCCCTGTAACTCTATCCTCAGTGTACCCGGCTGGGAGAGGCAGAGAGGAGGAGTAGAGAAAGCCATCCTGTGGAGCCTATTACATCACTGGGCACCCTCCTAGAACCAAGGCTGGGGGTTGGACACTGTAGGACTACTACCCCCATCTGGAAGCTGCTGTTGACCTACTGTTTCAGTTGTCTTAATAAACGGCTGTTTGGTTTACCTGCATCGCTGACTCCTGAGTCGTGCCTGCTTTACCATCAGGGCTGTTCCGACCAACACCACACCGGCTCAGGTAGGAGAGGTTCCTCTTCAACTGGAAGTGCCCTGGGGTAAAGAACTACTACCACCACCATCCTGTAGTGCTGGAGAACCCCCCTCGACTTTGTCCGGCCTAGGAGTGGGATTGGAGCAGTTGGGGAGCGTGCTCAGCCTGCTAGGTGGCACAGCATCCGCCACTACTACTCCCATCCTCCAGTCTCCTCTGTCTGGGTTGCGGCACATTAACCACTTCCATACCAGGCACATTTTCAAGTTTTTTGTATGTGCGGTTTTGGATAGCTATAACATTTTTATTACGTGCGTTATTCAACTAATTTCTGTGTCTTTTTTTGGTGACACATAGGGCTTTATTTTTATGTTATTTTTATTTTTGCATGTGTTTTAATTTTTTTTCTATCCGGAAAAATATAAACAAAAGAGGAAGGAAAGTGTCCGTTTGTCACTTTTAATTTTTTTTTTTTTTTTTTTTTTTAAATTTAATAACACACAGTGCTACTAAAAAAACTTTATAAAATAGTTTTTCCTCTCCGTTACGGTAATTTTTATTTTTTATGGTGTCGTCAGGGGTGGGGCTATAAACTGTAATAAGGGTGTTTTATTGGCGTATTATTTTATTTACATTTTTTTAATTTATTTATTTTTTTACATTGTGTCCCCATAAGGTCATAATAGACCTTTGGGGACATCTGATTACTTTTTTTTTTTTTGGTGGGGAGGCTGATTTTCCCTGTAACTAGGGCTGGTACGTTTATCCCCAGTTGCAGGAGGAATACAGCCTCCTGCTCGTTGCTTTCACATAACTATAGAGCTGATCTGGGTCCTGTAGGACCCAGCAGCTCTAACAGATTCTGATCCCGGCAGATCACATGACTGCCGGGTCAGAGGGGAGCCGCAAGATGGTGGCGCCCATAGCGCTGTATACACAGTGATCATGAAGGCAGGAAAGGTAATAAACCTTCCCTGTCTTCTCTCTGGGAGCTCCGGCTGAAGTTACAGCTGGCTCCCCGTTTCAGCAGCTGCACGATTTTGTGCAGTTGCTGAATTCCTTCTGGACGTACTGTATATAGTCTATGGGCGGTACGGAAGTGGTTAAGAGACACAGATTTTTTAATAATTGCTGTGTGGTCTGTGCACCAGAAACTGAAAGGTACTCCAGCTAAGTGGAAAAGTTGCACCAAAAATTGCACCTTTTTGATGCCATTTGTTTTTGTTTTTTTCTAAATTAATAGTTTTTATAGCCGTTTTAAATTTAAAACATTCCGCATCAATGACAGCTGTGGGAGGATTGGTTCAGTGGTAGTAGCAGCGGACCCAGACAGTCAGAGACAGACACAAAAAAGTCAGGTAAAAACAGGTTTTACCCTGTGCATTTATTTTTTCCAAAACAGCAAAACAAAATAAGCCTTAACAGTCAGACAAAGTGGTAACAGAAATCCTGCTCGTCTGAGCTACTAACTATACAAAGAGGCCCTAACTATACGTGTGGCTTGCTTCAGCCACACGGTCAACACACAGGGCAAAAATAAAGGCAACAGTTCGCTCTGGTCTCTCACCAGATATCAGTGTCTTAGGACAGACCCTCCTCCTCACTGCCCAGGACAGATCTTTACAACCTTTTAACCCCTTCACGCATTCTCACGTACATGCACGTGGGAGAATGTGGTTAGTTACCGCATCCCCACGTACAGGTACGTGATGGTGATCGAGCGGGCTCAGAAGCAGAGCCCGTGCGATCACCGCGGGAGCCCAGCTGTATCTGACAGTCAGGCTCCCGCTGCAACAGCGGGGACGGTGATAACACCGATCCCCGCTGTTTAACCCTTAAGATGCCGTGGTCAATAGCGACCGCGGCATTTTAAGTGTTTGCTAGCGGCACTTAGTGCCGCGGGCGGCATCGGGAGAGGGTGTTAGCTGTAACTGACAGCTAACACCCTGCTCCTTAACCTCCCATCGGTGCTCAACGACGATCGGGGTTTTTAACCCCTTGGATGCTGCGGTCAAACATGACCTCGGCATTCAAGTATCTCTGGCTCAGGTGTCCTAATGGAACACATGAAAGTAAAAAAAGTGAAAAAATAAATAAATAAAGTATGTGAAAAAAATTAATAAAAGAATAAAGCCCCAAAAATTCCCTTTTCCTATATAAAATGAATTATATAAAAAATAAACCTAAAAATTAATAAAAACAATACATATTTGGTATCGCCGCGTCCGTAACAACCTGTACAATAAAACTGAAACCATATTTAATGTACACGGTGAACGTCGGGGAAAAAAAACCGCAAAAAAAACTCCAAAAGTAATGATTTTTCGCCATCTCACCTTACAAAATATGCCATAAAAAGTGATCAAAAAGTCATATGTACCCCAAAACAGTACCAATAAAAAGCACAGGTTGTCCCGCAAAAAATAAGCCCTAAACCAACTCTCTAAACTGAAAAATAAAAATGCTACGCATCTTAGAAGATGGCGATGCAAAAAAAATAGATTTATGTCCCCAAATGGGTTTTTGTTCTGCAAAATTGGTATCGCATAAAAAAAACAGTATAAATGAGGTATCGCCGTAATCGTACCGACCCGCAGAATAAAGATAACATGTTACTTACGCTCTACGCTGCATGGTGAAAAATTTAAAAGGTAAAACGCAGTGCCAGAATTGATGGGGTTGTTTTTTAATCCACCAAGAAAGAGTTAATAAAATTTATTTAATAAGTTGTAAGCACCTAAAAATGATGTCATTAAAAAATACATCTCATACGGCAAACAACAAGCCCTCATATGGCTACATTACCAGAGAAATAAAGAAAATATAGCTCGTACAATGTGAAGTCAAAAACCCCCCAAAAAATCGCCAAATCATTAGAACATAACTGGCTGCGGCAGGAAGGGAATGTATAAACTGTGCGAGGATATATCAGGAGACACCCCAGATTTAGAGCTTACAAGGGATAATAAACCAGAAGTGACCCCCAGAGTGACCTCCCCAATAATAGGAACTACTGGGGAAGTAGTAGGGAATTTAGTGTACCCAATTTTCTACACACAGCTTACATATTCACTTTTCCCCATCCGCTGTGCAGTCACGTCTGGGATACTAATTCTCGTTACACCCCTTGATAAATTCTTTGAGGGGTGCACTTTTCAAAATGGGGTCATTCCCTAGGGGATTCCACTTTACTGGTACTTTAGAGGCTCTGCAAACATGACATGGCATCCAGATCCCAAACATCTGAATCTGCGCTCCAAAAGCCACATAGCGCTCCTTCCCTTCTGTGCCCTACTGTGTTCCCAAACTGCAGTTTATACCCACATGTATTTCACTTGTCGTACCCAGAATAACGTACTTAATGTCATATGTGGGCATAAACTGCAGTTTGGGCACAGCCGAGCACAGAAGGGAAGGAGCGCTATTTGGTTTTTGGACGCCATTGCACTTTTGCAGAGCTGAAATGCCAGTACAGTGGAATCCCCTGACATGTCACCCCATTTTGGAAACTACACCTCTGAAGGAATTTATCCTGGGGTACAGTGAGCATTTTTAACCCCCAAGTGTTGCTATAATTTATTATCCATAAATGAATACGCAGCTGATGGTGAAAGGTGAAAATGACAATTTACCCAGGAATACGACATTTCAGTGCGTAATATGTTGTGCCCGGCTTGTATCAGAGATGAACGCTCCAAAAGCTGTTGTGCCCGGGATCCCCGCTCACCAGTTTTTGGAGTGTGTGTCTGTGCAGACATAAACTGGGCACAACATATTGGGCACTGAAATGGCGTATCTATAGAAAAATTTCATTTTTAACTTTTCATTATCAGCTGCGCATTCATTTCTGGAAATTAAAAGAATGCAACACTTAAGGGTTAATAATGTTCGCTACCCCACTTGATAAATAACTTGAAGGGTATAGTTTCCAAAATGGGGTGACATGTCTGCGGATTCCACTTTACTGGCAATTCATGGGCTCTGCAAAAGTGGCATGGTGTCCAAAAAGCAAACTGTGCTCCAAAAACCAAAATAGCGCTCCTTCCCTTCTGTGCCCGGCTGTTCCCAAACAGCAGTTTATACCCACATATGGCATTGTTAAGTACGTTATCCTGGGTACACCAGTGTCATACATGTGGGCATAAACTGTCATTTGGGCACACAGCAGGGCGCAAATGTGAAGGAGCGCTATGTGCTTTTGGAGCACATATTTAGATTGTTGTTTTTTTGGACGCCATGTCACATTTGCAGAGACCCTAAAATTGCCCCTACAAAATGGGGGGTCACTTCTTGGGGAATTCCAATTTACTGGCACCTCCAGGGCTCTGCAAAAACTACATGGCGACGAGAAAGTACTCCAAAAGCTAAAAAAACACAGTGCTCCTTCCCTTCTGAGCCCTGCTGTGTGCCCAAGCAGCAGTTTATACCCACATATTTAATTTTTTTGTCCCCGGGATAGCCCACTTAATAGTTTTAGGAGTTCATGTCTCTGGTGCCACAAAGTGGCCGCAACGTATTAGGCACTGAAATTGGATATTTCTTTAAAAACTTTAATTTTCACTTTGTACATTAATTTTTGGGAAGCATTTTTATGCTCAAAATCATAATATCCCTTGATACATTCCTTGAGGGGTGTAGTTTCTAAAATGGGGTCACTTTTAGGGGGTTTCCATTGTACTGGTACTTTAGGGGCTCTGCAAATGCGACATGGCACCTGAAAACTATTCCAGTCACATCTGCCCTCCAAAAGCCAAATAGCGCTCTTTCCATTCTGAGCCCCACCATGTACCCATACAGCAGATTACAACCACATATGGGGCATTTCTGTGTTCAGAAGAAATTGTGTAACAAACTGTGGGGTGTTTTTTTCTTCTTTAACCACTTGCAAAAATTAAAAATATGTCGCTAAATGGACGGTTTATTGGAAAAAAGTAATTTTACGTTTTTACGTCCCTAAGTCAATAAAATCTGTGAAACAGCTGTGAGGTCAAAATGCTCACTATACCCCTAGATAAATTCTATGAGGGGTGTAGTTTTCAAAATGGGGTCACTTTTTGGGGGTTTGTATTGTATTGGTACTTTAGGGGCTCTGCAAATGCGACATGGCACCTGAAAACTATTCCAGCAAAATCTGCCCTCCAAAAGCTAAATAGCGCTCTTTCCATTTTGAGCCCTGCCATGTACCTATGCAGCAGATTACAACCACATATGGGGCATTTCCGTGTTCAGGAGAAATTGTGTAACGAACTTTGGGGAGCTTTTTCTCCTTTGTCCTCTTGTGAAAATGAAAAATTTGGGGCTAAATTGACGGTTTATTGGAAAAAAAGTAATTTTTCATTTTAATGTCCCAATGTTAATAAAATTTGTGAAACAGCTGTGAACCGAGAGCAAGGCAGGTGGTTCGGACTCCGCAACCAGAAATGAACGCACACGTGGTAGTTCAAGGAAAGAATATATATTTACTATAAGTTAATAAAGGCTATTTGAAGGTAAAATGACAGGGATAAAGACAAGCAAAATATACAATATAGCACGAACAATTTCAAGGCAAATTCTGCAATGGTTTCTACTTTTACTCTGTCCACTTCTGCAGTATGGACACTGAATGAACAATATACTCAAAACTATCCCTAACTGACCCTGACATCACATTTGGGTGCACCCCCTTTTCCCCAGTGGTCCAGGTGGACCGCTTACAGTCCGTAGAAGCGTGCGGTGGGGCCCAAAGTCGGTCCTTTCTTTTATAGTGAAGCGTCCTCTCCTCACTGTTATCAGGATCTCGGGAGAAATGAAGTCCTCTTTAACAGGGAAACCCAATGAATGCAATGTAATCCAACAGGAGATTCCACTCAGCACACTGACAGTCCTGCCGAATCCATACACTGAGCTGGGATGTAAGCTGGGATTTAGCAAGTGCTGTCCAGTACATCAACAGCACTGCGAGTCTCTATCTGTGGTATCCATATACACAGTCACAATGTCAGTCTCACTGATCAGCCACTGAGCACAGTTCCTTTCACGTGGACTCACTAGACCTGTTGTCTCTTTACACTCTGTTTGTCTCTGGACCAAGATACAGCTTAGCTGTACAGAAAAATATCCACACCAGTTCAACACAGCACAGACACCTGTCTTCTCTCTTGCCAAGATGGCTGCTGCTCTCTGTCTCGTCACTTCCTGCTTCTCTGCTCACACTCTGTCTGCAGAACAGGCAGGCTGACATAAAAGGGGGGGGGGGTCTCACTCCAGCATCATGTCACAATTACAGTGGCTGCTGTCTTAAAGGAACAGAATCACAGAAATACATTCAACATTAACAATTTATACAGACAAATAAAGCTTAGGACAACATTGGCTGTCTCTTACACAGCTGTAGGGTCAAAATGCTCACTATACCTCTTGATATGTTCTGTGAGGGTTGTAGTTTTCAAAATGGGGTCACTTTTAGGGGGCTTCCACTGTATTGATACTTTGGGGGCTCTGCAAATGCGACATGGTACCTGAAAACTATTCCACCAAAATCTGCCTTCCAAAAGCCAAATAGCGCTCTTTCCATTCTGAGCCCTGCCATGTACCCATACAGCAGATTACGACCACATATGGGGTATTGCCGTGTTCAGGAGCAATTGTTTTGCAAACTGTGGGGTGCTTTTTCTCCTTCAACCCCTTGTGAAAATGAAAACTTTGGGGATAAAGTGACATTTTAGTAATGTTTCATTTATACATCCCAGTGTTAGCAAAATCTGTGAAACAGCTGTAAGGTCAAAATACTCACTATACCCCTTGATGAATTCTGTGAGGGGTGTAGTTTCCAAAATGGGGTCACTTTTTGGGGTTTTCCTTTGTATTGGTACTCTAGGGGCTCTGCAAATGAGACATGGCACCTGAAAACTATTCCAGCAAAATCTGCTTTTCAGACGCCCAGTGTCGCTCCTTCCCTTCCGTGCGCCGCCATTCGCCCAAACATCAGTTTACACCCACTTTTGGGGTATTTCCGTGCTCGGGAGAAATTGCATAACAAACTGTGAGATGCATTTTCTCCTTTAACCCTTTGTGAATGTGTTAATTTTAGGGCTAAATTAAGGAATTAGTGGGAAAAAATTAAATGTCTAAATTTCACCTCCATATTGTTTTAATTCCAGTGAAATGCTTAAAGGGTTAACAAACTTCCCAAATGTTATTTTGAATTATTTGAGGGGTGCAGTTTTGAAAATGGGGTCATTTATGGGGGTTTCTAATATATAGACCATTATAATCCTCTTCAGAACTGAAGTGGTCCCTAAAAAATTAGTTTGGGAAATTTTCTTGTAAATCTGCAAAATCGCTGTTACACTTGTAAGCCTTCTACCATCCAAAATAAATTACAGGACGATTAAAAGATGATGCCGATATATAGCAGAGATATGGTAGATAATATGTATTAATGTATTTGGGTGGTATGACTATCTGTCTGAAAAGCAGAGCATTTCACATTTTGAAAATTGCGATTTTTTTCAAAATTTCCATCAAATTTCCTATTTTTTTTATAAATAAATACAAAAATATTCATTAGTGTTTACCACTAACATGAAGTACAATGTGTCACGAAAAAACGATCTCAAAATCACTTGTGTAAGTTAAGTCGTCTCAAAGTTATTGCCATATAAAGTGACACATATCAGTTTTGAAAAACGAGGCCTGGTCCTTAATGCACTTTTGGGCTCGGTCTTGAAGGGGTTAATGAGGCCCAGCTCCCACCTGTGCTTGAAGGCTCCTTCCTGCTGTAGGACAGGAAACGGTTAATAGAAAGGCCTTCTCACAGCTGAGGTTTTGCTACAGCCATCAGTGTTGTAACCTCACTTACTACACATAAGTGAGGAATGTGGGGGAAATATAGCGACCTTCCAGAACTACCTGTGACCTTCTCACACAGCAAAATTATTAAAGTTTTTGGCAATGCTGCAAATCCATCATGCGCTGTTACCATATTTTTACACCACAGGGCACATTCATTAGGACTTAGCGTGTGGTCTGCTGGCATAAGGTGTGCCATGATTATTAAGTGTGCCTCTTAATTGTGGCGCATCTTGTGTGATTAATGCACTAGAATTTGAAACTTACTGCAAAGAACTAAGAAACATTTCAGGTATTGCTTATGTCAGTTTTCAATAAATAAGTCTGGTAGTTAAAGCCCCACCTAGTCCCACCCTGTTCACCCATGCCATGCCCACTTGCTTACAAAGTGGAATGAGGGATGAAAAATGGTTGAAATGGGACATTATATGGTCTGCGCCAAAGATTGCGTGTATAATCAGTTTTGCAATTCAGAAACCTTGGAATCCTACTTCACTATCTTTACTTTTCAAGGGGCCTTATAAAACTACCAGCTATTGGCAGCATCTTCATTTTTCCTTTGCATAACTTTGCAAATTTGTGATAAACCTCCAACCTGTACAAGTGATTTCTTTAAGCTGTATTGTGAAATAATACCACTAGATGTCACTGTAAGTCTATGAAATGCTTGATGTTTTTCATTAAGATTACATGAATGCAGAGCTATATTGTTTACAACCATTAATGAGATTACGTAAAATGTTTCTTAATAGAAACTCCATGTTCAGAAAGATTAAACTCTTCAAATGTCATTTTTCGTTTTATGATATTCATACAAATAAACATATTCCATGCAGTGGAATGCTTCCCCTTAACGCATTCCTTTGGCAACATTTCTTTGTAATTAATACTGCGTAGCCAGCTGCCAACATCACAGAGCGAGCATCGGGGCCATGAAAAACCAATGTACAAATTATAGCAACATAGCAAATTAAATGAATCTCTAATGACAGGCATTTGCCATGTTTCTGCAAAAACTGCAGAGTATAGGACCAAATGTGACAGCAGCAGACTTCATAAATTAGATTATTCCAAGATTTGGCTGATGTAAGCCTGGCATAGAAATATAATTGAATGTTCTAAAGTGTCAAAAATGTAAAAGAAGGTGGTGAGATTTACTCATACAAATTTGCGCATTAATGCCCCTGTGAGAAATCCTGATAACTACGGAAATTTGTAATGCCCAAGAATGTTCCTTATGAAAATTAAGAATTTTTTTTTTTTAATTGGGCGCGTAAAGAACATCTGTCAGTATTTCTTTTTTTTAAATAGACAGTAGAATATATCATAGATTCTTTTGCGACAGATAGCCAAGGCTCGGTCCATTCCATGTTGTATCCTTTGGGGATAGTCTACTTTCCTTGCTATGACTTTATTGGAATGTATAGTCAACTTTATAACCTATAATAAATGTATAAAGCATGTCATAAGTTGTTAAAATGGTATTCAGCAACAGTTGAAAAACAACAATAACCTACTGCATACATTCTGGTATACACACCAAACATGGTTGAAACATAGCCTAAGATGGTCATGGTACACAAAATATGCAAACTATTGCAGCTACAAAGAAAAAAACATAAAAAACAATAAAAACCACCAAAATCAACAATCAGAAACCAGTTGATACTCATTCTCATAGTAAGATTGTTGTTAGATATACAGTGCCTTGCGAAAGTATTTGGCCCCCTTGAACTTTTCAACCTTTTGCCACATTTCAGGCTTCAAACATAAGGATATAAAATTTAAATTTTTTGGTGAAGAATCAACAACCAGTGGGACACAATTGTGAAGTGGAACGAAATTTATTGGTTATTTTAAACTTTTGTAAAAAATAAAAAACTGAAAAGTGGGGCGTGCCAAATTATTCAGCCCCCTTAAGTTAATACTTTGTAGCGCCACCTTTTGCTGCGATTACAGCTGCAAGTCGCTTGGGGTATGTCTCTATCAGTTTTGCACATCAAGAGACTGAAATTCTTGCCCATTCTTCCTTGGAAAACAGCTCAAGCTCAGTGAGGTTGGATGGAGAGCGTTTGTGAACAGCAGTTTTCAGCTCTTTCCACAGATTCTCGATTGGATTCAGGTCTGGACTTTGACTTGGCCATTCAACACCTGGATACGTTTATTTGTGAACCATTCCACTGTAGATTTTGCTTTATGTTTGGGATCATTGTCTTGTTGGAAGATAAATCTCCGCCCCAGTCTCAGGTCTTTTGCAGACTCCAACAGGTTTTCTTCCAGAATGGTCCTGTATTTGGCTCCATCCATCTTCCCTTCAATTTTAACCATCTTCCCTGTCCCTGCTGAAGAAAAGCAGGCCCAAACCATGATGCTGCCACCACCATGTTTGACAGTGGGGATGGTGTGTTCAGGGTGATGAGCTGTGTTGCTTTTACGCCAAACATATCGTTTTGCATTGTGGCAAAAAAGTTCGATTTTTGGTTTCATCTGACCAGAGCACCTTCTTCCACATGTTTGGTGTGTCTCCCAGGTGGCTTGTGGCAAACTTTAAACGATACTTTTTATGGATAGCTTTGAGAAATGGCTTTCTTCTTGCCACTCTTCCATAAAGGCCAGATTTGTGCAGTGTACGACTGATTGTTGTCCTATGGACAGACTCTCCCACCTCAGCTGTAGATCTCTGCAGTTCATCCAGAGTTTAAAATAACCAATAAATTTCGTTCCACTTCACAATTGTGTCCCACTTGTTGTTGAGTCTTCACCAAAAAATTTAAATTTTATATCCTTATGTTTGAAGCCTGAAATGTGGCAAAAGGTTGAAAAGTTCAAGGGGGCCGAATACTTTCGCAAGACACTGTATTTACATCCTGATATAGATCTTTAGAACCTCTGTAAACCATATATTCTCTTGAAAGAATTATATAATAAAATAATCTAAATGCACAAGAATTCTGGTTCTATTTGCAAAAACTGTCCTACATACTGTGCATGACATTTATTGTGTTTTAGGCTAAGGCCCCCACATTGTGGAAACACAGCTAAAAAAAATTAAAAAAAAATTCAGTAAAAAAAAAAAAAAAAACATAGCAGAAATGCAGTGAAAAACGCAAGCGTTTTTGCTGTGTGTTTCATTTTATTAACCATTATTGTTAGGAATCTCAATATCTGTGCTTCTGCCTATCCTACTTATATTGATCCTTCTCTTCAGTGCATCATTTCTCTCAGCTGTGGCTTTTAGGTTACCATGTCTACCAGTCAAACTATGGCTGGGTCTGCAGCCAGTGAAAGCTTTGAGATGCAGAGCCAATTAGGGTGCTTCCTCATTGTCCAATCCTTAGCGGAGATGGGGTATATGAACCTAGTATTTGCCAGATGCCAGCAATTATATTGAAATTTGTCTTCTCGGTACTTGTTCTTGGTATTATGCAGTATCTATGGTTAATGATTTTGGCTTGCTTTCCTGGTTATCTGATTTTTTGCTGATTTGGCTTTATTAGTGAATCCCTGAACTTGACCCTGGCTTGAACTCTTCTGCTTTTGTTTTGGATACTCCTGTGCTCTCCTGGTTTTGACCCTGCTTGTATGTTTCATTCTAGTCTGCTGTAGGTCAGCTGGCCTGGTCTTTATTCTGCAAGTGCACCTATTTTCTGACATAACTTTTAGGGTGCAACCTGAGTTCCTGATGAGCACCTGCTTTGTGGTGGGCTCTGGTAAAAACCTTGGATTTGCTTTTGGTGTTGGATTATTGGTACCTTTATTTGCATGCTGCATTTGATCTACCAGTTGCCTGCAGAATATTTGGAAATTGCTTAAATAGTAATACAATCACTTGGGAATTATTTAAGTGACAATTTCATAACAATTGTGATGTCTCAGTGCCCCCTTATGATGTCACAATGCCCTATTATTGTGATACTATAGATATACAAACACACAAAGAAAGGTGCATCTAGTGCAGTGGTGTGCACAATGACATTCAAGTCCAACACAGGTGATAGGAAAAGGGGAAAGGTGATGGTTCCCTCACTGGCTAGAGTAGTGCTGACTCTGGAAACAAAATTGGTCAGCGTAGGGTAATCTCTAACCTCATCCCCTCCCAATGAAACCAGCTGCTGTTTACGCTTATTTAGATAATCCAAGGGATCTGAGAGTATAGATGAACCAAAAAATATATATACTGTACACATACTGTATGTGTATTTATAAAAAAAGAAAAACTAGCTGCACTGTCAAATAGAAAAGGGTGCACAAGATCCAAGCCAAGGACCTATCCACAGTAAAATAAAAAATTGGCAGCACTCCACAGGTTGACAAAAAGAGAAAATAGACTTTATTCACTCATCTGTGCGAAGTTTCAGCTCTTCTATAGAGCCTTTTTCAAATCAAATAAGATTATCACAGAACTTATAGCATTGGTTGATATACCTCAACTCCTTAAACATGGAAAAAAAGGCATCAATATGATTCCCTCTATGGTGTATGTGATTGAAAATGCATTTTGGTTTCAAGTCTGTAGGATTGGCTAGAAGTTCTAAAGTGGGCTGTGCGGCGGACGTCTGACTAATGTCTGTAGCTTTGTTAGGTTTAGTCAGTGCAAAATCCCTAATCACTGTGAGTAGAGATGAGCGAATCGATTCTGAAGAAGTGGAATTCGATCCGAATTTCAGGAAATCTTCGATTCGCCATGATTCCGGATTTCCTGATGATTCGCAGTAACGAATATTTAGTAAGGACCTTTGTGACATCAGACGGTCACATGATGTTCTCTAGTGATGTGATTGGGTAGGCGTGTCTTTGCTTGTTAGCAGATCCTTCCACATGAATAAAAGTTGTCCGTGCTGCAGAAAAAGAGAGAGAGACATGACCGTGGCATCCAAGGGCTTCCGCCATTATGCCGCCCACCCCGGCTCTCTGCAGCCCGGAAATAGATGTTTATTCGTAGCGAAGTAATTCGGATTGAAGCAAATTTTTTTTGGAACTTCGAATCGAACTGCCGAATCGAACTTTTGAGAAATTTGCTCATCTCTAATGTTGACCCCAGGAAAATCGTTCATTTTCAAAAAGTAACATAACAAAAGCGATATAAATATGGTATGACCTGCCGGACAAAGATGCCATTTATAATGCAGTGTGAACGCTGAAAAAACAAAATGCAAAAAATGACGATAGAATTGTGTGTTATTTCACATGGACCCCTAAAACATGTAAATAAAAGATAATCAAAACATACTGTATGTACCACAAAATGGTGGCAAATGAAAGGACAACTTGTCACGCAAAGAATAAGTCCTCACATAGCTACAGTTGTCCTAAAAAGATTACATACCCTGGCAGATTTTTTATGAATGATAACACAAAAACTTTTTCTCCACTTATGGTTAGTGGTTGGTTGAAACCATTTATTGTCAAACTTCTGTGTTTTCTCTTTTTAAATCATAATGACAACCAAAAACATCAAAATGACCCTGTTCAAAAGTTCACATACCCCAGTTCTTAATACCGTGTATTGCCCCCTCTAACATCAATGACAGCTTGAAGTCTTTTGTGGTAGTTGTGGATGAGGCTCTTTATTTTCTCAGATGGTAAAACTGCCCATTCTTCTTGCCAAAAAGTCTCCAGTTCCTGTAAATTCCTGGGCTGTCTTGCATGTACTGCGTGCGTGAGATCTCCAAAGAGTGGCTCAATGATATTGAGGTCAGGAGACTGAGATGGCCACTCGAGAACCTTCACTTTCTTCTGCTGTAGCCAATGACAGGTCAACTTGGCCTTGTGTTTTAGATCGTTGTCATGTATCAACGTCCAAGTACGTCCTATGCGCAGCTTCCTGGCTGATGAGTGCAATTTTGCCTCCAGTATTTGCTGATAACATGCTACATTCATCTTTCCTTCAACTTTGACCAAGTTTCCTGTGCCTTTGAAGCTCACACATCCCCACATCATAAGTGATCCACCTCCGTGCTTTACAGTAGGAATGGTGTTCCTTTCATCATAGGCCTTGTTGACACCTCTCCTAATGTAACGTTTATGGTTGTGGCCAAAAAGTTAGATTTTTGTCTCATCACTCCAAATTACCTTGTTCCAGAAGTTTGGAGGCTTGTCTCTGTGCTGTTTGGCATATTGAAGGCGAGATTCTTTGTTGCATTTGCGCAGTAATGGATTTCTTCTGGCAACTCGACCATGCAGCCCATTTTTCTTCAAGTGCCTCCTTATTGTGCATCTTGAAACAGCCACACCGATAGTTTTGAGAGGGTCCTGTATTTCAGCTGATGTTATGTGTGGGTTTTTCTTTGCATCCCGAACAATTTTCCGGGCAGTTGTGGCCGAAATTTTGGTTGGTCTGCCTGACCGTGGTTTGGATTTTACAGAGCCCCTGAGTTTCCATTTGTTAATCACAGTTTGAACACTGCTGACTGGCATTATCAATTCCTTGGATATCTTTTTGTATCCCTTTCCTATTTTATACAGTTCAACTACCTTTTCCCGTAGATCCGTGGACAATTCTTTTGCTTTCCCCATGACTCACAATCCAGAAACGTCAGTGGCTGGAGGAAAGATGCAACAGTATGTCTGGATCCCAGAAACTCACTCAGCTTTTATGTACACACACTGATTCCAAGCAAACAGGTCACAGGTGAGGATGTTACCTTTAGTAGCCATTCAAACCCCTATCTGTCAACTTCTGGGCATGTTACCAGGTCAAAATCACCAGGGTATGTGAACTTTTGAACAGGGTCATTTTGATGTTTTTGGTTGTCATTATGATTTAAAAAGAAAAAACACAGAAGTTTGACAATAAATGGCTTCAACCAACCATAAACCATGAGAGGAGAAAAAGTTTTTGTGTTATCATACATATTCTCTGAATAAAGGCCAAAAAAACAACAAATCTGCCGGGGTATGTAAACTTTTTAGCACAACTGTATATCGACAGAAAAATAAAAAAGTTATGAATTTTGGAGGACTGGGAGGGAAAATACAAGCATTAATGTACAAACTAACCTGCGTCCTTAAAGGGTTAAAGCTTGTTAAAAGAAAAATGGATCACAGACCCCTAAGGCCTCATGCACACAACTGAACTTTTTATCCGCTACTGGATAAAATTACAGACCCATATATTTCTATGGCCCTATACACACATCCATAGTTTTTACAGATATTCGTCCAGTCGTAGAAATGAGCCGCAAAATATGGGGCAGGAACTATACCTGCCGTATTTTCAGCTCGGTGAATTCATTTGAATGTATGGATCAGTGAAAATCATGGATGACACACGGGTACCAATCTGTTTGTCATCCGGGCCGCTTGTACTGACCCGTACACTACACGTGGTTGTGTGCATGTAACCCTAAAGATGTGTTATGTATACTTATAGAAATTATATTTATGTATCCATTAAATGTGAATTGTCAGTGTGCAGGACAGTAAATCGCTCCTGTGGAACACAACACTGTACGGGAAACCCAGCACAGTACAATCCATTAATGTTCTTTTTTTAACTTAAGATATAAATAGCCATCCACCAGCTGACCTTGGTCATTCAGTTGTTATGGCACCCTCTGAGTTGCTACTGTTGTAATTCTTTTCAGACCAAGCCATATGCTTAGAAATATGAGCCACAGAAATGGCTTGTGCTTTTGTAACTTTTTATCCAAGATACTTGTTTGTGTAAAAATATTTATAGATAGATTTAGATCCATACATGCAACATCTATCAGTGGAACTAAAAAAAGTTTGTCATTCAGTGGACACACTGCATTTACAAACTGTTTCATTCTCACTATATAGCAAAAATTTAAAAATGCTACTCTTATGTAATATCTGTAATATAACTAATACTCCACTGACTCCTGTCAAGCTCACTTGTTCTTATTGGTACATCTAGAAGTTGTGACAGATGTAGTCAATGTCCATTCAGACTACAGTCATGGCCAAAAGTTTTGAGAATGACACAAATATTCTATTTTCACATGATCTGCTGCCCTCTGGTTTTTATGTGTGTTTGTCAGATGTTTTTATCACATACAGAAATATAATTGCATTCATATTATGAGTAACAGAAGCTTATATTGACAGTTAGAATGAGTTAATGCAGCAAGTCAATATTTGCAGTGTTGACCCTTCTTCTTCAGGACCTCTGCAATTCTCCCTGGCATGCTCTCAATCAACTTCTGGACCAAATCCTGACTGATAGCAGTCCATTCTTGCAGAATCAATGCTTTAATTTTGTCTGAATTTGTTGGTTTTTGTTTATCCACCCGTCTCTTGATGATTGACCACAAGTTCTCAATGGGATTAAGATCTGGGGAGTTTCCAGGCCATGGACCCAAAATCTCTATGTTTTGTTCCCTGAGCCATTTAGTTATCACCTTTGCTTTATGGCAAGGTGCTCCATCATGCTGGAAAAGGCATTGTTGAGCGCCAAACTGCTCTTGGACGGTTGGGAGAAGTTGCTCTTGGAGGACATTTTGGTACCATTCTTTATTCATGGCTGTGTTTTTAGGCAAGACTGTGAGAGAGCCGATTCCCTTGGCTGAGAAGCAACCCCACACATGAATGGTTTCAGGATGCTTTTCAGTTGGCATGAGACAAGACTGGTGGTAGCGCTCACCTCTTCTTCTCCGAATAAGCTGTTTTCCAGATGTTCCAAACAATCGAAAAGGGGATTCATCAGAGAAAATGACTTTACCCCAGTCCTCAGCAGTCCACTCCCTGTACCTTTTGCAGAATATCAGTCTGTCCCTGATGTTTTTTCTGGAGAGAAGTGGCTTCTTTGCTGCCCTCCTTGAGACCAGGCCTTGCTCCAAGAGTCTCCGCCTCACAGTGCGTGCAGATGCACTCACACCTGCCTGCTGCCATTCCTCAGCAAGCTCTGCACTGCTGGTAGCCTGATCCCGCAGCTGAAACACTTTTAAGAGACGGTCCTGCCGCTTGCTGGTCTTTCTTGGGCGCCCTGGAGCCTTTTTTGGCACCAATAGAACCTCTCTCCTTGAAGTTCTTGATGATGCGATAGATTGTTGACTGAGGTGCAATCTCTCTACCTGCAATACTCTTCCCAGTTAGGCCATTTTTGTGCAGTGCAATGATGACTGCACGTGTTTCTTTAGAGATAACCATGGTTAACAGAAGAGAAACAATGATGGCAAGCAGCAGCCTCCTTTTAAAGTGTCCAGTGGTGTCATTCTTACTTAATCATGACAGATTGATCTCCAGCCCTGTCCTCATCAACACCCACACCTGTGTTAATGGAGCAATCACTGAAACGATGTTAGGTGGTCCTTTTAAGGCAGGGCTGCAATGATGTTGAAATGTGTTTTGGGGGATAAAGTTCATTTTCTAGGCAAATATTGACTTTGCAAGTAATTGCTGTTAAGCTGATCACTCTTTATAACATTCTGGAGTATATGCAAATTGCCATTAGAAAAACTGAAGCAGTAGACTTTGTAAAAATTAATATTTGTATCATTCTCAAAACTTTTGGCCATGACTGTAGATTTTTGTACTAAGGGTACATTTGCACCTAGCAGTAACAGCGTAGCAGAAATCTTTCCCTTACGTCCTACAGCAGCACAATATGGGGTATTCCTGCCCCTCTGTGTTGGTAGGACAGGCGGAACTTTTAGTTAACATAAATTATGCATGACTACTTTACGCTATAAGAGGGCAAAGGGACCTCCCCCCTTGTGTTTTTTTTTCTGTCCTGTGTGGTGGGACAGGTGGAGGGAGGTCTTTTTTTCCTCCCATGTTTTGTTTTTCCCCATAAGTTCGTTAACTTCCTTTGGGGAGTCATCTTTACACCTCTCTTCTCTTCTGTGGAAAAGAAGGGGGGTTTTATTTAGGCAGTTTTTTTGTGCTAGCCAAGCTTTCAACCTTCGCTGTGAAAAGGTTGATTTCAGTAGTTCATGCAGCTGTACTTGCATGCTGCATGTTTAAAGTCCTGTAGTGCAGGCCACTTGTGTGGCCTTGATGTGGGGCATTACAGTTTCACTTACCTTACAAGCTCTGCGGCCGCCAGAAGTGACGTCAGTCACTTTGTTACTCCGAAACCTTTGTTTGTGCTCCGGTTTTCTGGGGACTGAATTCTCGGTCGGACTTTTTGCGGCTTAGTTTCCTCCTTTTGCAAGTTTATATTTGCTGAGCCTCTTTTCTGGCATCGGTCTGTATATTTTTAGCTTAATTCTCTGTACAAGGAATTAAGCTTTGTAAAAATTTGCGGGGGGAAGATTTTTTTTGTGAGCACTACTTGCTCATTCCTCCTCCCTCCTATAGAAGCCTTCATCTCAGTGCAGGATATGGCTTGTCTCTTAGTGAGGAAGGCCTCAGTACTTGGATTACTGTTCGTGCTGCTGCAGCTCTGGGCAGCGCGGTGGCTTAGTGGTTGGCGCTGCAGTCTTGCAGTGCTGGAGTCCTGGGTTCAAATCCTGCAAGGGGGGGAAAAAAAAAAAGATCTAGTTTGTATGCAGTGTGACATACTGTGAAGCTATTGAAGATTTCCAGGTGATTGACGAAACACTTTCATCTGATGATACCTTGGAAGATTCCAGCAGACCTCTCTTTCATCCTGAGATGATAAATAGGCTGCTGAAGTCCATCTGGTCAAGGGAAGCCTCCTGTTCCACCTCTAGGGGGCCTAGGGCCTTCCAAGTGGACGAGTCACTGGAAAAACTCATGCTTGCTGAATGGAATCATCCGGAAAGAGCTACCATATATTCCAGAAGATTTAGAACCTTGAGGCTCAGCGGGATCGGTGGGGCCTCCCACCTAAGGTGGACACGGCAGTGGCCAAGTTGTCCCGTCATACGGTGGTCCCAGTGGATGAAGGTTCTAACCTCCAGGACCCCATGGATAGACACAGAGAGAGTACCTTTAGGAAGGTTTATTCTCTGGCCTCTGGTCAGACTTTCGTGGCTATTGCCTCTAATGAAGTCTCAGGCAAATTATGTGCTGACATCGACTCTGGAGTCTCCAGAGACGATCTCCTAGCTTTTTTTAGTTCGGTTTCCTTGTCGGCAGATTATTTAGCCAAAGCCTCCCAACATCATTTAAGGCTGACGGCCAAATCTTTGGCTCTTTCTACGGCAGCTAGAAGGCCGCTATGGTTAAAACCCTGGAGAGCGAATAATACCTCCAAGTTCAGCCTTTGTTCTCTACCCTTTGAGCCAGGTAAGCTTTGGCAGAAGCCTGGATGACCTTAAAGGGTAAGACTCTGCCTCAAGCCTTTAGAGGCAGGTCAAGACCTTCCGGCCGGGGTAGAGGTTACCAGCCTCAACCCAGACCTCAGCTCCAGAGAAGTCCTAGAGATCAGCCAAGGGGTTCTGGACGAAGGTTCCCCAAGGATGAGGACAAAAAGAAGTCTAGCTTGACATCGGCTGCCTTCTTCCTGTGGCCAAGACTCCTGTCGGAGGTCGGTTTTCTCACTTTTACACTGTCTGGCAGGAAAAAATTCAGGACCCTTGGGTCTTGCAGATTGTTCAGCGAAGTTATGCGATCGAGGATATATTGGAATGCTCCATTCACGATTACATCTGCAAGGAGGCTTTGGAAGAGTTTCCCCCCTTGGAGGAAGGATTCGGTGTCTACTCCCCAGTTTTCTGGTGCCAGAACCATCAGGCAGCTGGAGAATGATTATAGACTTAAGATATCTGAATCGCTTCATAAAGAAAAAACCTTTTTGTATGGAGACCGTAAAATTCATTACATCCTTTTTCAACAGGTCGAAGTTTTTCATCACCTTAGATCTAAAAGGATGCCTATCTGCATGTCCCAATATATCCTCCGCACAGGAAACATCTTCAGTTTTCAGCCCTGCCCTTGGCTCCTCATACCTTCAACAAAGTTGTGGCTCCTATAGCCGCCTATTTCAGGCTTCAGGGCCTTTTTGTAGTGCCATACCTGGACGACTGGCTAATAAAAGCCCAGTCAGAATCTGTTTTGCTCCAGCAGCTACTGATAGCTGTTCCCTTCTCCAGAGCTTGGGTTGGCTAATAAATTGGGAGAAGTCAGAAGTAGTTCCCTCTACCCGCAGGAATTTCCGGGGTATCTGTTGGACTCAGACCGCATGGAGATTTCCTTAACACCTGCAAGGAAAGATTGATCAAAGCGGTCTGGTTTTTCTTCAGGACACGCCTGGCATCCATCAGAACATCCATGAGAGGCCTAGGCCTGACGCCATCCTCAGCCATTGCAGTCCCTTGGGCTTTATGGAATTTGCGTCCTCTCCAGATGGATGTACTAAAAGCCTGGAACCATACTCCTTTCGGTCTCGATAAGAAGATCAAGCTATCTCCAAGTACCCGTCTTTCCCTCAGATGGTGGATACACCTGAAGACGGAATTTCCACGGTCCAACCTCGTTGGATCCTGTTGACTACCTATGCATCCCTCTCAGGATGGGGAGACCACCTGTACGAGAAGATCATACAAGGAGCTCAGAGCCGTGTACCTGGCACTACTTCATTCTTCTCCTCTCCTCGGAGGGAGAGCGGTCAAGTTTCGGTCAGAGAGCATGACCACCGTAATGTACCTGAACAGACAGGGAGGCACCAGATCATTGTCTCTCCTCAGAGAGACCGATTTGATTTTTACCTGGACAGAGGAAAATCTGACCCACTTATCCACAGTTCACATCAAAGGTTCCCTGGTCATAGCAGATCAGTTGAGTCGGGATCTTGTCGTATCAGGAGAATGGTCTCTCAATCCAGATGTATTCCATCAGATTACCATGAAGTGGGGTCTCCCAGAAGTAGACCTCATGGCGACCAGACTCAACGCCAAAGTAGAGACGTTCTGCTAACTGTATCAGGAGGGCTATCCCTTGGCAGTGGATGCCCTGTCCATCCCTTGGAGGTTCAGGCTGGCATACATCTTCCCTCCACTTTCCATGATACCAAAAGTATTGATGAAAGTCTAACAGGACCAAGTCCCTGTGATAGCCATAATACCATTCTGGCCAAAAAAGGACTTGGTTTGCCAAGTTCATGTACATGAGTCGAGGGACATATTGGAGGCTTCCCCCCACCCAGAACCTGGTTTCCCAAGGAACTCGGAAGCACCAGGTTCTGAGGAGATTCAACCTGACAGCCTGGAGGTTGACCAGTCCCTACGGAGATTTAGTGGACTTTCAGAAGCCGTCTTGAAGACCCTTTCCTGTGCCAGAGCAGAGTCTACCAAGAAAAGCTACCATAGGATAGGTAACCTCTTCAAGCAGTGGTGCTCCAGAAGAGGAGCTGATAGTTCAAACCCTACTATGGCAGAAAATGGGATTTTCTTCAAAGTGGCTAGGATTCAGGTCTTTCTCCTGCTACACTGAGGGTACAGGTTTCAGTCTTATCTGCCTGTTTAGGCAGACGATTGTCCCAGGATTCCCTTATTGCTGGGTTCCTTAAGGGCGCTACCAGACTTAGACCGGTGGTCTCAGCTCCGGTTCCCCAGTGGGATCTCTTGACTGTTCTTTCAGGTCTTTGTGGTCCTCCTTTTGAACCTTTGGAGGATGTAGATCTTAAATTTCTTGCCTTTAAAACCACCTTTCTATTAGCCATCACTTTAGCCAAAAGGGTGAGTATGCTCCAGGCTTTTTCTTCCAAGGAACCTTATATATCCTTTTTTTGCGGATAGGGTCCAACTTAGGTTTCTTCTTGGGTTTAACCCTAAGGTGCCTTCCTGTGCCAATATTAACCAATTAGTCTTTACCCGTGTTTTTTCCAGGAGAAAAAAAAAACTTCACACACTAGTTGTTGTGAGATGTCTCCAGATTTACAAGTTCCTTTAGGAGAGCCGAGAATTTCCTTGTCAACATGTATGGTAGAGACAAAGGTCTTAGGGCTTCCAAACCTACCTTGTCTAGGTGGATCAAGGAGGCAACCAAGGTCTCTTTTTTTTTTTTTTTTTTTTTTTGCTCAGGGGTTAGCTCCATCTGAATTTTGTACAGCCCATTCAACCAGAGCTGTATCAGCCTCTTGGGCTGAGAACCGGACCTTACCACTGGATCAGATCTGTGCAGCTGCTGCTTGGTCATCTCACCTAACCTTTGTAAAACATTATCGACTAGATGTTCGAGGTTCTGTGGCGACTGCCTTTGGACAGTCAGTCCTAGGTGTTGTAGAGCAGGGAAACCCTGCCTAAGGGAATTACTTGCTATATCCCCATATTGTGCTGCTGTAGGACGTAAGGGAATCGTTGATTATGATGTTAATCTGTTTTCCCTTAGTCCTAACAGCACCATAAGCTTCCCTCCCTAAACTTAGAAATCTTTACTTTATAACTTACACAAGGGTGGGAGGTCCCTTTGCCCTCTTATAGGGTAACTTAGTCATGCATAATTTATGTTAATTAAAAGTTCCGCCTGTCCTACCAACACACAGGGGCAGGAATACCCCATATTGTGCTGCTGTTAGGACTAAGAGAAAACAGATTAACATCATAATCAACGAGTACCATGAGTGCGCTGCAAAAACTACATCGATTTACAGCTGTTTTGGTCAAATTTCAGGAAACAATTCTAAGAACACCGAATCTGAAAAACTATGACAAAAGAATTTCTACGAAGAAAATATGACTAAAGGCAGGAAATGCTTGTCATATGAATGAATACACATAACTGAGGACCTTTTATGTTTGGACCATTTTTACCATTCCTCATATTTTCAGGCTCATGCAATACATCCTGGTTTCCAGCTCCTGGATCTCGGAGTGTCAGAGATTTTCCAGCCAGCCCCTCCCAGCATCTGCCCACTGCACCTCCTAGCAGTTTTTCATTCACACCCAATATACTTAATTACTTATGTATGTGTATGTATTTACACACACAAACACACACACACATACATATAAGGAAAAAAATTCAATCCGTCAGCAGCTTGTCATTTAGATGAAAAAAGTCCTTTTTGTTTGGAAAGTAGCATCACACTACTTATCAGGGGTCTTTCTGAAGTGCAAATTATATCACATACCCTGTTACCTTATGTACCAACGTTAGCCAATCCAGTTTAATATAACAATCCACCAATCATGGTTTCTTTATATCCCTTAGGCCCGATGCTCATAATAGAAGTTTTAGCGTGCGCCCAATGGGTTATAGCATGTGCAATTGGTTATAGGCTTTGTAATATTACACTTGTATGATGCTACTTTCCAAATAAACAGGACTTTTTTAATCTAAATGACTAGCTGCTGATGGATTAAATTTTTTTCCTTTTGTAAGTAACCCTATAATGGAGATGGGGTCCTGACGTGCAGTTTGGGGAAACTAGTTTTTCCCGTTGTGTTGTTGCTGTTACATAACTGTTCTTCTTTATATATTAAATCTATATACATACATACATACACACACACACACACACACCTATATAGTTATATATATGCATATATCTATATATGCACATATGTATATAGTATGTAAGAATATGCATTAGTATCTGTATATATAGTGACTGAGAATATCTATAAAGCAGAGTCACACAATCTGGTACCACAATACAACACTTCCCAGCAAGGTTGTGTTCACACAGTGCATTTTTGCTTAAAAAAAAAACACGTGTACTTTTTTCAAACCAAATCCATTTCTAAAATGCATGTGGTTTTTGAAATCCACACATGTTTTTTAAAGCATGCAGTTTTCCCTGCATGATGATAATGATGAAGCATTCATATCTTTTGCAGATGTTGCTTGTCTCCTTCACTCTCTCTATTCATCTACAATGCTGCCAGCTCGTCAGTGTCCACATGGCCACTCACGGAAGAATGCCTGTCTGATGAAGACGGGGGAGAAACTAGAATTGTTAAAAATAGATAAAAATAAAAAATTTGCTTGTCTACCTTGCTGCCTCTAATCACTGATGTGAACCAGGTACCATCTGGTGATCAGGATCAGCCCCCACCTCCTCCTGGCTGCTTTAGCAGTCAATAAAGTTTAGACAAATGCTGCTTTCATCAGTGATGACATCACACTCATGGTGGGTGTGGATAACACCTGAAGTCATGTGAAAAGCACATTATCAGGAACAGTAAGTGATTGCAACAGAGATTGAGTTGATCACATATTTCTGCAAAACAGCAGAAAGTTTTATTTGGTCTTCATTAGAACAATTAATTTCACCACATTTTTTGTCTATCTGTAAAAATAAAAAAATATTTAAGAAAACCCCTTTACGTGTTTCACAGGAATTAAAGCAAAATGGAAATTAAATTTAGAAACATTAATTTTTTCAATAATATATTCATGTATCCCTAAAATGTACACATTCCCCAGGGGTAAAAGGAGAAAATGAATCCCATAGTCTGTTGCATAACTTCTCCCCAGTATTGAAATACCACACATGTGGATGTAAAGTGCTGTTTGGACACACAGAAGGGCACAGAAAGGAAGGAGCGCAATTTGTGCTTTTGGAGGGCAGATTTTGCTGTAATCAGTTTAGGCGTCATGTCTTATTTGCAGAGACCCTAAAGTACCAGTACAATGGAAACCATCAAAAAGATGGAAGATTGCACATTTTCCTGCTCCTTTATAGACTTCCTTTACCTTCCCACTCTCGCAGCTTCACAAAGGGACTTTATTTACTCTACAGGAACTTCATACCACTTTAGCCTCTACCAACCATAGAAAGAGTCCTGACCCAGATAGATCTCCCATTTTCTATTACAAGTCCTTTCAAGAAATCCTCCTCCCTCCCCTCTTAGAAATGTGCAATGCATTAGCCAAAGGTGTTCCTCTCCAAACCCATTCTGTCCAGGCACATGTTACTGTCTTGCCCAGGAACAGTAAGGATCAAAGCTTATACAGGAGTTACCGTCCTATTTCTCTGCTAAATGGATGTGTTTGGCTTTATGCCAAAATAATTGCTCTCTGTCTGGGTGAGTTCCTGCCATCTTTGATCAAACCATAACAAACTGGTATTGTGCGTGGTCGGGAAGGCAGAGATAATACAGATAGGATAGTATTCCTGATCCAGTATGCCCAGCTCAGGTGAAAGGCGTTTGGCCAAATAGAATGAACTTTATATGCCCAGTATTGTTATGCTGTGGATTCCCACCAACTCCTACTTTTGTTTGTGGCTATTTACTCCAACCCTACTGAGAAATTCCACATTAATGGCACTCTATAACCTTCCTTTCGTATCTCCAGTGACACCCATCAAGGGCAACCCTTATCCCCATTCCATCCTTGTATATACTGACAATGGAAACCCTTAGCCAGAGGCTTAGACAGTGCCACATAGCCAAAGTATCTGCATTGGGAATGTGCACCACCGAACAGCACACACAGAAGCGTCTTTGTGTATGATTTACAGGTCACTATCTCAAATCCGAATGGTCCTTTCCACAAGCAGTTGATGAGTTTAACCGCTAAATCAGAGATATTAGAAGTTTATTCGACCTAAAAACCTTTCTCCTTGTCAGTGGTGCACAGATAGCTTACAATATTTAGTCATTAAACTGATTCCTGATGCTACCCACCTTTAGAAAACCAATTACTACTTGCAGACATTAAATGGTGTGTATGGGGGTATAGTAAGCAGTTTGACCCACGATTGTTACATAGCATTCATTACCATTAGGCCATGAAAATTAAAATTAAAATTTTTTGCAATAAAACATCAATTTAGCCTCAAATATTTCATTTTCAGAAGGGGTTAAAGGGGTTGTCCGGGATAAAATGTAATTCCTACACTAATCTAAACACCCTACCCCCACCTACTTTCTAAATTACATAATTTATCAAAAATGTACTGTATTTACCCATATCCCTGGGGCGGTCATGTGATGTCTGAGTTAGTTTAGAAGGGCTAGTAGTGAGCGGGATAACTAGAGAGACAGGGAGAGGGTGTGAGAGGGAGGGGGAGGTAGTGAGAGGGAGACAGTGTGAGTCAGTCTTCAAGTACCATGATGAATTAACTAAGACAGCAGGAAGCTACACCAGGTAAACAAATGCAGAAGATGCCAGGAGCTCCCAAAGAAACACAGAAAGCACTCAAAACACTGCTAAATGTATTTAGGTGCATTTATTAACCCATTAATAGCACTAAAAGACCTTTTTAAAAAAAACAAAACATTTTTCCCCGGAAAACTCTTTAAAGGAGAAAATGCACCCCATAATATGGTATGTAATTTCTCTTGAGTCCAGGAATACCCCACTGCTGTTTGGGTTCATGGCAGGGTGCAGAAAGGAACCATTAGGCTTTTTGAGTGCAAATTTAGCTGGTATTTTTTTCAGGCATCACAACGAATTTTCAGAGACCAAAAGGTGCCATTGCAGTGGAAAGTACTAAGAAGTGACCTTATTTTGCAAACTACAGTAGGGGAAAAAAGTATTTAGTCAGCCACCAATTGTGCAAGTTCTCCCATTTAAAAAGATGAGAGAGGCCTGTAATTGACATCATAGGTAGACCTCAACTATGAGAGACAAAATGAGAAAACATATCTAGAAAATCACATTGTCTGATTTTTAAAGAATTTATTTGCAAATTATGGTGGAAAATAAGTATTTGGTCACCTACAAACAAGCAAGATTTCTGGCTCTCACAGACCTGTAACTTCTTCTGTAAGAGGCTCCTCTGTTCTCCACTCATTACCTGTAGTAATGGCACCTGTTTGACATTGTTATCAGTATAAAAGACACATGTCCACAACCTCAAACAATTACACTCCAAACTCCACTATGGTGAAGACCAAAGAGCTGTGGAAGGACACCAGAAACAAAATTGTAGACCTGCACCAGGCTGGGAAGACTGAATCTGCAATAGGCAAGCAGCTTGGTGTGAAGAAATCAACTGTGGGAGCAATAATTAGAAAATGGAAGACATACAAGACCACTGAGAATCTCCCTTGATCAGGGGCTCCACACAAGATCTCACCCCGTGGGGTCAAAATGATCACAAGAACAGTGAGCAAAAATCCCAGAACCACACGGGGGGACCTAGTGAGTGACCTGCAGAAAGCTGGGACTAACGTAACAAAGGCTACCGTCAGTAACACACTACGCCACCAGGGATTCAGATCCTGCAGTGCCAGACGTGGCTCCCTGCTTAAGCCAGTACATATCCGGGCCCATCTGAAGTTTGCTAGAGAGTATTTGGATGTTCCAGAAGAGTATTGGGAGAATATCATATGGTCAGATGAAACCAAAGTAGAACTGTTTGATAGAAACACAACTCGTCGTGTTTGGAGGAGAGTGAATGCTGAGTTGCATCCAAAGAACACCATACCTACTGTGAAGCATGGCGGTGGCAACATCATGCTTTGGGGCTGTTTCTCTGCAAAGGGACCAGGATGACTGATCCGTGTACATGAAAGAATGAATGGGGTCATGTATCGTGAGATTTTGAGTGCAAACCTCCTTCTATCAGCAAGGGCATTGAAGATGAAACGTGGCTGGGTCTTTCAGCATGACCATGATCCCAAGCACACCCCCAGGGCAACGAAGGAGTGGCTTCGTAAGAAGCATTTCAAGGTCCTCACAGCTCAGCGTCATCACTGGGCGGTAAGGAACGCCCCCTCTCTGTACTCGCCCATAGCGCTGTACTGTCAGAAGGGGCGATGACGCTGAGCTGTGAGGAACGCCCCCCCAGTACAAGTCTATGAACGAGAACTGTCAGAGAGGGCGTTCCTCACAGCGCAGCTAGACTGTCAGGAACGCCCTTCTGACAGTAATCCGTGAAACTAAGACCCCCGATATCTCCAGCCCCGGGGCACATACCGGGAAAGCCGGCAGTGCGATGAATTCAGCGTGCTGTCGGCTTTCTAGCGGTATGTAAAACAGCATACACATGAGGACGTGAAAGGTCCTCTTTAAGGAGTTTTCCAGCTCATTTTTATTGATGGTCTATCCTCAGAATAAAACATCAATAAGAGATAAGTGATTCCCCACTGATCAGCTGTATGAAGGGGCTATGGCGCCTGTTTATATCACATGCTGTTTGTTTAAAGTGACCAGTTGATGTAATTCCAGCCTTGTCACATTGACGTGTATAGGATGAGGCTGTAGTTACATTACATGGTCGCTATGAAAAGAATGACACTATGTAAACAGAGAAGGGGTTACGGCGTTTACACAGGTACCATGGTTCATTCAAACAGCTGATCCTGGGGGTCCGGCGTATTGGAACCCCAATAATTTTTTTTTCCCTTTTTTTCCTTTTTAATTAGGAAACATCTGGGGCATTATTAATAAGGGGCACTATTTAAAGGGGTGCACAGGGAAGTTATTAACTTAAAGATACACTTGGGGGTATTATTCATTATAGGGGGTTATATTATATATTTTATAATTGGGGTAGCAGCAGGATGGGGGTTTTGTGCAGGTGAGGATAATGTGGGTCAGGTGCCTGGAAAAGTGAGGAGCCAAAGATGTCTGTGTTGCAAACTTTACAGAGACTGGAAGAAGTGGTCATGGCCGTCCAGATGAAAGAGATGGGAAATGTGAAGGTTGGTCAGAGACGTTACCGGTAAGTCACTAAATGCTACTGCCCTGTATTCACCTAAATCGTCTGCAGAGCCCTGTGTAGAGCTGCTATATACCACTATACGCTCACTGTATACTGATAGTTGGGGGCCCACTTGGACATGTTCACCCCCCCTGTGCTGAACCCCTAGCTACGCCTCTGTTCTGAGGTGTAAAGAAGAATCAGTAAAGGTTCCCTATAAGGGCCCTACCCTGACACGCATGTAAACATTAGTCCTGGGGTGCAGTCTATAGATGTGCTATTCAAGCACGTGTGAGGCAGCTGTCAGATCATACTCTGCGAGCGGGATCTGATGAAGATCAATACCTGTATGATCGCTGTGAATGTGCTGTCTGTTTACAAACAGCACGATCAGTGTGCTACATAGCTTTTAGTCATCACTTGTTGCATTCATATATACATCTGATTTCTGCCTATAAAATGTGTATGTAACATTTTTGTATCTATTTGACATTTATCAAATTAACTGATTGACTGAGCACAGAGCTTATGTGGAATGGGTTTACCAATTTAGTACCTAGATTCCACCTTTATAGGCATTTCCTTATACAGTAATACCTCGTACACTCACGTTTCCGAATTTGCGAATTCACAGATTCGCGATATTTTTTTGGCAACTAACATATATAGATTTTACTCTTTTTTTTTCAGATCTGTGAAATTTAATTAAAAAAAACACCTTCGCTATTGGGTAGTAGCGTCCTGTTCGTTACGTACCCGGTAATTAGTTTCATTTTACTGTGAGTGTATAAGAAAAATGAATGAATGTATTAATATACAGTACTGTACAGTATACTTTAGTATACTGTACAGTACTGTAGGGTAAAGTTTATTGATATTTAGGGGTTAAATATTAGAAACCGGCATTGTAAGCGCTTCTAAGCGCTTGTACCAAACATTCGCGATTCCTCGCGATCCGCAACCCGCTCTGTCACCTAACCTCGCGAATGTACGAGGTATTACTGTATTACATTATATTAATTGATATTAATTCACCTTGCAACTGTGGAGTTGTTATTGTGATGCATTAAATGGGGTTGAAACTCCAGGGACCCCTTAAGTTCGGAGTACAATTGTACTTATGATGGTCCATCTTCTTTCTCATTTAAGTCTTTCTGTGTTTATCAGATATTTTTATTTTTCTTTGTCACTGAGGGTAATTTTTGATAGTGAGGGTAATTTTTAATAGTGAGGGTAATTTTTGCTAAAAGCTATGTAGCACACTGATTGTGCTGCTTGTAAACAGACAGCACATTTACAGCGATCATTCTTAATCCACTATAGCTGTGTTTTATTTATTTGCTGACGTTTCTTGTTATATATCAGCTGTTTAGTAACTTATGTTAACTGTTCACACTTGTGTTTTTGTACTATGTAAATGATATATGGTTCATGTTTTACATGATCTGAATACTATCACTTTATGTGCAATATATCATTGCACTCTTCATGTATGCACTTTAGCACTGAGATACACTTTATATTGTGCACTTTGATTGTATAATATTTTTGATGTTTACAATTAATAAGATGTGATTGTCACTCATTTTGTTAATTGCTCTACCTTTCACTATATATGTTTGTACATTTCCACTATGGCTTTGCTTGAGAAAGGTCCTCTACCATTAGGACCGAAACGTCGCAGCAGTATGGAATGAAACTATAATTTTTTGCATATACCTGGAGTGCTGTCTATCTATATATCTATATCCCCATGTAGTATCCAAAAGAATCAGGCAGCACTCCATAAGACTAGTTGCAGATGACCGTGTGTATTTTGCAGTCAGCAAACTAGTAATTAGTCTTCAGTTTTTGCGGACAGCGTGTCTTCAGTGTTTCTTGAGCATCAGCTGACTGAGTGTCATCAGTGTGTGACCCTAGTTTGCGGATCCACCATAAAAAACACAGGAGACATCTAATTATATCCCTAGCTTGTCCACAAAAACGGACGGAGTATGTATGTGCCGTCCTAGGTTTTTAGTCTCCCATAGGCTTCTATGGGTGAGTCCGTTCTGCAAAAACTGAACAGAATAGGACCTGCGGTGCGGAATCATGACTCGCACATTGATCAGTGAAAAACATGGTCGTGTGCATGTGCCCATACAAATAAATGGGTCAGTGTGCTATACGCGAAAAACAAGGATAGCACACGGATCTCACCCACGGTCGTCTGCAAGGGGCCCAAGTCAAGTGAAAAAAGGTGAGGTAGTTTATTTCCTCATACTCCGCAATGTTTCAGCTCACACTGAGCCTTTCTCAAGCAATGCATGGTGACATCTCACAAAACTTTATAGTGCATTGTTCAATTATGCAATTACAGATACAAAGTGTATAAAACTACAAAATACAACTGTGCATAGTACAAAATCCATAGTGTTACAAATCATTAGTGAAGAAAGTACATATAATCAGGTACAGGCATCTCCAATTCTCTCCTGTACTGTAATATTTTAGTATCTATGAACAGGTGTATGATATAATAAGCTCAATTTACCTAATAGGCTCCAGATCATAGGTTACATACTGTACTGTACATGTGAATCCCCATTAAACTGTGTATAGCTCTACAGATAGAAAAAAGGTGTCTGGGGTTTTGTGATAAATCGTACATGTGCACGAGATACTATAATACCAGAGACGCCATCTTAGGATTGTATAACAAGAGGAATATAACATAAAAAAATTAATGATAATCACATTTATAAATGGGTTAAAGCCATCCCAGTCTCCATGAAGTCAGGGGAGCATAGCTATATGATGGGAAAAAACGCTATAATACCGCTGCATATGAACTGATACTAAGAGTAGCATAATTATAAAGTCAAAAAACTGCTACAAAACTGCTGCATGTGAACTGGTAGCATAATCATATGGTCAAAAACCGCTACAAAACTGCTGCATGTGAATCATTACTAAGTATAACATAGCTGTGTGACCAAACCAATATATAAAAGGTGGAGAAGAGTAGAAAAAGGTCCAAGAAGCTCATCTGCCTCTAGTACCCTTGGCTAACTATAGAGGGAGACTGTTCATACTGGAGCATATAGAGAAACTGTCAGTGTACATACAATCCATTATAAGACCGTCATACTCTGCAGAGGGAGTAGCACTAGCATAAGTGATGCACTCAGTGAACCATTGTGCCCTATACATGATTTCTCCCTTTTAAAACCTTGAGCAGTCAATCCGATAGTATAGCCTCAGATTAGGGGTGGGGCAATATTTTAAGAACGGATCAATTTGTTTCATATAATAATAATGGGCACATATTTATCATAAGAATCTTATATGCATATCTATGTGCAATCAAGCCATATTATAAATCCCATAGAAAATTCAGAGCTTAATTATAAATAGCGGTCCAATATATGGGTAGTTATATGTGATCAAAACATATTAATATATCCACTAGTCAAACTAAAATTAACAATCCAATATGTGGATACTATATCAAGACTCTATCTATATATCTATTTATCTACATAAATTCATATTTTTTTTGTGATCCATAAACAAAGATTATTATTAGAGAGGAGCGAATCGATTCTGCAGAAGTGGAATTCGATCCGAATTTCAGGAAATATTCCATTCCCCACGATTCCGGATTTCCTGATGCTTCGCTGTAATGAATATTTAGTAAGGAGCTTTGTGACATTAGACGGTCACAAGATATTCTCTAGTGATGTGATTGGGTAGGCATGTCTTTGCATGTTAGCAGATCCTTCCACATGAATAAAACTTGTCCGTGCTGGAGAGAGAGAGAGAGAGAGAGAGACACAACCGTGGCATCCAAGGGCTTCCGCCATTTTGCCGCCCACCCTGCCTCTCTGAAGACTGGAAATAGCTGTTTATTCACTGCAAAGTAATTCCGATCGAGGCAAATTTTTTTGGAACTTCGAATCGAACTTTTGAGAAATTCGCTCATCTCTAATTATTATTACACTTTTAGGATGCAGACACGCAGCGGTTCTGGCGGCACAAAATGTAGTATCTACAACTTGTTACTGGCCGCCTGGCGTGCGGTCAGAGCTGCTGCATGTTTCTGCACCCTAAAATACATTTGTCATATAAAAGCAGATTTTTTTTGTGCTATATACATGAAGGTTATTGTCATACTTTTAGGGTGCAGACATGCATTGGCTCAGGACGCACATGGTATACGGAAGAAATGTATTGATTATTGTCTCCAACTTGTTACTGGCTGTCTGGCGTGTGGTCAGAGCCACTGCATGTATCTGCAGCCTAAAATGCTTGTGTGACTCAGGCAGTCTACTTTAGTTATAGATTTTGTAGAGAGTTTATTGGATGTCTTCTATAAAGTTAGTGATCTTATAGACATTGTAGTGGTTATTATTAATTTATAGGATATTATATTTATGTCAGGTTTCAGCATCAGAAAACATGTCACAGAGAGGATATACTGCTGAGGAGGCTTATGCTATACTTTGTTCCTCTGATGAGGAGAGTAGTGTGGAAAGTTCAGGCTCTGAATATGTACCTTTTGAAGGCAGTGATACCTTATCTGCAAGTTCAGACAGTTATTCAGATGATGACACTTCTACAGAAAGGGCCAAAAAATTACAGAGAAGGCAGCAGAGATGTGTTGGCAGCAGCGAGCAGTGTACAGCTAGCACTAGCACACACATGCCAGGGACCAGCCAAGTCTGCGCAGCTACTGAGATCACTAGGGAGAGGTTGCACAGACAGCAGGACCAAACACCCCAGGCTCCTATGCAAAGTGCCCCATCGGAAATAATCTACCCAGTGTGGTCAAGTTCTGCAACATACACATCTGCTATACCTTTACGGCACAAGCTGGTGTAAATGTGCCAACAGAAAATTTTGGCCCCATTGACTTTTTTAAACTTTTCATAACTGAGCAACTGCTGGAGGATATAGTGCTCCAAACAAACATATACGCAGAACAGTGTCTGGTGCAGAATCCTTCCTCCTGCTATTTCAGACCCAGATACTGGAAACCTACAACTGTGCCAGAAATGAAACAGTTTCTAGCCCTGACCTTTAGTATGGGACTGAAATCTGAACTGAAGGCATACTGGTCTACCAACCCCATTCACCATATGCCAGTATTTTCTGCTGTGATGGCCTGAACTCGCTATGAAGCATTATTGAGATTCTTACATTTCAATGATAATGCCCTTTGTCCCTCACAAGTTGGAAGGCCTAAAGACAGGCTATGTAAACTAAGGCCTCTCATTAATCATTTCAACAAAATTTTTACAGAGGTTACACCCCTCATAAATACATAGCGATTGATGAATCCCTGATTCATTTCACAGGCCACCTTGTATTCAAGCAATGCATTCCAAGCAAGAGGACAAGGTATGGCGTTAAGCTCTACAAACTTTGTGAAGGTGGCACTGGCTATACCTATGCCTTCGTCAGGGCTATCACTTATATCTGGACTATTATTACACAAGAATACCACTTTTTAAGCATCTGTACATGGGAGGGCACAGTTACTTGTGGAACCGTAAGATCCAATTGACTTGTAAGCATCAGACTGAAATGGGGAGAGTCCTCATGCCTGCGTAGCTCAGAACTGTTGGCAACAAAATACAGGGACAAAAGAAATGTCTTCCTGCTCACCACCATCCATGCTGATACAATAGTCCCAGTAGCAGTTACACACTGAAACATGCAGGAAGAAAAACCAGTGTGTGTGGTGGACTACAACAAATTTATGGGCACAGTTGACTTAAATTACCAAATGCTTAGGCCATATATGATCTTGCGCAAATCAAGATACTGGTATAAAAAAGTGTCCCTCCACCTGCTACAACTGGCAATGTACAATGCCTTCGTGATTTACAAGCAATGTGGAAACCAGGCTCCCTTCCTAAAGTTCCAGGAAGAAATCATCATCAGTCTACTTTATTCATCTGGTATCGTTCCTGTGAACATTGAGTCAGAGTCTGTCAGCAGGCTGCATGGCAGACACTTTCCTGACATCCTTCCCTTCACAGAAAAGAAAGAAAATCACCAGAAAAGGTGCAGGGTTTGTGCCAAACAGGGTATACGGAGAGACTCAAGGTACTACTGCCCACAGTGCCCATCAAAACCTGCACTCTGCATTGTAGACTGTTTCTGCAAATATACCACACATCTGGAAAACTTTAACAATTTTTAGAGGAAAAATCAGTATCTTTTCTGCATGTAAATATGTTTTATTTTGATTTATAACTTGTTTATTGTTTATTTCACATAAATAGAACTTTTAGCACAAGTCGTGTTTGGAGTCTTTTTTTAACATTTTGCCTAACAAGAAGGATAACTATAAATGTAAATAGAAGAGGCCAAGGTCTAATTTGTTCCACATACAGGTGCATCTGAATAAATTAGAATATCTTTGAAACGTTTATTTCTTTCAGTAATTGAATAAAATGACCTCCTATATTTTCTAGATTCTTTACACACAGAGTGTTCTATTTCAAGTGTTTTATTTCTGTAAATGTTGATTATGGATTACAGGTAATGAAAACCAAAATCTAAGAAAATTAGAATATTGTAAAAAAGTTCCGCATTGTAAATTCAGTGTGTCACCTGCCAAGGTTTCCTAAGCCTTTAAATGGACCCTCAGTCTGGTTCAGTAGGACACACAATCATGGAAGACGCTGATTATGGATTGTATTACTGAATCACTGAAATGAATGAACGTTTCAAAGATATTCTAATTTATTGAGATGCACCTGTAGTCATTTTGTCATTTCACAAAACCTGTAATGATAGTATGGTGTTAGCAAACCAGCTATGGAGAATGTGGCCTGCGGAAGCCAGTTTGCGCACCATTCATTGCAGGCTCTGCTGTAGGCCCAGCGAGTTAGGAATGCACCTCCATTTGGTATCTATGAAATGGCATAAGTTGCTAAATATATTATTATCAGGTGTATTTCTCAAGTAGCGTTCACCAGATTTTAAAAATAGTCACCTGAATTCACATATTTGGGAAAAAATGTCGTTTTCATTTTTTTCCCACCAAATTCATTGAAATGTCTGGAAAAAAACAGAGGTCCAATATCTTTTATATGTCCTTTATTGAATACCTTGGGGGGGTCTAATTTATTGAGTGTAGTCATTTTGGGGGTGTTCATACTGTTTTGGGCCTTCACAGCAGCTGTAATGATAGTATGGTGTCAGCAAACCAGCTATGGAATAATTGGCCTCTGGAAGCCAGTTTGTGCACCATTCATTGCAGGGTCTGCTGTAGGCCCACATAATGGAGGAAATACTCAAATGTGCTATCTATACAAACAGCTGAAGTAAGAAAATATATTTTAGAATATATATATCTATTATAATTTATTTTTCTGAGGTTATCATGTGTATAAATGTACGAAAAAGCATTTTTAAAAAAAAAAACTTTTTTTGCCCTTTTCCCTCTATTTTTTTTTAAATAAGTAAACTATATTGCTTATTTTGTTATAAAATGTGAAAGCCCATTATGTTCCTAGAAAAAGAAGACCAAATACATGTAGGTTGGCACAGTAATAGAAAAACAATTTGCAGTTAAACTGAAACATGGCTGAAACTTGAAAATGTGCCTGGTCTGGAAGGAAGTAAAACATCTGGAATGGAAGTGGTTAAAATGAATGTGCTAAAGCAATGTTGTATGATATGAAAGATTATTATTCAAAGTGAAGTGATTCCATAGTGGCTATTAACCCCTTCCCGCTGCAGCCGCTTTTCTATTTTCGTTTTTTACTACCTAACTTCCAAATGTCATAACCTTTTTATTTTTCCATTCACAGATCCATATGAGGGCTTAATTTTTTTAGGACAAATTGTACTTCGTAATGGTAACATTTAATATCCTGTATAATGCGCTGGGAAGCTGGTAAAAAAATTCAGAATTCAAAAAATTCAACGTTCTTACAGGCTTAGTTTTTATGGCATTCATTGTGCAGCCAAAATGATGTTATCTGTATTCTGTGGGTTGGCACGATTACAGTGATACCAAATTTTTGTTTTAATACCTCAAAAAAATCCTATACTTTAAAAAAATAAATAAATAAAAACTTTGAGTCGGCATATTCTGACACCCATAACTTTTTTATTTTAATATATATCCATATGTACGGGGCTGCATAAGGCGGAGCCAGATGTATCTTTTATTTATATCATTTTAGGTAATATCTGATGTTTTGATCACTTTCTATGGGAATTGAAATGGTGAAACATGATGGTTTGGCCCTTTTGATTTTTTCCCCCTACCACGTTCACCGTATTTTCATACATGGGGATGCACAATTTGTTTGTTTTTGTTTATATATTTTTATTTGAAATCTAGGGAAAGGGGGTCATTTGAATGTTTAGGGTTTTTTTTTTTTTTTTTTTTTTTTTAAAACTTTTTTAACAGTTTTATTTGCCCCCCTTTCCACAGGCAAGTCTCAATAGCTATAATCCTATGACAGGCCTGGGAGTCTTAATAAGACTTCCAACTATCATAGTAACAGAACAGCTTTCTTGATCTTGCCACCTTGTGGCTATGACGGCCGCTCTGCTTAACAGTGGGAACCATATTTAAAGAGCCAGCATCAGCCATACTATTACGGCGGATGTCGGGAAGAGGTTAAACACAGGTTTTCTTTTACACTAGTTTCACACCTGTGTTCGTGTTTCAGTTTGGGGAGCCCCCGAACGGAAACCTAATCCGCTTAAAAAGCGGTTACACGCAGACCACATAGACTATAATGGGGTCCGCCGGGGTTCCGCCCGAAAAGGGCAGAAAATGCGGACAGAAAAGCACTGCTTGCAGGACTTTTCTCTCCGCATTTTTTAAGCGAGTTCAGGGACGGTGTGGACCCAGCCTTAGACAGTTTCATAAATCTGCTGTTGTGTCTATTTGTCAGTCTAGCGTGCCATCTAGTGCCATATATTGCTTAGATGTCTTAGATTTAGTATACATAGTTGAAAATATAAACAATTTTTGAGATATGGGTAAATAAATGATATACTTTATGTTATACATATGTGGAGGCCATTTAATGAACAATTACAAACAGGGTTGATATAAAAATAACATTTACTTATGTGCACCAGCAATGGTTCATAACTAAATACAGTGAAGTTCCTTTAAAGGGAACCTGTTGGGTTTATATAAGATGCTAAACCACCCACAAGTCCTTATGGACCAGTGTCTTAGTGTTCCAAATAGTCCTATTGTAACATTGTCCATGCCTGCAGTGAAAAAAAACAAACCTTTATACTTACCCTGTTTCCCCGAAAATAAGACAGCGTCTTATATTAATTTTTGCTCCCAAAGATGTACTGTGTCTTATTTTCAGGGGATGTCTTATTTTTTTTTCAATGAAGAAGAATTCACATTTATTGCTGAACAAAAAAATGAACATTTATTATATACGGTACTGTACAGTACAGCATAACCATACAAACTGTGAATCCTATCAAGAATTTCTTACTACTACCGTACCATTATTTCCATGTACAACAATTAACAGTATGGTACATTTACCAATATTTACGGTACGAATAGAAAGTAAAATTTATTCAATGACAGTTATGTCATCATCTTCTAGGACATCATCATAACAATCCAAACCATTAATTTCCCTGCACACAGTATCATGCCCCATAGTGGCCCCTGTACACAGTATCATATCCCATAGTGGCCCCTGCACACAGTATCATGCCCCATAGTGGCCCCTGCACACAGTATCATTCCCCATAGTGGCCCCTGCACACAGTATCATATCCCATAGTGGCCCCTGCACACAGTATCATGCCCCATAGTGGCCCCTGCACACAGTATCATTCGCCATAGTGGCCCCTGCACACATTATCATTCCCCATAGTGGCCCCTGCACACAGTAGTTTGCCCCATAGTGGACCACCCATGAACAATTATTATACTGTGGGGTCTTTTCAGACCCCAGAGTATAATGATCGGAGACCCAGGAGAGGATAGAAACATAAAAAAACAACGTTGCTTACCTGTTCCTCGCTCCGGTGCATGCCCGTGCGCTACTCCGGCCGCCTTCACTGTTAGACCAGGCCGCGTCACGTGATCCGGCCAGCGTCGCGACGCAAAATGACGTCCGCTGACGTCACCAAACAGGCCCGAAGCCTGGAGAAGCGTAGGACAGGTAAGCACATAGTTTTTTATGTTCGCTCACCTCCCCTGGGCCGCCGATTATTATACTCCGGGGTCTGAAAAGACCCCGGAGTATAATGATAGCAGAGATTGTGGGGTTCTCCCGCGGCCTCACATATCGTATATACCGTATGTTCTGTTCGGGAACATACGCCTTACTTTCGGGGGATGCCTTATATTAGGCAATTCTCCGAAACCTCTCCTATGCCTTACTTTCGGGGGGTGTCTTATTTTCGGGGAAACACGGTACCTAGAAATGAGTCCAATGAGTCTAATCAGACTCATCTCTAGAGCTCTTGAGGTTTGTACAAATGTTCAGTGAAACTGGGGAAGTACAGCAGTCAGGTAAGTATAAGGGGTCATTCATACTACTGCTGGTGACCATCAGTAGTGTCCGTTGCTATTGTTCGTAACAAGATTTTAGCAACGGACACTAGTAGAACCGTCACAAATCCGTTAAAAATTCCATGGATTTCAATGGGATTTTATTTGGTGTCCATTAATGACTGTTAGTGTCTGTGTATACCTAATCCATCACATGTCCGTTATTTTTCGCGGACAAAAAATCCTACATGCAGGACTTTTGTGTCCATGAAAAATAACGGTTTCATGACGGACGTCAAGCATCCGTTATTTTTAAACATTAAAGTCTATGGGTAATGGACAGTATCGGACAGACGGCCATTATACTGTCTGTTATTACTGTCCATTCTTTTTCTGTGCGTGCTCAGGAAGCAGAAACAAAATAAAAGGACACTAACTGATGTTAATGTGTCCGTTTTTTTAACTGATGTCTGTTATGATAGGTGTCCATTTTATTTTTTTTTTTTTAACAGACAGAACGGACATCCAACAGTAGTGTGAAGCCACCCTAAGGCTAAGGCCTCACATAGCGGGCCACAGCAAAAAATTGTGAAAAACTGTGAAGGAAACACATCGCGTTTTTTTCCTGCAGAGCTTTGCACAGAAACCACTGTGGACTTTCTGCTTCAATTATACCTATAGGGAAACCGCTGGCGTTTCTGTAGGTATAATTGACATGCTGCAATTTCCAAAAACACAACAGTTTTGGAAATTGCAACATTTCCAATTCAAGTTTTTTCTGAAATATGCGGATGGTATTTGCTAGAATCCCAACTACTTTGCAGGGACTGTAAAATGGCCCCGGCCTAAAGGTTTCTTTTTTTTTTAGCTGTGGGCATGGACAGGGTTACAATAGGACTATTTGAGACAGGAAGCCACTACTGGTTCATATGGACCCTTGGTTGGTTTAGTGTCCCAAATAACCTTGACAGGTTCCCCTTAATACAGCATTAATGGAAAATGATAACTGGTGGATTATTAAATATTTAGGATGATCACACAGGCATGAAAAGTATTAGAAATAGACGTATTAAAGGTAGAACCTCTGTGAAGAAAGTACAAAATTAAGTACGCTTTTTACTTCCAAAAAAGGAATCTCATTAATTAAATTTTTTTTTTTTTTTTTAAATCTTAAGTTTTTGCTTCTGCCCTGTGAAATTACAGATTTCATTTTATTTCCATTTTGGAAATATCAGATAATGGTGTAAAGAAAATTTACTATATTTGCATATTTGGAAAGTTTAACCCATTATGTTTTGTATACACATTCTTGTACAGCAAAACATTCACACATTTATTACTGACAATCTTCAGTTCCTGCTCCTGTAACCGAAAAATACAATCTCTTCTTGGAGATATGAAACTTGGGGCTTAATCTGATGACACTTCTGAAGAGCTGTGGGAAACAGGTTCTGTTGATGACAAGATCTCTCAGGTAGTCCCACCCTTGAGTGTCCTGTTTTAAAACAAGCTTCAGTTCAAAGGTTGGTTCAACTGAACAGTCATATACTATTGTGTCCAAAGCAGTCTGCTTATTGTTGCTTTCCAGTTTCACATATATAATGCAACCTCGCAGTCCACAGGGCTCATTCAAGGATAATTTCAGTGCCTCCTGGGCCACACGTGTAGTTAGATCTTTTGGAACCAGAACATTTGAACACTGAAGTTTTGTACTTTTTGCTCTATATAAGCTGTTCTCTAACATTGTCACTAAATGGCATGCTCTCACAAAAGATAGAGCATCTCCGATGTTAGGCTCAGTAGACAAGGAATCCATGTGGATAAGCCAGATAAATCTCTGTAATAATAAAAAAAAAAAAAGATTTGTTATCCTGTAACTATGTGCACAATGTAGTGCATTAACTATGTGGTCTATCAAGAAGCATGATGGATTAGAATTGAAAATTTAAAAAGCTGTTTGCATATTTTTCAATATCCTATTTAAAGCATACCTCCAGTTATAAACAACTTTTCATAAATGAATAGTACGGATGAAATTGAGAAACCTTGTAATAGATTATTAAAGAAATATGTTTTCTTTTCCACTTTTCAGGCAGTTACTTTCTCCATATTAGTCTGTGAAGAGAGGAGGGGGATAGAAAACTCAAATAATTGCTGCTGTTACATTCTGCTCTTTCTTGCTTTTTTAACACTGCTAAGTTGTAGATAAGAAGCTGATAGTACACAGAATGAGACAATAAATTGATTAACCAGCTGGTAGAGGAGTTCTATGTGTGAGGCTGAATCGAGAGCCAGTTATAATGTAAACAAAGCAGTCAGATTGAAGATAAGGAGCAGGAGAACAGCTTATGCTAGGTTCACACTAGCGCCGGCTCTTCGTCATTTGGGTCTATTTATGAAAAGATGTTTATAGCTGGAGGTACGCTGTAACATATTTACTGTATTGTTGAAATATAAATAAAAGCATTATTCTAGTCACTAAAAAGAGACCTATAATGAAACCAAGCAGGGGGTCATGTTACATATAGTCAAAAAAAATTAACCTCTTAACCCCTTAAGGACCCAGCCCAAAAGTGCGTTAAGGACCAGGCCTCATTTTTCAAAACTGACATGTGTCACTTTATATGGCAATAACTTTGAGACGTCTTAACTTACACAAGTGATTTTGAGATAGTTTTTTTCGTGACACGTTGTACTTCATGTTAGTACAATGAATATTTTTGTATTTATTTATAAAAAAAAATAGGAAATTTGATGGAAATTTGGGAAAAAAAATTGCAATTTTCAAAATGTGAAATGCTCTGCTTTTCAGACAGTCATACCACCCAAATACATTAATACATATTATCTACCATATCTCTGCTTTATATCGGCATCATCTTTTAATCGTCCTGTAATTTATTTTGAATGTTAGAAGGCTTACAAGTGTAACAGCGATTTTGCAGATTTACAAGAAAATTTCCCAAACTAATTTTTTAGGGACCACTTCAGTTCTGAAGAGAATTATAAAGGCCTATATATTAGAAACCCCCATAAATCACCCCATTTTCAAAACTGCTCCCCTCAAATAATTCAAAACTGCATTTGGGAAGTTTGTTAACCCTTTAAGCATTTCACTGGAATTAAAACAATATGGAGGTGAAATTTAGACATTTAATTTATTTCCACTAATTCCTTACTTTAGCCCTAAAATTAACGCATTCACAAAGGGTTAAAGGTGAAAATGCATCTCACAGTTTGTTATGCAATTTCTCCCGAGCACAGAAATAGCCCACATGTGGGTGTAAACTGATGTTTGGGCGAATGGCAGCGCACGGAAGGGAAGGAGCGACACTGGGCGTCTGAAAAGCAGATTTTGCTGGAATAGTTTTCAGGTGCCATGTGTCATTTGCAGAGCCCCTAGAGTACCAATACAAAGGAAAGCCCCAAAAGTTACCCCATTTTGGAAACTACATCCCTCACAGAATTCATCAAGGGGTATAGTGAGCATTTTGACCTTACAACCGTTTCACAGATTTTACTAACACTGTGAAACGGCTGTAAGGTCAAAATGCTCACTATACCCCTTGATGAATTCTGTGAGGGATGTAGTTTCCAAAATGGGGTAACTTTTTGGGGGTTTACTTTGTATTGGTACTCTAGGGGCTCTGCAAATGACACATGGCACCTGAATCCGCAGACATGTCACCCCATTTTGGAAACTATACCCTTCAAGGGATTTATCAAGTGGGGTAGCGAGCATTATTAACCCTTAAGTGTTGCATTCTTTTAATTTCCAGAAATGAATGCACAGCTGATAATGAAAAGTTAAAAATGAAATTTTTCCATAGATACAACATTTCAGTGCCCGATATGTTGTGCCCAGCTTATGTCTGCACAGACACACACTCCAAAAACTGTTGAGCGGGCATCTTGGGCACAACAGCTTTTAGAGTGTTCATCTCTGATACAAGCCGGGCACAACATATTACGCACTGAAATGACGTATTGCTGGAAAAATTGTAATTTTCACCTTTCACCATCAGCTGTGTATTCATTTATGGATAATAAATTATAGCAACACTTGGGGGTTAAAAATGCTCACTGTACCCCTGGATAAATTCCTTCAGGGGTGTAGTTTCCAAAATGGGGTGACATGACAGGGGATTCCACTGTACTGGCATTTCAGCTCTGCAAAAGTGTCATGGCGTCCAAAAACCAAACCGTCCAAGTCTGTGCTCCAAAAACTAAATAACGCTCCTTCCCTTCTGTGCCCGGCTGTGCCCAAACAGCAGTTTATACCCACATATGACATTAAGTACATTATCCTGGGTACACCAGTGTCATAGATGTGGACATAAACTGAAGTTTGGGCACCCAGCAGGGCACAGAAGGGAAGGAGCGCTATGTGGCTTTTGGAGCGTAGATTCAGATGTTTGGGATCTGGACGCCATGTCATGTTTGCAGAGCCTCTAAAGTACCAGTAAAGTGGAAACTCCTAGGGAATGACCCCATTTTGAAAAGTGCACCCCTCAAAGAATTTATCAAGGGGTGTAGTGAGCATTAGTATCCCAGACCTGACTGCACAGTGGATGGGGAAAAGTGAATATGTAAGCTGTGCGGAATACATTCGGTACCCTAAATTCCCTACTATTTCCCCAGTAGCTCCTATTATTGGAGGGGTCACTCTGGGGGTCAATTCTGGTTTATTATCCCTTGTAAGCTCGCACAGCTTATACATTCCCTTCCTGCCGCAGCCAGTTTTATTCTAACGATTTGGCAATTTTTGGGGTTTTTGTATTCACATTGTACAAGCTATATTTTCTTTATTTTCTGGTGATGTAGCCATATGAGGGCTTGTTGTTTGCGGTATGTATTTTGTAATGATATCATTCTTAGGTGCCTACAACTTATTAAATAAATTTTATTAACTCTTTCTTGGTGGATTAAAAAAAAAAAAAAAACATCAATTCTGGCACTGCGTTTTACCTTTTAAATTTTTCGCCATGCAGCATAGAGCGTAAGTAACATGTTACCTTTATTCTGCGGGTCGGTACGATTACGGCGATACCTCTTTTATACTGTTTTTTTATGCAGAGAAAAAACAAACTAGCACTAAAAACTAAAATATAACCTTTAATAATCTGATTAAAAAGTGTACAATGCACTACAAAAAAAATGAATGACGTCTGTAGTGTTGCTGACCTGATGGAATCAGACAAATGTTTCATCAGATTTGCTGCATAGAGCGCTCACTAAAGCAACAATAATCTAATTGTCCCTAGAAAATAAATAAAATAAACATGACTCCTAAATCCTCTCATAGATAATGATAGGGTTATGAATGTAATACACCTATAATTATAGAGCACTATGGGGGTAAACACAAGACTTCATAAGCCTGCTACTGAATATCAAAGATGGATGCTGAATGGATTCTAGATAAAGTAATTAAAGCTTCATACATATACAGACCAAACTAACAGGGCCCAGTAAGAAGTAGCAGACTAAATTTCTGAATAGAAAAAACCTCCCTTAAAGGCTCAATAGGTGTGGAGGCACATATGTAATCAAGGGAGTTGAATGAAACATGTGGCGTTCAGTAGTCAACAGCACATAAGTAGCTTATCACAATGTCCATAAAGCCTCTGTTTGAATGAAGCTAAACTCAGTGCTCAACATTCAGCAACATGTGAGAGGCTTTATCACAATGTCAATAAAGCCCCTGTTTGAATAAAGCTATCCTAAGAGGCTTATCACAATATCAACAAAGCCCCTGTTTGTATAAAGCTATCCTCTAAGAGTCTTATCTCAATGTCAACAAAGCCCCTGTTTGTATAAAACTATCCTCAAAACTATCCTCAACGCGTTTCCCCCAGAGATAAGCAGGGTTCATCAGGAGAAAGTAAAGATAAAGATAATATCTAGCCTACTGAGATAATTTGCAGTAATAACTGCAATTCCCAGTGTCCTGATGGTGGACACTGGTACTAAAAGAGCCGACGCCATTCACTGTGTCCAACAACGGCTACTTTTTATAGTATACCCAAGATACATAAAGGGTTTCCCCCTTTAAGGGGTCGTCCTATTGTCTCGGGCATAGGAAGCTTAACCCAAGGAGCGGGTGTTTACATTGACAAAATATTGCGACCATTTGTCTTAACGCTCCCTTCCTATGCCCGAGACACAATGGATATCTTGAAACGGTTGGAAAATATAACACTACCACCAGGTTCATTTTTGGCATCCATTGATGTCGAGGCCTTATACAGTTCAATACCGCATGATAAGGGCTGCGAGGCCATTAGACATTTCCTTCAATCTCGTACCATTCAATTGGCCTCCCATGGCGAATTCATCCTAGAGCTTCTTGATTTCGTTTTAAAGAGAAATTTTTTTATGTTTGACGGGCGCTTCTTCCATCAGCAACGCGGGACCGCTATGGGCAGTTCAGCTGCGCCCACGTATGCTAATTTATTTTTGGGCTGGTGGGAGGAGCGTCTGTTTTTTTCGGATCTCTTTGAGAGGTGGACTGGGATGATTTCGCTATGGATAAGGTACATCGATGATGTGCTGATCCTTTGGACAGGCCCCAAAGATGAGTTTTGGGGCTTTGTTGAGGCCCTCAATAAAAATGACATCAATATGAAATTTACTGCATCAATAGATTCTCACTCAATTACATTTTTTGACCGTCGCATCACTATTAACAGACAGGGGGATTTGGAAACTTCTTTATACCGTAAAGAGACAGCTACAAACAACCTATTAAAATGGGATAGTTTCCATCCAGCCCCCCTCAGGCGGGGAATACCTAAGGGTCAATTCCTTCGTGTACGTAGGAATTGTTCTAATTTGGATGATTTTCATGTCAAAGCTAAAGAGCTAGAGGGTAGGTTTTACAAACGAGGATATCCAACGTCTGTCCTCAAAGAAGCCAAAGAGATGGCAGCTCTTAGTGATCGTACCACTTTACTTACCCCTAAGATTAAACCAAAGGATACACATGCTATCCGCCTGATAGGGAACTATGACCGTGGAGCTAAGGGTGTCATGGAAATACTCAAATCCCATTGGAACATATTAACAATTGATCCAGATGTAAGAGAATTAATTAGTCAACATCCCTCTGTTACTTATCGCAGAGGTCAGAATTTGGGTAATTTGCTAACACATAGCCACTTCACACCCTGCTCTGCGGTTAGCACTTGGCTGGATAAAAGTGTCCCTGTTGGGACCTTCAAATGTGGTTCATGCAAGGCATGTGACTACATCTTGAAAGGGGACACTATTCCTATTGTCTCTACTGGTAAGAAACATTTTACTAAACAGTTCATCAACTGTAGGACCACTGGTGTGATCTATGTGGCCACATGCCCCTGTCCGTTAAATTACGTAGGTAAAACTATACGAGAATTTAGACGCAGAATACTTGATCATGTAGGCTATATCACACGGAGAGAAGATCGTACCCTCTCTACCCATGTATGGGAATATTATGGAGGTGACCCTAAGTCTCTGACCTTTCAAGGTATAGAACGAGTACGTCCCCCAATGAGAGGTGGTAACTGGGATCGGTTGATCCTACAACATGAGACCAGGCGTATTTTTCAATTTCAGAGTGTGAAACCTAAAGGCCTGAGTGATTCACTCTCTTTTGCATCATTTATATAATTATGGTTTCATATGCATTTTACATCTATTTAGTCTGTTTATATAGCAATATTAGTTTTCATTTATTTTTATGGTTTATTATTATGCTTTACCTAAATATCCTTTGTTTATTTTATTTTATTGATGTTTTACATCTTTGGGCATTTCTTTAAATGGATGGGATATAACAATTAAAGCAGTACATAATTGTATGCACTGCCAGGGTGGCTGGTTTATCTTTGCCACTCTAGTACATATTAGTGTACATATTAGTGTTTCCCTAGTCCAGTCATCAATCCGTTCTTACAGACTTATACTTGTATTTTGCATTTGTTATCTTAAGTAAATCTGATTGTGAGCTTGAAAGGTTCTTTTCTATTTACCTTATTGCAGTCTTGTTTTCATTCACCATTTTCTTTTTTACATTTGTTGTTCAGCGTCTCCTCTCCATGGAAACCTGTTTTCCCCTGCATGACAAACCTCCGGACGAGGTGGGCGGAGCCTCGGTCCGATGACGTCATGAGGGGGGAGTATCATGGGGGCGGGGCTACGGGTTTATTAACCCGGCGGGACACAGTGAATGGCGTCGGCTCTTTTAGTACCAGTGTCCACCATCAGGACACTGGGAATTGCAGTTATTACTGCAAATTATCTCAGTAGGCTAGATATTATCTTTATCTTTACTTTCTCCTGATGAACCCTGCTTATCTCTGGGGGAAACGCGTTGAGGATAGTTTTGAGGATAGTTTTATATAAACAGGGGCTTTGTTGACATTGAGATAAGCCTCTTAGAGGATAGCTTTATACAAACAGGGGCTTTGTTGATATTGTGATAAGCCTCTTAGGATAGCTTTATTCAAACAGGGGCTTTATTGACATTGTGATAAAGCCTCTCACATGTTGCTGAATGTTGAGCACTGAGTTTAGCTTCATTCAAACAGAGGCTTTATGGACATTGTGATAAGCTACTTATGTGCTGTTGACTACTGAACGCCACATGTTTCATTCAACTCCCTTGATTACATATGTGCCTCCACACCTATTGAGCCTTTAAGGGAGGTTTTTTCTATTCAGAAATTTAGTCTGCTACTTCTTACTGGGCCCTGTTAGTTTGGTCTGTATATGTATGAAGCTTTAATTACTTTATCTAGAATCCATTCAGCATCCATCTTTGATATTCAGTAGCAGGCTTATGAAGTCTTGTCCCCATAGTGCTCTATAATTATAGGTGTATTACATTCATAACCCTATCTTTATCTATGAGAGGATTTAGGAGTCATGTTTATTTTATTTATTTTCTAGGGACAATTAGATTATTGTTGCTTTAGTGAGCGCTCTATGCAGCAAATCTGATGAAACATTTGTCTGATTCCATCAGGTCAGCAACACTACAGACGTCATTCATTTTTTTTGTAGTGCATTGTACACTTTTTAATCAGATTATTAAAGGTTATATTTTAGTTTTTAGTGCTAGTTTGTTTTTTCTCTTGATAATATACTTGAGCACGATTAGTTACTCTATAATTGTTTACTTTAGTTTTTTTATGCAATACTAATTTTGCAGAACAAAAACCCATTTGGGGACATTATTCCATTTTTTTTGCATCGCCATCTTCTGAGATGCATTGCATTTTTATTTTTCAGTGTACAGAGTTGGTTTAGGGCTTTTTTTTTTGTGGGACAATCTGTGCTTTTTATTGGTACAGTTTTGGGGCACATATGACTTTTTGATCACTTTTTATGGCATATTTTGTAAGGTGAGATGGCAATAAATCATTACTTTCGGCGGGTTTTTCTGTTTTTTTTTTCCCGACGTTCACTGTGTATGTTAAATATGGTTTCAGTTTTATTGTATAGTTTGTTACGGACGCGGCGATACCAAATATGTATTGTTTTTATTAATTTTTAGGTTTATTTTTTATATAATTCATTTTATATAGGAAAAGGGAATTTTTGGGGCTATATTCTTTTATTAATTTTTTTCACATACTTTTTTTTTTTTTTTTTTTTCACCTTTTTTTTACTATTTCATGTGTCCCATTAGGACACCTGAGCCAGAGATGCTGTGATCTCTGGCTCAGTACTATAGACTGCAAGACACAAGCATACATGTGTCTTGTAGTCTATACAGGAAGTCATCACTATGGAAACACACAGTGCTGACTTCCGAAGGTCTCGGCATGATCAACCAGGTAGTGGGTTCTCCAGGCAGCCTGGGGTCACTGGCCAGACCCCGGGCTGCAGATTATAGATATCGGCACCCCCCGATCTCGCCGCGGGGGGGGGTGGCAAGATGGCGGAACCCCTTGGATGCCGTGGTCACGTTTGACCGCGGCATCCAAGGGGTTAAAACCTCCGATCGGAACTCAGTTCCGACTGGGGGATATGGAGCAGGATGTTAGCTGTCAGTTACAGCTAACACCCGGTTCTGATGCCGCCCGCTCAGATAGTGATCATGCTATCCTGTCCCCGATGTCTCCCAGTGCAGTCCGCTCCTGCTGCTTCCATGTTTTTTTTCTGGTGCAATTCCCTGCCTAATTAAAAAAAAAAACAAAATACTGGACAAACTCTTTAAGGATGCAGAGTGGTTTGGATGTTAATGCAGGCAACTTTATTCATATTTTCCATCACTGCCTTCCAAAATTCATAACTTTTTTTATTTTTCCATAGCTATAGATATGTGTGGGATTATTCTTTGTACTTTCATTTGGCTTTTATTATTGATTTTGGGGGGGGATTCTTTATTTGCCGGGCAAGTTGTCGTTTTTATTGGTACTTATTTTTGGTATGTATGACTTATTATGTATGAGTTATGACTATTTTTTGGATAGTACGGACTTATACGCACATTGGGATGCCTAACATTTTTGTTTACGTTATTTTATATACATTTTTAAAATGATAAAGTGGGCTTTTAAAAATTTTTATTATTTATTTATTTTACACTTTTTTCATACTTTAACTCCTTTCTTTTAATTTTTCCTGCCCCACAAAGGGACTTGAACCTCGCATCTCCTGATCTCCAGTGCATTGTATTGCAATACATTGCACATAGTTTCCCTATGTGCAATAGGGAAAAGCAGCCAGAAGGCCATTGATTGGCAATCCCTTGAATTCCTCGGGGAATCCAAGGGGCGGAAGGCTGGGCAATCTTGCACTCTAACCATTCAGATGCCATAATTGGTATTGATCATGACATCTGAGGCATTAAATCACCAGAGTCGGAGTATTTTCTAACTATACGCATTTGATCTTGGGTGTCTGACTCCTGGTACCCCAAAGGTCAGCTGAATGAAGAACCTGCAATTTTCAGCAAACACATGTCCCTGAATGTTTAACTAGGCATAAAGCTGTACATATGATTTTGGCTGTACTTGGAACTGCAGCTCAGATTTATTTATTCAAGTGAATAAGTGTTAGTGCCAGGCACAGCCACAACTGTGTATGCAGCATTGTGCCTGGGTACAATATAAAATGAAGTGAACACACATACTAAGGGGATACCATTATTAAAAAGTCTTAGACCACACCTTTAAGCTCTGTAATTGCCCTGTCATAAGATCTTAGACATATTCAATTATAACCTGGTAATTTCTACAAGATTGTCTTATGGTCAAAGTAATGTGCCATGGACCATCAGAGTATCAGTCCATCAAGTCTTTAATATGTTTCATTAATCATTTGTAGTTTGTAGACTAGACCATAATAGTCATTCCTAGCAGCAAAGGATGGACTTTTAGAATCCTTTGTTGTGCCAGGATTTAGGTGAACAATGGATCTTGTGGTATTCTGCAATAACTGTATAGATTTTACTCAGTAAACTTAAAATCCAAACAGTGGTTAATTATAGACTAGGAATTTTTAAAGCATACCAAAACTTTCAACATTTTTGGTTTTCTGGCAGGATTTGTGTCATTTAGTATATTTTCTAATGTATTTTATTAACACATTTCTTCTCTTTTTTATGAAATCCCATGCTGAGATCCATTTGTTGCAAGAAATACATGGTGTAGAATTCTGTAGAATGTTGATGACTGTGTGTAGAGGTGGGTATCTTCTGTATATCACTGATATATTATGCTGTATACTGGAGGAGTCTGAAAGAGGTGTTTTGAAATAACTGTGGCTAAGGCTTTACACCACCTAGAACAGTGGTTCTGGTGTCATATTAAAGCTTTGCAGGTATATCTATGTCATTCCCAGTAAGGGATAGGTACTGTATTTATTAATAACTAGGTATGAGCGTACCAGTTTGTAAGAAGCCGGGTTTTCCAAAACCACTATTATACTATGATTTCCTCTGTAGGTCCCCATCCTATTTGGATCTCTTCTGCCCCCTGAATGTCATCAGCAGCTCTGGAGAACTGCAGAGGCCTGTGATTGGGCTTCAGTGGTCATGTGGAGCACGCTGACATCATGACTCTTGGACACAAGAGTAGACCTGAACAGTTCACTGGGTGGCACTGATGTTATTCATGGGGCCAGAAGAAGCCCATAGAAGACAGTGACCCATAATGGACACTACCAAGAGAGGTGCCCAGGAGAGGTGAGTTTTTTATGTTTACATACCTGGCCTCTGCTTATTATACTTTGGGGTCTGGAGAAACTCCAGAGTGTAATAATAGCAGTTAAAATACAGACCGAGTGACACTCGGGCAAACCTCATGAATATATATGAGACAAATCACGCAACGTTGAGTTTAAAAAAACAAACAAAAAAAAAACTGTTCAACAGCATTCTAGGTCTGATTTAAAAAGAAAAAATATGGTCCAGAAAAGCCATTTAAGTTTGAGGTTTTTAAAAATATTTTAGGTATTCTAAGAGGCGATTTGCAAAATTATATTGTAGCAAATAATGTAATAACAAGGACATGGATATGTGAAAAAGTTGTGTGAAGTTAACTGTCCAATAAACTGTAAGACATTCATTTTGAAAACCGCATTAAAGGGGATATCTGGTTTCTAACATTGATGGCCTAACCCTTAGGATAGGCAATCAATATTAGATCTGCAAGGTCCCGACACTAGGGACTCTGCAGATCTAATATTGATTGCCTATCCTAAGGGTTAGGCCATCAATGTCTGGACACCACGGCTCTCGGTATCGTTTACATACTGCGAGCCACGCTGCAAACTCGCTGGATAAACTGTAACGGCAAGTGTAGGTACTGCAGCGCTGTCCCATAGATGCTGAAACTAGATAACCTCTTTAAAATTGCATTTAGCCCATTAGGGAATTCTAAGTCAATACATGGTGGTTCTCATTCAAGACCCTCACAAAGAGAACCCATTAAATAACCCCATCCCATATTAAGCAATCCATTGATATTTATTGTATTTTCATTTTGTTGTCCCAAGTCGCAAACTTACCTCTATAGATAAATTCTGTTTTTTTGTTTGTTTTTTTAAATATAGACCAAGCATCTTAAATAATCGCTTTATTCAATATAGCTCCAGATAACTTGAATGTGTTGCCAATTTTTTTAGATTTATTTATTAAAATTCAGATATGGATATATCTCACTTTTTTCTAATCTGTTTTTTATCTTCTGATTTCAGATTGTATTATTCTATTTTCTGTACATATTTATGGTGGATACAATCTTCCCTGAGTTCCTCTGCTCTAACAGGTTTTATTGTTATACTTTACAGTATAGTCATTGCCATAGGCAGCAACAGTTCTGGAGCCGATTTATTGAGGTCTATAGGAGAGTTTTCTAGACATGCTCTGTGCAGTGAGGGGGGTAGATAAACTGTGTTATCATATATTTTCAGTACTAGATGCTATGGGTTATGTGGTGTTATCTATAGGGGTGTTATCTTCTATTGTAATATTATGTTTCTTGTCTGTGAAATAGGTGATTGCTGCAAAGCCTCTACAGAATTGGCAAATGTCAGTCTATTATTAGGATTAGTTGACAGAGTAAACATTGCAGAGCATACTATTTTTTAAAATATAGATAGTACATGGAAAATTAAAAATATATTATCAAATTCTTAAAAAAATATGTTTAACGCGAAAAATGTAGTAAAAAATAGACTATTTTCCAGTGACTCATTCCCTTTAAGGCCGGGGCCCCACATGGCGTAAACTCTGTGGTTTGGCTGCGGCAAAAAAGCAATATTTTACAGTCACTACAAGATTGATGGGATTTTCTAGAAACAATACCTGCTGTGGACACACTGCGATTTTCAAAACCGTTGTAGTTCTGGAGATCGCAGCATGTCAGTTATACCAACGGAAATGCCGGCAGTTTCCCTATGGTTACAATGGAAGCAGAACTTTCTGTGAAAAGCGCTGCGGGAAAAAACACGATGCGTGGCCGCCGCGGTTTTTCCTGCAGCACTTTTTTGCCTTGGCCCTCCACGTGGGGCCATAGCCTAAAGTAGGATATAGCTAGATGAGCTCAATGTACTCAGACTACAGCAGCAATGTAATATACATGTAAGGCTATGTTTATGTCTGCATCTGAGCCCCTATCACAGATTTTGCGAGGTTAGATAGAAAGAACAGCACTGCAGTCAGTAGGGTCCGTTGTATGATAAATTTGGCACTGTGATGTGGTATCCATTGGTAATAGAAACCACACTGCAAAATGTGAACCTGCCTGAGTACTGCATAGTGTCATGCTCTGACTTTGATTACAGGCTGCATACAATATGGTACCCATGGATGTCCTTTCTACTCCCTTAAATCCTTCTCCAGAAATATCTGATAAAGAGAGAGAAGTAATCGGTGAAGTACTATTTTAAACCATTTCTGAGCCCTTCATCAAAAGTTTTTTTTTCCTATTGGACAACATCTTTGATACTAAACTCTGGAAACACCAAATCATTCTTACACCATCAGCAGAGGATATCATCTGTATAATACAGCTAAGACTGTGTTCACACAACTATCATGGTTTCAATTATAAACTTAGCCTGGCACTAGCCTAAATCTGAGATAATTCTGATGTTGTATGTGAGCGTCGAGTAGGAATGTTGGTTTTACACTCACAGGCTACCTGTGAATGTTATAAAGTTGCCTGCGAGGGTAACACTGACAGACAATGTCAGAGTAAATGTAAAAATTTCAAAATAAGGAAAGAAAAATAAAATTCAAAAGTTAAAAAAGAGATCATAAGCCATTTTTCCCTTTCAAAATATTGTATTATTGGAAAAAAATATTTTAAAAACTACACATAGTTGATATTGCCAGAAACGTAACAAACTTGTCTTTAGGATTTATATCCTGCAGTGAATGCTGTAAAACAAGAAGGAATAAAAGTTAATTGTATGTACCCCAAAATGACACCAATAAAAAACTATGACTTGTCCAATGTCGGAATGGGGTGCCTAGGGTCCACCAGTGAAATTCATTGTGTTGGTCAATTATACAGCTACCTATATTTATTTTTTAGTAGTAATTTGCTGCTTCACCCTTGCTTCTGGGCCGTGCTACCTGGTTCTTACCTTGAGCTAGGGGTCTCTTAGATTACAGGGGCCTTTGAAGTGTTATTGAGAAGATGGGGCACAGGGAGGAACGATACTGGTTGGCCTGACTTTGCACCTAGATGTCATGCCACCTGATATACTGATGCACAGCCTGGTTGAGATGCTGTACAATGATTATCTATATAATATACAATGAGTGTACTGTGCCATTCAAAGGTGAGCTGGGGGGCCCATCTGGCTCAGTGGTCTATCGGGGTATTCACTTGTTCACCTGAGGACAGGTCTGAACCTAAATTTCAAACTAAAAAAAGCAAGCCTTCATAAAACTCTATCAAGGAAAAAAATGCTATCAAAATTTGGCAAGACGAAAGCTAATTATTTTCTTAAAAAGTGTTTTTACTGTGCAAAATTAGTAAAATATGAAAACTATGTGATGTTGCTGTAATTATTTTTGGCAATGACCAAAAGAATATAGTTAATATACAGTATACCTTGGCACCTTACGGTAAAAACATAAGCAAGAAAAGGCGGAAAAAATATTAACAGAATTATTTTTTTCCATCCCAGCCCCCACAACAAAGTTAATAAATGTTTTTCCATAAACTATATGCACATCAGGATGGTTCTATTAAAAAATACAACTTAAGGGTGTATGTGGGAAGTCACAATTTTTGTGCAATAACCAGCACATGAGATATTTTGTGACTTTTGTACTTTTTGCACCCCACTCGCCACTTTTCAAAAACAAGGGCAGAGTGGAGCCGGGATGAAGGTGGATCAGTGCTTAGAAGTTTTGTCCCTACAAATTTATTATAACATATGAAAGAAAACTGACACAAGTTATAGCTGAAGCCTACACCAGTTCCTGAATGGTTTAGGTTTTAATTCTGGTATATGGTACCTCTTGTAATACGCCAAAATTGTTAAAGGTTTAAAGGGGTTATCCGGTTTCTATCATTGATGGTCTATCCTTAGGATAGGTCATCAATATTAGATCTGGGGAGGTCCGACAACTGAGGTACCGAGAGAGCGCGGTTTGTGGTATTGTTTACATATCACGAGCCGCGCTACTCACTCGCCATACAAACTGTAGTTTATGTACTGCAGCACTGTCCCATTGAAATTTATGCGGCAGCGCTGCGCTACCTACACTTGTTGCTACAGTTTGTACGGCGAGTGAGCTTCGTGGCTCGCAGTATGTAAACAATACAGCGAACCGCACTGTCTCAGCACTGGTGACCTGTGGGGGTCCCAGTTGTCGGACCTCCGCAGATCTAATATTGTTGACCTATCCTAAGGATATTACATCAGTGTTAAAAACCGGATAAACCCTTTAAGACAAAGCACAGTTCTTTATAAAGCAGCCTCACTGTGTTCTTAGGGTTTAAAGGGTTTAAACAGTACTGTATACCAAAACAGGTATTTTTTTGTAAAGGATTCTCATGTAATTTTGCATGAACCATATGTCAGGTTAGGCCTCCTGCACACAACCGTAGTAGATTTACAGTCCACAAATACTGATCCGCAATCCGCACAAAGACTTGTCTGCATTGCATCAGTATGTCATCCTCAATCACGGATCCTGTATGATTCCTCACACTGGTCCAATTCATAATTTGCAGTCCTTGAATACGACACAGACAGAAAAATTGCGGTCCTGTGTCTGTACCCATATAAATTAATGGGACCATACTTTGCGGATTGTGGATAAAAACTACAGTCATGCAGGCCTTAGAGTATGTTTGGCCTCTAAATCAGACCTCCAACTAAACATTAAAAAACTCGGTTATAGTCTTGTGTTCGTGTGCGATAAATGAGTTCAGTCTTCATATTATCAGCCCACCCATTTATGCTTAGGGCTTCTATACCGTGAAATCTTTTTTCCAGTCATATTAGCTTTATGCAGTTATTGCTGTCCTCAGAAAGCCTGCAGCTCTGTGTTTGCATAAAAGACAACCCTTCTTCTCTCCACTGTTAGATCTCTCTGCAACCACTTACCCACTCTTATCATCTTCTTAGTGAGCTCTGCTACATGACTTAATCCAAACTTATTTTCAGAGTTCAGGGTTTGTCAATTTAGTTAGTGGAAAATCTTGCACGTTTTAATTCTCAAAGTATATGTGCAAAATATAATAGAAATTGATATACCACTGTAAACATTATGCACAAAGTCTACTTTGAAGCAAATAAATAATGCACTTGGGTATCGATGGCACACTGAATAAAATATAGGCATTAAAGGGTCTTGCTATACAATGTAGTTCAGTGATGGGCAAGGGGAAAGTAACTACTTGATGTGCATTTGCATTCCTCCTTGAAAATACATGAACAGTATGGGCAGCTTATGTACAGTCTGCAAGTTATATATACTAAGTAACTTAGTATGTTTTGAATATTATTTTTGATAAAAAATTACACTAACCCTTAACCCATACACTCGCAGCATGTTGAGTGAAGTGCTTTATTAGTTGCACTTAGGGAACTATGGTTTTCCTATAAGTTTAGTAATGATGCACTAGAGCTGTCCTATATTTCAGGCCATGCATATCATATGCTGTGAAAATCAGAGTACTTACCGCCAATTACTGTGCCGTAAGAATCTGCAGTTGGGAAAATTCTTGAATATCTGAAATGAATAATAATGAAATCTCCAAACTGAAATGTTATTCCCCAGTACAACCTCTGCAGTATTTGTATGTGAGCTTGAGGCTTTGTGCAGCTACATGAAAACTGCGTCAGCAACCAGCAGCCTGACAGGCACTTTTAACTGGGATCTGTACCCATGTTAGAGCTTCTTTTTCACCTGACAGTTCTTATTTTCCATGAAGCAGCCGGGGTGGTTTCCCTGTAAATAAGGATGTGCTATCCTCTCATATAACCGTGATGTCGTAACAAAACACCAGACTAATGCAATGGTATTACCTTAGGGGAGATGGCTTTTTAAGTCACCACACTATTGGCCAGAAAACCGTTTCATAGCTTCAAGGAAGAACTTAGTAAAATGTGTTTGATGTGGACCTGTTCTGTTTGTTGAAAAGTAGATTAAATCTGATCTTTGCTCTTACATCTGCCTTGTTCACTCATGTCTGCTAAATATAGAGCTTCTTACAGCTGGGTAATTTATTGGCACAACAACATGGCTAATATCACTTAGTTGTGAATTAACTAGATCATTCCTTCTGCTTTCAAGGAGAGAGGAATCTCATTCCTGTGTTTTTTATGATGCTTGTACAATATCTACACAACCAATGTGATTCATTTTTCACCATGAAAAAAACATTAGTAACACGTTACACAAAAAATAAATATGTAGATTGAAAGGTCCCATCGATGGGCAGAACTATATTCAGTTTTCTTTTTTTTCTTCTTGGACAAATGAAGAAAATAATTCTTTAGGCTAAATCCCCACATTGTGGAAACGCAGTGTTTTTTGTTGCAGATTTTGCTGCAGTTTTTTGAGCCAAAGTCAGAAGTGGATTTAACAGAAGGGAAGAGCTTCCTTTATATTTTCTATTCCTTTTCAAGCCACTCCTGACTTTGGCTCAAAAAAACGCAGCAAAATCTGCACCAAAAAGCTGTGTTTCCGTAACGTGGGGCCTTAGCCTTAGTGTTACTAAAGTACTGTGATTTCACATGGACTGTGTTTCTTGGACTGAGCATGGCTATCTGAATGGGCCTTAAGGCTCAGGCCCCACATTGCAGAAACACAGCTTTTTTTGTTGCGGTTTTTTGAGCCAAATCCAGGAGTGTATTGAGCAGAAGGTAGAAGTAAATGTACTTCCTTTATGTTTCCCATTCCTTTTGTAGCCATTCTTGGCTCTGGCTGAAAAAAACACAGCAAAAACTGCAACAAAAAACGCTGCGTCTCCGCAACATGGAGTCTTAGCCTTAAGGCCCATTCAGGTGGCCGTGCTCAGTACAAGAAACACAGTATATACAGACCACAGCACATACTCTTAGTCTTTTAAATCAGCATTGAAATGCGCTCTTCATTTTTCGGTTTTTTTTTCAAGATATGAGTAGGTTTCAAAAAATTGTTTTACATCAAGATCAAGCCTGACGAAGATTGAAATTAGACCAAAATGTTGCACGCATACTGATCTACATTCCATACTATATTGTTTCTTTCCATGAAATATGACGGCATGATGTAAAACAATTTTGTGAAACCTACGCATATCTTGGAAAACAAGTGAAAACGGAAACAGTGAAAAACGGCTGTGTGACAGACATTTAAAAAAAAAAAAAAGTTAAATGGTATTAGAGGAAAATTGTGTTTGCGTGTTTCCTATGGGCTTTGTTTTTATAGTGTTCACTGTGCAACCAAAATGACATGGTACCTGTATTGTGCAGGTCTTTATGATTCCTGCAATGCCAAATATATATAGTTTTTGTTACATTTTAAAACCTAAAAAAAATCCAAAACTTTGAAAAAAGCAAACATTTTCATATACAGGGCTGCATAAAACCTCTTTTTTGGGGGGGAGATCAGATTTAGCAATACCATTTGTCTGATGTTTTTTATTCAATTTTTTTGGGAGGTGAAAAAAAAACAATGGCTCAGCTCTTGATTTTTTATAAGTTTGTAGTTCGAGCATTTTCAGATATGGGATACCTAATGTGTATGTGTATTACTTTGTTTATTATCATATGTAATCTAGGGAAAGGGTAATAATTTGAAATGTATTTATTTATTTTAACTAGGGGATCTTGAACCCCAGGGAGTCTGATTACTAATACAATACACTGCAATGCAAATTCTCTGATCGTGGGCATTGCCGAGGGGACTCCAAGTAGCACAGCGGAGGCTATGGCCATGTTTAATAGTACAGCGGATGTCAGAAAAGGGTTGATGGATGTAAACTGGATTGACATTGGATTTGCAGTAAAATTTGGATCAATGGATTAAGTAATAAGAAAGACCAACTAAATTCATCCATTTTTTAAATGGTCCATTTAAAATGGATGCAAATTGGATGACACTTGGTATCAAAAACAGACAAATGGACACAAAACGGGTCCATCACGGCCATTAAAAACAGACAGATTCATCTATTTTTCATGCCTGAAAAGCGGACACGGTTGTGTGAATAAGGATGCTTTTATTTTATATTTGGGAGATTTCTTTTGCAGGGAATTTCTGATGTGGAAAACATCCATACATCTGTATGAGGTTTGTAAAAAATAAAATGCACATGCTGCAGAAACAGTACAATTCAGATAAATGGAACAGATTTTTGCCCTGAGATTTCAGTCCCAGCAAATTCAGCCCAAAAGCTTATATATTTAATAATTAAGATTAAAGGCAACTTCTGAATGTTAAAAACAGTGTACCTGATAAAATACAATGAAATCCATCATCAATTGATTTCAAATTTTCCAATTTTTTGACATATTATGATAAGTGGCTGACAGCAGCATGGGTATATATGGGCCCAGCTGGCTACTAGTGTTGTTGGCAACATGACAATGAACACAGCCAGAACCACACTCCTACCATAGCCAACAAACCACATCACTGTCTGGCTTTCATGGACCTTCCACCCAGACACTGCCCACTTCAGATCGCCTGGAGTCTTGCACGACCAGAGTCTTGCACAACAGCTGGCTTGACACTGAGGCTTCCTTCTTTACTCCAGCAGATGTTATGATTCATCAGATCTTCACAGGACTGTCATCACAGTGGGGTGGTAGGGTAACTGTGCAGACTTCCAGGCTATGGCACCCAGCTACATGCATCTGCAGTTGCATGGGATATGCTGCTCGTCACCACAGGAACCATTCACCAAGTGCTTTCTGAAAGGCACATTAGTTTACTAAAAAGGCATACATCCTGTTGAATGCGTCCCTCTCTCCATAAGCTCTCCACATGGCTCTGCATGCGGGATTGGACCGTGGTGGGAGACACTGGAGCACCGGGGACAGGTGAGTATGTTTTTTTTTTTTGTTTTTTTCTCACCTTCCCCGGCTTTATATGAAAAAGGGGTTATCCCGGACAACCCCGTTGTCATCTTCTCCCCGATCAGGGAATGGCCCTTAAATTCCAAGCCATTTTCCAGCTTGGGTATTCTGGTCAATGCCTGATATCAGTGGACCAGACCACAGGAGAGTAACAAACAACATCTCCTGCGGTGCAATTTACAGTGGGGAAAAAAAAAGTATTTAGTCAATCACCAATTGTGCAAGTTCTCCCACTTAAAAAGATGAGAGGCCTGTAATTGACATCATAGGTAGACCTCAACTATGAGAGACAAAATGAGAAAACAAATCCAGAAAATCACATTGTCTGATTTTTAAAGAATTTATTTGCAAATTATGGTGGAAAATAAGTATTTGGTCAATAACAAAAGTTCATCTCAGTACTTTGTTATATATCTTTTGTTGGCAATGACAGAGGTCAAACGTTTTCTGTAAGTCTTCACAAGGTTGGTACACACTGAATCTGCATCATACTGAATGTCAGAAGCAAAAGGTATATCAACCCCAATGGAGTCATCCTACCTAAGATTGGAAGGAGAAGATGATCTGTTACCAAACAATGAGAAATACAGACAGGTAGTGGGGGCACTTCTATACATATCAACTATGACTTGACCAGATATCGCAGCAGCAGTGGGTATTCTCTGCAGACATGTGGAAAAACCGCGCCAAAGAGACTGGAATGCTGTTAAGAGAATTCTCCGATATTTGAAAGAAACTCAAGACATAAGTTTAAGAATGTCTTCAACAGGAGATCTAAAACTCACAGGCTATATGGATGCAGACTGAGCTAATAATTCAAGTGATCGTAAGTCAACAAGTGGGTACTTGTTCAAGCTTGGAGAAAATTCTATCTCTTGGTCCAGCAGAAAACAGGTATCTGTTGCCTTATCATCTATAGAAGCAGAATATGTGTCTGCGGCCTACGCAAGTCAAGAGATCATTTGGCTAAACCAGTTGTTAAAGGATCTTGGCAAGCCGTCAACTCAGCCAACAACAATGTATGAAGATAACCAAGGATGCATTAAACTTGCAAGCAGTGAAAAGATCAATGCAAGAACCAAGCACATCAACGTTAAGCATCACCACCTGTGTAATTTGATAGAACGTGGTATCATCGAATTTGTTTATTGCGAAACTGACAAGATGGTGGCTGACATTATGACAAAGCCATTGCCAAGAACCAAGTTCGAAGAGTTCAGAACCTCAATGGGACCAACTAGTAGTTGTTGAGTGGGGGTGTTGGAATAATGTTTATTATTGCCTGTATTGCAACAACTACTGTTTATACGTTTATAACTGCATAAGCTTCTGTATCTAGGCATAGTGTTAAGTTGTTAATAAAGCTCTGTTAAAAAGGTGGGAGCTAGAGTAACAAAACCAGGAAGTTCCTCTTTGTTGTTTCCTTCTCTTTGTAGCTACAGCACAGAGCAGAGCACATGGAGCTCACAGACAAGTAGCTGAGATCATAAGTAACAGAATCCAGTGTATTATTCTTGTTCCTCAATAAATATCTGTTTACTGTTGAACACCTGGACAGTCAAAGATTAATCCGCTGCCAACAGTTGGCCCATTCCTCCATGCAGATCTCCTCTGATGTTTTGAGGCTGTCGCTGTGCAACACGGACTTTCAACTCCCTCCAAAGGTTTTCTATGGGGTTGAGATCTGGAGACTGGCTAGGCAACTCTAGGACCTTTGAAATGCTTCTTACGAAGCCACTCCTTTGTCGCCCTGGCGGTGTGCTTGGGATCATTGTCATGCTGAAAGACACAGCCACGTTTCATCTTCAATGCCCCTGCTGATGGAAGGAGGTTTGCACTCAAAATCTCACGATACATGGCCCCATTCATTCTTTCATGTACACGGATCAGTCGTCCTGGTCCCTTTGCAGAGAAACAGCCCCAAAGCATGATGTTGCCACCTCCATGCTTCAAAGTAGGTATGGTGTTCTTTGGATGCAACTCAGCATTCACTCTCCTCCAAACACGACGAGTTGTGTTTCTACCAAACAGTTCTACTTTGGTTTCATCTGAACATTCTCCCAGTACTCTTCTGGAACATCCAAATGCTCTCTAGCAAACCTCAGACGGGCCCGGATATGTACTGGCTGGGGGACACATCTGGCACTGCAGGATCTGAGTCCCTGGCGGCGTAGTGTGTTACTGACGGTAGCCTTTGTTACGTTAGTCCCAGCTTTCTGCAGGTCATTCACTAGGTCCCCCCGTGTGGTTCTGGGATTTTTGCTCACCGTTTTTGTGATCATTTTGACCCCACGGGGTGAGATCACCATAGTGGAGTTTGGAGTGTGACTGTTTTGAAGTTGTGGACAGGTGTCTTTTATACTGATAATTTCAAACAGGTGCCATTACTACAGGTAATGAGTGGAGGACAGAGGAGCCTCTTAAATAAGATACTTATTTTCCACCATAATTTGAAAATAAATTCTTAAAAAATCAGACAATGTGATTTTCTAGATATGTTTTCTCATTTTGTTTCTCATAGTTGAGGTCTACCTATGATGTCAATTACAGGCCTCTCTCATCTTTTTAAATGGGAGAACTTTCACAATTGGTAGCTGACTAAATACTTTTTTTCCCCCACTGTATGGGTTCAGCTTTATTCTGAAGATTCTGGGAATGCGCACCGGATGCCAGGATGGTACCCACAGAGATAAGGGAAGTTTTTTTTTTGTTTTTTTTTTTTACCTCCCTGGTCCCCTGTATATTATTCTCCGGAGTCTGAAGAGATCCCAGTGTACAGTAGAGGTTCGTGATTGGAAAACTCCCAAAATCACAGGTCCAGCCGACTAGAGGTATTTGGAAAACTTAAAATCTTCATATTTCAGCTTTCCAAAAGTTTGGTGATAAAAATGCAAGGAAATGAAAGATTCAGGTACTTGACAAGTTATTTAATAATGGAATAGATTCAGGCAATATAGATGGTGTCAACATTTATCACACATGTAGATCATTCTCTTAAGCATATCTGCCACCAGTCATGCCCCTAAAGAACAGGTTTGATTTCTCTGCGTCTTCTGTTGTGCATTCATCAATATATTCCTGTTACAGGGTTTCCCTGGTAGGCTTCTTACTCATTCAGTACTGAGATATTTTTCTTTTGACATTAGCAGCAGCAGTAGAAGTAATATAATCTGCCTGTCACTTGACTTCTTGAGTTTAGCATGACTGATCCACTGCATATGTCATTTGTTTATCGTAGTAAAATAAGAAACCCCTATGACATTAATATATGTAGCAAGAAATAAATGAAAGGTGAATTGTGAAGTAGTTATTCAAAATATACTGTATTTTTAATTTATAAACATATTTAGCCCTATTGATGAACATATTAATTAGGTACAATGTGTTGAATGGAAAAATGGATTGCAAGGGGATATATTTATTTACTTTTTAAAGGCCAAGTCAATTGGAATACACAGTGTAGACCAAAACAGAAGTACATTTGGTACTGTTAAAGAGTTGTCTAATGAAGACAGACCCTTATCACATGCTGTATTAAAGAGAAACCCCATCATTATGTACTTATTGCTTTCTATCTGGAAATTCATTACCCTTCTTTTCAGTTGAGTCACATTACCTCAATCTGTCCTGCTAAAAATTGCATGGATTTATGCTTTATTTAACTTTCACAATCTTTCTGTATGGTGGACTACTCCAAATAGGCTCTCCACAATGCAGGCAGAAACTCCTATTCTAGTCACTGTTACTGATTAAACAGTTCCTGTCATAGGAACACAGTTCAGCCTCCCTGACTCCATACTTATGGTCTCTCAGCTTATTCAGGAGAATATAGAGAAAAGGATTCTTACAATGTCCTACAGCAAGCAGAGCAGGTACTGTCTCTAGTTGTCCATGTGCTGCTGTGCGGTGAGGCATCATGGGGTGGTTGATAGCAAACCAGAGAGAGAGAGAGAAACTGGTGCCTGATCAGAGTGTGAACCGAGAGCAAGGCAGGTGGTTTGGACTCCGCAACCAGAAATGAACGCACACGCGGTAGTTCAAGAAAAAAATATATATTTACTATAAGTTAATAAAGGTTAGTTAAAGGTAAAATGACAGGGCTAAAGACAAGCAAAATATACAATATAGCATGAACAATTTCAAGGCAAATTCTGCAATGGTTTCTACTTTTACTCTGTCCACTTCTGCAGTATGGACACTGAATGAACAATATACTCAAAACTATCCCTAACTGACCCTGACATCACATTTGGGTGCACCCCCTTTTCCCCAGTGGTCCAGGTGGACCGCTTACAGTCCGTAGAAGCGCGCGGTGGGGCCCAAAGTCGTTCCTTTCTTTTATAGTGAAGCGTCCTCCCTTCACGGTTATCAGGATCTCGGGAGAAATGAAGTCCTCTTTAACAGACAGGAAAACCAACTGAATGCAATGTAATCCAACAGCAGATTCCACTCAGCACACTGACAGTCCTGCCGAATCCATACACTGAGCTGGGATGTAAGCCGGGATTTAGCAGGTGCTGTCCAGTACATCAACAGCACTGCGAGTCTCTATCTGTGGTATCCATATACACAGTCACAATGTCAGTCTCACTGATCAGCCACTGAGCACAGTTCCTTTCACGTGGACTCACTAGTCCTGTTGTCTCTTTACACTCTGTTTGTCTCTGGACCAAGATACAGCTTAGCTGTACAGAAAAATCTCCACACCAGTTCAATACAACACTTGCCAAGATGGCTGCTGCTCTCTGTCTCGTCACTTCCTGCTTCTCTGCTCACACTCTGTCTGCAGAACAGGCAGGCTGACATAAAAGGGGGGGGGGGGTCTCACTCCAGCATCATGTCACAATTACAATGGCTGCTGTCTTAAAGGAACAGAATCACAGAAATACATTCAACATTAATAGTTTATACAGACAAATGAAGCTTAGGACAACATTGGCTGTCTCTTACATATTCCCCCCCACTTTAAGATTGGCAGTCCCTGCCTATGACTGTATATCCAGAGGGTTGTACTTTTATGCACAGGGTGGTAGTATACCGATGTATGGCAGGCCAAACAAACTCATCCTGCGCATACCGAACAGGGGGAATACCAGCATTTGGCCTAGTGGTCCGTCTGAGGACCGGTGGTATATTATGGGGTGCTGCAGCTATGGGCTGAGAAGGACCAGCGGATTCCGCACCAGAGGGGGCACAGGCCGGAGATACAGTAGTCACAGGTGGAACATCCCCAGGAGCAGGGATCGGCCAACAATCATCCTCCTCGTCGGAGGCCCATTCCGCACCTCCATTCTCTGACTGTGGGAGCTCATTCACATTGGCAGGCCCATCGTGATTTGTCCCTTCAGAATGACACAGGCGCAACATATTTCGGTGAAGTACTCGAACACAATCAGTTCCTTCTTTCTGGACCTGGTACACTGGCCCATTCGCATACTTGCGGCCAACAACACGATACGGCAAAGCCTCCCATCTGCTTTCCAATTTCCCTTGGGGTTTCTTGACACGAACTAGCACCAGGTCGCCTGGTTGCAATGGTGCTTCTTGCACTGGGGTCTTATCAGGATGGGGATGTTCTTGCAGGCGCTGCCGCACCAATCGATGGATTGTCTCAAGTCTCTGCCGATGCGCCCGCACCCAAGAGGTTGGATTCCTCGGAGGGAACCCATCCACATCATTCAACTGTAATTCTCCTATACTTCGCCCAGACCGCCCAAAGAGAAGTGTATAAGGAGAGTACCCCGTTGTAGAATGGACCTGATTGTTATAGGCCCACACCATTTCAGACAAGAACTGAGGCCACTGTAACTTCTTGTCTTCCTCTAGAGTCCGCAGCATCTGTAGCAGAGTTCTGTTGAATCTTTCACAGGCCCCATTTCCCTGAGGGTGGTATGGAGTCGTGTGCGACTTCTTTATCCCGTAGATACGTTGAACTTCTTTCATTACGTGTCCCTCAAAGCAGGCGCCCTGGTCGGAGTGGATGCGTTGGGGGCACCCATATACTCGAATGAAATCTTGGCACAGAGCACGAGCTGCTGACTCAGCTGTCTGGTCCTTGGTGGCGGTTACCACCGCAAATTTGGTGAAGTGATCCACCATTACGAGGCAATACTGGTGTCCGCTATTGGATGGGCCCACCATTAGATAGTCTATCATGACGATTTCTAAAGGTTCCTGGGTCACAATGGTTTGCAGGGGAGCTCTCTGTTCTATTGCCTTATGGATCTCACAAGTTCGACAGCTGCGGCATACTTCTTCGACCATTTGACGAAGACCAGGGCAGTAAATCAGTCGCTGTAACCAACGAAAGGTCTTCTCATGACCAAAATGTCCATTCTTATTATGAGCCTCAACTGCCAACGAGCGAGCCAGTTCACTAGGCACCACAATTTGGTATCGAATGTCGATCTCAGAAGGTAAATAGACCTTTCGGCATAGCACTCCATTTTTCATCTCCAACTTTTCCCACTGACTCAAAACAGATAATATCTCACGTGTTAGTCGTTCTCTTTCCTCTCTACAGGGCTTCTGGCCTTTCTCAACACACTTGATCATCTGCGCCAGCCCCTCATGGGTCTGTTGTATCTGTGCCCATTCCTGTCGTGAGGGACCAAAGAAAGGAGCCATTTCAGTCCCCTCCATCTCAAACTGATTAGTGGTGGTCAAGGCCTGTGAAAATCTGCTGAAGTCGGGCACCTCCACATGCTCCAACTCATGATCCACGTCTTCTGTGGGGGTCTGGGCAGTTACCATAGAAAGTCCGTCAGCATTCTGGTTCTCTGTCTTGGACCGATACGTAATGCGGTAATTGAACGTAGACATTCGGGCTATCCACCTCTGCTCTAACGCCCCGAGCTTGGCATTTTCTAGGTGAGCTAGTGGGTTGTTGTCAGTCAGTACTAAAACTTCAGCACCGGTCAAATATTCAGAGAATTTCTCGGTCATGGCCCATACCAGTGCCAACAGCTCCAATTTAAATGAACTATAATTCTCGGGGTTTCTTTCAGAATCTCTCAAAGACCGGCTGCCGTACGCTATGACCCTCTCCTGGCCATCCTGAAGCTGGGAAAGCACTGCTCCAAGACCATACAGGCTTGCATCTGTATATAGCTGGAACGGCAAGTGGTAATCAGCATATGCCAAGATTGGGGCTGTTGTCAGTGCATCCTTCAATGCCTGGAAGGCTTGTTCCTGTTCAGGTCCCCACTTCACGGACCGGTTCTTTGGACCACCGGATGTGCCTCGTAGGAGAGCATTAAGTGGTGCTGCTACCTTGGCGAAATCCTTAATAAACCGTCGATAGTAACCGGCTACTCCAAGGAACGCCCTCACTTCTCGCAGGGTAGTCGGTATCGGCCAATCTTGAACAGCCGCTATCTTGTCTCTTGATGGTCTCACCCCTTCTCCTGATACGCGGTGACCCAAGTAATCAATTTCAGATTGGAACAACCGACATTTACTGGGTTTCAATTTGAGCCCATGTTCCCGCAATCTTCGAAATACTTGCCCCAACTGGTGGAGATGGTCTTCAAAGGTCGCAGAATACACTATAATGTCATCCAAGTAGATGAGAGTGAACTCAAAGTTGAAGTCACCGAGACATTTCTCCATCAACCGCTGAAACGTTCCGGGTGCATTTGTCAACCCGAAGGGCATCCGGTTAAATTCGTATAGTCCCATGGGCAAGATGAATGCCGTCTTCTCCTTGTCTTTTGTGGCCATCGGCATCTGCCAATACCCACTAGCCAGATCTAGTGAGGAGAAGTACCGGGCTCTCCCTAGCGCTGAGAGGGACTCCTCAATCCGTGGCAAGGGGTAGGAATCTCGTACGGTGCAAGCGTTTAACTTCCGATAGTCTACGCAAAATCGGATGGACCCATCTTTTTTTCTTACTAACACTACAGGAGCCGCCCAGGGACTCTGGCTTTCTTGGATGATCCCACCCTGTAGCATCTTAGCTAACAGTTCTTTCACTTCCTGATACAACTGTGGAGGAATTTGTCGGTAGCGCTCTCTAATTGGAGGGGTGTCTCCTGTGGGAATCTCATGGTAGATCCCTGTGGTACATCCAAAATCTTCAGCATACCGTGCAAAGGTGGCTCGGTTCTCCCACAACAGCTCATCTACCTTCTGCACCCATTCCAGAGAACATGAACTTACATCCATCTTCATCTGTTCTCGAATTGCACAGCCATTCCATTCAGAGGTGGGTTCCTCATCTTCTCCCATGGACACAGTTACGGTCCACTCATCCCTTTCAGTCGGCTTCAGCTGCATTGGAGTTACTTTCCTTACTTCCTCCGGAGTCACATAGATGTTAGCCAGCAGCCTCCCTGGGGTCAGGTCCACACTCTGGTCCTGAGTGTTTACACATCGAAGTGGTACTCTTCCATTGCGAACTATTGCCAAGGAACGGGCCACTAGCGGATCAACACCTCCTTCGGCTGCCTGCAGTGGTTCTACCAACACAGCTATGCCCTCTAGTTTCCGACAGGTGCCTACGGGCATGGACACTATTGTCTCCCGACTGGGTGGCAGTGTAACTTTTGTATGCAAAGGAACTGAAATTCGAGCCAGAGGACGCTGTGCATCTGAACTTTTCTGTAAGCCACATGTCCGGATCAGCCGCTGGAAAGCTGTTTGAGTAGGCCGATGGGTGGTGGTTTCTTTCCAATAACCGTGACCTTTCTTTTCAAAGAGGATCTGATCTAATTCTTTTAACACATTCATCCCCAAAATGACAGGGACCTTTACTTCATGTGACTCCTGTACCACCACAATGCCTTTCCTACCTAGATCTTGGCCACATACCCGGACATTCATCCAGGCCACTCCCACGACCGGAACTGGTAACTGGTTAGCTGCGACCACTCGTACGAATGTATGGGGATCATATTTCACATGTTGCCGGAAGTACCGTTCATAACAGTCTCTACTCAAGGTCGTTACTTGGGAACCCGTGTCAATCATCCCGGTAACCAGAATACCCTCCATTTCCACCTGTATGACAGGACTTGCAGCGATCAGGTCATCATCAGGGCATTCTCCCCACATAGTCTCCTTGTCAGTCTCCCCTACTACACGCCCTTCAGCAGCAGGGGACTTCAGTTTAACGGCGGTCTCTCATAAGTTTGTCGCTGCTCTGGACATCTAGCAGCAACGTGGCCCATCCGTCCACACTCCCAGCAGCGTATCCCCCGTCGTTCTGGCCATCTGTTTGGGCCCCTTCGGTAAGCCCCTTCGATTTCTCCTGAGCACTGCACTAAATGATTTGGACCCCTTCGGTAGGTCCTATCCTCACCCCTCCAGCGGGGTGGTGGGTGATTCTGACTTGCTGGGTGTGGATGGCTCACCCTTTCATCTCCAGTCTTCTGGAAGTCTGCAATTTTCATAGACTGCTCATCACAACGAGTGTGCAAGTGTTCCATTTGTTCTTGCAGTTTCTGCATTACTGTGAGAATTTCTTTAACCGTCCCTTTTTCTACTGTCTCTGAGCCAGAACTAGCCCCCCTGTGACAAAGTAACTCCAACTGCGGTCTGCGGCCTCGGGACCATACTATTGGCACGGGAGATGGCCTCTACCTGTACATCATGGAATTTAGCATCAGTCTCTCGTCGTATAAAATCCTGCATAGTCACAGTTAAACTGCCGTCACGTATCCCCAGGACAAACTGGTCACGGAGAGTCCGATCAGGGTTACAGAAGGCTGGCGAGCCCCCTCTTTCCTTCCTTTGAATATCTCGGAGCAGTTCTTGTAGGGCATTTGCATATTGGGGAAGGCTTTCATTCTCCTGTTGTACCCTCTGGAAGAACCGAGCCTGCAGAGACCCCAGCAATGCAGTTTCTCCATAGATGGTTTCTAGAATCTGGACTACTTGCTCAAATGTCTGCCTTTGTTCAAATGGCCTCAGTATCACCGTGGTCTTAGCATCCCCTTGTAATGTCAATATTGCTAGCTCTACTAGTACTTCTGGTGCGGTCTGGTACATTCGCTGTATCATTCGTATCTGTTCCACCCACATACTCACTGACATATTATTGCCATCAAATTTAGCTAACTGACTCATTATAGCCCCTGCTGGCATTCTTCCTCTAGCACCATTCTCCCGAACGGGTGCGTCACCGTCCATTCTGGTAAGCGGATCCTGCCGACTACGCCAATTTGTGAACCGAGAGCAAGGCAGGTGGTTTGGACTCCGCAACCAGAAATGAACGCACACGCGGTAGTTCAAGAAAAAAAAATATATATTTACTATAAGTTAATAAAGGTTAGTTAAAGGTAAAATGACAGGGCTAAAGACAAGCAAAATATACAATATAGCATGAACAATTTCAAGGCAAATTCTGCAATGGTTTCTACTTTTACTCTGTCCACTTCTGCAGTATGGACACTGAATGAACAATATACTCAAAACTATCCCTAACTGACCCTGACATCACATTTGGGTGCACCCCCTTTTCCCCAGTGGTCCAGGTGGACCGCTTACAGTCCGTAGAAGCGCGCGGTGGGGCCCAAAGTCGTTCCTTTCTTTTATAGTGAAGCGTCCTCCCTTCACGGTTATCAGGATCTCGGGAGAAATGAAGTCCTCTTTAACAGACAGGAAAACCAACTGAATGCAATGTAATCCAACAGCAGATTCCACTCAGCACACTGACAGTCCTGCCGAATCCATACACTGAGCTGGGATGTAAGCCGGGATTTAGCAGGTGCTGTCCAGTACATCAACAGCACTGCGAGTCTCTATCTGTGGTATCCATATACACAGTCACAATGTCAGTCTCACTGATCAGCCACTGAGCACAGTTCCTTTCACGTGGACTCACTAGTCCTGTTGTCTCTTTACACTCTGTTTGTCTCTGGACCAAGATACAGCTTAGCTGTACAGAAAAATCTCCACACCAGTTCAATACAACACTTGCCAAGATGGCTGCTGCTCTCTGTCTCGTCACTTCCTGCTTCTCTGCTCACACTCTGTCTGCAGAACAGGCAGGCTGACATAAAAGGGGGGGGGGGTCTCACTCCAGCATCATGTCACAATTACAATGGCTGCTGTCTTAAAGGAACAGAATCACAGAAATACATTCAACATTAATAGTTTATACAGACAAATGAAGCTTAGGACAACATTGGCTGTCTCTTACAAGAGCAAAGAAGAACTGCAGGAATACAAATGTCATATACATAAAAGAAAGGTGTGATGATCCGGTGAGGAGTGCAGGGATGCAAAAATTGTTTTTATTCTGGACTGCCTCTTTATGGCATATAGATGTCATGAATAAGACCCCCCTTCATTGGGTACCCTCCTGGTACACCCATAAATTGCATGGATGTCAATCATTTAAATGCTACATTTACCCTGCAAGGTCTGACAAGCTGATCACTAGGGGTTACCATAAGATTCTGACTGCCCAGCTAGCTTTTGTTAAAAAATGGGTTATGTTAATGATACAACCCATTTAATATATTTTGTATTAAAATGTAAGAGATTTCACTAGAGATAATGTTTGACCCTACAGAGCTGCAATATCCTTTGTACATGAGTATGTTTAACTCGTTCCTGCTTAGCGCCGTACTATTACGTCGTGCTGAGCATATAGTTAATGCTTAGTGCCATAATAGTACGGCACTGTAATGCCGTGAGCGCAGAAGCTGTACCTGCAGAATTAGATCCTGCCCTCGACCGGGACCGGTATCTTCCGACTCCGGCAGATTAACTCCCTGGATGTTGTGATTAATAGCGATCACAGCATCCATGGCATCCGGGGACAAGATCACCCCCCCGTCACCCTTCGGACCCCCCCGCTAAAAGATCGTGGGTTCCGAGGAGTTGCCATGGAAGCCAGGAGGCCAGGCCACGGCCTACTGACTGCCTATGCATAGTTCCCATAAGAACTACTGTGTGTTGTTCTGTAATACTATGTATTGCAGGACATTGCACTAGAGATCTGAGATCCCAGCTTCAAGTGCCCTTGAGGGACAGGGAAAAAGTAAAAAAAAAAAACAAAACACACACATAGTAAAAACACAGAAAAATAAATAAAGAAATAATAAAACAAGTTAAAACACCTTTATATTTTATATATAATGAAAACAAAAATAAATAAACAAACATGTTAGGTATCCCCACGTGCGTATAAGTCCCCACTATCCAAAAATAGTGTTATTTATCTTGTACAGTGAATGCTGTAAAAAAAAAAAATATATATACCACAATGCACAAATTAACGAATTTTGGTCACTTTGCTTTCCCCAGCAATAAAAAGTGATCAAAAAGTCATACATACCAAACATTGGTACCAATAGAAAGTACGACTTGTCCTGCAAATAAAGAACCCTTACAAAACTCCGTCAACAGTACAGTAAAAAAGTTATAGGTGTCAGAATACGGTGACCCCAGGAAAATCATTAATTTTCAAAAAGTGACATTTTATTTGTAAAAACATGATAAACACCAATATAAATATAGTATTGCCGTAATCGTAACGAACAGCTGGACAAGGCTGCCATGTCATTTTTAATGCAGAATGAACGCCATAGGAACAAAATGCAAAAAATTGTGATAGAATAGTTTGTAGTTTCAGATGGTCCCCTAAAAAATGTAAATTAAAGCTAATCAAAACATTATATGAACCCCAAAGTAGTGGCAAATAAAAGTACAACTCATCACGCAAAGAATAAGCACTCACATAGCTATGTTGACAGAAAAATAAAAAAGTTATACATTTTGGAAGACCAGGGAGGGAAAATATGAAAAAGTCACCGAGCATTAACATACAAACTACTACGCGTCCTTAAAGGGGTATTCCCATGAACATAGTCAGATTTATATTTGTAGATAATTAAAAGTTAAACATTTTTGCAAATATAAGTAGTTAGAAATTCTGCAGAGTTTTAAAGATTTTCTCTAACCATCTTAGCGGTGACAGTTTTTTGTCTTGATCAGTTGCCAATGGATACGACCACAAATGCAGAAACTTTATATGGTCTGGGACTTGTCAGGAATTCAGCCATGATTTTCTTACTGTAGCTGGGTTATCAGGCAGGGACACTACATGTATCAGAAGATATCCCGGCCACAATAAGGAAATCATAGATGATTTTCTGACCTTAGAAAGTTCCTGCATTCATGGTCATATCCACTGGCAACCGATCAAGACAACAACCTGTGACCACAAGATATTTAGAGAAAATCTATAAAACTCTTCAAAATGTTTAATTACTTATATTTGCAAAAATTTTTAACTTTTAATTATCTACAAATTTAAAATTGGTTATGTTCATGGGAATACCCCTTTAAGGTGTTAACATAGTAACACAGTATAATTGAAAAAAAAGACCTATGTCCATCACGTTCAACAGGGGATGGGGAAGGGTATGAGCTATTTTGCTTTAAAAAGGCATGTAAGCCTTTTTATTAAGCCATCAGCTGTTGCTGTTGTGACCAGCTCCTGGGGTAAGCTATTCCACAGATTCACAGTCCTTACAGTGAAGGAGCTTTGTTACCTCTCAAGATGAAACCTTTTTTTTTTTCTCCACATTGACGGCGTGTCCCCTTGTCTTTTGAGGGGATTTTACATGGAATAGCTTTTCCTCATATTTTTTTTATGGGCCATTTATATATTTATACAGGTGTAAGATGGGGAAACAGCCCTCATGTTATGAATGTACCTGTTTCTGTAAATAAGTTTATTTTTTTTTTTATAAACTGACATTTGGTTGTTTGACCACAAGTGGCTACTGTTACCTCAGAAATGGGAAGGACTGTAATTCTGTAATTCCCTGGAGTAGTGACGTGGAGACCTTGTTCTGCAGAGGTGGAGCTACAAGGAGGAGCAAAGTGTGTTTGGCAGCCATCTTGAGAGGGTGCTCTGAGCTATGAGGAGAAGGATACACATGTAGAAGGAGGATTCCTAAGTGATCAGAAATATTGCAAGGTGGAGCTGAAGCTGAGACTGTTCCAGGGTTTGTTCAGACAGCATCCTAAGGAAATAATTGCTATCAAGGACCCTGCTGAGAAGAGGCCCTGTCAGTGAGACTGCATGTTTTCTGGATGAGCCCCGCTTCCAGCTGTTCCAGACAAAGGCTAAAGGTACCCAACAGACCCGGGTCAGTAAGAGCAGTAATCGTGCACGCACTGCATTACATTTTTGGTGCCAAATTGCTTGGGACTGAGTAAGGGCCTGTAGTTAGAATAGTTAGGCATACTCATCTTCACGGGCCACACTACTGGTGAATTATCTACCTATTCGGTAGTAAGAACTCAGAGAATTCTATTGAGTTGTAACTCCCAGAGAGGAGCTCCTAAGGAAGTCTAGAAGCGACATTTTATGCATTGTCACATTTCTTTGGCTTGCAAGCTGACCTACTATTATATTTACTTGGTTGTACTTTGTTTGGGGGGAATAGGGGTATGTTGATAAGTTTGTAAGCTTTTGTGTTATACCGCCGGTGCACCTATCACACTCACTGAATTGTTCCTGTGACTAGGGTGATAACAAGCAGCTGGTTAGTTGCAGCCTGCAGATAGGTAAAAGCTTGGAGTATATTGGAGGCGCATATTGGAGGGCACCGCACTGTACAACACCAGGATCTCAGCTTACTGGCTGAGTGTATGTAAATAGTTGGGAGTGCTCTTTTTGGTAAAGGGGTGTTACTACACTAAGTAAAATCTTGTTTTTACTAAATTGATTTGGAGTCGCTTCCTTTGTTCATACACTTCGCTGTATCCTGGCGAGCCCACCTCGGTACACGGCTTACACAGGTTTATCGTATCTCTCTTTAAATGCCCCTTCTCAAGACTAAACAAATTTAACTTCCTTAGGCTGGAGTTGCCCCACGTTGCAAAAATGCAGCATTTTACATTACCTGTAAAGTGGATGGGATTCTGGCTAATCCCATCCACACATTGCAGAAAAAATTCCACAGCGGAAATGCTGCGATTTCAAAAACGGGTCAGAGGGTAGCCACATCATAGCGGCTTCCTAGCTGTGCACACAGTGATCGGGAATGCAGGGACGGTAATAAACAATCCCTGTCTTACCTATGAGATGTCCGGCAGTAGTAACAGCTGGCATCCCGAGCCCATAGCTGCACGATTGAGGTGGACCGCTCCGGACGTATAAAGTCTATGGCCCGAAGAGGTTAATCTATGATCTTACAAGTACACCCAGGTCTTTCTCCATCAGTGACACTCCCAGCTCCACTCCCCTTAGGTCATATGTTGCATGGAGATAATTTCTACCCAGATGCATAACTCTTCATTTATCCACATTGAACCTCATTTGCCAAGTGGATGCCCAAACACTGTCTGTCCAAGTCTGCTTGTAACCTACAAACGTCCTCCATTGACAACCTTGGAAGTTCTTCCCTTTTAGCTTGGAACCTAGTTTTCCATTATTATTCTTAAAGGAGCCTCCACCTACTATTTATCTTGTCATTGGTACCGACGTAAACCACAACAGCTGGGTCTTCCGCAGCACCTCCCAGCAATTTGACCACTCATTCCACCATATGCCAAACCTTGGCACCAGGGAGACAGCAAACCATTCGGTTGAGGCGGTCTTGGTGACAAATTATTCTATTTGCCTTTCTGATTATAGAGTTCCCTATAACCACTAACTGCCTTGGCCTACCTGCAGTACCAATTCCCCTACTACTAGCTGTCCTGTCCACTAGGACTGCAATTTCTAACACATCCCCACATCATCACCCAACTTGGCAATTTTGTTTGGATGAACAGAAACAGGAATGGCCTTCCTTTTTCTGTAGCCCCTTCCACCCCTTCTATCTGTATTCACCTGGCTCCTTGCCTGGTCATCCTGATATCCCTCCAGCTCTCCAACTTCCATATCTAACCCACTAACTGCTTTCTCAGTGAGATTCAGTCGCTCTGTGTTGCATTCTGCTCTTCCAGATCTCTTATTTGAGCTTCCAGTTGGGCAACATGCTCACATCTCCCAGAGTGATATTTACCCTGGAACTCTTGCTAGCTCCAATCTTGCTAGCCATTATCCAAATTACAATAAACAGTAATAGTAGTAAAGTAAGTTAGTTACAGGTATGTTCACTGCTGCTTTTAACTCCACTTAGCCCTTCCTGTCTGTTGAACGGCTTTAAATGAGTCAGCATTTAAAGGGGTTTTGCCATGACAGACACTTTTTGACTATAAACAGGGTAGGGGATAAGTGTCAGATTGCTGGGTCCAACTGCTGAGACTCCCAGCAATGGGAAGAATGGGGAACATAAAGTCCCCCTGAATCCTCCCTGTGAATGAAGACCTAGTGCGCTTTCACTTTAAAGCTTCTTTGCAAAGTCTGCAGCTGTACAGAGGTTGTGTAGTTGTAAGATAGGGCAGCTGGCTGCCATTGACAGCTGTACTACCCATAACCACAGAGTTTATTTCCATCCATGCATTCCTGATTGCTGTATATACAATGCAAGAAAAGTCTATGATGCTTTATGTCATGGTCCCAGTGGTACTGTGCCTGCTGAGTGTTGAACAACTGTAGTAACTGCTCTGTCCTTACCAGTAAAAACGATTAAGTCTATGATAGTCTAGGGCCTCTAATAGGGATATAAACATACCAACATATACTCACCTGTGCCTGTCTCAGTTTCCAGCTCCGGTAGCTCCATTGCTTTGTATACAGGTCTTGTGCTGCTTGTGTGAGTGGACCACTGAGGCCTTTGATTAACTACAGCGGTTCCCTAGTACAGATGGGATGTCACTCGTGACAATAACTAGGGGACTTGAACACAAAGGCCGCCACTGAAAATAGGGAGGCATGGGGATAAATAAGTGCTCATTTGTTATGTTTGTATGCCCAGTGGGCTACTCCTTTAAGTTCAGTTTTTTTTTAAATGCTAAGACAACTTAGTCTCATTTCATAGAGCATGTCATTCTGGACCAAAATCGTAATTTACTTTATTTAAAAATGTTTTTGGTTTCTGCTTGAAAAACCTCTGCAAGTCCATGCCACTAGGTGATTAGTGGCTAGTTAATTTGCAGTTTACTCCTTTGTTACCAGGGAAGTCATCTGGAGGGGGAGGTTCTGTTATGTCTTCACACAGTGAATAGTTAGGGGAGGGGTTTATTCTCCTCACAGGCTGCACACATATGTCTATAATCTGTTGCTCTGTACAAAGAACTGAAGCTTCTGTAAATCTCACAGTTTACAATGTAAAAAAATGTCTTCTATGTACTTGTATCTACTTCTGGTTGCTTGTGTGATTACAGATAGGATATTTTTGACAGACAGCAACCAGCTTTCCTGATTGTGCTCATAGATTGTTTGTTTGTTAATTTTTTTTCCCCTGTGTTTTAGCTGCTTTTGCTTTCCTGTGTTTCTGGACCTTTTATGTTATGGTCACTCCGGCTTTTCTCAGCTTTTTGTTTGCTATTGTGCAGTTACCCCTGGCAGAATGGCAGAACAGTATCAATAATAGACAGGGGAGGAGACAGACTGCTCCTTATTGTGCACAGCCCGTGCCTGAGAGACAAATATAAACTGTGCTGCAGCCATGATGGAGTTATTAGCAGCAGAAAAACTTATAGGACATCATGTATGAAGGCTTATACAGTCATAAAACAGACTGCCCAGCAAGACCCTGCACACATTTCAACTTTTCATGAAAACTCAGGTACATTTTAACAGCAGTCACATGGCTGTACTAAAATCAATTTATGTTTTTAGGGACAAGTCTTATTTTCGACCATTTTCACAGATCCCTTAATACATTCAAATCTATAAGAGATCCATGAAAACTGGTGTCTCACAGATGCAAAATAGCTGTGAAAAATGTCTTCTTTTTTCACAGCCATTTTGCATATTGGTCATGTGAATAGAGCCTTATTGTTATGTTTGACCCCGAACCAAATGAAACATAAACAAGCATGCATAATAAACTGGTTTATTAAAGAAACACAAAACAAATAAAGGGCAGACAAAATAACTGAGAAAGTAAAACAGAGTAGGCAGGAGAAAATAACAATAGATATCGCCCTGCGATCCGCCCTGACTAATCCTGCCTGACGCCAGAGTTTTCCTCTGAAAAGAGGACACCTCACAGGAACCTTACTAGAATCCCTGTGAGCTGACCCTGAAATTAAACACACCATAAACCAGCAGTCCCCTGTACTGACCACCCAACAGCTAAATCCAAGAATCCACATACACAGTGAATTGCATACAAAACCTGAGAACAAGGCCTCACAGCACAGGTATGGCTGGACACACAAGTATAACCAGCAGTGTGAAATAGTGAAGCCCCAGTTTATATAGCACCACAGAGGGTGTGGCAGAGGCACCGGGAAAAACCCCTCCCCAAGGCAGAAAGTACAGACAGACAAGATTTAACCCCTGCCCGTCTGGACCAACTAACTAACAGTACCCCCCCTTAAAGGAGGTGCCTCCAGAACCTCCGGACCGGGCTTCAATGGAAACCTGCGGTGGAAGGCCCTAATGTACCACTTAGCAAAAATGTCTGACGACGAAACCCATGATCTCTCCTCAGGCCCATAGCCTTTCCAATGGACCAAATACTGAATGCGTCGGGAGTCCTCAATAGAGCGAACCACGAACTGCATCTCTCCATTAACCAAGACAGGTGGGGGTGGTGAAACTGAATCACTGCCTGAGGAAGAAAAATACCTCTTTAGTAAGGACACATGAAAGGCATTGGTTATCCCCATAGAGTCAGGTAGGCGCAAATGAACTGAGACGGTTAATTATCTCTACAATTTCAAATGGACCAATATATTTGGGACCAAGTTTGAAGCATGGTATTTTAAGTCTAATATTCCGTGTAGAGAGCCACACCCTATCTCCCACAGAGAACTTATGGGATTCTGATCGTTTACTGTCAGCAAAAAATTTAGCTTTACCCCTAGCTCTAATAAGATTTTTCTTGACCTCAGACCAGACTGAAGCTAGTTTAGCAGAGAACTGAACCTCCCCTGGGACATCCGAACTAGCTAAAGACAACGGACCAAAGGACGGATGAAACGCATAATTACAAAAAAAAAGGAGAGGTCCCAGTAGATTCCAAAGAACGATTATTTAAAGCAAACTCAGATAATGGTAAAAATTCTTTCCACTTAAACTGATCTGAGCTCACAAAGCACCTTAAATATTGTTCCAAACTTTGATTTAACCTTTCAGTCTGACCGTTGGATTGTGGGTGATAAGATGAAAAAAAAGGATAAAGAGATGTTAAGGTGTTTACAAAACGCCCTCCAGAACCTGGAAACGAACTGCACTCCTCTATCTGACACAATATCAGACGGTACCCCATGAAGCCGTACAAAATTTTCCACAAATGATCTAGCCAAAAGAGGGGCAGATGGCAATTTGGGTAAAGCCACCAAATGGCACATCTTACTAAACCGATCCGTGATTACCCAAATTACCGTACATCCTCCAGAAACCGGTAGATCAGTGATGAAATCCATAGAGATGTGCGTCCAAGGCTTTTCAGGAATAGGCAATGGGCACAATTTCCCCGCAGGAAATCCTCTAAGGGACTTCGACCTGGCACATACCTCACAGGACTCCACATACCTCGTAGTGTCCCTTCTGACAGATGGCCACCAAAATGACCTGGAGATTAACTTCAATGTATTAGAAATACCAGGGTGACCCGAGAGGACTGAATCATGAGCCTCCTGTAATAATAACAAACGACGGTTCAGAGGAACAAAAAGCTTATCATTAGGGGTGTTGGCAGGAGCCAAGCTTTGTGCTTCCAAAATCTCCTTGTGAAGGTCAGTAGAAATCGCGACCACTACCACTCCCTTGGCCAATATCTGTGAAGGGATCTCATCACAGGGTGCAGCCTCAAATGACCGGGACAGGGCGTCCGCCACCACATTCTTTGAACCTGGTCGGTAGGTAACTAGAAAGTTAAACCTGGAAAAGAACAAAGACCAACGAGCCTGACGAGGATTTAACGTCTTAGCTGACTGTAGATACATCAAATTTTTATGGTCCGTGAAAACCGTCACTTTATGCACGGCACCTTCTAAAAAATGTCTCCATTCCTCAAAGGCTAACTTAATCACCAGCAACTCTCTGTCACCCACATCGTAATTACATTCTGTTTTCGAAAATTTCTTTGAGAAGAAGGCACAAACCCACAGGTTACGGCCCTCAGCATCTCCTTGAGACAAAACCGCTCCAACCCCCACACTAGAAGCATCCACTTCAACAAAAAATGGTAAGGAGTTGACGGGTTGGACCAAAACAGGTGCTGAAGCAAAGCGTTGCTTAAGCGATCGGAACGCTCTCTCAGCCTCTGGTGGCCACTCCGAAATCTTGGCTCCCTTTTTGGTCAAATCTGTCAAAGGCTTAACAATCAACGAAAAATTCTTAATAAATTTACGGTAAAAGTTAGCAAACCATAGAAACCTCTGTAACGCTTTGAGGTTCTCGGGTTGAACCCAATCTAAAATAGCCTTGACCTTACTTAAATCCATCTTGAACCCGTCCTTCGAAATGACAAACCCCAAAAAAAGAAATCTCCTGGACACAAAAAACACACTTTTCCAATTTAACACTAAGTGAATTCTCTTTTAGAACAGACAAGACGGACCGAAGGTGTTCACAGTGAGACTCGTAATTAGGAGAAAAGATGAGGATATCATCTAAGTACACAACCAGGAAGTGACCAATAAAAGGACGTAATATGTCATTCATAAACTCCTGGAAGATTGCAGGGGCATTAGTAAGCCCAAAGGGCATAACCAGACTCTCGAAATGACCCAGGGGCGTGTTAAATGCTGTCTTCCACTCGTCTCCCTCCCGTACTCTTATCAAATTGTATGCCCCACGGAGATTTAATTTAGAAAACCACTGGGACCCCACCAGTTGATTAAATAAATCGGGAATAAGAGGAAGCGGGTAAGGATTACGCACAGTAATTTGGTTCAATTCCCGAAAATCAAGGAAAGGACGTAGTCCGCCATCTTTCTTTTTAACAAAAAAAAACCCGGCTGCTAACGGAGAGTTAGAGGGTCTTATGTGACCCTTCTTCAAACTCTCTGAGATAAAATCTTTTAAAGCCTCTCTTTCAGGGACAGAAATGTTATATAACCTGCTTTTGGGGTATTTACAGCCCAGCACCAGATCAATCCCGCAGTCATACGGTCTATGAGGAGGAAGCTGGTCACTAGAGGTGGGAGAGAATACCTGTGAAAAGTCAGACAGAAATGAAGGGACATTAGGTAACACTATGGCTACAAGCTGACTAGGCATACACTCTTTCTTACACTCAAGAGACCATTTGACAATTTCTCCCGTACGCCAATCAACCACAGGATTGTGTTTTTTAAACCAAGGATAACCAAGTACGATGGCCTTCAGCAACGAGTCAAGAACATACAAATCCACACATTCTAGGTGGAACAAACCAATCTTCAGCTTAACCCCTACAGAGATAGCTTTAATCCAGCCCAAAGGTCCAGCATCAATACCAGCAATAGAAATGGGTGTCTCCAGGAGGGTTATTAGAATCAATTAAATTGACCCTGGCACCACAATCAAAAAACACCCGTACGGGATGCTCCTTATTCTCAAGGATAATTTCACCAGGGAGGATCATCTTGGAGCCACTGGTCCAAGCAATACATCTACCTAACGGGAGATCCCCATAGCTCGTTAGGTTCTTTAGTTTAAAGCCTTCTTAGGACGGGATAGCTCAGGACAATCTCTTACAAAATGACCCGGACGCCCACAATAGAAACATTGGTCAGCAACCAAACGTCTCTTCTTTCTGTCCTCAGACTGTAAAGAACTCAGCTGCATGGGCTCTACAGAAGGCTCCGCCCCCTCCCCTGGCGAGTGAGGAGAGTCACTCACTCCCATTTCTACTGCTCTCAGACGCAAACGTCTGTCTACCCGAATAGCTATACTCATGGCTTCCTCCAAAGAGGCCGGGGGATAAAACTGTAGCATGAGATCTTTTACTCGGTCGGACAACCCGGCACAAAATTGACTCCGAAGAGCCGGATCGTTCCACTTAGTATCAATGCACCATTTACGAAAAGCTGCACAGTAATCCTCTGCAGAACTCCTCCCTTGAGAGAGGTGACGCAGCTTACTCTCAGCTAAATGCAAACGGTCTGGGTCATCGAACAGTAACCCGAGTGCAGAAAAAAAACATCTACAGACTGCAGTGTGGGGGAATCAGGGGGTAAAGAAAAAGCCCAAACCTGAGGATCTCCCTGTAGACGGGATATAATAATTCCCACCCGCTGACTCTCATTACCAGAAGAGATTGGCCTTAGTCTAAAATACAACTTGCAGGCCTCTCTAAATGAGAAAAACTCAGAGTGCACCCCCCGAGAAGCGATCCGGAAGATCCACTCGGGGTTCAAATCCCGACACCCCCTCCCTAAACACCCCGCTCACTTGCTGTATGTTTTGCTGCTGGACCTGAGTTTGAAGAGAATCGACTTTTATGGTCAATGCCTGAAGATGAGCGGTTAACTGCTCCATAGGATCCATCTGAGGAAAAAAAAGAAAAAAAGCAAAGAAAAAAAAAAAGGGGTAGAGAATTAATAAATGGTTGGCTGGTTATTCTGTTATGTTTGACCCCGAACCAAATGAAACATAAACAAGCATGCATAATAAACTGGTTTATTAAAGAAACACAAAACAAATAAAGGGCAGACAAAATAACTGAGAAAGTAAAACAGAGTAGGCAGGAGAAAATAACAATAGAAATCGCCCTGCGATCCGCCCTGACTAATCCTGCCTGACGCCAGAGTTTTCCTCTGAAAAGAGGACACCTCACATGAACCTTACTAGAATCCCTATTAGCTGACCCTGAAATTAAACACACCATAAACCAGCAGTCCTCTGTACTGACCACCCAACAGCTAAATCCAAGAATCCACATACACAGTGAATTGCATACAAAACCTGAGAACCAGGCCTCACAGCACAGGTATGGCTGGACACACAAGTATAACCAGCAGTGTGAAATAGTGAAGCCCCAGTTTAGATAGCACCACAGAGGGTGTGGCAGAGGCCCCAGGAAAAACCCCTCCCCAAAGCAGAAAGTACAGACAGACAAGATTTAACCCCTGCCCGTCTGGACCAACTACCTAACACTTATAGTGGCACTTAAATGGAAAAATTTGAAAAGCAGACACTAAAATAAAAATCACACATAAGCAAAACCCTATGTTTCACTTAAAAATATGCAATAATTGTTTCAGCAACTGAACAATGAAAAGCTTTCAAAACTTTATGTACTAAAAAGCCTGAAAATGGTCATAAGGGGGAAAATGTCCCGGTGTTGAACTGGTTAAGGCTGGGGCCCCATGTTGCAAATACGCAGTGATTTGGCTGCGGTGGAAACACCGTGGCTAAAAACTCTGCGTGTTACATTACCTGCAAAGTAGATCAGATTCTGGTTAATCCCTTCCACAAATTACAAAATAAAATCAGCAGAGGAAATGCTACGATTTCAAAAATTGTTGCCTTTTTGGTAAATCACAGCATGTGAATTATACCTACAGAAACGCTGGTGTTTTCCGTATAGGTATAATAGAGACAGAAAGTCAGCAGAGGAAAACTCTGCGGACTTTCTGTGAAAAACGCTGTGGAAAAAAAAACGCAATGCGTTTCCGCCGCAGTCTTTTTCGTATCGTTCTACTGCTGTGGCTCACTGAGTGGGGCCTTAGCCTGTGTTTTCCTATGATCATTTTACTAACCATCCATGCAATTCAGGTGGAAAAACAGTGGACTGTTCAAGTAATCTGTGGGGATCTTGGCAGCCTATCTTTGCAGAACTAATGTCACCTGTCCTGTTTTCATTACTAAATTCACCCTACTTATCATTGTAAACCTCAATTTTTCCACCAGATAAAAGCATTGTTATATTTTGCATAGAGGAGTACATGTGAAGGAAGTGTTCATTTAAACCTGACACACTTGCTAGAAAATTTTCCTTGTATTTAGTCAGCCACCAATTGTGCAAATTCTCCCACTTAAAAAGATGAGAGAGGCCTGTAATTGACATCATAGGTAGACCTCAACTATGAGAGACAAAATGAGAAAACAAATCTAGAAAATCACATTGTCTGATTTTTAAAGAATTTATTTGCAAATTATGGTGGAAAATAAGTATTTGGTCAATAACAAAAGTTCATCTCAATACTTTGTTATATATCCTTTGTTGGCAATGACAGAGGTCAAACGTTTTCTGTAAGTCTTCACAAGGTTGGCACACACTGTTGCTGGTATGTTGGCCCATTCCTCCATGCAGATCTCCTCTAGAGCAGTGATGTTTTGGGGCTGTTGCTGGGCAACACGGACTTTCAACTCCCTCCAAAGGTTTTCTATGGGGTTGAGATCTGGAGACTGGCTAGGCCACTCCAGGACCTTGAAATGCTTCTTAGGAAGCCACTCCTTCGTTGCCCTGGAGGTGTGCTTGGGATCATTGTCATGCTGAAAGACCCAGCCACGTTTCATCTTCAATGCCCTTGCTGATGGAAGGAGGTTTGCACTCAAAATCTCATGATACACGGCCCCATTCATTCTTTCATGCACATGGATCAGTCGTCCTGGTCCTTTTGCATAGAAACAGCGCCAAAGCATGATGTTGCCACCCCCATGCTTCACAGTAGGTATGATGTTCTTTGGATGCAACTCAGCATTCACTCTCCTCCAAACATGACGAGTTATGTTTCTACCAAACAGTTCTACTTTGGTTTCATCTGACCATATGACATTCTCACAATACTCTTCTGGAACATCCAAATGCTCTCTAGTAAACTTCAGACGGGCCCAGATATGTACTGGCTTAAGCAGGGGGCCACGTCTGGCACTGCAGGATCTGAGTCCCTGGTGGTGTAGTGTGTTACTGACGGTAATCTTTGTTACGTTAGTCCCAGCTACCTTCAAGTCATTCACTAGGTCCCCCCATGTGGTTCTGGGATTTTTGCTCACTGCTCTTGTGATCATTTTGACCCCACGGGGTGAGATCTTGCGTGGAGCCCCTGATCGAGGGAGATTATCAGTGGTCTTGTATGTCTTCCATTTTCTAATTATTGCTCCCACAGTTGATTTCTTCACACCAAGCTGCTTGCCTATTGCAGATTCAATCTTCCTAGCCTGGTGCAGGTCTACAATTTTGTTTCTGGTGTCCTTCCACAGCTCTTTGGTCTTCACCATAGTGGAGTTTGGAGTGTGACTGTTTGAGGTTGTGGACAGGTGTCTTTTATACTGATAACAATGTCAAACAGGTACCATTACTACAGGTAATGAGTGGAGGAGAGAGGAGCCTCTTAAAGAAGAAGTTACAGGTCTGTGAGAGCCAGAAATCTTGCTTGTTTGTAGGTGACCAAATACTTATTTTTCACCATAATTTGCAAATAAATTCTTAAAAAAATCAGACAATGTGATTTTCTGGATTTGTTTTCTCATTTTGTCTCTCATAGTTGAGGTCTACCTATGATGACAATTACAGGCCTCTCTCATCTTTTTAAGTGGGAGAACTTGCACAATTGGTGGCTGACTAAATACTTTTTTTCCCCACTGTATATATCACTCACTGATTCCTCATAAATAGAATAGTTAGCAGATAGATAGTATGGCGAGTATAGGACATGGTTAATAACTGTCCATTTTTCACAGTTTTGCCTCAAATTCTTTTCATTTTTATATTTGCATATAATGTTATTCAATTATGTATGTTATGTGTTAAAGAGAGTCTACCCCCAGCATAATTGCTACTTAGGCTAAGGCTATACATTGAGGAAAAATACAGTACTTTGGCCTTTCAGAAGCGCAGCATCAAAAAACTTTTTCAAAACTGCATTTTTTTTTAAGTAAAAAAAAAGTAGCATGTTAATTATACCTGACAAAACATGCCTACTTTATATTTCCCATTCCTTTTGAAGTGACTCCTGGCTTTGTCTCAGAAAACATGCTTTGGACACCTCCTTTGCAGGGGTGTAACTCGAGGGGACCTAGGAGCCTTAGGGGGCCCATAAGGTGTCTCTTCCCAATATGAGGAGACAGGGGCGTAACTATCGGGGTAGCAGCGGTAGCAGCTGCCACAGGGCCCGGGACATTAGGGGGCCCCGCGGGCCCCCGATGCTTTCTATTTTTAATAGTCCTTTACCTGCTGGAGTAACCCCAGCAGGTAACGGGCCCTATATATTTACCGATCCCTGGGGTCCCGCTCACGGCCGCCTGCGCTTCCGATTCTGCGGAGGCGGCTGTGATTAGGATCGGGGATCGGTATGTGAGGCCGTGGCCCGAACACCACAATCTCTGCTATCGCTATACTCCGGGGTCTTTTCAGACCCCGGAGTATAATAATCGGAGGCCCAGCGGAGGTAAGGGAACATAAAAAACAATGTACTTACCTCTCCTGCGCTTCTCCAGGCTTCGGGTCTGTTTGGTGACGTCTCTGACGTCATTTTGCGTCGCGACGCCTTGCCCATATCACGTGACACCGGCCTGGTCCAACATTGAAGGCGGCTGAAGCAGTAGGGAGTGGACTGGAGCGAGGATCAGGTAAGCAACGTTGTTTTTTTTATGTTTCTATCCTCCCCTGGGTCTCCGATCATTAAACTCTGGGGTCTGAAAAGACCCCAGAGTATAATAATTGTTCATGGGTGGTCCACAATGGGACATATAATAGTGTGTGCAGGGGCCACTATGGGGCAAAATACTCAGCGCAGGGGCCACTATGGGGAATAATAGTGTGTGCAGGGGCCACTATGGGATATAATACTGTGTGCAGGGGCCACTATGGGATATAATACTGTGTACGGGGGCCACTATGGGGAATGATACTTTTTGCAGGGGCCACTATGGGATATAATACTGTGTGCAGGGGCCACTATGGGACATGATACTGTGCGCAGGGGTCACTATGGGACATGATACAGTGTGGAGGGGTCACTATGGGACATAATACTGTGTGCAGGGGCCACTATGGGGCATAATAGTGTGTGCAGGAATGCGTTTTTTTTTGGGGGGGGGGGGGGGTTGGAGGGGGCGGTCGGGGGGGGGGCGATTGGGGGCAGCGGTTCGGGGGGGGGGCCCATGTCAAATGTTCGCCTTGGGACCCAGCCATTCCTAGTTACGCCACTGTGAGGAGACTAGTACACCTCTGCTCATTTGCATTTGGATTAAAAGTTGATTTTCTCTGCAGTAATAAAGCAGTTTGACACTGATTTTGCTGGTGACAGCCTCCTTCTAATGTATTACGCAGGATCATCTGACCGTCATAAAGTATATATTTCTGGCATTTAAATCTGTAATATTACCATAGTAACAGTATTGTCTAGTTAGAAAAAAAAGGAAAAGAAAACAGGCAATTAGTCCTTTACACTTGCAAATGTGCATAATGTACGTTTCAGAAATTTTGTATTATCATTATTGTGATTACTATGTCTGCATATTCAATATTTTGTATGGTATAGATCTGTGCTCTGTAACAAAGTCGACATAAAGGAATACAGTTGTAAGCGGCAGATGTTGCATATAACCTTCTACCATGTGTTGTCATTGCAGTAATGCCTAGCACATGTTACTGTACATGTGACCTGTATGCTAATGGACAATAAATTGAAAACCTCTTACTGGCTGTTAGCATGCAGGTGAAATGCAGTGTAACATGTTCTAGGCATTACTGCGATTAAACACAGAATTCAGTTCTTCGATAAAAAGCACTTTTTAAACCCAGCCTCCCACATAGCTAAACGCAACTAAAAAACACAGTAGAAAAAAATGCAGCAAAGACACACTTTTCTTTCAGTTTTTACTGCATTTTTTCACGTTTTTTTTTTCTTCCCCTATTAAGTATATGGGGAAAGCGCTCACGATTTTGCAGCTAAAATTAACATGCTGCAATTGTTAAAAACACATGTGCTTTTCAGCAGTTTTTTTTTCCGCAATGTGTGGATGAGATTAATGAAATCTCATTCACTTTGCTAGTACTGTAAAATGCAGCGTTTTTTCCGTTTGCATTTTGGCAGCAGTCAAAAACTTTGCATTTCTACAATGTGGGGCCTTAGCCTAAAAGTTTCCATTTATACTATTTACTGCACATAGTAAAAGGTTATAAGTAATAACATTAGCTGTTACCCAACCTATGTACTGCAATAGGGAGTACCTATTGAATGAAGTACCTGGAGGTGGTTATAGCTGCAGCCAGTTCTCAGACCACCAATGCTTTCAATTTTATATAAATGAAATACCAAATTAATTTTAGCTGAATATAATTACTGGCCACACAGTGACGCTGGGTTTACCCTGCGCTTTTATACTGGAAAACTGCATGCGGTTTTTAATAACAGTTATGAGTAGCACATGCTAATGTTCATTTCACCTTTAGGCTAACAGCCAGTAAATTGAAAACCTCCGGTTCACTGGCATAGTAAAAATTTTCTCTTTACAGGTGTAAGTAAAAACTGCATGCAGTTCTTAAGGCTACGGCCCCACATTGCAGAAAAAGCAGCTGCAAGGGAATTGCTAGAGGAGCAATTCCCCAGTGGCTACTGGAGAACTCTAGGGGGAGGGGCACAACAAAACAGTGGACTTGTAAGATGGGGAAACAGCCCTCATGTTATGAATGTACCTGTTTCTATAAATAAGTTTTATTTTTTAATTTTTTATAAACTGACATTTGTGTGTTTGACCACAAGAGGCCACTGTTACCTCAGAAGTGGGAAGGACTGTAATTCTGTAATTCACTGGAGTAGTGACATGGAGACCCTGTTCTGCAGAGGTGGATCAAGAAGGAACAGACTGTGTGTAGCAGCCATCTTAGGAGTGTGCTTTGAGCTTTTAGAAGAAGAAGGATTGAAGTGAGCGAAGGGAGGTTCCTAAGGGATCATAAAGATAGCAAGGTGGTGCTGAAGCAGAGACTGTTCCAGGGTTTGTTCAGACAGCATCCTAAGTAGAAGATTGCTATCAAGGACCCGGCTGAGAAGTGGCCCTGTCAGTGAGATTGCTTGTTTTCTGGATGAGCCCCGCTTGTAGCTGTTCCAGACCGAGGCTGACAGGTACTCAACAAACCTGGATCAGTAAGAGAAGTAATCGTGCACGCACCGCATTACATTGTTTTGCTTGGGACTGAGTAAGGGCCTGTAGTTAGACTAGTTAGGCATACCTATCTTCACAGGCCACACTACTGGTGAATTAGCTACCTATTCGGCAGAGGCATAGCTAGCGGGGGGGGCAGAGGGGGCGGCTGCCCCGGGCCCACTGACTTTTTGGGGACCCACCCCCGGGGCTGCCATTAATACATCCTTTATTTCTAACTAGATCGGTGTCTGCAGACACCGATCTAGTTAAAACGTATCCTGCAACTATTGTAAACCGCAAGTCAATACAGTCTTGCAGTTTACAAGACGCCTAGACCACAGACGGATGTCTGTTTCTCAGCACAGGAGGCACGATAACGTCACATCATCGCCTCGCCTGCGCTCAGAAACAGACGTACTGTGCGTGGCCCGGGAGGAAGCGACGGCTCCATTCATCAGCATCACAAGTAGGTGAGTATGACTTTTGTTTTTTTTTTTTAGCTTAGTTGTGGGTGTATTAATAGTATAAGGCGTGGATAGGAGGGGGAAATAGAACTATAAAAGGAAGGATTCATTAGGGGGCATTATGACGATGGGAGGTCATTTATATAAGGGTTATTACGGGGTATTATTAATACAAGGGGGAAGGTTATTTATATAAGGGGCCATTAGGGGGCATCATTTATATTAGGAGGCATTATGAACATAAGGGGGTGGTCATTGATATAAGGGGTCGTTAGATGTGCAGTATTTATGTCAGGGGGAATCAGGGGCATAATATGAGGGCCAATTAATTTAATTAAAGTGGCACTTGGGCTTTATTAAGACTAAGGCCCCACATAGCTGGCTGCAGCAAAAAAAAGCGCTGCAGGAAAAACCATGGCGGTAACATTGTGGTTTTTCCCGCAGCGCTTTCACAGAAAGTCCGCAGAGGTTTCCCCTGTTAACTTTCTGTTTTCAATACACCTATATGGAAACCGCCAGTATTTCCATAGGTATAATTGACAAGCTGCAATTTCCAGTTTTGGAAATCTCAGTGCGTCTGTTGCACACATTTTTCCGCAATGTGTGGATGGGATTTGCTAGAATGCCACATCTTTTTTCTGTGGATTTTCACACATGGGGCCCCCATCCCTTCCCCACTTTGCAGTAAAATACACACAGCGGATATGCTGTGATTTCCAAAACAGTCGCAGTTTTGGAAATCACAGCATGTCAATTATACCTATGGAAACGCCAGCAGTTTTTTGCTGCGGGACGCCACATGGGGTCTTAGCCTTAAGTTTTCCAGCTCAATTTTATTGATGATTTATCCTCAGAATAAAACATCAATAAGAGATAAGTGACTCCCCGCTGAACAGCTGTATGAAGGGGCTATGGCACTTGTTTATATCACACGCTGTCTGTTTATAGTGACTGTGTGATGTAATTACAGCCTTGTCACATAGACATGTATAGGACGAGGCTGTAGTTACATTACATGGCCGCTATGAAAAGAATGACACTGTGTAAACAGAGAAGGGGTCACGGCGCTTACACAAGTACCACGGTTCATTCAAACAGCTGATCCTGGGGGTCTGGGGTATTGGAACCCCAATATTTTTTTTTTCCCTTTTTTTTTTTTTTGTTCCTTTCTAATTAGGAAACACCTGGGGCATTATTAATAAGGGGCACTATTTAAAGGGGTGCACAGGGAAGTTATTAATTTAAAGATGCACATACGGGTATTAGTCATTATGGGGGGTTATATTATATATTTTATAATGGGGGTAGCAGCAGGATGGGTGTGCAGGTGAGGACAATGTGAGTCAGGTGCCTGGAAAAGAAAGGAACCAAAGATGTCTGTGTTTCAAACTTTAGAGACTGGAAGAAGTGGTCATGGCCGTCCAGATGAAAGAGACGGGGAATGTGAACGATTAGTCAGAGAGGTCACCGGTAAGTCACTAAATGTTACTGCACTGTATTCACCTAAATCGTCTGTAGCGCCCTGTGTAGAGCCGCTATATACCACTATACGCTCACTGTATACTGATAGTATCGGTATATGAACATGTCCAAGTTGGGGGTCAGTAACAAACGAGCAATGCAGTACAAAATCACAATCCAAGAGAAAGGTCAAAGGTAAGCCAGTGGTCAAGAATAAGAAGAACAGGTAACAAAGAGCAAAGAGTATAGCCAGTACGCGCAAGGCAATGTCAAGCGCCAATGGGAATGTGAGCAAACAATAAATAGGAAGGAAGAACCCAGACTTGATAGGAGGATAGGCTGTCAATATCACAGGTAAGACTAAAGTTAACTCTTAGTGGAGCAGAGGGAAAGCAAGGTGAAAGAGACGGGTGTGGCGGAAAATCAATTAAGGAGGTGAGGGAATAGGATAGTGTTCAGACAATACAAGAAAAACCCAAAGGAAGGAATCACAACAGGACACGCCTCCTGCACCGCAGCGTGCGCCCGGAGGATGGTGCCAAAGCTCGGACAGGCAAGGATGTTACAGAAGCTTTTTTTTGTTGCAGATTTTGTTGCGGTTTTTTGAGCCAAAGCCAACAATGGCTACAAAAGGAATGAGAAATATATAGTAAGTACTTATACTTCTACCTTCTGCTCAATCCACTCCTGTCTTTGGCTCAAAAAACCGCAACAAAATCTGCAACAAAAAAAGCTGCTTTTCCGCAACGTGGGGCCATAGCCTAAAGGAGACATTTCACCACCCCCATCAAGTCCAGCTCTTTAATAGGTGCTGCTGCACTGATTCTGGCACAGTTGGAATTTTTTCTGTAGCTCTCATCATTCCCAGGTAATCAATGCTGTTAGTTTTGGTGCCTGATATGCTATTTAACCTCTGTACTGTCAAAAGGGCACTGTCAGGCAGGAGCAGGCAAGGGGTGTGAGACTGAGCGGAAAAATTAGAAACCCATAGCTTTTGGAATATGTCATGTAAAAAGCGAAAACATAAAAATAAAAAATGTTTATGTCATAAGGGTTAAATAGCACATCAGGCACCAAAACTACTTGTGCTTGTGGCTCGGAAATAGTGGGGGCTAGCGAAAAAATTATTGATGTGGTGGAATCAGAGGAGCCACACCTATTACCAAATGCTAAGAACTTGAAATGGCTGAGTTGGTGAGAGGTCTCTTTAAACCTAAATTCATAGGTTACATGGCTACATTAAATTCACATGACTGATGTTTTGCTGACCTATTTTAACAGATAATATAGGTCATGTGAAAATTTGTGCCCTTTTGGTGCAAAATGGACATGTAAAATATAAATTTTTGGACTACATTTGTCTGAATGTAAGTAAAGTAAAAAAGTGCCATGTAAAACCCATCATAACATAAAAACCGCACAGTCAGTAATTATATCCAGCTAACATTACTAGGTGTTTTACTTAGAGAAGTGAAAGCATCAGCAGCTGGGGACTGCTGTTCAGCAGAAGGTTGAGGCCCCACATTGCGAAAATGCAGGTTTTTGTTGTTGCGGTTTTTGGAGCCAAAGCCAGGAATAGATTGAACAAAAGGTAGAAGTATAAGAATTTCCTATATATTTTCCATTCCTTTTGTAGCCATTCTTGGCTTTGGCTCAAAAAACAACAAAATCTGCAATAAAAAAAAGCTGCGTTTCCAAAGCTAGAAACCTTTGACATGGAGAAAACAATATTTTTATATGTTAATAGTTACCTTGAGTTAAAAAGTTGCACTAAGTTTTAGGCTGCAGTCTTGTCTTTATTCCTTCTGAGGAATATCATGATAAAAAAAAAAAATGCTTCGTCCTACAGGTCCTAAATAGGCTGGAAATGTGTGATAAATAAATTGTATCCTCCTACACTATGTAGAGCTAGATTTAGCAGAGTATAATTGGCAACAGACAGTGAACAGCATCCCTGGCGCCAAAATACAGTACTCTATCACTGATACCAATTATTGAACGTTATTAATGGCATCATTGTTAGCCCCATATAATTGGTATTTGGCTTCATGGTCAGGCAGTCAGCTCTTTGCACCTGCACAAATAAAAATGGAATACTAAATAGAGATTAACATTATGTACTCTAAGCACAAGGATACACAAAATATATTTGGGCCTTCTAGATGTCAGATGACAAGGTTTGTTTCATGGATGGATGTTTTTCTTTTATTTTTTCATCTGCTAGTAGCACATAATATTGGATTGATCTGAATAGTCTGAAACAGTTCTCCGCACTTTAAGAAACCTCATCATAGTATGATGATTACTTACCTTAGCCCTCTCTAGCATGACATTACTGCTGCTGCACACAGTCCAGCCAGCGTCACAACCTCATGTCAACCCTTATGATCTCCACAAATGGTAGCTTTCAAAGAGAAAGATGGATAACACTTGTGTATGTATAAGGTACTACCCTTATGAGCTACTACGCCAACATTTTGTGCCCTGACTCTAAACCTTACCTTAGGATGTCCATATGCCTAAGGACTTTGCCTACATCTTCCTCCTTGGGATTTTATTATTTCGCTTGCTTTTATAGCGCCATCATATTCCACAGTGATTTACAGACATTGTTACTTTTACATTCCCTAACACTTTGAAGTGTGGGAGGAAACTGGAATACCCCCATGAAAACATGGGGAGAACATGAAAAACTCTTTACAGATGATGTCCTTGGTCAGATTCGAACCTAGGACTCCAGTGCTGCAAGGCAACAGTACTAACCACTGAGCCACCATGCTGGATTTGACAATGGATAGTTGTAATCTGACCTTATTGGATTTGACCTGTGGCCTCATCCACTTGTTTGTCACATCCTAGCTACTCTTCCAGTTACAACTCCTGGCTTCTTTCCTGAGTTAGCCTTTGATTCTGTTTCAGACCTTCCTAGCACCTGAAAAGTCTATACTTCCTTTTCGGGATTAAAGAGAACCTGTCAGAGTGGTTTTTCCACCATAAACTGTCCCTATCAGTGATGTACTATGCTATCTCAGGAAATTGCATAGAAATTAATACAACAGGTGCTGTATTTAGATGAGACTATAGAGACCCCCATTCTCATGATCAGTGGGTATTCCACATTAGGAGCCCCCATGGACCAGACAAGTCATCTTTGTGGGCAATCTCCTTTAGAAGTTTCTGTCAAATCAAAGAAGGATCAAGTTAACAAATGTGCACTTGCCCTACAGTACCTCTCATTTAAGGTAAAATATAATAAAATGCATAAACTTAGCATCAGTAAATATAAATGTAAAAGGCATGTGATTAATGGGGTCTGAACTCAGGAGAAAGGAGTGATATGGAGTAGTGGTTAAGTATACAGTGCCTTGCAAAAGTATTCATACCCCTTAAACTTTTTCACATTTTGTCACCTTACAACCACAAACTTAAATGTATTTTTTTTTTTTAGATTTTAAGCGATAGACCAGTGATGACTAACCTTTTAAGCTCGGTGTGTCAAAATTCGTAAAAACCTAGCTTAAAACGGGTGGTGTCACATCCAGAAATATCCATAATTTTGTGATATTTGTAGCTCTAGTAAAAAAAAAAAAAAAAAAAGTTATATTTTTGATATATGTACTTATATGTATTTCTGTATATGACCACCTTTTTCTGGCCCATCACACGGTATATGACCCCCTTTTTCTGGCCAATCACACAGTACATAACCCCCTTTTTTTAGCCCCCACACGGTGACCCCATTTTTTGCCCCCTAAAGTATATGAACCCCTTTTTTTTTACCCCCCCCACACAGCATATGATCCCCCTATTTATGGCCCTCACACAGTTTGACACCTTTTATACCCCGACACACAGTATATGACCCCTTTTTTAAAGCCCACCCACAGTATATGACCCCCTGTTATCTCCCCACCCCCACACAGAGTAGATGGCGACAATTTTTACTCACGTGTCCATGCTCCAGACCTGGACACCCTCCACTGCCGCCTCCAGGGTGTGCTGTTGCTGACGCTGAAGAAGGCCGGGACGCTGTACGTAACGTCCTGGCGTTCTTCAGCATCATGATGTTAGTGTAGCGCCGCCTAGAGGAGGAAGCGGACGGCGGCCAGGACAGGATCGTGGACAGGTGAGTAAAAGTATCGACAGCTGTTTATTGCACATAATAACACAATATGTAGCTGCCGATGCGTGTCACCCAAAATTTCTTGGCCTGTCACATGTGACATGCGTGTCGCAGGTTCACCATCACTGCGATAGACCAAATCAAAGTAGCAGATAATTGTGAAGTGGAAGGTTTTCACGATTTTAATAAATAAAAATCTGAAAAGTGTGATGTGCAAAAGTATTCAGTCCCCCCATATCAATACTTTGTAGAGACACCTTTTGCTGCAATTACAGCTGCAAGTCTTTTGGGGTATGTCTCTACCAGCTTAGCATATCTAGAGACTGAGATTTTTGCCCATTCTTCTTTGCAAAATAGCTCAAGCTCAGCCAGATTGGATGGAGAGCGTCTGTGAACAGCAATTTTTATATCTTGCCACAGATGCTCAATGGGATTTAGGTCTGGATTTTGACTGGGTCATTCTAACACATGAATATTCTTTGATCTAAACCATTCCTCTGTAGCTCTGGCAGTATGTTTATGGTCATTGTCTTGTTAGAAGATGAATCTCCTTCCTAGTCTCAAGTCTTTTGCAGCCTCCAACAGGTTTTCTTCCAGGATTGCCCTGTATTTACGTCCATCTTCCCATCAACTCTGACCAGCTTCCCTGTCCCTGCAGAAGAAAAGCCTCCCCACAGCATGATGATGCCACCATCATGTTTCACAGTGGGGATGGTGTGTTCAGGGTGATGAGCAGTGTTACTTTTTCACCACACATAGCACTTTGCATTTAGTCCCAAAATTTTAACTTTGGTTTCATCTGACCAGAGCACCTTCTTCGACATGTTTGCTGTGTCCCCTGTATGGTTTCTGGGAAACTGCAAAAGACACTACTTATGTCTTTCTTTCAACAATGGTTTTGTTCTTGCCACTCTTCCATTAACTCCAGATTTGTGGAGTGCACGACTTATAGTTGTCTTGTGGACAGATTTTCCCTCCTGAGCTGTGGATTTCTGCAGCTCCTCCAGAGTGACCATGGGAATCTTGGCTGCTTCTCTGACCAGTGTTCTCCTTGCTTGATCTGTTAGTTTAGGTGAACGGCCATGCCTTGGTAGGTTTGCAGTTGTAGAATACTTTTTCCATTTTTGGATAATGGACTGAACAGTGCTCCTTGGGATGCTCAAAGCTTGGGATATGTTTTTATAGCCTAACCCTGCTTTAAACTTCTCCACAACTTTCTCTCTGACCTGTCTGGTGAGTTCCTTGGTATTCATGATGCTGTTTGTTCACTAGTGTTCTCTAACAAACCACTGAGGCCTTCACAGAACAGGTGTATTTATACTGAGACTACATTACACACAGTTGGACTCTAGTAACTAATTAAGTGACTTCTGAAGGCAATTGATTGCACTGGATTTTATTTTGGGGTATCAGAGTACGGGGGCTAAATACTTTTGCATGTCATGCTTTTGAGATTTTTATTTGATTAAAATTTTGAAAACTATGTATCATTTTTGTTCCATATCACAATTATGTCCTACTTTGTGTTGGTCTATCACTTAAATCTCAATAAAATACATTTAAATTTGTTGTTGTAAGGTGACAAAATGTGAAAAAGTTCAAGGAGTATGAATTCTTTTGCACTACTGTATGCACTGCTGCTCCACACAGTTTTATGCTACGCTAATTGAGAGCATTCACGTATTCACTTTACTGAACATTATCAGCCTACCTGTAAGACTTATTTACAACAGTAGGTTACCTTTAAAGGAGTTGTCAATGATATAGAAAACATTCCTAAAAGCAGCAAATGCTGCACTTCCATGTAGCAATTATGTGACTGCTGCAGCAATCACTGACCTCAGTGCTGATGCCTCAATGTACAGCACAAGACCACTAAGGCCAATACTTGGCTGCAGTGGTCACATGAATGTATGGCACATCATCAATATAGGGAAGTAAGCAGACACCACTTGAGAAGCTGTAGAGGAGATAAAAGTTAAGTTATGGCTACTTTTTTTTTTATTGTATTTACTTCTGTTAGGAAACTTTTGAAAACATTTCAAACAACCTTTTTAAGGCTCAGGCGTTGCGTTGCCTGAAACGTTGCGGAAATGTAGAGTTTTTTTGTTGCAGATTTTGCTGCGTTTTTTTTTGAGGTGGGAGTGGGTTTAACAGAAGGGAGACGTCTAAGAGCTTCCTTTATGTTTTCCATTTCCTGGCTCAAAAAATGCAGCAAAATCTGCAACAAAAAATGCTGCGTTTCCACAATGTGGGGCCTTAGCCTAAATCTACTAATAAGAACTTTAGAGACTTCATGTTGAAGAACAAAGGCTTCACTTGAAGATTGCATGATATAAAAGGGATATTGAAAAACTGGAAATAATCATAACAAAGTAATAACATGATCTATTAATACAGCACACACATATAATATTAATGAATTCCCAAGCAGAACTGCTGACAGAGGCAGATAAGGATCCCACTTTATCTGTAGCTGAAAATGAGCAGCATAAGTCAAATATTTAGAAAAGGCCATCTATTCCACCCACTGTATGTGGGAAGATGCCTCTTATTCTTTACTAGCATTTTTCAGAGCAATGTATTTTTCTTTCCATGAACTATATTAATATAAAATACAGAAAATATTTTAACACAGAATATGGTTTTACCTTTGGAAAGAAGAAAGACATCTGGTAATATTTGCTATATGGAAAATTAAATGTAACAAGGATATTGAAAAACTAAGTGTGGAAATGTGTAATTTGCAGTTCTTGATCTCTATAATCAGGTTTAATAAAGAGATTTCCCAGGCTTTGATAAAACTTGTAAAAATAGAAAAAAATAAAAAAATGCAATATATAGTAGTTACAAAAAAAGAAAATACTCCCTTCCCTCATCATCAATATCTAGTGACTTATACTTACTTTTACAGTGTCCATATAAGGACATCCTCAGATATCAGAGTCAAACATCAGATTAATGGCAGTTTACAACTGTGATACCTGACACCTGATACCTGACTTCTGACACTCATCGTTGACTGAAGTCATCTATCAAGCACATACAGTGTGTCTTCTAGTGATTGTATCTGCTGACAAGGATTACTGACCTCTGATTGACCTCACTGCTCACACTCAGGAGTAGAAGATACATTGTATAAGAGCTGCAGGCTGAGAAGCTGCATGAGCTCTGACACATGAGTCTGATACCTGACTTGTGACTCAGTCAGAGATGAGAGTCAGAAATCATCTAAGTTTTTCATATACATACAAGCCAGTAAGCACATACAATGTTGGAGGTTTATCAAGTAAAATGCTCCATAATTCTGGTATCCTTTTCACCAAATAAATTCTCTAACATGTCGTGCGCCACATTCATAGAGTGTTTTAAATACTTTTATGACTGGTACAAAAAGGGACGTGACCTACACACTGTGCTCCAAAAATACACCCAAATCCTAAGAACTTTTAGTTCAACCAATCACTGGTGTAATGTTAGGCTGTGTTCACATCTGGACATGGGTTTACCGCATAGACTATAGACTATAACTGAGTCCGCCATTTTTTACTAAAATTGGCGCAGAGAAAAGTTCTCCGTGCAGGAATTTTCTCTGGTGATTTTCGGTGGTTTCTGTGGCAAAGTCTCCTACACGCAGATGTGAACCTAGCTTAACAATACACCATATTTATCAAACCTCATCAGACACTTTCATAAATCTGAGGCAGTTTAGGATTGTATAGTCTAAGTCCGGCTAGGTTCACACTACTGTTATTTAACCCCTTAACGACACATGTCGTACTGTTACAGCGCTGAAGCTAGTGACTTTGCACAACACGCTGTAATAGTATGGTGTGGTGTTTACAGGTCACCGTGTCTGGGGGATTTCTGCTGTCTGTGACCGCAGACAATCCAGAGACCAAGTTTGAGGGAAAATTGCGCCCCCCATAGCTGCTTTGGATCCTTGCATTTGTGCCGGCAGGTAAGCCGACATCTGACTGATCGGTGCTATATACAGCACCCATCACTGTCGAGGATCAGGGGGCGTACAATGGTACCATTCCCACTGATCGCTGCATTTGGTTGGTCTCTACAGTTCAATTTAACAGTAACATACCTGCTAGTATCACTCCCTCTGGGAATTGTGACCAGGACAGCTACGGTGCTGTTACTGCGAGCCTCTGGTAGTGCCTCCTGGCAATAGACGACCCTACTGTAATGCCTCCTGGCATTAACATATATTCCTCCATCCCACCTTCCACTACTGTCTCTGTACTTTTTTTTTTGTTTCACTTCTGCCTCCCCCCCCCCTCTGCTGGCTGCTGATTAGGGAATAAGCCCCCTTATCAGCACTAAATGCTTTTTGGGGATTTTTTTTCTTCCTCTTTTTGTGTTTTTTATTTTTAACCCCCTCATGTTTTTGTGCATCCTTGTGTCACTGCTTTGTGTCAAACTTATGGCTTAGTATATTTATCAAACTGGCCATGCCACACAGTTGTGTACTACATAAGGCTGCTGTCGCACTAGTGTTCGGGGACCGTTCAGGGTCTCTGTCCCCCATTCAGCACGAAGGACTTATCTCTGCGCTGGTTTCATTAGAAAAGTGGCGTACACCCGGTGGACCACATTATAGTCTATGGGGTCTGCGGGTGTCCGCTGGTTTAGTGGTCCGGCTCTCCGTCATTCGGGTCCGCCAGACGTGAACCTAGCTTACTATGTAATCTAAGGGTGCGTTCACACTTCTGTTAGTAGTGTCTGTTACTAGCATCCATTACTACAGTGCCTTGTAAAAGTATTCAGCCCCCTTGAACTTTTCAATTTTTTGCCACATTTCAGGCTTCAAACATAAGGATATAAAATTTTTATTTTTTGGTGAAGAATCAACAACAAGTGAGACACAATCGTGAAGTGGAAAGAAATTTATTGGATATTTTAAACTTTTGTAAAAAATAAAAAACTGAAAAGTGGGACGTGCCAAATTATTCGACCCCCTTAAGTTAATACTTTGTAGTGCCAGCTTTTGCTGCAATTACAGCTGCAAGTCGCTTGGGGTATGTCTCTATCAGTTTTGCACATCGAGAGACTGAAATTCTTGCCCATTCTTCCTTGGAAAACAACTGGAGCTCAGTGAGGTTGGATGGAGAGCGTTTGTGAACAGCAGTTTTCAGCTCTTTCCACAGATTCTCGAGTGGATTCAGGTCTGGACTTTGACTTGGCCATTCTAACACCTGGATACGTTTATTTGTGAACCATTCTATTGTAGATTTTGCTTTATGTTTGGGATCATTGTCTTGTTGGAAGATAAATCTCCGCCCCAGTCTCAGGTCTTTTGCAGACTCCAACAGGTTTTCTTCCAGAATGGTCCTGTATTTGGCTCCATCCATCTTCCCATCAATTTTAATCATCTTCCCTGTCCCTGCTGAAGAAAAGCAGGCCCAAACCATGATGCTGCCACCACCATGTTTGACAGTGGGGATGGTGTGTTCAGGGTGATGAGCTGTGTTGCTTTTACGCTAAACATATCGTTTTGCATTGTGGCCAAAAAGTTGGATTTTGGTTTCATCTTGCAGCATCCCAGAGTGCTACTGCTTTTATGTGTTTGTCTTGTGTGCCTCTGGGTTTTATGTCTGTAAGTTCTGTTCTGTGTTAAGTGTCACTGTTTGCAGCTTTCCCTGTTATTTCTCCCCTGCAAGTCTAGCCTTGGTTTAGCCCTGGCCTATCACAGGCCACTGGGCGGGGTTGTGGGAGACCCCGTCTCCACGGTAACCCTTGGTCTGAGAGCAGTTAGTCTAGTGTGAGCAGTGGGACAGTGAGGGTGTGCAGAGGTTTCCTGCCCCCACAAGCTGCACTGAGGCCAACGATTAGCCAACACAGTCTACAGGAGGACTACTTCGGGCCTAGTCTTCAGGTATCCAGTTCCTTGTCAGGCCTCCTAGAACCAAGGCTGGGGGTTTGGACACTGTATTACTACTCCTATCAAGAAGATGCTATTGACTTGTGATTCCAGTTGCCTAAATAAACGGCTGTTTGGTTTACCTGCATTGCTGAATCCTGAGTCGTGCCTGCTTTACCATCAGGGCTCTTCCGACCAACACCACACCAGCTCAGGTAGGAGAGGTCCCCTCTTCAACTGGAAGTGCCTCAGGGGAAAGAACTACTACCACCACCATCCGGTAGTGCTGCAGAACCCCCCCCTCAACTTTGTCCGGCCTAGGAGTGGGACTGGAGCTGCTTGGGAGCGTGCTTGGCCTGCTAGGTGGCACAGCATCCACCACTACTACTCCCATCCTCCGGTCTCATCCGACTGGATTGCGGCAATCTGACCAGAGCACCTTCTTCCACATGTTTGGTGTGTCTCCCAGGTGGCTTGTGGCAAACTTTAAACAAGACTTTTTATGGATATCTTTGAGAAATGGCTTTCTTCTTGCCACTCTTCCATAAAGGCCAGATTTGTGCAGTGTACGACTGATTGTTGTCCTATGGACAGACTCTCCCACCTCAGCTGTAGATCTCTGCAGTTCATCCAGAGTGATCATGGGCCTCTTGGCTGCATCTCTGATCAGTCTTCTCCTTGTTTGAGATGAAAGTTTAGAGGGACGGCCGGGTCTTGGTAGATTTGCAGTGGTCTGATACTCCTTCCATTTCAATATGATCGCTTGCACAGTGCTCCTTAGGATGTTTAAAGTTTGGGAAATCTTTTTGTATCCAAATCCGGCTTTAAACTTCTCCACAACAGTATCACAGACCTGCCTGGTGTGTTCCTTGGTCTTCATGATGCTCTCTACGCTTTAAACAGAACCCTGAGACTATCACAGAGCAGGTGCATTTATACGAAGACTTGATTACACACAGGTGGATTATATTATCGCCTTGCCCAGCCGCCTGGCACGCCTACGATCAAACTTCTTTCTTAACCTCCCACTCACACACCGTGAGTAGACCGGGTCATAGGATAAAACGAAATGAGCGATATAAATTTTATATGTTTAATAACCCAAGTGGGTCGGTATGAATTAATAGCATATACAGAAATATACAATATTAATATGATCAAGCATAAACATACAAGCAAAGGAGCGATGATACGGCACATAAAAAAAACGGAAATAAAATATAGAAATAATACCAGACCTCAGGAAGATTCCTGATCACAACTATCTCTTAGCAGTATCTCTTCCAGCTTCCACCCAAAGACTAACACCAACTCACTCTAGCCAGTGTGAAGACCCTTGTCCAGCCCCACCCTTCACCCCCCCAGTCAGCCCTCTCCTCACGGAAAGAGGAATCTATGCTGGTTAGAAGGAAAGATGGGTGCCTGGGTTAGTTGTAGGTCATTAGCCCACCCTCCCCCCTTTGGACATCTGGGATATCACACTGATGGGCCAGACAGGCCCTCTCTCCATGGTATGCACATAAAACCATTGGAGCGAATTGACCACCAATGTAAACACAGCTTTACACTCCTACAGATATGTGACTGATACGAATGAGGAATGATACATGTCCAAGAAAGATACATAAATTGAGGGTCTCATCATCACATCTCCCCCTTTTAGAGCGTGTCGGGAGGAAGGAGGAGCCTCCGCTCCTCTTCCACCCGCACCTCCGCAGCCTCACCCCGCCGGGACAGGCCATTGGCGTTGCCATGGGCCTGGCCAGGCTTGTGCCGGATGTCATAGTTGTATTGCTGCAGCACCAGGCTCCAACGTAACAACCGTCCATTCTGACCTGCAACACGTTTGATCCAGATCAGAGGGTTGTGATCCGTCACCACGGTGAAGTGGCGCCCATACAAGTAAGGCTGCAGATGCTGCAAGGCCCAAACAATTGCTAGGCATTCCTTCTCCACTGTGGCGTAGGCCACCTCGCGCGGCAGTAGCTTTCGACTGAGGTACTGCACCGGGTGCTCTTGCCCCGCTGAGTCAAGCTGGCTCAGTACGGCACCAAGTCCGTAGGTGCTGGCGTCGGTCTGTAGCACAAGCGGACGTAACTCATCGTACGCCTGAAGTACAGATGCGTTCGCCAGGGCCGCCTTCAGGGCTTGGAAGGAGCGCTCGCAAGCATCCGTCCACTGGACAGTTTGCGGCAACTTCTTCTTGGTGAGGTCCGTCAAGGGGGCAGCCAGAGCACTATAGTTCGGTATGAACTTCCTATAGTACCCTGCCGTACCCAGGAAAGACATCACCTGTCGCTTGGTCCGGGGGGTTGGCCAGGATGTGATTACATCCAGCTTTTCAGGTTGTGGTTTCAGGGTATATTTATATCCAGGACACCACTGACCTTCTTAACAAACTGAATGCCCTGGGCCCTCTACCTGAGGGTACCATTTTGGCCACCATGGATGTGGAATCCCTGTATACCAACATTCCCCACAAGGATGGAGTTGCAGCATGTCGGGTACACCTGGCAAAACAAAACCTCCCAACAGAACCAGTAACGCAGCTCATACAATTCATCCTTAGCCACAACCATTTTACCTTTGGAGAGGATCTATATCTACAGCGAATGGGAACTTCAATGGGGACCAGATGTGCACCCCAATATGCAAATCTCTTTATGGCAGAAATGGAAGGAACATATTTATCAACATGCGCCACCAAACCTATGATTTACCTTCGTTATATCGATGATATCCTTGTCATCTGGACTGCAGGTGAGGAGGCCCTACTTCAATTCCATAATGACTTCAATGACTTTCACCCGACCATCAACCTTAAACTTAGCTATTCAGGGAGTGAAATTCACTTTCTGGATACCACAATATACATTAAAGACCACCGGCTACTCACATCAATATACCACAAACCCACAGACAGAACGGCCTACCTGAGAAACGACAGCTTCCACCCCAAGCACACAAGACAATCTATAATCTACAGCCAGGCTATACGATACAATTGTATTTGCTCCGACAAAACAGACCTGGACAAGCACCTCCTGGATCTGAAGATGAAATTTCTCAGATTGGGATACAAACCAAAAGTAACAGACAACCAATTAAACAAAGCGGCAGCCATTAACAGAGACAGTCTGCTCACATATAGAGAGACCCAGAAAGATGCCCGAGTGCCCCTAGTAGTCACCTACAACCCACAGCTGGAGATCCTACGAAGGATTGCCAAGGAGCTCCAACCTGTGCTACATAGGGACAACAGACTCAAGGACATATTTCCAGTCCCCCCTCTCCTCTCCTTTCGACAACCACCAAACCTGAGGCGTATTATCGTCCGGAGTGCCCTGAAGGCCCCAACTGAAAATGGCACCTCACCTTGCCTACATAAAAGGTGCACAGAATTAGGGGGACATTCTCCTGCAGGTCTTCCAATGTGGTGTACCTCATAATGTGTGTGCAATGTTCCACCACAGGCCTCTATGTGGGGGAAACAGGGCAGAGACTCAGTCAACGAATGAACTCACACAGATCCAATATTAATAACAGCAGAACCGATCTCCCAGTGGCCGCACATTTCTCCGGAGAAAACCACTCTATTGAAGATTTGCGGGTTGTGGTTTTAATGGGACATTTTAAGACGCAGGAGAAAAGGAAAGAAATGGAGTACAAATTTATGCAAAAATTTCAAACTCTGCAATTTGGACTTAATATTCATGCCAGCTTCATGTCACACTATGTATGAACCATGAACTGAACTCAATATTCATGCCAGCTTCAAATCACACTATGTATGACCTGTGAGGGACACAAATCACCTCCTGATAGCAAACAGATAACAGCAAGAATTACTGATCCCTCCGTCACGCACAAGTTTCCAGACTGTTTTTTTGACCTGTTGTAAATAACTTTTCTACTTAGATTGCATTTTTTTTAAGGACTCTAAAATGCTTTGAAAACCATGTGTATAAAAATCTGTGAATTTTCAGTTCTTGTATCACACCATGTCTGATGAAGGGAGCTAGTACTCCTGAAAGCTTACTTATAAATATACTCAGTTAGCCTCTAAAAGGTATCGCCTGATTTCTTCACTCTTCCACTATATTTATCATCATCAGTCATTTAGGACAACATTGGATCATTCGGAGATCCTCACTGAACTTCTGGAGTGAGTTTGCTGCACTGAAAGTAAAGGGGCTGAATAATATTGCACGCCCCACTTTTCAGTTTTTTTATTTTTTACAAAAGTTTAAAATAACCAATAAATTTCATTCCACTTCACAATTGTGTCCCACTTGTTGTTGATTCTTCACCCAAAAATTTAAATTTTATATTTGTATGTTTGAAGCCTGAAATGTGGCAAAAGGTTGAAAAGTTCAAGGGGGCCGAATACTTTCGCAAGGCACTGTAAATGTTAACAACCGACACCAACAGATCCGTCATAAATCTGTTAAAAATCCCATTGATTTCAATGGGATTTGATCTGTTTTCGGTTAGTGTCACATGTACATTTTTTGTTTTTTTTTTAGCAGGCATAACGAGGGGTTCAGGACTTTTGTGTCAATTCAAAATAATGGACTTATGACGGATGTTAAGTGTCCGTTATTTTTTAACATTAATATCTATGGCTCACGGACAGTGATTGACGGTTGTCCGTTATACTGTCCGTTATTATTGTCTTTTTTTTAGCATGCTCAGAAAGCAGAAGCAAAAAAAAATGGACAGTATAAAAAAGGACAAAAACGGACACTAACTGATACTAATGTATCTATTAAATCAGTTAAAAAAATGGACACAATAACATCAGTTAGTGTATGTTAATGTCCGTTACGATAGGTGTCCATTTTTTTGTTTTAATGGACACTATCAGAACAGACATTTAACGGTAGTGTGAACACAGCCTAACATTACACCAGTGATTGGTTGAACTAAAAGTTCTTAAGATTTGGGTGTATTTTTGCAGCACAGTGTGTAGGTCACTCCCCTTTTTGTACAAGTCATAAAAGTATTTAAAACACTTGATGAATGTGACGCACAACATGTTAGATAGTTTATTTGGTGAAAATGATACCAGAATTATGGAGCATTTTACTTGATAAATCTACCATTGTATGTGCTTAATGGCTTGTATGTATATGAAAAACTCAGATGATTTCTGACGCTCATCTCTGACTGAGTCACAGGTCAGGTATCAGACTCATATGTCAGACCTCATGCAGCTTCTCAGCCTGCAGCTCTTATACAATGTATCTTCTACTCCTGAGTGTTAGCAGTGAGGTCAATCAGAGGTCAGTAATCCTTGTCAGCAGATACAATCACTAGAAGACAAACTGTATGTGCTTGATAGCTGACTTCAGTCAGAGATGAGTGTCAGTAGTCAGGTATCAGTGGTCAGGTGTCAGACAAATCAGGTGTCAGACAAGTCAGGTGTCAGAAGACAGGTATCACAGTTGTAAATTGCAATTAATCTGATGTTTGACTCTGATATCTGAGGATGTCCTAATATTGGACACTGTATACTTTGACATAATGTAGACTGCTTTGATGTTTGATTATGTCCTTTGACATGTCATAGGACAACATATTCTTTGTATAACAAAAAGTTATACACAAAAACTATATACTTTGTAAATCTGAGCATTTGTACTGGAGACAATTTTTTTGTATATTTATTTTTTATATATTTTTAAGCATTGCTTTTAATTTGGAAAATATATATTTTTAGTTTCGCAAGGGGACTAGACCATGCAATTGCTTCACAATCATTCTATTAGACCATGCCTCTGGGTTTGATAAGTGTACTAATATGGCAGACCTGGGGACCATTATTAGGACTCTGTGGCAAATTTTAAAGGGGTTTTCCCACAAACTTAGGGTGGGTTCATACTTGCGCCAGCACTCCGTCCGCCGCAAATCTGACCTAAATGTCGGAAAACAGGATAGGGAAAGGTTTGCGACGCTTTGCTTAAAAACCCATTCACTTCAATGGGTTTTTAAAGCAATGTGCGGGTGTGCGCTTACACCCTCTGCGCCGCAAAGCCGTTTTTTTTGTCGGACACAAAGTCCTGCATGTCCGACTTTGTTTCCGATGGAAAAAAACATTTAGGTCGGATTTGCAGTGGACGGAGTGCTGGCTCAAGTGTGAACCCACCCTTAACCATATTTATAGACAATAAAAAGGTTAAACATTTTTGAAAATAAGTAAATAAATAAATAAATAAAACATTTGCATGTTAGTGGTGCTAGCCTTTTGTCTTGATAGGTTGCAAGTAGATATGACTATAAAATCAGGAACTATCCATGGTCTGGCACTTGTCAGAAACTCAGTCATTTTTTCTTTATTGTGGTCAGGTTATCTTCTCCTGCAGGAACAAAGAAGCAGGCAGGGACGCTGCATCATGGCTAGGTTTTTGATAATTGTCAGACCATCAAAAGTTCCTGCATTCATGGTTGTATCCATTGGCAACTGGTCAAGATAACAGACTGTTACTATTAATATGATTAGAGAAAATCTTTTAAACTCTGCAATTTTTTAAATTACTTTCACCTTCCCCAAGCATATTTAACTTCCACAATCGTGTTACAAAGCACATTACAGTGCAAAATACCTTTATTAGAAAAACAAGTCTGAAGTCTTATGTAAATTAAGCAATTGGAGCGCTTGGGGAGCCTTCACTGCTTTTGCCACTCAGACCCCAACCATCTCCTGCCTGTGCCACCCTGTGCGGTGGGAGTTGATCCTCTGACTGCTATGACATCACCCATCCCACTTGAGCAGCAAGAACAGTGTTTCCAGACCTGAAGGCCCACTTCGAGTGCACGAACTGCCTCATTTGCATAAGACTTCAAACTTGTTTTTCTCTAAATCTACAAAAATGGTCTATATAACAAATATATGTTGTTCATCACTGTAATGTGCTCTGTAACATGGTGGTGGCAGTTCAATATGCTTGTGGGAGGTGGTAGACTCCCTTTAAATGGCAGAAGTCAGAGGTCAAGTATAGAATGGTAGGAGTTGGAGCTCAAGGATAAAACACAGCTATTGTGCCTAGTTTGACCATGATAGGGCCTTTCTTTGGTAGAATTGGAATTTGGAGCAAAGCTTGTGTCAATGAAGCAGCCACTGACATCAGAAAAAAGGAAGTGTTTGCCCTTCATCGCATGCATATCCTAGTAATAACATTTTAATGAGATTTGGCCTTCATTTTGAAATTAGGCTGTCTAAGAATTTGTTATAAAAATGTCATAATTGATTCACATACAGTGGGGAAAAAAAAAGTATTTAGTCAGCCACCAATTGTGCAAGTTCTCCCACTTAAAAAGATGAGAGAGGCCTGTAATTGTCATCATAGGTAGACCTCAACTATGAGAGACAAAATGAGAAAACAAAGCCAGAAAATCACATTGTCTGATTTTTAAAGAATTTATTTGCAAATTATGGTGGGAAATAAGTATTTGGTCAATAACAAAAGTTCATCTCAGTACTTTGTTATATATCCTTTGTTGGCAATGACAGAGGTCAAACGTTTTCTGTAAGTCTTCACAAGGTTGGCTCACACTGTTGCTGGTATGTTGGCCCATTCCTCCATGCAGATCTCCTCTAGAGCAGTGATGTTTTGGGGCTGTCGTTGGGCAACACAGACTTTCAACTCCCTCGAAAGGTTTTCTATGGGGTTGAGATCTGGAGACTGGCTAGGCTACTCCAGGACCTTGAAATGCTTCTTAGGAAGCCACTCCTTCGTTGCCCTGGCGGTGTGCTTGGGATCATTGTCATGCTGAAAGACCCAGCCATGTTTCATCTTCAATGCCCTTGCTGATGGAAGGAGGTTTGCACTCAAAATCTCATGATACATGGCCCCATTCATTCTTTCATGTACACGGATCAGTCGTCCTGGTCCCTTTGCAGAGAAACAGCCCCAAAGCATGATGTTGACACCCCCATGCTTCACAATAGGTATGGTGTTCTTTAGATGCAACTCAGCATTCACTCTCCTCCAAACACGATGAATTGTGTTTCTACCAAACAGTTCTACTTTGGTTTCATCTGACCATATGACATTCTCCCACTACTCTTCTGGAACATGTAAATGCTCTCTAGCAAACTTCAGACGGGCCCGGATATGTACTGGCTTAAGCAGGGGGACACGTCTGGCACTGCAGGATCTGAGTCCCTGGCGGCGTAGTGTGTTACTGACGGTAGCCTTTGTTATGTTAGTCCCAGCTTTCTGTAGGTCATTCACTAGGTCCCCCCATGTGGTTCTGGGATTTTTCCTCACTGTTCTTGTGATCATTTTGGCCCCACGGGGTGAGATCTTGCGTGGAGCCCCTGATCAAGGGAGATTATCAGTGGTCTTGTATGTCTTCCATTTTCTAATTATTGCTCCCACAGTTGATTTCTTCACACCAAGCTGCTTGCCTATTGCAGATTCAGTCTTCCCAGCCTGGTGCAGATCTACAATTTTGTTTCAGGTGTCCTTCCACAGCTCTTTGGTCTTCAACATAGTGGAGTTTGGAGTGTAACTGAGGTTGTGGGCAGGTGTCTTTTATACTGATAATAATGTCAAACAGGAGCCATTACTACAGGTAATGAGTGGAGGACAGAGGAGCCTCTTAAAGAAGAAGTTACAGGTCTGTGAGAGCCAGAAATCTTGCTTGTTTGTAGGTGACCAAATACTTATTTTCCACCATAATTTGCAAAAAAATTCTATAAAAATCAGACAATGTGATTTTCTAGATATGTTTTCTCATTTTGTCTCTCATAGTTGAGGTCTACCTATGATGTCAATTACAGGCCTCTCTCATCTTTTTAAGTGAGAGAACTTGCACAATTGGTGGCTGAATAAATACTTTTTTCCTCATTGTATATAGAGCTGTATATTCTGACCGCAAGTAGTATCACCTGACAAAAGCTTTAGTTTTACATGCTCTTCAGTTGTTTTATTTTTCATCGGCTCCTCAGAGATTCTAAAATATTGTTAATACTTTTCTAGAACATTTGTAAAGGCTTTTATAGCAAAATTACATAAACAATATGTGATATAGAAACAAAAATGAGATCTGACAAGAAGTAAATACATAATTATTCCAAACAAAAATGAAGTCTGGCTTAATCTATAGGGAGCTACCTTCCTATAGGTGCCATTAGGTTGAAATTCCTATTTTTCACCAGTGAGGTCTTATTTGCATACTCCTTACCATTGGGTATACATTTTAAACATATATATGTATGATGGACAGATACCACTAAAAGGTATCTGTCATAGTCATCCATTTAAGATATGTGCTGGGAGGAAGGGAGAAGTACAATGTGAAAAGAGCATTTCCCCATGTGACAGTTAAGCTTTGTTGCATAACTTTATATATTTATGATATATATATATATATATATATATATATAACACAGTATATATTAGGGCTGGGCTATTATGACCTAGATCAAAATCGTGATTAATTGGGCATTTTACCATGATTACCATTAATGGTGATTATTTAATTCACACCCCTTTAAACCACGCTCCTTTTACAGTACGCGTTGGGCCGAGAGTATAATAAGCGGAGGCCACGGGTAGATGATCAAACATAAACAGTGTTGCTCACCTCTCCTTAGCTCCTGCATGGCTTCCTCTTCTCTTCGGCTGGAGTCGTGCTGGTGCCCAGGAGAGGTGAGTAATGCTGGGCCACCGATCATTATACTCTGGAGCAAGGGCGTTAACTAGCAAAGACTAGGCCCTCCTCCCCCACATGGTATAGTACCCCCTTTCCTGACCCCCCGCATGGTATAACACCCAATTTAAACACGCTATAATGTCCCATGGCATCCCCTCCACACATTAGAATGCCCCATAGCATCCCCTCCACTCAGTATAATGTCCCATAGTGGCACTCCACATAGTAAAATGTCCCATAGCGGCCCCTCCACACAGTATAATGTCCCAAAGTGGCCCCTCCACACAATATAATGTCCCAAAGCAGCCCCTTCACACGGTATAATGTCCCATAGTGGCACACCACTCAATAGATTTTCCCATAGTGGCCTCTTCACACGGTATAATGTCCAATAGTGCCCTCCACACAGTATAATGTCCCACGGTGGCCCCTACGGTGTTTGTTGCAAGCACTACAAAGATTTTTGGTTCAGTAGGACCCAACATTATTGGGGTTCACCACCCACAAACTATTATAACCTGGGGTCTCTGGGGGGTATAATGATCAAAGGCCCAGGGACGGTGATCAAACATAAAAAAAAAAAAAAAACTGTTACTCACCTCTCCTGGGCTCCAGTGTGGGTCTTCAGGCCTCTTCAATGACTTCACAATTTGACCAACAAATACTCTTGCCACGGTATATTTACAGATTCTTGCTAATGCCCACAGCCGCCTCTGCTTCCTCTTCAGTAACTCCAGCAGATAATGGTCTATTTAAAGCAAGGTCACGAACCCTGTAGCAGCTGCTATGGTAATTCTGCCACTGCTCAGAGGTCTGAAGACCCCCGAGTATAGAGTGCTTAGCATAAATGAGTACATATTGCATGGATGTTAGATGGAGAGCAATGCTCAACTTGTTGCTTCAGAATATTCCATAGGAGTTCTTTTCCAATATAGAGCAGAACATCTGTGAATTCATGATACCATCAATGAAATGCAGCTCTCCAACACCAACAGCACTCATATAGCCACACATAAGGACATTGCCTCCACCATGTTTCACTATAGACTCTATGCATTTATCTTTGAATTCTTCTCTTTTGCTTCACCATACAGTTTTAAAGGTATCAGTTCCAAAAACATTTATCTTGGTCTCATCACTAAAGATTATAAAGACCCAGTAGTCTTCATTTTTTTCAGTCTGGGTCCTGGCAAATTGTAGGCTGTTTTTTTGTGCATGAGCTTCAAGAGAGGCTTTCATGGACAACTGTGCAAGCCATTCCTTTGCAGTGTACGCTGTATTGTGTCACAGGAAACCCCAGTTTATACAGCACAGTGAAATCAGTATAATAATCTTTAAAAAAATGCTAGAATTGCTAAATTTTGCATGTCAGGCGCTGAAAAAATGTTCTAAAAAGTGATAAAGTCTTATGTTCACCTAAATAGCACCAATAAAAATGTGATGTCTTCTCACAAAAGAAAACCCTCACTTAAATTCCATTGACAGAAAATTGAAGAAGTCATGCAAAAATAATTTGCTAAAATATAGGGTGTTAAGTGCTTTGGCATATGATGGTGCATTATAAGTAAGTAAAATAAAATAAGTGTGCAAAAGTAGTAAAACTTAAAACAAACATGATAAATTTGCTGAGTAAATACCAAATGTATCTTGTTAATTGAGACACATGGTCAACAGTACAAAATAAGTGTGAAGTTGGGGCCCCATGTTGCGAAATGAAGCGTTTTGGCCATGGCGGAAAAAACACTGTATTTTAAAGTACCTGCAAAGTGGATGGGATTCTGGCTAATCCCATCCACACATTGCAGAAAAAAATCTGCAGTGGAAAAGCTGTGATTTTTTTGTCAGTTATACCTACGGAAACGCTGGCATTTTCCGTATAGGTATAATAAGAGCAGAAAGTCCGCAGAGAAAAAAACGTGATGCATTTCTGCAGCGTTTTTTTTTTTTTTGCTGCGGCTCACTGCTTGGGGCCTTAGCTTGAAGGTGTAAAAAAGCAGTGGTAGAATTGCTGTTTCTCTATTCACTCCCAGAAATAGTTAATAACAGTTAATCAATGATATATTTGTACCTGAAAATGGTGCCATTAGACTCTACAACTTGTCCGGCAAAAAACAAGCCCTCATACAGTTACAACGAAGGAAAAATAAAAAATTTGTGACTCTCGGAATGCAACGATGGAAAAACGAAAAAAAAAAAAGGTTTTGTAATTGGGGTCAAAACAGGCCAATCATGAAGGGGTTAAGAAAGCAATGTCAAAAAGAACTACACGTGGCTGCTATTGATCAAAATGTTTAATCGCAACATTTTTCCAATCACATTACAAATCATTATGAGGATGTATACTCCAGTAAATCTCACTTTATCCAAATAAATTTGAACAAAATAGTGAGGGAAAAAAGCAAATTTGTCAGGATTGTGTTGTCATAGGAACCAGTTTATTCAGCTTGATTCCTACCATACTGCTTGATGGAAAGAGGGCAATGAAGATAATAGCTCTAAATGTCTCTCCTCTTAGGCTCTATAAGAAAATCCACTTGTTGCTGAGTCATGATGAAACAGGAAAATATTTTGAAGGACTAGTGGCAGCTATATGTCCCTGATATCGAATGTATGAGCTGTGGCCTTGGTAAGTTTATAATGTACATTGAAATTTGCTATTTAATAGACATATATGCAATTTATTTTTTCTGCATAGAATGGAAATGGAAAATAAATTACAGGGATTGTTCAGGGTTTGCACACTGACAATATGGCTGAGTTTGAAGAGATGTACAGATAGTTTTATTGGAGTTGAAATCGGCCGAGCGCTGATGTTAGAGAAGCTTTGATGTTTGCAGACAGAAGGACACAAAACAAAAAAAATACTGTTTGTTCTTATCTCTTTCCTTGAGCATGTCTCTAAGCTAGAATCAGTCCCATGGCAATATCTCTTACACTAATAGTGTTGCATTCTAGTTTAATGGATTCACAAAACATATACTTTTATTAAAGAGGTCTCCCTGAATTTTTAGCCATGGAGTAGCCATGTTACTACAAATGAATTTATTACTTGTTTATTTGTGGCTATATTTAACCATTGCAGCCCTGCTCAGCTCATCTTCCTACAGACTATATGGAGAACAGCGCTGTCAAGGGGCCACTTAGCCTTGTACAAATGCAGCATCACTTACAGCCTTTGCAAATCTGTAATATGTACATAAATAACTGTTTAAACCATTTACCAGAACCATGACAACCCCTCAAACAATATGGAAGTCTAAAGCCAGATGAGATACTGAATAAAATTTTAGTCTTAAAAATGATTTTGTGACATATCATAGATACATGAGGAATCTTACATTAGCCTGTAATTTCAAAGTACCACAATTTGTGAAGTTATAGAATCTACATATATCTGGGTCCTGATGTTTATTAACCCTTTAAGGACGTGGGATAGATTGTACGTTAATGCTTGGTAAAGTTTTTCATATTTTCCTTCCACGCCTTCCAAAATTCATAACTTTTGTATTTTTCTGTCAACATAGCTATGTTAGGGTTTATTCTTTGCATGACAAGTTGTACTTTAATTGTGAATCATTTTAGTGTACATATAGTGTTTTGATTAGATTTTATTAATGTTTTTGGGGATCCATGTGAAAAAATCCACAATTCTATCATAACTTCTTGCATTTTGTTTTCACTGTGTTCACTCTGCATTAAAAATTAATGGCGGCTTTGTCCGGCGTGTCATTACGATTACAGCAATACCATATTTATATTGCTATTGTTATGTTTTACCAATTTTTCCTGGGGTCAACATATTCTGACAGCAATAACTTTATTTCAAGATGTACTTTTTATTGGTACCAATGTTTGGTATGGCTTTTTGATCACTTTTTATTGCTATTTTTTGGAAAAAGTGAGGTGACCAAGAAACGTTAATTTGCGAATTGCCGTATATTTTTTATGGTTTTCACTGTATGGGATAAATAATGCTATTTTTGGATAGTTAGGACTTCTACGCACATGGGGATACGTAACATGTTTGTTTATTTTTTTTATATGCTTTTTTTAAATTTAAAGGTAGTTTTTTTAAACGTTTTATTTGTTTATTTTTTTTTTACATTTTACCTGTCCCACAAGGGGATCTCTGATCCCCAGTGCAATGTACTGCAGTACATAGTATTGTGGCACATCGCACATGACTTACTCTGTGTAATGGACATAGGCAGTCAGCAGGCCATTGCTCGGCCTCCTAGCTGCCATGGCAACCCCTTGTATCACCCATGATAAGTTCGGGAGGGGGGGCAATCTTGCCCTCGGATGCCATGATCGCTATTGATTGTGGTATCCGAGGGGTTAATCCGCTGAAGTCTGAGTATCTTCCAACTCTTGGCGGCTAGTCCTGGGCCTCAGCTGTACAATACAGCTCAGTGCTAGATGTAATGCTGCGGGCACAGCTCCTGTGCCCGCAGCATTACAGCTCCATATTATTGCAGCACTGAGCATTAACTACATGTTCAGCGTGATGTAATAGTACAGCGAGGAGCCAGAAGGGGATAAACATAAAAGTAACTATGAAGTGGGCTACATCTAAAAAATAAGATTGCAGCTAGAAAGTTTAAGAGGGTCTCTTTTCATAACATTTTATAAATAAAACATAACTTTTAATAATATAAGAAATAAAATTTGACTGAACACACACCCTAAAGTGAATTAAAAAGTCTTTGTTGTTGATTGTATATAAGGCAGGCTTATCTAATTATTCACCGCTTTAAAGATTAGGAAAATACAAAAAAAAAACAAAACAAAAAAACAAAAAAAAACGCTACCACCATCTAGAGTGCTGTGTGTGAATTGGGAGCAATTTGGAAGCGTTTCAATGAGCACGATATTCAGCTGTGGTTAAAGAGGGGTATCTGAAAATCCAGACATCACTCTTATAGCAAAAAAAAAAGGATAATATTTAAACAGCCGAAAAGAAGTGAATCATTTACGCATAAATCCCAGCACTAACGCAATGGATAGAGGATATCGTTTAAAGAGCTATAGGTAGATAGTATAGCAGACTGTTTTTGTTTTTTTTTTATTTCTCCTAATCTTTAAAGCGGTGAATAATTAGACAAGCCTGCCGGTTATATACAATCAACAACAAAGACTTTTTAATTCACTTTAGGGTGTGTGTTCAGTCAAATTTTATTTCTTATATTATTAAAAGTTATGTTTTATTTATAAAATGTTATGAAAAGAGACCCTCAAACTTTCACTGGGCTAGCTGCAATGATACGAAATGAGGGTCTCATTTATATCTTTATAGATTTTTGTATAATTAATAAGATTAGTGTAACAATGGCAACTGGAAACTAGACATCAGAAGTGTACAGTACAGTACAGCAGTATTTATTTGGTACTAACAGTGTCTCCCAGTACTCAAACTAGTCAAATACATAATACTAAAAATACCAGGAAATCTGGAAAAAAATGGAATAGTGCTATGCTATATCTGACAAAGAACTGCTGAACAAAAACATATTTAATCCCCTAACAGTCACATTAAAATTGTAAAAACCCTCCTGAAATTGTCACTTTGCTTATTGCAGATTTTGAATGGCTGAAATATATATTATTGGTATATAACTCTGGTGCCTTATGTGCATTTTAACCCTTTAGCAATAAGGGTTAACACATTTACCCTTAAACCAGTACCATCCCTCTCTGCATTCCAGCTTTCAAAACTTTTTATTTCAGTGTAGCTTTAGGAGAACTTGTATTTTATGGGTACATAAGATTTTTGATCAGTTCTAATTATTTTTTGAGAGGTGAGATGAACAGAAAACATCAATTCTGGCATCTGAATTTTAATGTTTATGGTGTATATCACAGAGAATAAATAACGTACTAATTTTATTTTATTTTTTTTCATTAAAAAGGGGGGGGGGGGGGAGTGTATTTTTACTTTTTTTCTGTGAAATGACTGAGGTGATCCGGTTAGCATTGACCGCAGCATATAAGGGGTTAAATTGCAAGTATGCTTCTGACTGATAATGGAGGGGTGATATCACGAACAAAATTCCATGGTACCCCTCCCCTGGGGGTCATCTGAAGGGACAGGAGAATAATAAAATCATTTTCCCTTCTCCCTGCAGTTATTCGTGTCCTCCTGCAACACTGATTAAAGTGAAAGTCCGCTTTAACCAGGGATATTTCAGTATCTGTGTAGGCTACAGACATGATCTTGGTCTTCATTTAAAGCCAAGATTCTTGGCTTTAAAGCAAAACCAGGATTGCTGCTCTAGCCCACACCGGAAAAAAAAAAAGGCGTTACATTCAGGTGAGCCTGATCTAATTGTGTTGCTGAATTAATATGCTTCACCCTGGTGACAGACTCCCTTTAAAGAAAGCCTAGCCCATCAGGAACACCTACTTAACCATTTGACGACCGCCGGCCGTAAATTTACGGCCAGCGGTCCTGGTCTCTGAAGTCCTCCTAATTGTAAATTTACGGCCGGCACTTCCGAGACACAGTAAGCAGGATTGGGAGCGGGTGTTAGCTGTAACTGACAGCTAACACCCTGCTCTATAACCCCCGGTCAGAACTCAGTTCCAATCAGAGGTTTTAACCCCTTTGATGCCACAGTCAAATATATAAAGTGACACATGTCAGTTTTGAAAAATGAGGCCTGGTCCATAAGGCACTTTTAGGCCCAGTCCTTAACCGGTTAAACAACCCTGCTCCTAGCATCAAATGCTCACTAATAAATTAGCTGCCCAAACACCAAACAATCTATGGCTGGATTCACACTAGTGTTGGAGTCTATTCAGGAAACTCCGCTACAGAATCCACTTGACCGGGATACCGTTTATGGCGTTCCGGTACCACCATAGGTACCCAACCCCCCTCCCCCCACCCTTTTTCACCTTGACCCCTTACCTTGGCACCGGTCGTGCCATCTAAAATAACTAGGCCAGACACCAAGTACGATGGGATTGTGCGGCCACAACAGCCAATTTTATTAAATCTTTAGGAATACAACAAAGTACCCAATAACTTTTATTAACGGTTTCTCTTTTCAAAAAATTTCCTAGAGAAGTCTGGCGGGGGCCCATCAGAAGCAGCATCCGACTAGCAATTCTCCCAGCCGCATCGCTCCGACTCGGGAGCTGACAAATATGTCCCGGGTGCTGCATAACATTATGCCATGTCCTTTTATAATTAACATTCTGACCAACACAATAAAACCCAGGGGTACCATACCACCAACGGTCCCCTTTTTCATGAAAGTTCTGCCTTGAAGCGTGCCCTGCCAAACCTTCCTACCGCCATAGCGATCATGCTATGCATGAGCGACTCCCCAAAACTGAAGGGCCCGTTCAATAACCTCTTGAATGCCTAGAGTCCAAATGTCATAGTCCACATCATTGAGGTGGACCCCGTCCCGGTTCATGTGGCCGCTAGCAGGTTTCTCTAAGTCACGGTGCCGAACCACTATACCGCCATTACGAGCAACAAAGCTGGACACTGACTTGTTAACCTTCCGCCTAGCCTTGTTTAGCCTATCTACAGACTGAGCATAGCGCCAGTATAACTGTGCCACAATCTCGGACCAGACGATCACTATCCCGAGGAACAATGACCATATGCGGAGGATATCATACTTGATATCGCAGATCAGATCACGCGACGTTCGGAGGCCTAGGTCATTGCCCCCAACATGGATGACCAATATATGGGGCGGTCGAGCCAGCCTGGAGTGGAAATGGAGTTCGGGCAGTAGCCCACTCCACAGCATGCCTCTTACTCCTATCCATTGAACCTGGACTTCCTTGTGGGGAAAACCCATCTGTCTACCATCCGGCCTGACCGCTGCTCGGATAGCACCCCAGTGGACATAGGAGTGCCCCAGTATCCAGACGAGACGTTGCACAGTACCTGCAAAAAAACGTTAAGGAGACAAATCAGTAACCATCACAACCAACAGACATTTCGAGTAGTGGAGGGGGAGGGAGGGGGTTGTAGGGGCGAGAGGACAGTGGAGAGGAAAAAACACTCACAGTAATTGAGGACGGACATACAAACGAAAGCGCCTGGACTCCCAATGGCCAATGCGCATAATGACATACTCCAGCAGGCTCCGCCGAGATGCCTCGGTGGCCGCTCCACTCCGGAAGGAATGAGAGTTATAAGCTAGGTTAGAGACCCCGAGCGCTGACAATACTTTGTGAAGCACTGCAACAAACTGGAAGCGGGATAAAGCCTTACCTGAAGCATGAACCAAAAAGGCCCCTCCGTGTGAGGGCCGCCCGTGCAAGTAAAGGCGCACCGATTGTACCGGGCAAGACCATGCACCCGGGACCCCGTAGAGCCGGATACATGACCCTCTACCATCTTGATCAGTTTTTGAATAGGACAACCAACAACGCACAAAACCGTCATCCAACAGCACCTGGCTTCAGCTCAGGCCATCGTGTGCGTGTCCCGCAGTACTGACCAATTCGCCTATTCGAAATGCCCCATAAAAGGCAAGTGAATAGGCCGCTCGGAACAACGCAGCCTCGTAAGCATTGGTACAAACCTCCGGCAATTTTTGAATGATGCGCTCAAGCAAATCAAAGGAGATTGGCCTCCTAGCATCAGGCCGAGGTGCAGTGTGGCAGTAGCCCTTTAGAGCCTGGCGAATTAGAAAATGCTTGGTGTTATCAGGCAAAGCGAACAATTTTAACCAAAAAGCCAGTGCTGACAAACCCCTTTGAACCGCAGATTTTGACAAACCATTACAAAAACTCACCCAAATCCAGTACAACAACAATGACACCGGTGCACCTGTATAGGCATCATGGCCCACTCCCTGACAGAGGATCGTCCACTCCTGCCAAACCGAGGAATACGCCTTCCAAGTACCCTCAGAGAGCGATCTACCAATTAACGACAAAGCTAAACAAACGCCAGGTCCCAGAGGTGTGTTGGGCAAGGGGTCCCATGCTGCTCCGCCTCCGGTGCCAACATGCGAAACCTGTCCCACTGAAACCGAGAGATGGAATCAGCTATTGAATTAGACACACCGGGAACATGACGCGTGGACAGCCATACATTCAGAGATAAACAGGACAGGAATAGGTGCCACATGAGACGGACCACAGGGGGAGAAGAACCAGAGAAACTATTCAAAACATTGACAACGGACAAATTATCGCAGAGGAAATGGACCCGCCTGTTGCGGAGCTGCGGACCCCAAACCTGAAGAGCAGCAAAAATGGGAAAAAGTTCCAGTAACGTTAAGTTACAAAGGAAGCCCGCTTCCCTCTAACTAGTCGGCCATTCTCCAACCATCCACTGACCCTTGAAAAAGGCACCACACCCATAACCTCCCGCCGCATCGGTGTACAAGGACAGATCAGTGCTATCGCTCCAAGCCTCCTGCCACACTGATCTACCATTGTACTGAGATAAAAACGCAAGCCAAACATTGAGGTCGGCCCTAAGCTCTGCTGTAATATGGATGAAATGGGCCGGACTCCTAACTCCCGATGTGGCTTAAGCCAGGAGCCTGCAGAAAATACGCCCCATCGGGATAATTCTGCAGGCGAAATTAAGCTTTCGCAGAGTAGACTGCAGTTGCCATAGCGTCACTTTTTTGGCAACCTGCAGCTGAGACACAGACAGACGCAGATCAATCAGCTTGTCTGCGGGAAGCCTACATTCCATGGCCACCGAGTCAATCTCAGTTCCCAGGAATTTTAATATAGTAGTCGGACCCTCCGTCTTATCTGGCGCCAGTGGTATGCCAAAACGGCGCGTCACCTGCTCCAGAGTGCACAAAAGGACCGAGCACACTAATGAATTGGGTGGACCGATGCATAAGAAGTAATCGAGATATGGATTGCAACTGTGACTCCTCTCTAACAACCCATTCAACAAAAGTGGTAAAATGTTCAAAATATGCACAGGAGATGGCACATCCCATAGGCAGACAGCGGTCCACATAAAAGGAGCCATCCCACTTGCAGCCAAGCAGTAGGAAACTGTCTGGGTGGACCGGGAGGAGCCGGAAGGCGGACTCGATGTCTGCCTTGGCCATTAGGGCCCCTGGACCAGAGCGGCGCACCCATTCAACGGCCCTGTCAAACTAAACATATGACACTGAACATAATTCATCATCTATCCCATCGTTAACAGACTGCCCTATAGGATAGGAAAGATGATGAATTAATCTGAATTTGTTAGCTTCCTTCTTGGGCACTACGTCCAGCGGGGAAACACGCAAACGGCAAAAGGGGGAACAGGGAAGGGGCCGGCCATACGGCCTAAAGCAACTTCCTTTTGTATTTTGTCAGCAACCTCCTGGGGGTGTTGTGTAGCGGATTTCAAATTACAGTGACAAGCAAATGGTGCATCAACTGTGGACGGTATCTTAAAACCAGCCCTAAAACCGTCAGAAAAACCGCAGTCTGCCGATCAGGGTACCTATTTAGGTAGGGCTGCATTGTGTTTATGTCCACCGGAGTCATCCCTTTTGTTAGAATTATCGGATTGCCTACTCTTCTGCTTCTTAAAGCAACGGGAGGCGCTATGGGAGCCCCCACAATGGGAGCACTCATGTTTGAAGCGGCATGTGCCGGCAAACCGGCACTGTCCTTCATTGTATAGCCAGCAACAGCCAGGGTACAGAGTGAGGGAAGACGTCTGACTCGCGGGTGAGGCCCAGGCTTCTGAATGAAAGGGCTGAGGGGGCATCCTAGCCGCCACCATAAGCCGCATCCACAGGCCTATGTCCTTATGGTCCCACCGAATCGATGGGCGGACCGCCTTTCTCGTCATACCTAAGCCAGGCGGTCCCCCCATAGACCTGGTAGGCCTCCCCAATCAAATCCAAGTAGCAAAACAAACCTGAGCAATTCTGTGGTGCTTTTTCATCAATAATGCTTGCCAGAATTGCAAAGGCCTGCAGCCAGTTAGAGAAAGTGCGGGGGATGAGGCGGTACCTGCGCCTCTCCTCCTCCTCCTTCTTGGATTCAGTAGCTTCACCCTGTCGAGATTGAATTTTTCTAATGGTAAAAGGGAAAATATCTCCACATATTCGTCCTTCCATATTTTCTCTTTTACATCAGGCTTTACGTGGGACCGTCAAACATATGTATACTTCCCCCCTTGCCGCATCCTCCAGCCTAACTGGGTCCACCGTGGCATCTCTCTGTGACCCATCGGCCACATCGCCCTCAAAAATAGCAGGTGTAGGGGCTTGGGCCGAGGTGGCCGAAGAAGCAGAGGACAAGGAAGGAGGAACCCATGCTGGAATGGGGGACGGCGACACTAACCGTGGCATACATTGATCTAGGAAACTACGCACTCCCATCATCAAATTAACAAAGGGGTCAGACATAGTGACAGGAAGGGCAACAGGAGGGACATTGACAGGAGGCACAGGGAGAGGACCAAAGCAAAATGGGGAGGGTGGTATAGGAAGGGGGTGTTGTGACTCACCAGGCTGACTCCGGCGGGACACCGGAGCAGCCGCTGATCCGGATCCAGTCGCGACATCCAAGGTTTGCCTGTCGTTGTCCTCAAAGCTGGAAGTGGAGGAGGACCTGGGCCTTGGGACTGGCTGCCCCACCGCTGTTCCGAGGAGTCCTGAAGTCGGCGGCTCCCACGCGATGATCCACGGTGCGCCACAGGTAAGGCAGGGGCGTGCTGGTTCTGAGTGGCATCCAAGACTGCCCCCTGCTCTGGCTGAACGGCGGGGCGCTCCTTGCGCCGGCGGGTCTTCTTGGACTGCTGTGCCGAGGACCTAGGCTTTGTTGCAGGCCTGGCTTCTCCTGCCTTGCCAGGCCTGTGGGAAAGCACTGGTGAGGGAAAAGGACCTGCGGGCTGCAGAACCTGGCTTGGCCCCGCCCCCCTCACCAGCAGCCAGCCGCGTGTGTGGATTCCTCTGGCTGTCAGCACTGCTGGAAGCAGGAGGATGCTCAGCAGGCTGCACCGGAGGGTCCCCGGTGGGGCTCCTTACGCGTGGGCAACGGCGCTTCGCAGCAGGAGGGGCTGAAGCGCTGTGGGGGTTTGGAGCGGCGAGACCGCTCCCTGGATGAACGGCCAGGATCTGGAAGATCGTCGGGAGGCAGAGCAGCAGTAAGTTGAGCTCTCAGCCACTCCGCTCCATTAGATGCAGCCAGCCTCCTGAGGGACTCTATAGGACATCAGCATCAGTGACAGACATGGTGAGCACCTTTCGTGTTGAATCCAGGCCGTCAGTGTGTTTAACACTCGGTGGGCTGGATGATATAAGGTCCTATCAAACCACGCCCACCTTTATTTACTGTTGATAAAACCCTAAACCCACCCATCGTTTTGCCCACCAAAACATGACCCCCTGTCCTTTCTACCAGCCAAAAGTTAACCCCTTCACTACCCTAACTACTCACATCCTCTCTTCATGCTGCTAAAACTCCCTGTCATGCTGGGGCCTGCGCTAACTGCGTAGCTCCGTGCCCATGCTTAAAATTGGCACCGACAAAAGTCCTGAAAGTCCGGTTTCAGTATAAAATCGGCGGAAGTCCGATGGACTCCATTATAGTCTATGAAGTCCATGGGTTTCCCTGTGTAACCACTTTTTAACTCCTTAAGGACACAGCCCAAAAGTGCGTTAAGGACCAGACCTTGTTTTTCAAAACTGACATGTGTCTCTTTATGTGGCAAGAACTTTGAGACGCTTTAACTTACTCAACTGATTTTGAGAGTGTTTTCTCGTGACACATTATACTTCATGTTAGTGGTAAACACTAATCAATATTTTTGTATTTATTTATAAAAAAAATAGGATATTTGATGGAAATTTTAAAAAAAAAAAAAAAAAAAAAAAAAAATCGCAATTTTCAAAATGTGAAAGTCTCTGCTTTTCAGACAGATAGTCATACCACCCAAATACATTAATAAATATTATCTACCATATCTCTGCTTTATATTGACATCATCTTTTAATCGTCCTTTAATTTATTTTGGATGTTAGAAGGCTTACAAGTGTAACAGCGATTTTCCAGATTTACAAGAAAATTTCCCAAACTAATTTTTTAGGGACCACTTCAGTTCTGAAGGGGATTATAAAGGCCTATATATTAGAAACCCCCCATAAATCAACCCATTTTCAAAACTGCACCCCTGAAATAATTCAAAACTGTATTTGGGAAGTTTGTTAACCCTTTAAGCATTTCACAAGAATTAAAACGATATCGAGGTGAAATTTTGACATTTCATTTTTTTCCACTAATCCCTTCATTTAGCCCTAAATTTAACTCATTCACAAAGGGTTAAAGGAGAAAATGCATCTCCCAGTTTATTATACAATTTCTCCCGAGCACAGAAGTACCCCACATGTGGGTGTAAATTGATGTTTGGGCATTCGGCAGTGCACAGAAGGGAAGGAGCGACACTGGACGTTTGAAAAGCAGATTTTGCTGGAATAGTTTTCAGGTGCCATGTTGCATTTGAAGAGCCCCCCAAAGTACCAAAACAATGGAAACCCCCTAAAAGTGACCCCATTTTGGAAACTACACCCCTCACAGAACTCATCAATGGGTATAGTGAGCATTTTGACCCCACAGCTGTTTCACAGATTTTACTAACACTGGGATGTATAAATGAAAAATTACTAAAACGTCACTTTATCCCCAAAGTTTTCATTTTCACAAGGGGTTAAAGGAGAAAAAGGACCCCATAGTTTGTTAAACAATTTCTCCTGAACACAGCAATGCCCCATATGTGGTCATAAACTGCTGAATGGGTACATGGTGGGGCTCAGAATGGAAAGAGCGCTATTTTGCTTTTGTAGGGCAGATTTTGCTGGAATAGTTTTCAGGTGCCATGTTGCATTTGCAGAGCCCCCAAAGTACCAAAACAGTGGAAACCCCCTAAAAGTGACCCCATTTTGGAAACCACACCCCTCACAGAACATGTCAAGTGATATAGTGAGCATTTTGAACCCACAGCTGTTTCACAGATTTTATTAACATTGGGACATGAAAATGAAAAATTTCTTTTTTTCCAATAAACTGTCAATTTAGCCCCAAATTTTTCATTTTCACAAGAGGACAAAGGAGAAAAAGCTCCCCAAAGTTTGTTACACAATTTCTCCTGAACACAGAAATGCCCCATATGTGGTTGTAATCTGCTGTATGGGTACATGGTGGGGTTCAGAATGGAAAGAGCGCTATTTAGCTTTTGGAGGGCAGAATTTGCTGGAATAGTTTTCGGGTGCCATGTCGCATTTGCAGAGCCCCTACAGTACCAATACAAATGGAAACCCCTCAAAAGGGACCCCATTTTGGAAATTACACCCCTCATAGAATTTATCTAGGGGTATAGTGAGCATTTTGACCTCACAGCTGTTTCACAGATTTTATCATCATTGGGACGTAAACATGAAAAATTACTTTTCTTCCAATAAACCGTCCATTTAGCGGCATATTTTTAATTTTTGCAAGTGGTTAAAGAAGAAAAAACACCCCACAGTTTGTTACACAATTTCTTCTGAACACAGAAATGCCTCATATGTGGTTGTAATCTGCTGTATGGGAACATGGTGGGGCTCAGAATGGAAAGAGCGCTATTTAGCTTTAGGAGGGCAGATGTGGCTGGAATAGTTTTCAGGTGCCATGTCGCATTTGCAGAGCCCCTAAAGTACCAATACAATGGAAACCCCTCAAAAGGGACCCCATTTTAGAAACTACACCCCCCCCCAAGGAATGTATCAAGGGGTATTATCATTTTGAGCCTAAAAATGCTTCCCAAAAATTAATGTACAAAGTGAAAATTGAAGTTTTTGAAGAAATATCCAATTTCAGAATATGTTGCGGCCACTTTGTGGCATCAGAGACATGCACTCCTAAAACTATTAAGTGGGCTATCCCGGGGGAAAAAAATTATATATGTGGGTGTAGCCTGCTGCTTGGGAACACAGCAGAGCTCAGAAGGGAAGGAGCACTGTGTTTTTTTAGCTTTTGGAGTACAGATTTAGAGGGACTTTCTGGTCGCCATGTTTTTGCAGAGCCCTGGAGGTGCCAGTAAACTGGAATTCCCCAAGAAGTGACCCCCATTTTGTAGGGGCGATTTTAGGGTCTCTGCAAATGTGACATGGCGTCCAAAAACCAACAATCTAAATCTGCGCTCCAAAAGCACATAGCGCTCCTTCACATCTGCACCCTGCTGTGTGCCCAAATGACAGTTTATGACCACATGTATGACACTGGTGTACCCAGGATAATGTACTTAATGCCATATGTGGGTATAAACTGCTGTTTGGGCACAGCCGAGCACAGAAGGGAAGGAGCGCTATTTTGGTTTTTAGAGCACAGTTTGGTTTATGGACACCATGTCACTTTTGCAGAGCCCATGAATTGCCAGTAAAGTGGAATCCACAGACTTGTGACCCCATTTTGGAAACTACACCCTTCAAGGGATTTATCAAGTGGTGTAGCGAGCATTATTAACCCTTAAGTGTTGCATTCTTTTAATTTCCAGAAATGAATGCGCAGATGATAATGAAAAGTTAAAAATAACATTTTTCCATAGATACGCCATTTCAGTGCCTGATATGTTGTGCCCAGCTTATGTCTGCAGAGACACACACTCCAAAAACTGTTAAGCGGGTATCCCGGGCACAACAGCTTTTGGAGCGTTCATCTCTGATACAAGCCGGGCACAACATATTACACACTGAAATGACGTATTCCTGGAAAAATTGTCATTTTCACCTTTCACAATCAGCTGCGTATTCATTGATGGATAATAAATTATAGCAACACTTGGGGGTTAAAAATGTTCACTGTACCCCTGGATAAATTCCTTCAGGGGTGTAGTTTCCAAAATGGGGTAACATGTCAGGGGATTCCACTTTACTGGCGTTTCAGCTCTGCAAAAGTGCAATGGCGTCCAAAAACCAAACCGTCCAAGTCTGTGCTCCAAAAACCAAATAGCGCTCCTTCCACTCTGTGCCCAGCTGTGTCCATACAGCAGTTTATACCCACATATGACATTAAGTACGTTATTCTGGGTACGCCAGTGTCATACATGTGGGCATAAACTGCAGTTTGGGCACACAGCCGGGCGCAGAAGATAAAGCGCTATGTGGCTTTTGGAGTGCAGATTCAGATGTTTGGGATCTGGACGCCATGTCATGTTTGCAGAGCCTCTAAGGTACCAGAAAAGTGGATTCCCCAAAGGAGTGACCCCATTTTGAAAACTGCACCCCTCAAAGAATTTATCAAGGGGTGTAGTAAGCATTAGTATACCAGACGTGAATACACAGCAGATGGGGAAAAGTGAATATGTAAGCTGTGCGGAGTGCATTGGGAACACCAAATTCCCTACTATTTCCCCAGTAGTTCCTATTATTGGGGAGGTCACTCTAGGGGTCACTTCTGGTTTATTTTCCCTCATAAGCTCTAAATCTGGGGTGTCCCCTGATATCCGCTCACACAGCTTATACATTCCCTTCCTGACGCAGCCAGTTATGTTGTAAAGATTTGGCGATTTTTGGGGTTTTTGTCTTCACATTGTACGAGCTATATTTTCTTTATTTCTCTGGTGATGTAGCCATATGAGGGCTTGTTGTTTGCGGGGTGAGATGTATTTTGTAATGACATCATCTTTGGGCGCCTATAACCTATTGAATAAATTTTATTAACTCTTTCTTGTTGGATTAAAAAATACCCCATCAATTCTGACACTGCGTTTTACCTTTGAAATTTTTCACCATGCAGCATAAAGCATAAATAACATGTAACATTTTTTCTACGGGTCGGTACGATTACGGAGATACCTCATTTATACTGTTTTTTTATGCGATACTAATTTTGCAGAACAAAAGCCCATTTGGGGACATAAATTAATTGTTTTTGCATCGCCATCTTCTGAGATGCGTAACATTTTTATTTAACGGTTTACAGAGTTGGTTTAGGGCTTATTTTTTGCGGGACAACCTGTGCGTTTTATTGGTACTATTTTGGGGTACATATGACTTTTTGATCACTTTTTATGGCATATTTTGTAAGGTGAGATGGCAAAAAATCATTACTTTAGGCGAGTTTTTTCCGTTTTTTTTCTCCGACGTTCACCGTGTACATTAAATATTGTTTCAGTTTTATTGTACAGGTTGTTATGGACGCGGCGATACCAAATATGTATTGTTTTTATTAATTTTTAGTTTTTTTTTTTTTATATAATTCATTTTATATAGCAAAAGGGAATTTTTGGGGCTTTATTCTTTATTAATTTTTTTAAAACACTTTATTTTATTTTTTTTCACTTTTTTTTACTTTTTCATGTGTCCCATTAGGACACCTGAGCCAGCAATGCTTTGATTGCTGGCTAGGCACTGTAGACTGCAAGACACGAGCTTACAAGTGTCTTGCAGTCTATACAGGAAGTGAGGCTATGCAGACGCATAGCCTCACTTCCGCAGGTCTCGGCAGGATCAACCAGGTAGTGGGGTCTCCAGGCAGCCTAGGGTCACTGAGCAGACCCCGGGCTGAAGGTTATAGGTATCGGCACCCCCGATCTCGCCGCGGGGGGTGCCGATTGGAGCGGCAACATAGTGGAACCCCTTGGATGCCGCGGTCATGTTTGACCGCGGCATCCAAGGGGTTAAAACCTCGGATCGGAACTCAGTTCCGACCGGGGGATATGGAGCAGGGTGTTAGCTGTCAGTTACAGCTAACACCCGGTTCCGATGCCACCCGCTCAGATAGTGAGCGGGCGGACGCCCCAGGGCGTATTAGTACGCCCTGTTGCGCTAAGTACCAAGCGCACAGGACGTAATAGTACGTCCATTGTCGTTAAGCGGTTAAGCAGACAGAGTTTCCCCATACAGACCCGAGAAATGAAAACCTGAACACTAGTGTGAACCCAGTGTAATAAATAGGAACTTGAAAGAATTCTTTCTTATGTAACACCCCTTTTGCCAACCGCCTTGCCTGGGGTGTACGTGCTTGTTCTCACCTCTCTATAGCACAGTACCTCCACCCAAATCTTGCTTGAAGCTCTCCAGGAATGCAGGCAGTTGTAGTACTTCTGCAAGGGGCTGACTTGGGAAACCCCTGCCCGAGCTTAGTACACACTCCCCCCAATTTGAGGATGACACAGGTATGCAACCAGTTTACACAAAATACTAAAATTTAATAGTAATGCAGAAATATAAACAATTATATTGCCGATACTCCCCCTAGTGATCTTGCTGCAAGTGACAGGCCACACCCAGGGGCATAACTATCGGGGTAGCAGCGGTAGCAGCTGCCACAGGGCCCGGGACGTTACGGGGCCCCGCGGGCCTCCGATGCTGCTTTTTTTTTTTTTAATAGTCCGTTACCTGCTGGAGTAACCCCAGCAGGTAACGGGCCCTATATACTTACCGTTCCCCGTGGTCCCGCTCACGGCCGCCTGCGCTTCCGATTCTGCGGAGGCGGCTGTGAGCAGTAGCGGGGATCGGTATGTGAGGCCGCGGGCCGAACACCACAATCTCTGCTATCATTATATACTGACCCCGGAGTATAATAATCGGAGGCCCAGGGGAGGTGAGGGAACATAAAAAACAATGTACTTACCTCTCCTGCGCTTCTCCAGGCTTCGGGCCTGTTTGGTGACGTCATTTTGCGTCGCGACACTGGCCTGGTCCAACATTGAAGGCGGCCGAAGCAGCGCACGGGCATGCACCGGAGCGAGGAACAGGTAAGCAACATTGTTTTTTATGTTTCTATCCTCCCCTGGGTCTCGGATCATTATACTCTGGGGTCTGAAAAGACCCCAGAGTATAATAATTGTTCATGGGTGGTCCACAATGGGACATATAATAGTGTGTGCAGGGGCCACTATGGGATATAATACTGTGTGTAGGGGCCACTATGGGATATAATACTGTGTGTAGGGACCACTATGGGATATAATACTGTGTGTAGGGGCCACTATAGGATATAATACTGTGTGTAGGGGCCACTATGGGATATAATACTGTGTGCAGGGGCCACTATGGGGAATGATACTGTGTGCAGGGGCCACTATGGGGCATGATACTGTGTGCAGGGGCCACTATGGGACATGATACTGTGTGCAGGGGTCACTGTGGGACATGATACTGTGTGCAGGGGCCACTATGGCACATAATAGTGTGTGCAAGAATGCGTTTTTTTTTGGGGGGGGGGTGGAGGGGCGGTCCAGGGGGGGGCGATTGGGGGCAGCGGTTCGGGGGGGGGCCATGTCAAATGTTCGCCTTGGGGCCCAGCCATTCCTAGTTACGCCACTAGCCACACCCATCACAGAATATCTGTAAGTGACTCACTCTCTATCTAGCTATCTGCAATACTGAAGGGGGTGGCCGCCTTGTATTGTCACAGTTCAATCGTTGGGGCCCAATCGTTGGTGCACATAAAAGGTATAAAACTTAGAACTCCACACAGCAACAGTTCAGTCACTAACACTGGAACAACAGCAACAAAGTTCCTGGAGGTACTCACTTCCCTTGGATCTTTATCTCACAGGAATCCATGCAGGTGCATTCACATTAAGGAGAGGAAGGGAGCATGGAGGTGCTAGCAGTCTCCTTCTGTGTGGGTGCAGCTGCAGTCTCTGAAGACCCACAAGCCTCTCACTTTCCGCTCTCTCAGGTAAAGATGTCTCCCCTACTGCATTCTCTTCCCTCCCCCGCTTCCCTTCCTGTGTCCTTCCCGCCTCCTGCCCCCATGATGTCATACAGCTCCTGCTGTGCGCTAAAGAGGAATTCCTGTAGGTGGCACTGTTCATCTCTGGAAGATATAGAGGAATGCTTGATTGTGTTCTTTCCATAGCATCCACAACAGACAAAGTGTCCCTTTTACCAGAAAGAGTGCCTCACTAGGCCATGGGTGAATCTGTATGAAAAAAGAAAAAAAAAAATGGTCTTTGATATTCTTAACCAAATCTAAAATATGCATTATATTGATAGGACTTCTATTTTATAAAAACGTGGTTGATGCAGGAAAATACAGAATAGTTGGCCTGGAATACTAATGCGGCGCCTGAAGAGGTCCTGGGTGCCACATTAGTGATTTGTAAGTATAGTATAATTATAGATCAGGGCACAGCGGTAAGGACTGATAACTGGGGAGGGGCACTATTACTTTAATAGTTGTATAATTGTGCCCCTCCCCCACAGGTAATAGTCCACCTTCCCCCAACATACTGTTACTACAAATATATTGTACTTACAGATCACTAATGTGATGCGTGGGATCTGTTTAGGCACACAGAATGTGTGCAGCTTCTATTCAGAATAGAAGATGCACACATGCTGTGTGCCTGAAGAGATCCTGGAAGCTATATTAGTGATCTGAAAGTATGATATAAATATAGTAAGAGTATGTGGGAGGAAGGGGGACTATTACCTATGGGAGGGGCACTATTATAGTAATAGTGCACCCAACAGTTAATAACATTACTTATGTGTGTGTGTGTGTGGGGGGGGGGGACTATTACCTGTGGAGGGGCACTATTAGGACACTATTACAGTAATAGTGCCCCCACACAGGTAATACTCACCCACCCCCCACACAAGTAATGTCATTATATGTGAGGGAACTATTACTGTGCCCTAATACTCTCCCCCACAGGTAATAGTCCCCCTTCCTCCTACATACTCTCACTATAATTATATTATTAAGTCACTATATATATATATATATATATATATATATATATATGTGAGAGTGTGAACCTAGAGGGCGCTGGTGAGCGACCTAAAGCCAGGCTTAAAAAGGTCCTCAGCCACACCCATAGGTGGGGCCCAAGTCCAGAGGGAATGTACACAGCAGGAGAGCTGCTGGAGACCTGCAGGGAGCAGGTAGATGGTGGAACCATTTGGAGACAGACAGGCGGTCTGTCCCAAGAGGACTGGATTCCAAAGCGGACTTGGTTGAGCTAAGTGTGAGCCAGACTGCTGAGGAGACGCCTCAGTAAAACTTCTTGCCCCCAGAGGTTAGTCAGGGCTCAAGTAGTAAGGTAGTGCCCTGTGTGTGGGCTAGGCTGTTTTTTTGTTTTGTTCCTGTTTTTACTCACAAGCTGAATAAAGCCATTTTATTTTGGATTACCACAGCCTGATATGCTGCTTGCTTGGCACCCAGTACCACCAACACCTCTGTGGAGTCCAGGAGGCTTCCCCCCATATTGTCACAATATATATATATATATATATATATATATATATATATATATATATACATATACACATACTGTATATATATATATAAATTAAATGATTACGCCAATTTATGATACCTCTTAAAGAGCATATATAAAGTTCTGAAAAGAAGAACATACACACGTGGACAAAATTGTTGGTACTCCTCGTTTAATGAAAAAAAACCCCACAATGGTCACAGATATAAGTTGAATCTGACAAAAGTAATAATATATAAAAATTCTATGAAAATGAACAAATGAAAGTCAGACATTGCTTTTCAACCATGCTTCAACAGAATTTTTAAAAAAAGAAAACTCATGAAACAGGCCTGGACAAAAATGATGGTACCCTTAACTTAATATTTTGTTGCACAACCTTTTGAGGCAATCACTGCAATCAAACGATTCCTGTAACTGTCAATGAGACTTCTGCACCTCTCAACAGGTATTTTGGCCCACGCCTCATGAGCAAACTGCTCCAGTTTGATGACATGTTTCAGCTCCTTCCAAAGATGCTCAATAGGATTTACAGTGCCTTGCGAAAGTATTCGGCCCGCTTGAACTTTTCAACCTTTTGCCACATTTCAGGCTTCAAACATAAGGATATAAAATTTTAATTTTTTGGTGAAGAATCAACAACAAGTGGGACACAATCGTGAAGTGGAATGAAATTTATTGGATATTTTAAACTTTTGTAAAAAATAAAAAACTGAAAAGTGGGGCATGCCTAATTATTCGGCCCCCTTAAGTTAATACTTTGTAGCACCACCTTTTGCTGCGATTACAGCTGCAAGCCACTTGGGGTATGTCTCTATCAGTTTTGCACATCAAGAGACTGAAATTCTTGCCCATTCTTCCTTGGAAAACAGCTCTAACTCAGTGAGGTTGGATGGAGAGCGTTTGTGAACAGCAGTTTTCAGCTCTTTCCACAGATTCTCGATTGGATTCAGGTCTGGACTTTGACTTGGCCATTCTAACACCTGGATACATTATTTGTGAACCATTCCATTGTAGATTTTGCTTTATGTTTGGGATCATTGTTTTGTTGGAAGATAAATCTCCGTCCCAGTCTCAGGTCTTTTGCAGACTCCAACAGGTTTTCTTCCAGAATGGTCCTGTATTTGGCTCCATCCATCTTCCCATCAATTTTAACCATCTTCCCTGTCCCTGCTGAAGAAAAGCAGGCCCAAACCAGGATGCCGCCACCACCATGTTTGACAGTGGGGATGGTGTGTTCAGGGTGATGAGCTGTGTTGCTTTTATGCCAAACATATCGTTTTGCATTGTGGCCAAAAAGTTCGATTTTAGTTTCATCTGACCAGAGCACCTTCTTCCACATGTTTGGTGTGTCTCCCAGGTGGCTTGTGGTAAATTTTAAACGAGACTTTTTATGGATATCTTTGAGAAATGGCTTTCTTCTTGCCACTCTTCCATAAAGGCCAGATTTGTGCAGTGTACGACTGATTGTTGTCCTATGGACAGACTCTCCCACCTCAGCTGTAGATCTCTGCAGTTCATGCAGAGTGATCATGGGCCTCTTGGCTGCATCTCTGATCAGTCTTCTCCTTGTTTGAGATGAAAATTTAGAGGGACGGCCGGGTCTTGGTAGATTTTCAGTGGTCTGATACTCCTTCCATTTCAATATCATCACTTGCACAGTGCTCCTTGGGATGTTTAAAGTTTGGGAAATCTTTTTGTATCCAAATCTGGCTTTAAACTTCTCCACAAAAGTATCACGGACCTGCCTGGTGTGTTCCTTGGTCTTCATGATGCTCTCTGCGCTTTAAACAGAACCCTGAGACTATCACAGAGCATGTGCATTTATACGGAGACTTGATTACACACAGGTGGATTATATTTATCATCATCAGTCATTTAGGACAACATTGGATCATTCAGAGATCCTCACTGAACTTCTGGAGTGAGTTTGCTGCACTGAAAGTAAAGGGGCCGAGTAATATTTCACGCCCCACTTTTCAGTTTTTTATTTTTTACAAAAGTTTAAAATAACCAATAAATTTCGTTCCACTTCACAATTGTGTCCCACTTGTTGTTGAGTCTTCACCAAAAATTTTAATTTTATATCCTTATGTTTGAAGCCTGAAATGTGGCAAAAGGTTGAAAAGTTCAAGGGGGCCGAATACTTTTGCAAGGCACTGTAGGTCAGGGCTCATAGAAGGCCACTTCAGAATAGTCCAATGTTTTCCTCTTAGCCATTCTTGGGTGTTTTTAGCTGTGTGTTTTGGGTCATTGTTGCAAGACCCATGACCTGTGACTGAGACCAAGCTTTCTGACACTGGGCAGCACATTTCTCTCTAGAATCCCTTGATAGTCTTGAGATTTCATTGTACCCTGCACAGGTTCAAGACATCCTGTGCCAGATGCAGCCCCAGAACATAACAGAGCCTCCTCCATGTTTCACAGTAGGGACAATGTTCACTTCAAGATATGCTTCATTTTTCCATCTGTGAACATAGAGCTAATGTGCTTTGCCAAAAATTTAGATTTTTGTCTCATCTGTCCATAGGACATTCTCCCAGAAGCTTTGTGACTTGTCAACATGTATTTTGGCAAATTCCAGTCTGGCTTTTTTAATTTATTTCTGTGACCATTGTGTATTTTTCTTTCATTAAACTAGGGGTACCAACAATTTTGTCCACGTGTGTACTGTATATCCAATAAGAATGAAACTGAGGAGTACATGTGGAAGGCATGTGTAGCAGCACATGTAAAAGATGGTGACCCAGGTGATGGGTATGATGTTATTATAAGTATATTCTGTATGTTCTTTGCTGCTTACTAATTTCTTTGTCAGCCTAGTAACAGTGAGGTAGTAAGGGAGGAGGAGCTGAGCTAGAAGGGGCAGATGCTAGACAGAGATTCTTAGAGGAAGCATGGAATAAAGAGTTCTGATCCATAAAAGTCATTATTGCATAGTGGACTTATTCCAGGTGACCTGCATCCTCACTACAACACTACAATTGGCGACGAGGATTGAGAATCATCAACTAAAGGTATTTCACAGCTACAGCAAGTTGTATACAAGACTGCAATACTAGTACTAGCCATGGCCTGCTTACCCTCCTTTGCTGCTTTTAATGTGCACCAGCCCCAAACAAACTTGGCAGCATGCTGGAATAAATGGGTGAAACGCTTTGAGATATTCCTGCAAGCACTGAACATTACTGACAATGCAAGAAAGAAAGCAATGTTATTACACTATGCAGGGGAGCAAGTCTATGATGTCTTCACAACTCTGCTTAATACAGGAGAGGACAGTGACTATGAGCTATGCAAAGCAGCATTAAGTAAGCACTTCTCTCCATACATAAATGCAGCCTTTGAAATTTTCAAGTTTAGACAGTCTAAGCAGTCAGCAACAGAAAGCATTGATACATTTCATGTCCGCTTAATACAACTTGCAGCTTACTGTGAATTTGCAGATACAAGGAAATTCTGATGCAAATCATACAAGGATGTGTCTCATCTAAGTTAAGGAGACAAGCACTCAGAGATCCCACCATGACTTTAGCAAAGCTACTGGACATTGCACATATTCATGATGCAGCAGAGAATCAAGCTAAACTTATAGAGAACACAGACTGTATGCCAGAGCAGCCATCTTCTGTGGCAAGGCTCACTCACTCACACACAAGCTGCAACCTGCTACAACTGTGGAGGTCCTTATCCTCATCAGAAAACCTGCCCAGCAAAGGGAGTAACTTGTCATAACTGTGGGAAACAAAATCACTTTGCAAAAGCTTGCAGATCTAAATCACAATCTTCTCTCTCTGCAAAACAAGCCATGCCACAGAAAGTTCATGCAGTGCAGTCAGTGGCCCCTACTGATGAGCCCAGCAGCACCTACTTATTCTCAGTGACTGGAGAGGGATCTCAAAATGTGCATGCAATTACTAACCCCAAACAAGTCATCTTAATAAATGGCACTCTGGTGGAGACACCGGTAGATAGAGGGGCATCTGTCAACGTTATTAGTCATGCCACCTATAATCAGCTAAAGAACAAACCTGCTTTGCAATGTACTAACCTGAAGAGCAGGGCCGGTATTAGACAAAGTGGGGCCCTGGGCAAAATTAAAAGCGGGGCCCCAAATGCTGATATGCAAACAACACCATTATCTTGCAGTGGCAACCCCTATAATAACGCCTCCTTTCTGCCAACAAAAAAAGTAATAACAAGCCCCATTTACCTCACACAATTCAAATGAGCACCTTTGTACCACCTAATAGATTTTTGCACCCAGTCATCAGTTATTATAGCGCCCCCTTATAAATAATAGTCCCTGATTATAAATAATATTACACCTCTATCAGTAATAGCGCCCTTATAAATGATAAATAGGGCCCTGTATCAGTAATATTCCCCCTTATCAGTAACAGTCACCCTGTAAAAATAATACTGCTCCCTTATAAATAAGTCCCCTCATAAATAAGTTACCCTTATAAATAATAGTCCCCATTATCACTAATAGCCCCCTTTATAAATAAGCCCCACTTAACAATTATACCCCCATTTATAAATAGTTCCCCTCTTATAAATAATAGTGTTTATAAATAATAGTTCCCCCTTATAATAGCCCCCTCATATTTAAGTTTACCAATTATATATTGTAACCCACCCTTATACAGGTACATCTCAATAAATTAGAATATCTGTGAAACGTTCATTCATTTCAGTAATACAATTCATAATCAGCGTCTTCCATGATTGTGTGTCCTACTGAACCAGACTGAGGGACCATTTAAAGGCTTAGGAAACCTTGGCAGGTGACACACTGAATTTACAATACTGAACTTTTTTACAATATTCTAATTTTCTTAGATTTTGGTTTTCATTACCTGTTATCCATAATCAATATTTACAGAAATAAAACACTTGAAATAGAACACTCTGTGTGTAAAGAGGTTACTTTTTTAATTTAATTACTGAAAGAAAGAAATGTTTCAAAGATATTCTAATTTATTGAGATGCACCTGTATATAATAGTTCTCCGTTATACAGTGTCGGATTGAAGGGCCTTAGGCCCACCAGAGGAACTTGTTCTGGGGCCCCATCCAACAGCTTCCTGCTAATAGCCTACACCACGGCTCCTTCACTGAAGTCTTACATATGTGCTGTCTATTCGGTGTTACTGAGTATGCTCCCAGTATAGTCAGCCCCTATAGTACTGTGCAGGCCCCGATAACTCCATGGCCGGTTCATGCACAGTTACTGCATGGGGAATGACATGGCCATGGAGCACTACACGTATGTGCAAGATTATAGTGAGGGAGCTGTGATGCAGACATAGCACACAGGGTTGCCAGCAGGAATTTTAACACCCCCCTTCCCCAGAAGTATAATGCTCCACATGGTATATTATGCACCATGGTATAAAATGCTACCCTGAGCCCTCCACAGGTTCCCCACATGGTATATAATGCTCCACAGTGGACCCACACAGTATAAAATGCTCCCCTGAGCCCCCCATAGTGGCCCCACATGGTATATAAGGCTCCACACAGTATACTACCTCTTAGTGGCCCCAGACAGTACAATATGCTCCCCAGCAGCCCCACACAATATAATATGCTCCATACAGTATAATATGCATCCCACAGTGCCCCCCCAATATAATGCTCCACAGTGGCCTAACACAGTATAACATGCTCCACAATGGACTCCACACAGTATAATCTACTGCCCAGAGGGGTTCCCCCAGTATAATGCTCCACAGTGGTCCCCCCAGTATAATGCTCTACAATGGCCCCACAGAGTATAATATGCTCACGAGAAGCCCCACACAATATAATAAACTCCAGTGGCCCCACACAGTATAACAGGCTCCCCACACTGCCCCTTCCCCCCAGTATAAAGCTCCACAGTGGCCCATAGTATAATATGCTCCCCAAAGGGCCCCCGTTAGTATAATGCTCCACAGTGCCCCCCCAGTATTTTGCTCCACAGTGGCCCCACGCAATATATCATGCTCCCCAGAGTGTCCCCCCAGTATAATGCTCCACAGTAGGCCCCACACAGTATAATATACTCCCCAGAGGGCCCCCTAGTACAATGCTCCTTAGTTCCCCCCCGAATAATGCCCCACAGTGGCACCACGCAATATAATGCTCTGCAGATGGCCCCCCCAGAATAATGCTCCATAGTGACCCCACACAGTATAACATGCTCCAGAATGGCCTCCACACAGTATAATATACTTCCCAGAGAGGTTCCCCCAGTATAATGCTCCTCAGTGGCCCAAAACAGTATAATATGCTCTCCAGAGGGCCCCCCCACAGTATAATGCTCCACGGTGGCCCCACACAGTATAATATGCTATCCAGATGGCCCCATCCCCAGTATAATGCTCCACAGGGGCCCCACACAGTATAATATGCTATCCAGAGGGCCCGCTCCACAGTATAATGCTCCACACGGGCCCCACACTGTATAATATGCTATCCAGAGGGCCCGCCAGTATAATGCTCCACAGGGGTCCTACAAAGTATAATATGCTCTCCAGAGGCCCCCCCCAGTATAATGCTCCACAGGGGCCCTACACAGTATAATATGCTATCCAAAGGGATCCCCCCAGTATAATGCTCCACAGGGGCCCTTCACCGTATAATATGCTATCCAGAGGGCCCCCTCCCCAGTATAATGCTCCACAGTGGCCCTACACAGTATAATATGCTATCCAGAGGGACCCCCCCCCAGTGTAATGCTTCACAGTGGCCCTACAGACTCCCTTAGTGCTAGTATTAACTTATACTCTGGGGTCTCTTGAGACTCCAGAGTATAATTATCGAAGGCTTGTGGGAGGTAAGGGAGAATAACAAAGTTATACTCACCTTGACTTACCTCTCCTGGGCCTCCTCGCGCTGCTCCGCTATCCCCGCCAACTTCCTCTTCGATGCGGCTGACGTCACGCGTTGTGGACAACACCACTGAAGCCTGTGATTGGGCCTCAGCGGTTACGTGAGGCACGCCCCACATGACCGCTGAGGCCTGGCCTGTCCGGAACGACAGAAGATGACATCGGATGCAAGGACAGGTGAGTAAAAATGTTTGTTATTTTTACTCACCTCGGAAAGGGGCCCCTGCGGCACATGACGCTGGGTCCTTTTCTGTTATCCCTTTCTGTTATCGATATTGCCCAGTTTGCCCCCCCCCCCTAACGCCGGCCCTGCTGAAGAGATATCCTTATGGTTCAGCTACTGCATTACCCCTATGTGGCAAATTTCAGTCAGTACTAATGTCTGATGGAAAATCCATCACGGACACTTTCTATGTGGTGGAGTGTTCTACAGACACTCTTCTCAGCTGCAGTAGTGTGGTATCTCTGGGCCTGGTAAACAGAGCAACACACTCTTCTGTCCAAAATATTATGCAGAAATATCCTCAACTCTTTCAAGGCCTAGGAAAGCTGAAAGACTTTCAATTGAAATTTCACATTGACCAGTCAGTACAGCCTTCAATTCAACCTCACAGGCGCATCCCATTCCATGTCCGCAAGCTTGTGGAGAAAGAACTGCAAGACCTGGAGACATCTGATGTTATAGAACGTGTGGAGGGCCCAACTTCCTGGGTCTCACCAATTGTTGTTGCACCTAAACCTAAGCAGCCTGGTAAAATCAGATTATGTGGATATGCGAAATGCCAATCGAGCCATTCAAAGAGAAAGGCACATTACGCCTACTATTGATGACATTCTCGCAGATCTAATTAGTGCAAAAATATATCTAAAATCTGGTTATCATCAGCTTGAAATGCACTCATGTCGGTCTGAGAAGGTTCAAGAGGCTGAACTTTGGCATTTCCATCGGCTGCAGAAATATTTCAGAACGTTATCAGACAGGTTCTTTCAGGAATACCTGGAGTCCTCAATGTCAGTGATGACATCCTTATCTTTGGCACATCCCAAGAGGAACATGACAACCACTTAGAACAAGTCTTTCAGAGACTGCAAACCTGCAATCTAACCGTAAATCTGTCAAAATGTGAGTTCAACCAGACATCATTAAAATTTTTTTGCCTCTATTTTTTCTGAAAATGGCATTTCCGCAGACCCTGAGAAAATAGCTGCCATAACCTCTGCTAGCCAGCCTCAAAATGTATCAGATGTTCAGAGTATTTTTGGACTGGTCACATACTGTGGACGTTTCATACCTGATCTAGCTACTGTTTCTAAACCCCTAAGACATCTCACTAAAAAAGATGCTCCTTGGTCATGGACGGTTGAACATCAACCAGCATTTGACACACTAAAGTCCAGTCTGACTAGTGACACAGTCATGGCCTATTTTGATTCTTTAAGTCTACTGAGCTCATTGTGGATGCCAGTCCTGTAGGCCTTAGTGCAATTTTAACTCAGGTGTCCAAAACTGGTAGCTTTTCTACAGTCTCCTATGCAAGCAAGGCTTTAACAGAGACGGAACAGCGCTATTCCCAAACTGAGAGGGAAGCTCTTGCAGTTGTATGGGGATGCCTTCATTTCCATCTTTACCTTTTTGGTCGTCCATTCACAGTGGTAAGTGATCATAAACCACTCATTCCAATCTTCAATAAACATTCATCATAGCCAAACCCACGACTTGAATGCTGGCTACTCCACCTACAGAACTACCACTTTCATTTGAGATATGAGGCAAGAGCTGGGAACCCTGCAGACTATTTTTCAAGACACCCTTCACCACAGTCTACCAAAGATGATTTGCCTGCCACTGTCTTAGCTGAGGAGCATGTAAATTTCGTTGTTATACAGTGGGGAAAAAAAGTATTTAGTCAGCCACCAATTGTGCAAGTTCTCCCACTTAAAAAGATGAGAGACCTGTAATTTACATCATAGGTAGACCTCAACTATGACAAACAAAATGAAAAAACATATCTAGAAAAACATATCGTCTGATTTTTTAAGAATTTATTTGCAATGTATGGTGGAAAATAAGTATTTGGTCACCTACAAACAAGCAAGATTTCTGGCTCTCACAGACCTGTAACTTCTTCTTTAAGAGGCTCCCCTGTCCTCCACTCATTACCTGTAGTAATGGCACCTGTTTGAAATTGTTATCAGTATAAAACACATCTGTCCACAACCTCAAACAGTCACACTCCAAACTCCACTATGGTGAAGACCAAAGAGCTGTGAAAGGACACCAGAAACAAGATTGTAGACCTACACCAGGCTGGGAAGACTGAATCTGCAATAGGCAAGCAGCTTGGTGTAAAGAAATCTACTGTGGGAGCAATAATTAGAAAATGGAAGACATACAAGAACATTGATAATCTCCCTCGATCAGGGGCTCCACGCAAGATCTCACCCCGTGGGGTCAAAATGATCACAAGAACGGTGAGCAAAGATCCCAGAACCACACGGGAGGACCAAGTGAATGACCTGCAGAAAGCTGGGACTAACGTAACAAAGGCTACCGTCAGTAACACACTACGCCTCCAGGGACTCAGATACTGCAGTACCAGACGTGTCCCCCTGCTTAAGCCAGTACATATCTGGGCCCGTCTCTGAAGTTTGCTAGAGAGCATTTGGATGTTCCAGAAGAGTATTGGGAGAATGTCATATGGTCAAATGAAACCAAAGTAGAACTGTTTGGTAGAAACACAATTCGCCGTGTTTGGAGGAGAGTGAATGCTGAGTTGCATCCAAAGAACACCATACCTACTGTGAAGCATGGGGGTGGCAACATCATGCTTTGGGGCTGTTTCTCTGCAGAGGGACCAGGACGACTGATCCATATACGTGAAAGAATGAATGAGGCCATGTATCGTGAGATTTTGAGTGCAAACCTCCTTCCATCAGCAAGGGCATTGAAGATGAAACGTGGCTGGGTCTTTTAGCATGACAATGATCCCAAGCACACCGCCAGGACAACGAAGGAGTGGCTTCGTAAGAAGCATTTCAAGGTCCTGGAGTGGCCTAGCCAGTCTCCAGTTCTCAACCCCATAGAAAACCTTTGGAGGGAGTTGAAAGTCCGTGTTGCCCAGCGACAGCCCCCAAAACATCACTGCTCTAGAGGAGATCTGCATGGAGGAATGGGCCAACATACCAGCAACATTGTGTGCCAACCTTGTGAAGACTTACAGAAAACGTTTGACCTCTATCATTGCCAACAAAGGATATATAACAAAGCATTGAGATGAACTTTTGTTATTGACCAAATACTTATTTTCCACCATAATTTGCAAATAAATTCTTTAAAAATCAGACAATGTGATTTTCTAGATATATTTTCTAATTTTGTCTCTCATAGTTGAGGTCTACCTATGATGTCAATTACAGGCCTCTCATCTTTTTAAGTGGCAGAACTTGCACAATTGGTGGCTGACTAAATACTTATTTTCCCCTTTTCCCCACTGTACATTCTGTGCCAAGGGCAATGACCATAGAAGAAATTAAACATGCGGTGGATTCTGATGCCCAACTTCAGTTAGTTATTGATGCTGTTCGGTTTAAGAAGGAAGAGATGTGATGTTGTTATAAGTATATTCTGTATGTTCTTTACTGCCTAGTCATTTCTTTGTCTGCCTAGCAACAGTGAGGTAGTAAGGGAGGAGGAGCTGAGCTAGGAGGGGCAGATGCTAGACAGAGATTCTTGGAGAAAGCATGGAATAAAGAGTTCTGATTCATAAAAGTCATTATTGCATAGTGGACTTATTCCAGGTGACCTGCATCCTCACTACAACACTACAGTGGGATATTTATGAAAATGACACTCTGTTCACCAATTTGAATGGCAAAATGAATTAAAATATTCACAATACTTTATTGGTATGCATTAAAACTAATACGAACGTCCCAAGTAAGAGGTATGTAAAAGAAGTGACCACAACACCATGTTCAGATCTCAGGATATAATATTCTCCTAATCTAGATCCCACCACAGGAAAAGAGGAGAAGTGTGGCTTTACATGCTGGGAATATATATGTCTCTACCCAGTTTATGAATAACTAAATCCACTACTCTCCATAAAGGACTGCCAAACTGACTACTTTAGCCCGGTACAGACTACTGTTTAGTTAAGTGTGTTTAAAGGGAATCTGTCAGGGCAATTTCGGACACTAAACCACTGTAGGGAACAGCTCACACGGTGAGGGCGGCAATGATTAAGTGCACGCAGGGAGCGGGTTTAAAATCTACAAAGGTGCTTTTAGGCACTTCAGCACAAAGCAACATTACATAAACAAAACAAAAGCCTAAGCCTGTCCGGCTCTAGCTAAACAGCATCATGCCCCTCACTAGCCTAGTGCAGGCAAATACATAACATCAGACACAGTGTCAAAGTGTGCAAACCTCCACTCCAGGGGTGCTCTCTCTCCCAGCCTGCCACTGGTCAGCCTTCCTTTTGCCAGGCTTCCTTCCTCAGTAATCAATGACAGGAAGCCTCAGCTGAGAGCACCTGGGAGTAGGGGAAAACCCAGTAGCGGACCAGGGGTGTGGACTGGAAGACTCCCACTACCAACCTGTCTTCCAGTCCAGAAAATCCAGCCCATGTAAGTTAAAGAAACTCCCTAGAAGACTATGTTCTGCTAAGGCAACAGGTATCTTCCTGGATTTCCGTTACCTTGCCTGGCTGAGGAAACCAGGCGAGATATATAACCCATCCAGCACTTTTCCATACACTTTACCACACCACCCACACATCCATATGGACCTGGGGTTTAGTGTCCCAAATCACAATGTCATAACACAATCCATGGCCGCATTAAAAATAAAAAAGCTTTATACTTACCCTGCCGCTGTACTCCCCGCACCTACGCAGTTCTTCAGTGAAGCCAGAGGAGTACATCTTGGCTTCAGTGCGCATGCCCCGTACCTCCAGCAATTGCTTAGGCTTCATCTTAGGCTTCACTGAAGAACAGGGCAAGCGCCGGGAGGCGTGCCAACAAAGAAGCTCATGAATAAGCTGGACTGTTCTCGGCTGAATAGCGTACATCAGACCCTTCTCTAGGTAAATATAAAGTTTTTTTTATTTTTAATGCGCCTGCGGATTGCATTACAACAGGGTGATTTAGGACACTAAACCAGAGGCGTAGCTAGGGATTGAGCACGGGGGGGGGGGGGGGAGCGAACATATTCAAGTGGGCCCCCAACTTAGGTATACCAATATTATCACTATACGGTGACCGTATAGTGGTAGATATCGGCTGTACACAGGGTGAATACAGTGCAGTATCATTTAGTGACTTACCAGTGACGTCTCTGACTAATTGTTCATATTTCCATTCCATTTTTCTTCCATCTGGACCACCATAACCACTTCTTCCAGTCTCTGTAAAGTTTGCAACACAGATATCTTTGGCTCCTTACTTTTCCAGGAACCTAACCCACATTGTCCTCACCTGCACACCCATCCTGCTGCTACCCCCAATTATAAAATATATAATATAACCCCCCCATAATGAATAATACCGCCAAGTGCATCTTTAAATTAACTTCCCTGTGTATCCCCATAAATAGTGCCCCTTATTATTAATGCCCCAGGTGTTTCCTAATTAAAAGGTAAAAAAATATTAGTGGGGTTCCAATACCCAGGAGCCCAAGGATCAGCTGTTTGAATGGACCGTGGTATCTGTGTAAGCGCCATGACCCCTTCTCTGTTTATATAGTATCATATATTTCATAGCGGCTATGTAATGTAACTACAGCCTCGTCCTATACACATCTATGTGACAAGGCTGTAGACGCCATGGCCCCTTCATACAGCTGATCAGAGGTGAGGGCACTGATCTCTTATTGATGATCTATTCTGAGGATTAGAGATGAGCGAATCGAAGCTGACGAAGTGGAATTCGATCCAAATTTCAAGAAATATTCGATTCGCATTGAATCCGAATTTCCTCACACTTCGTGGTAACGAATCACATTTTGTTCAAAATGGCTGGTGTACATGTTAGGACATGGCGCAAGGAACTCTGGGAACGCGGGATCACCCACAATGCCATGCGTGCAGCCAATCAGCAGCCAGCCAGCCCTGTGATGTCACTGCCCTTTAACCCCTTCACGGCCACGACATGTTTGACCGCTGCATCCAAGGTGTTAAAACCCCCGATCAGTTATGAAGCAGGGTGTTAGCTGTAACTGACAGCTGTAACTGACAATGGGTTCCACCATTTTGCTGCCGACCCCGGCTCTCTGCAGCCAATAAATACAGTAGCTGTTTTGTTAACGCAATTCACCGCGATTTAATTCAGATCGAATAGATTCATATCGGAAAATTCGGCTAAGTTGACGAATCGAATTTTTGAATACTTCGCTCATCTCTACTGAGGATAGATCATCAATAAAAATGAGGTGGGAAACTCCTTAAGGCCAGGGCTGCACGTGGCGTAAATACCATGGTGTGGCCACGGTGTAAATGCGTGGAAAAAATACAGCCTTTTACAGTTCCTGCAAAGTGGATGGGATTCTGGCGGCTTCCCTATAGGTATAATGGAAGCCGCCACGGTGAAAAGCACTGTGGGAAAAAACCGTGATTCGTTACCGCCACGGTTTTCCCTGAAGTGCTTTTTTGCTGCGGCCCGCTATGTGAGGCCTTAGTCTTAATAAAGCCAAAGTGCCACCTTAATTAAATTAATTGCCCCCTCATATTATGCCCCTGATTACCCCTGACATAAATACTGCACCTCTAATGACCCCTTTTATAAATGATACCCCCTAATGACCCCTTATATAACCTCCCACCTTGTATTCATAATGCCCCCTAATAGCCCTTATATAAATGACCCCCCTTACATTCACAATGCCCCCTTATATAGATGACCCCCCATCGTCATAATGCCCCCTAATGAGTCCTCCCTTATAATTCTTCCTCCTAGTTCCCCCCTTATAATATTAGAACACCCACAACTGCGCTAAAAAAAAAAAAATAAAAAAGTTATACTCACCTACTTGCGATCCTTTGGTGAATGGAGCCGCCGCCACCTTCTCTTCTCTTCTCCTCTGCTTTATGCGCAGGGTTCATGCATAGGACATCTGCGTCACGGTGTAATTGCGATGCTATGACGTCATCGCGCCGCTTGTGCCGGATGTCATGTAAACCGCAGGCCTGAAGTTGGTTGCGGTTTACAAGACAGTTGCAGGATGGGTTTTAACTAGATTGGTGTCTGCAGACCGAGGCAGCTGCCCCCTCTCCCCCCCCCCCCCTCGCTAGCGACCTCTGGGTGGTTTAGTGTCACAGATTGACCTGACAGATTCCCTTTAAGCTGTGGAAGGTTTGCCAATATGATCATTCAGCAGCTATAACTAGAATCTCAGGGGTCAGTGGATTTTGCTGACACTGAGATTGATATTGGCGTATCTCAGCTGGAGTTGACTAATCAGCTGTGATTTAAAATACACATGCCCTGGGACTAGCTGCCCACATGAAACAGTCTGAAATTTGCGAGTGAAAATTTAGCAACAGGCTGGAAGTGGAACTATTTAGAGTACATCAAGCCTGAATTTGGTAGTCCTTTATGGAGATTAGTGGATTTAGTTATTCACATGCTGGGTAGAGAAATGTATATTCACAGCATGTAAAGCTGTGATGGGGTCTAGATTAGGAGAATATTATATCCTGAGATCTGAACAGGGTGTTCTGGTCAATTCTTTTATATACCTCTTACTTGGGATGTTCTTATTGGTTTTAATGCATACCAATAAAGTATTGTGAATATTTTAATTAATTTTGCCATTCAAATCAGTGAACAGATTTTGTGGAAGTATGTGTTCCTCAGTGAATAAAAATGACACTCAAATGAAAATATGACGCATAATAATGATAATGTCAATAGAGACTATTATAGATATTGTACAATGCTAACAACTTAAAGGGATTCTATCGTTGGGGAAACATGTTTTTAAATGAAGCCACGTCGTAATAGCCTTTATAAAAGCTATTAGTCTCCTACCTTTGTCTTTTCGCTCCTCGCCGCCATTTAGAACAAATCTTGATTTTTATTTTTACCATGCCGCCTCTCTTCTTCTTTAGCAGATGCCTCTTCTTGACGTCATCCTTGTGCGAGTCTTCGTTCGGCCATTTTCCTGTGGCCTATTACATACAGCGCATGCAGTACGCTCATGTAATAGGCCACAGGAAAATGGCTGAATGGACATGCGCAGTTGGCGCATGTCTTCCGAACGAAGGATGACGTTAAGAAGAGGTGTCTGCTAAAGAAGAAGCGAGGCGGCGCGGTAAGTTCAAAAATGCGTCTGAGGAGAACACAGGTGATGCCCCCTGTGCAGTTTCAGCACTGGGGGAACGCCCTGTGCATTCTGAAGATGCATTTGCATAAAGATAAAAATCAACATTTCTTCTAAACGGCGGCAAGGAGCAAAACAACAAAGGTAGGAGAAGAATAGCCTTTATAAAGGCTATTACGACGTGGCTTCAGTTAAAAACATGTTTCCCCAATGATAGAATCCCTTTAATACAGAAGATTTCAGCCTAAATACATATCAGGTAAGTATCTAAAATTAACAAAGGATACGGGATTATACTATGATGAACAAGGGATCTACAGGAGAGATATAATTATATCACTGTAAAGAAAGAAGGGAAGCAACCGAAGAATAAAATTAAATAAGTGATAAGCCTCTCTTGATAATAAAATGTAATGGGCTTCACCTTACATGATATTGATCAAACCTGTAAACTATTATTCCCCATTAACAATAAACCTCCTATACACAAACTGTAAACACCACTGTACACAAAAGCCAACACTGAGCTATTTATCCATCAATATCAGTTATATTCATTAGGCTATTTCCAACCAAACACAAAAATGTCCCAAGATCCTAAATCAAAATCCAAAAGATAAATAGCGAATATATGGACCAGATTAAACCAAGATCCCAATTGGAATGGACTCATTTCCGAGTCTCATCTCTGCAGAATAACTGTACAGAATCAGCGATACAGTCATTACTAGTTGCTGAGGCTAGAAAAAGCTAACAAATGAAATACATTAATTTTAAACCATGAGGATAAAAGGATCAAGGATAAAGAGGATATCCACTGAGTCTCCTTTGTAGGAGATGATGGTCCCAATCGCCTATGGGAGGGTCAGACTAGTTGAGTGCTGAAAAGCTAATTGCTCTAGGATCTCCTTTATTGTACTCCTGAACATGTCTGCGAATGGATTTGTCATTACCATTGGAGATATCATTAAGATGTTTCATCTGAGCCTCTCAGATATTTCATTGCGATAATAATTATCAAGTGATCAAAGTATCAGTTATTGTGTCTTTCCTTCCCTTTCTACCGTCTGTACCTGCCCCCCTCTCTCTCTCTTTTTTCAGCCTTGTCCACTTTCCTCTCCCTCCAACTCCATCTCCTTTGCCACTCTTCAACGTTACCAGAAGTAGCTGGACTCCATGGCACCTGTTGACGAAGCAACTTGTGAACAGCCGACATCCACGGTGGCTAGCCTTACTTGCACCACGTTCAATGTCAAGGGATTTAATTCACCTAATAAAAGATACCATATCTTGCTTCTTCTTCAGAAAATGAAAACAGGAGTGGCCTTCCTGCAAGAAACGCATTTTAAGGGAGATAAGATCCCTAAGCTGCCATGCAGAGACTTTTCCCAATGGTTCCACAGTACCAATCCTGACTCGGTCTCTAAAGGGGTATACATCCTTATCCATTACAAAATTCCTTTCCAAAAACAGCAACAGCATACAGACGCAGAAAGTCGAATGCTTTTTGTAAAAGGCACCATAGCCTCAGTGAAGTACACCTTCGCAAACCTCTATGCCCCGAACAAAGGCCAAGTCACATGGCTTATCACCACCCTTCAGACACTGAGTTTATTTCTGGAAGGACATTTGATTCTGGGTGGTGACTTCAATGTTGCCCTTAACCACTTAGTAGACTCCTCCTCACCCTCCAACCCTTTCCCACAGAGATTGATAAGCAAGCTTATGCGTTCTTTACAAGACTGGAAGGACCTCGATGTTTGGAGATCCCATCACCCCGCTACAAAGGACTATACCTTCTACTCACATCCTGGCCATTCCTACCATAGGCTAGATTATATTTTTATCTCACAAGACCTTTTGCCACTCTCTAGTAACTCACGCATTGATGCCATCATGGTTTCTGATCATACCCCTGTCTCTGTGTCCATAATCATGAAGCAGCTTCCTCAGGGACAGTGGACATGGCGAATGAATGAATCACTTTTAGACACTGTTGAGAATGCTGAGTCCCTCACCAAGCTTCTCTCAGAATATTTCTCAACCAATTCCACTCAGGACATGTGCCCTACGGTAGTTTGGGAGTTACACAAGGCATTGGGAGTTATCCATGGCCTCCAAAGCAAGACAGGCAAAAAACATTGGATCTCACTTTGGCGCGTATCGCTAAATTAGAGAGAACCCAAAAAAGGTCAACTGTACTAAGCGTCCAGGATGAACTCACTGCTTTGAGAGAATCATTGTTGGACCTCTTGAATGCCAGATCGGCCAAGCATCACCTTCACTTTAAGAAACTCCTATACACCCATGGCAACAAGGGAAGTCGTCTCATGACGTCCTTAATCCAGAAGGCTAAGGCTCGATCCTTCATCTCCTCTATCAGAAACAAATCTGGCCAACTCAAAACAACCACAAAAGATATATCAGCAGAATTTGTAGCCTTCTACTCCAACCTTTATAACCTACGAAACAAAACTTCACTTCCAAAGGACGCAGATAGAAATACCCTCATAGAAGATTTCCTAGCTCGCCTCTCATTACCAAAAGTCTCTCCTGAACAGGCCTCTACACTGATAGAACCCATCTCCTTAGCAGAAGTAACCAAGGCCCGCCATAGCTTCCCCACTGGGAAAAGCCCTGGGCTGGATGGCTTTCCTCTGGCCTACTGCAAAAAGTTTCAGCAAGTTTTGGCTCCGCAGTTTACATTGGTGTGTAATGCCTTATTACAGGGCAAAGAGTTACTGACGCAGGCCCAAGAAGCACATATTGCGCTGATACCCAAAGAAGGTAAAGACCCATGCGAATGTGGAAGCTATAGACGCATCTCGTTGTTGAATTTTGACCTAAAACTTTGGGCGAAAATCCTGACCCTCCGCATGAAACCATTAATTCCAGCTTTAGTACACATAGAACAATCCAGTTTTGTATATGGGAGAGGGGCAAGATAACACGGCTAGGCTACTTCCCGTAATACAGAGAGCGAAAACCACAAACCAGTCATTACTCCTTCTAGGGGTAGACGCAGAAAAGACCTTTGACAGGGTCGATTGGGGCTTCCTGCGCGCCACCTTGATGAAGTTTGGATTTCCGGCCTCATTCGTTGCAGCAATTTTTACACTCTATGCAAGGCCACATGCAAAACTATAAATTAATGGGACCCTATCTGACACCTTTCATATCACCAATGGCACAAGGCAGGGATGTCTGCTCTCTCCCACCCTGTTTATCTTGGTGTTGGAAACGCTCCTTCAGATGGTCAGGCAAGACCCCAGAGTTAAGGGGGCTACAGTAGGAGACTTTACCCTCCAAGCCACAGCATTTGCAGATGATGTGCTTTTTGTCATCTCCAACCCAGAAGAAGGGTTGCCAGCTATCACCGAACTTCTACTCCACTTTGGCAAGGTCTCCAGATATAAAGCAAATCTCTCTAAGAGGTGCTAAATATAACCCTGTCCAAATCGAGAGTAAATAGGCTCCAAAAGATCACTCCATTCCAATGGACGACAACGTCAATGAAGTATCTTGGGGTCAGACTCACCCCTGACCTGGAAGACTTATATGCCAGCAACTTCGTCCCCCTACTAGAAGAGCTGAAGCGAGATCTTTCCACTTATGATAAGTTGCCACTCTCATGGTTCAGCAGGAAAAATCTGATTCAAACCTACTTGGTCCCCAAGGTACTCTACAAATTGACCATGCTACTGATTTACATTCCCAAGGCATTCTTCACCTCTCTTCATAGCATCTTCACAAAATTTAAATGGAGGAAGTGAACTCCTAGAATTGCCTGGTCGTTCCTTATCAAGCATAAATCTGTAGGAGGCATAGGCCTCCCTGATCTCCAGTAGTATTATAAAGCAATTCAACTGAGATGGTGGGCATCATTGACAGCACCTTTGGATAAGTCAACTTATGACAGAAATGGACCAACTCTCTCTGATCTATGGCTACCTCCCAAGATACAGAGAGCGACCCTCACCATATGCCCCTGATACGTGGAGCATTGGAGATCTGGAGCAAGTTAGTCCCTAAACTGGCCCCCTCACCCTCACCTCTTCTTCCAGCGGGTCTGATACCGTATCTACTGAAAGATGCTTCAGAGCCATATACCTCTATCTGGAGCGCTCTGAATGCCTTATCTCTGAGGGACATCTCCGATGGCAGCTCACTAAGATCATGGAATGACTGCGCCACAATGCTTCCTGAACTCAACCTCTCCTTCCTCCATCAACAATACCTGAAACATTACCTTAACCGCTTTAATGCAACCTTTCGGTTACGGAAGGAACTGACGCCCTTTGAAAAGCTTCTGCTTTCTAACACCAAATTGTTATGAAAAACGTCCAATTTACTGCACAACTATATAGCCCCTGCAACACCCTCCATACTGGCCTTCCTTATTAGCTGGGAAAAGGAACTCAGTATCACCTGGACGATAACGAACTTAAAACAGTTTTACGTTCTTCTCACGGCTTTTCCACCTGCATACGGATGAAGGAAAATCATTACAAGCTACTCTCTAGGTGGTACAGAAGCCCGGATTGGCTCTTCAACAAGCATCTGTCGGTGAATGATACATGCTGGTGCTGTTCCGCTCACTCAGGAAAGTACTTACACCTATGGTGGACTTGTCCTATCATTCAACCTTTTTGGTCAGAGATACAGGATTGTATGAGAAGAATTTTGCGCTCCACTATAACCCTCACACCGTCAATAATATTCCTTGCACTTCCTACCGACAAATATAGGCCTTGCAGGGACCGTCTTGCCGGTTCGGTTCGAGGAACTCATGAGTTGGATGACCAGGACCCATGTTCGCTTCTTAAAACTTTGGACCCCGTGGTTGCAATACTCCAAAGGGACATCCAACATGCCATCTTAAGACCGGTCCTGATCCACCACTACTGTGACAATCGAGGCCAACCGCAGCCCACAGCATCAAGGGCCCCCCAGCTACTCTAGGAATATCTTCCAGGTATATCCACTGGACTACCAGCTACCGCCTTCTCTGGCTTCCTCCCTTCCTTCCTTATTCCTCTCTCAACTCCTCTCTCTCCTCTTCCTTGCCTTACTTTTCCATTCTGTATGCCTATTCCTCCTCCCCGCCTTACTTCCCTTGTCACACCCTCCTCACTAGACCCACCCTTGCCATCCCACTACAAACACGACCCTACTTACCTCTTACTCTTACACTCCAATGTTCCCCTATTTCAGAGTTGAATTTAGTGGCAAGGTTCAAAGACTCTATACGGTCTTTACCCAGTACTGATATGTTACGCATTACATAAGCTATGTACCATTATGTATTATTCAGCATCACTTGTAAGCATCGTTGTAACTCACCACAACGTACTCACGAATAACTGTTCCTTGCCGCTGTATGTACAGTATTTGTTTGCATCTGTTATCACTATTGTTAATGTAAAACCAATAAAAAACTTTGAATAAAAAAAAATATATATATCAGTTATTGTGTTTCTATCATACTATATGATCATCAAACATATTGTCTGATACCTCCATGGGTGTTTAGGATTCTCTCATTCCTGTTGTTTAGGATTGTCTTATTCCTGTTATCAATACTGTAGGATAGATTAATCGATTTGGCAGTAGTCTAAATTAGCAGAATATTTAGTATTTTTATTCTTAGTTTTATACTGTCCCCTGGTGCATCTCAATAAATTAGAATATCTGTGAAACGTTCATTCATTTCAGTAATTCATAATTAGCGTCTTCCATGATTGTGTGTCCTATTGAACCAGACTGAGGGACCATTTAAAGGCTTAGGAAACTGTGGCAGGTGACACACTGAATTTACAATACTGAACTTTTTTACAATATTCAAATTTTCTTAGATTTGGGTTTTCATTTGCTTTAATCCATAATCAACATTTACAGAAATAAAACACTTGAAATGAAACACTCTGTGTGTAAAGAATCTAGAAAATATAGGAGGTCACTTTTTTAATTTAATTTAATTACTGAAAGAAATAAACGTTTCAAAGATATTCTAATTTATTGAGATGCATCTGTATGTTATGGAAACGCTTTGGAACTCTGTTGAATATAGATTGTTGTCAGTCCAATGGTGATACATCATATTATTGATATATGATGCTGATTACAGGTGGAATCTGTATATTTGACATTTAAAGGTGTGTTTTTTTTACCTTGGAGTTATCTCGAAGTTGGTGTTTGGTGCCATATCACTCTATGGTATTTAGAATACCTCCATTGGTATTATTTGATTTTTTACAGAACACCATTATGGTTAATAAAATGTTATGATACAATTATTTTTAATAATCAGTTATTAAAAGTTATGTCTTAATGATATCTGTCTGTGATAGTAATTTTGAATATAATCTGAAATAGTCTAGCTGACTCATATCCTTTTTTGCTAAATTTTACAAAATTTCCTATTATGCTGCAAGAACTCTTGTTTAGGATGTTCAAAGCACTTCTGAAATTTTCAGTTGCTGGAACAAATGGCACATACAAGAATGACTAAATAGCAGATTTTATTTTTAAATGTCATCCTGTAAGGTCTGAGCATAAACCCTGGACTATTATATGTTATCCCTTGAGAATGCATCGATGGATAACGAAGTAACCATGGGTCAGGACACCTCTCTGAGAATACGCATTGCTCATTATAACTGCTGCATGTGTGCAGTCATATCATTAAACATAAGCAGGCGATGTGTTATGTGGGGATAACACAATTATTCATATCTACTTATATCAAATGCGTCTTTCAAGATACACATTATTCACTGATCACTATGTCATGTTTGTTCAAATTGTGCTATCTTATAAGTGTATGTTTGAAAAGGTCATTTGGAAAGACATAAGACTTTTCATTACTATATTAGCTGGCAGTATACATTAAATAGAAGGCACACAAATACGTTATAATATAACGTACCTAGCAATTTTAACAATTTAAAGGACTGAATGTGGTACTATAGAATGTGTACAAGCAATTGTATGCAGTAAAACTACAGAAGTAATATAGATTGCAGGTGACTCATGAGAAGTAAAGTCACAAGTGCAAATGTTCTTCTGCAGCTTACACTATGTTTTCTATCTCATCACAAAGATTTATTCACATACTCAGTAAGTACTGGTCAATTAGGAATAAAATCTGTTTTTTCCATGTGCTTACTATGGAAGACAACACAGCGGCTATTTTCCCTTTAAGGGACATCTTAGAATTACAGATACACTTTTTTCTGCAGTGTGTGGATGGGATAATGTTTAAAGTCCATGTACTATACATGTGCTGTATCAGTGGTTTAGCTTCGTGGAAATAATATGCTGCGACTAGCCAAATAATGCAAAATACAAGCCATATAGTAACTATAAATAGTGTTAGCCCTCATGTACATATGGCAGCTCATTATGAAAAGTAATATGAAAATTTACATAAAGTTTAAGGTCTCTCTTTGCCACTGTGGTGCTACATGTTTCATCTTCTGTATTTCCTTTGAAACTCATTTAAAGATCAATAGAACGTTTTTCTTTTTGCTCACAATTCCATACAAAAAAATGTCACATTGTAAAACCAGTTAAGTCTTAGGCCCCAACTTGCAGAAAAGCCGCTTTTTTTTTTGTCAAAGTCAAGAGGGACTTCAAAAAGCAATGGGAAATATAATGGAAGCATTTATACTTTTTCCTTCCTGGCTTTGGCTCAAAAAATTCCAGCAAAATATGCAACAAAAAAAGCTACTTTTCCACAACCTGGGGTTTTATACTTATTGTAAAACTGGATGATTACAGCATGCTTCCAGACCCTAGTATGATTTTGTCTTTGGCGAACCTTGCAAGATTTGTTCTGCGAATACTCACAAGGTTCGTCTACCTGTCTTGTTTCAAGTTAGGGCCAAACTGGAAGTAGAAAGATAATAAACACATATACTCATCTTCCCTCACCTCTCCTGGTATTCCTCACGGCATTCGGTGCTGATTTAGGGTCGTCTTCTGACCTCTTCCAGCTTCCTGGCTGACATCACGTGCTCTGGGAGACCACTAAGGCCCAATGACATGAGGTGTGTCGACATCATGACACTTTAACACTGACATCAGCCAGGAGGCAAACGTTGCATGGGACTAATCTGATTTGGTCATCTCTACTAGTTAGTCACAGAGAAAGTCAGCAGGATGTCAAAAGGTTGATAAATGCATATTAATGACCTCATAGTCCTGAACATATTACTACCCTGCTTCCTGGATTAAATGATGTTCATAGAACCAGGTTTCAGAAAGATGGAGTAGTTGATAAGAATAAGTCAGTTTTCATACTGCATAAAATAGTATGAAAAAACCAAATTGTAAATATAACTGTATTCAACTAAAATTTGCAAATGGAAAGTTGTGTGTACTATGTGGAACAGAGCAGACAGAAACCCCATCAATAAATCAAATAATTCATATGACTGTGAATCTCTCAAATAGTTAATTAAAATATAATCACCTAATGAACTATACCAATCTAATATAATAAAGTACGGATCACTTGCAAGTTACAAGAGTGCTAGAAAATTGGTAGTGATCTTCACTACCAAAAAATAATACTATATTTTATAAAAATGACTATGTGAAACATAAACACATCATCTGCTCAGTCTAATGGAGGATTATGCTTAAAAAGGACCAGTCACCCCTCCTGACTTTTAGTAAATACTTTTACCCTTCTTAAATAAATAATTCTGGAGCATCTGTTCTTAGAACTGTGCATTATGTTGTTCCTCTTTGATTTTACCTGGAATGTATGGATATTTGTCATTACTCTAGTCAAAGGAGGGTTGTCCCTACACATAGACCCGTGATGGTGAACTTATGGCACGCGTGCCAGAGAGGGCACGCAGAGCCTTCTCAGTTGGCATGGGCACTGTCGCCATGATCACTCACTAATGGGGAATCCGGTACAGGATTCCCCGTTGGTGAGCGATCGCTTCTTTCAGCTGTATGTGCATATGTACATAAAGCTGAAAGCTGTCAGTGTAAGCCGCGGTCTGCGGAACTGCGGCCTACACTGACTGCAGAGTGTGACCTCTGCCCCGGCGCAGGCGCTATGACATAAATCATCAGCGCCTGCGATCAGAAGAAGAAGGAGGACGCTCTTCGTGGGACTGCAGCTCTTCGTGGGACAAGGTAAGTAACATAAACTACTGTGTTAGGGCCTTCTGTGGAGCATATACTACTGTATGGGGGACACTGTGAAGCATCTAATACTGCGTGGGGGACACCGTGAAGCATCTAATACTGTGTGGGGGACACTGTGAAGCATAAACTACAATGTGGGACCCACAGTGAAGCATATACTACTGTGTGGGACCCACTCTGAAGCATATACTACTGTGTGGGGGCCCACTGTGAAGTATATACTACTGTGTGGGGGCCCACTGTGAAGCATATACTACTGTGTTGGGGGGGCTTATTGTGAAGCATATAATGTGGGTGGGGGCCCAAAGTGGAACATATAATACTGTGCGGGGGCCTCTGTGGAGTATATAATACTGTGTGGGAGCCTCTGTGGAGCATATAATACTGTGCGGGCACCTCTGTGGAGCATATAATACTGAGTGGGGGCCACTCTGGAGCATATAATATGGTCTGGAGGCCACTTCGGAGCGCATTGTACTGTGTGGGGGCCCTTCATTATTTATATCACACAGTATCTGTTTTATAGCAGACATGTGATATTATTACAGGCTGTTATAACATTGCACGGTCACTATAAAACAGATCCTGGTTAATTTAAGGTTAAATTGCCGTGTTGGCACTTTGCGATAATTTAGTGGGTTTTGGGTTGCAGTTTGAGCACTCGGTCTCTAAAAGGATCGCCATCACTGACATGTCCAGTCAATACTGAATGTGTCAGATGGTGTCTAGTATTGTAGTTGTTATAATATTAGGAATACAGATATTTACTAAACAGATATGTCAGGTGCAGGACACATCCTCTAAGTATAATACTCCATTAGACTGAGCATCTGAATTGTTCAGAATTTCACATAGTAAGTCATAGCAGAACATGTCATTCTATGCCTAGATTCACATGACCAATTTTCACACATGAAACTTTATCCATATGTTCGCCGGATTTCCTGGCCTGAACAGTGTGCAGGGAAAGGAACTCCTAGCATTATAGTTATATATAATGCTAGTAGTCCTGGCCTGCCTGTGACATAATGTCCAGTAGTGAATATAGTACGGGACAGTATGTCGCTGGGAGGCAGGAACTCCTAGCATCATAGATAACTATAATTCTAGGATTCCCTCTCTCTAAGGAAGGATTCTCCAGCAATGTTATCTCTTAAGGAATACAAGTATTTATATTAGGAAAGGGGACATGTTGACTTATAAAGTGGAATTTTCTATATGGCTGAAGCCCTACGTTGCCAAAACACAGCGGCAAAAAACGCTGCCTTTTACAGTACCTTCAAAGTAAAAGGGATTCTGGCTAATCCCATCCACACATTGCAGAAAAAAATCTGCATGCAGAACAGATGCGTTTTCAAAAACAAGTTAACATCAGGTCAATGAAGTGTACATGGCAGATACTGCAGTGTACTAGTAAATGGCAAGACAATGTAATGTACTGGTAAATGTTATTCCAATGTAGTATACTAGTAAATGGCAGACACTGCAGTGTACCTATTAAATGGCAGGTCAATGAAGTGTAGTAGTAAATGGCAGACCAATGTGTAGCGCACTAGTAAATGGTAGGTCAATGAATTGTACTAGTAAGTAGCAGGTAAAGGTCGTGTACTAGTTAATGGCAGATCAATGAAGTGTACTATTAACAGACAACCAATTGAACAAAGCGGCAGCCATTAACAGAGACAGTCTGCTCACATATAGAGAGACCCAGAAAGATGCCCGAGTGCCCCTAGTAGTCACCCACAGCTGGAGATCCTACGAAGGATTGCCAAGGAGCTCCAACCTGTGCTACATAGGGACAACAGGCTCAAGGACATATTTCCAGTCCCCCCTCTCCTTTCCTTTCGACAACCACCAAACCTGAGGCGTATTATCGTCCGGAGTGCCCTGAAGGCCCCAACTGAAAATGGCACCTCACCTTGCCTACATAAAAGGTGCATGACCTGCAAGCACATCCACACCGCTGACAGTGTACCTATCCCACAGTCACAACAGGTGCACAGAATTAGGGGGACATTTTCCTGCAGGTCTTCCAATGTGGTGTACCTCATAATGTGTGTGCAATGTCCCACCACAGGCCTCTATGTGGGGGAAACAGGGCAGAGACTCAGTCAACGAATGAACTCACACAGATCCACCATTAATAACAGCAGAACCGATCTCCCAGTGGCCGCACATTTCTCCGGAGAAAACCACTCTATTGAAGATTTGCGGGTTGTGGTTTTAATGGGACATTTTAAGACACAGGAGAAAAGAAAAGAATGGGAGTATAAATTTATGCAAAAATTTCAAACTCTGCAATTTGGACTTAATATTCATGCCAGCTTCATGTCACACTATGTATGAACCATGAACTGAACTCAATATTGATGCCAGCTTCAAATCACACTATGTATGACCTGTGAGGGACACAAATCACCTCCTGATAGCAAACAGATAACAGCAAGAATTACTGATCCCTCCGTCACGCACCACAAGTTTCCAGACTGTTTTTTTGACCTGTTGTAAATAACTTCTCTACTTAGATTGCAATTTTTTTTTAAGGATTCTAAAATGCTTTGAAAACCATGTGTATAAAAATCTGTTAATTTTCAGTTCTTGTATCACACCATGTCTGATGAAGGGAGCGAGCACTCCTGAAAGCTTACTTATAAATATACTCAGTTAGCCTCTAAAAGGTATCGCCTGATTTCTTCACTCTTCCAGTGTACTATTAACTGGCAGACCAATGTAGTATACTAGAAATTGACAGGTCAATGAAGTGTACTAGTAAATGGCAGATCAATGAACTGTACTAGTAAATGGCAGTTCAATGTAGTATACAAGTAAATGTCAGGTTAATATACTGTATTAGTAAATGGCAGACCAATGTAGTGTTGCAGCAGAGCAGCTGCCATCTTTAAGGACTCGTCAACCGCCATAATCGCACGGCAGATGTCGGGAAGGGGTTAAATTAACTAGGGCTTATTTTTGGAGTAGGGCTTATGTTTCAAGCCTACTCCAAAAAACCTGGAAAATCTAGCTAGGGCTTATTTTTGGGGTAGGTCTTATTTTTGGTGAAACACGGTAGTAAATATCAGGTCAATGTAGTGTAAAAGTAAATGGCAGACCAAAGTAATGTAGTAATAAATGGCAGATCAATGTAGTGTACTAGTAAATATCAGGTCAATGAAGTGTACTACCGTGTTTCTCTGAAAATAAGACAGGGTCTTATATTATTTTTTTCTCCGAAAAGAGGGCTAGGGCTTATTTTTGGGGTAGGTCTTAATTTTTTCCATGAACAACAATCACACATTTGATCGCTTTTTATTTCAACTGTTTTCAAAGGTGAAACAGCGAAAAAAACAGCAGTTCAGCACTTTTTGATTATATTTTTTTTCGCTATGGCATTCACTATAGAGGTAAAATATTTTTATAAATTTGTAGAGTGGGCATTTTCGGACACAGGGATACCTAATGTGTATGTGTTTCACAGTAATATTTTATTTTTATATGTATTCTAGTGAAAGTGGGAGGGGGCTTGAACTTTTATTATTTAGTGTTTTTTATATTAACTTTTTTTTTTACTATTAACCCCTCCTAGGGGGTTTGAACCTGCAATCATCCCATAGACTGCAATACATCGTATTGCAGTCTATGGGAGAATATCTACATTACTAATGAGCCGGCCTCAATAGTAATATTCCTTTGACAGGCATGGTAGCCTTCATAAGGCTCCCAGCTGTCAAAGGAACAGGTCAGCTCCCGCAATTTCGCCGTGTGGGAGCCAACCTGCAATGTGAAAGGTACGGTTCCGGTGGGGATCGGCCCGGGGAGAGTTTTTCTGCTTTGGGGGGTCACGGACTGGCACACCCAACAATGCCTGCGATCAGAGTGAACTCTGATCACCGGCATTAACTGCGGGTCTCCGCTGTACAAGGAGACCCGGTATAGTAGCTATAGGGGGTGGGGACTGGGGGGAAGCGTGGAGGTCACGCAATGCCCGCGGTCAGAGTCCATTCTGATCGCGGGCATTAACTCCAGTGGTTGTGCTACTTTGGTGGGAAGGAGGGGGGGGGGGGTCACGCTCAACAATGCCCGCAATCAGGGTAGACACTGATCGCGGGCATTTACTCCAGGTCTCTGCGGAGACCCGGTACGGCAGCTATGGTAGCCGCTCAGGAGCACAGCGGCCGCCATCTTTAACGACTCGGCATCCGCTCTAATCGCACGGTAGATGTCGGGAAGGGATTAAATTAGCTAGGGCTTCTTTTTGGAGTAGGGCTTATATTTCAAGCCTACTCCAAAAAACCTGGAAAATATAGCTAGGGCTTATTTTCCAGGTAGGTCTTATGTTTGGAGAATGGTAACGGTAGTTAATGGCTGACGAATGTAGTGTCATAGTGAATAGGAGATGAGAGTAGTGTACTTGTAAATGACAAGTCAGTGTAGTGTACTAGTAAATGACAAGTCAGTGTAGTGTACTAGTAAATGGCAGGTCAGTGTAGTGTACTAGTAAATGGTAGGTCAGTGTAGTGTACTAGTAAATGGAAGGTCAGGGTAGTGTGCTAATAAATGGCAGGTTAGGGTAGTGTGCTAATAAATGGCAGGTCAGGGTAGTGTGCTAATAAATGGCAGGTCAGGGTAGTGTGCTAATAAATGGCAGGTCAGGGTAGTGTGCTAATAAATGGCAGGTCAGGGTAGTGTGCTAATAAATGGCAGGTCAGGGTAGTGTGCTAATAAATGGCAGGTCAGGGTAGTGTGCTAATAAATGGCAGGTCAGGGTAGTGTGCTAATAAATGGCAGGTTAGGGTAGTGTGCTAATAAATGGCAGGACAGGGTATTGTATTTGTAAATGACAAGTCAATGTAGTATGCTAATAAATGGCAGGTCAGTGTAGTGTGCTAATAAATGGCAGGTCAGTGTAGTGTGCTAATAAATGGAAGTTAGGGTGGTGTGCTAATAAATGGTAGGTTAGGGTCGTGTGCTAATAAATGGACGGTTAGGGTAGTGTACTTGTAAATGACAAGTCAATGTAGTGTGCTAATAAATGGCAGGCCAGTGTAGCGTGCTAATAAATGGCAGGTCAGGGTAGTGTGCTAATAAATGGCAGCTCAGTGTAGTGTGCTAATAAATGGCAGGTCAGGGTTGTGTGCTAGTAAATGGCAGGTTAGGGTAGTGTGCTAGTAATTGTCAGGTTAGGGTAGCGTGCTAATAAATGGTAGGCCAGGGTTGTGTGCTAATAAATGGCAGGTCAGGGTAGTGTGCTAATAAAAGGTAGGTCAATGTATTGTGCTAATAAATGGCAGGTCAGGGTTGTGTGCTAATAAATGGCAGGTCAGTGTAGTGTGCTAATAAATAGCAGGTCAGGGTAGAGTGTTAATAAATGGCAGTTCAGGGTAGTGTGCTAATAAATGGCGGGTTATGGTACTGTGCTAATAAATGGCAGGTAAGTGTAGTGTGCTAGTAAATGGCAGGTCAGGGTAGTGTGCTAATAAATGGCAGGTCAGGGTAGTGTGCTAATAAATGGCAGGTCAGGGTAGTGTGCTAATAAATGGCAGGTGAGGGTAGTGTGCTAATAAATGGCAGGTTAGGGTAGTGTGCTAATAAATGTCAGGTTAAGGTAGTGTGCTAATAAATGGCAGTTTAGGGTAGTGTGCTAATAAATGGCAGGTCATGGTAGTGTGCTAATAAATGGCAGGTCAGTGTAATGTGCTAATAAATGGCAGGTCAGGGTAGTGCGCTAATAAATGGCAGTTCAGTGTAGTGTGCTAATAAATGGCAGGTTAGGGTAGTGTGCTAATAAAAGGCAGGTTAGGGTAGTGTGCTAATAAATGGCAGGTTAGGGCAGTGTGCTGATAAATTGCAGGTCAGTGTAGAGTGCTAATAAATGGCAGGCCAGGTAGTGTGCTACTAAATGGCAAATCAGGGTAGTGTGCTAATAAATGGCAGGTCAGTGTATTGTGCTAATAAATGGCAGGTTAGGATAGTGTGCTAATAAATGGCAGGTCAGGGTATTGTGCTAATAAATGGAAGGTCAGGGTTTTGTACTAGTAAATGGCAGGTTAGGGTAGTGTGAAAGTTTATGGCAGGTCAGTGTAGTGTGCTAATAAATGGCAGGTTAGGGTAATGTGCTAATAAATAGCAGGTCAGGGTAGTATGCTAATAAATGGCAGTTCAGTGTAGTGTGCTAATAAATGGCAGGTCAGGATAGTGTGCTAATAAATGGCAGGTTAGGGTAATGTGCTAGTAAATGGCAGGTTAGGGTAGTGTGCTAATAAATGGCAGGAAAGGATTGTGTGCTAATAAATGGCAGCTCAGGGTTGTGTGCTAGTAAATGGCAGGTTAGGGTAGTGTGAAAGTTTATGGCAGATCAGGGTAGTGTGCTAATAAATGGCAGGTCAGGGTAGTGTGCTGATAAATGGCAGGTCAGGGTAGTGTGCTAATAAATGGCAGGTCAGTGTAGTGTGCTAATAAATGGCAAGTTAGGGTAGTGTGCTAATAAATGGCAGGTCAGTGTAGTGTGCTAATAAATGTCAGGTCAGAGTAGTGTGCTGATAAATGGCAGATCAGTGTGGTGTGCTAATAAATGGCAGGTCAGGGTAGTGTGCTAATAAATGGCAGGTTAGGGTAGTGTGCTAATAAATGGCAGGTCAGGGTACTGTGCTAATAAATGGCAGGTCAGGGTAGTGTGCTAATAAATGGCAGGCTAGGGTAGTGTGCTAATAAATGGCAGGTTAGGTTCATGTGCTAATAAATGGTAGGTTAGGGTAGTGTACTTGTAAATGGCAAGTCAATGTAGTGTGCTAATAAATGGCAGGTCAGTGTAGTGTGCTAGTAAAAGGCAGGTCAGTGTAGTGTGCTAGTAAATGGCAGGTTAGGGTAGTGTGCTAATAAATGGCAGGTAGGTGTAGTGTGCTAATAAATGGCAGATTTGGGTAGTGTTCTAATAAATGGCAGGTCAGTGTAATGTGATAATAAAAGGCAGGTCAAGTAGTGTGCTAATAAATGGCAGGTTAGGGTAGTGTGCTAATAAATGGCAGGTTAGGGTAGTGTACTTGTAAATGACAAGTCTATGGAGTGTGCTAATAAATGTCAGGTTTGGGTAGTGTGCTAATAAATGTCAGGTTAGGGTAGTGTGCTTATAAATGGCAGGTCAGGGTAGTGTGCTAATAAATGGCAGGTTAGGGTAGTGTGCTAAGAAATGGCATGCTAGGGTAGTGTGCTAATAAATGGCAGGTTAGAGCCGTGTGCTAATAAATTGCATGTTAGGGTAGTGTACTTGTAAATGGCAAGTCACTGTAGTGTGTTAGTAAATGGCAGGTCAGTGTAGTTTGCTAGTAAATGTCAGGTTAGGGTAGTGTGCTAATACATGGCAGGTTAGGGTAGTGTGCTAAGAAATGGCAGGTCAGGGTAGTGTGCTAATAAATGGCAGTTCAGTGTAGTGTGCTAATAAATGGCAGGTTAGGGTAGTGTACTAATAAATGGCAGGTTAGGGTAGTGTGGTAAGAAATGGCAGGTCAGGGTAGTGTGCTAATAAATGGCAGGTTAGAGTAGTGTGCTAATAAAATGTCAGGTTAGGGTAGTGTGCTAATAAATGGCAGGTTAAGGTTGTGTGCTAATAAATGGCAGGTTAGGGTAGTGTACTTCTAAATGACAAGTCAATGTAGTGTGCTAATAAATGGCAGGTCAGGGTAGTGTGCTAATAAATATCAGGTTAGGGTAGTATGCTAATAAATGGCAGGTCATGGTAGTGTGCTAATAAATGGCATGTCAGGTAGTGTGCTAATAAATATCAGGTTAGGGTAGTATGCTAATAAATGGCAGGTCATGGTAGTGTGCTAATAAATGGCAGGTCATGGTAGTGTGCTAATAAATGGCAGTTCAGGGTTGTGTGCTAGTAAATTGCAGGTTAGGGTAGTGTGAAACTTTATGGCAGGTCAGGGTAGTGTGCTAGTAAATGGCAGGTCAGAGTTTTGTGCTAATAAATGGCAGGTTAGGGTAGTGTGCTAATAAATGGCAGGTCAAGATTGTGTGCTAATAAATATCAGGTCAATTTATTGTGCTAATAAATGGCAGGTCAGCGTAGTATGCTAATAAATGGCAGGTCAGGGTAGTGTGCTAATAAATGGCTGGTCAGCGTAGTGTGCTAATAAATAGCAGGTCATGGTAGTGCGCTAATAAATAGCAGATCAGGGTAGTGTGCTAATAAATGGCAGTTCAGGGAATTGTGCTATTAAATGGCAGGTCAGGGTAGTGTGCTAATAAATGGCAGGTTATGGTAGTGTGCTAATAAAAGGCAGGTTATGGTAGTGTGCTTAAAAACAGCAGGTCACTGTAGTGTACTAGTTAAAGACTGTAAATTACCCCCAACCTCATTTGTCTTTTATAGTGAGCCTCTACACCTGCTTTGGAACAATTTTTGCTTGGTACACTAGATAGATTTTCCAACCAGTATAAGTTACTGTACTTGACACCTCTAAAGTTGCTCTAAAATCCTGTGACTGAAAATGCTGAGTCAATGGATTTATAACATATCCTTCAGCAATGCTTAGAAGTCATATACAGTATTCACATATTCATTTAAGTGGTAAGTTTTCACAGCCATAACACTGTTATTATTAATTTTCTTGGACTTAGATGTGGATATGTAATTATCTACTGTATAAATGGTTGTAGAGGTCAAATTGAATATAATGTGCCACAGATCAGAGGTGTTGCTAGAATCTTCAGGATCGAAATGCGAAATCTATAACAAGACACCCACTTACCATGTGCTATATATAATACTAGTATTTTATTATGCTGTAATGAGGTCTTTGGGCTTTCTCAGCCTCCAGGGGGTTGGCAGCGATTACTGTGTCTGCACCCCCTATAGCTACTACCCTGCCACAGATGTGATCACCTTGGTTAAATGTGAAGCAACTGAAAGTTAAGACCGGGGCCCCATGTGGCGTAAACGCATGTCAATTATACCTACGGAAACGTCAGTGGTTTCCCTATAGGTATAATTGAATCAGAAAGTCCCCAGAGGAAACCTCTGCGGACTTTCTGTGAAAGCGCTGCAGGAAAAACCACGATGCATTTCCAACGCGTTTTTTTCCCACAGCGCATTTTTTACTGCAGCCCGCTATGTGGGACCTAAGCCTAAAGTAGTGTTCTGACAATACCCATTTATTCTTTATCCATACTGCATATATCTGTAAGCAACAAGAACTGTGGCATGTTTAATTATTCTTCCCTATAATCATTCCTTCTAGGGTAGAATATGATACTCTGATATCTCCAAGAGACACCATACAGCGGGAACATGGGGTGTCAAAAGTCCAGTAATACAGACCAATAGGGACTCCATGTTCACGAAAGTGCTGACACTGAAGCAATATGACCTTGGTAGAGTAAGTAGTTTGGTCCAAAGATTTGCTTTGGGTCATGTTTGGATTTTTATTTTTTACTTCTTGCTTTCCAAAAGCCACAACTTTTTATTTTTCCATTCACAGAACCCTGTGAGGGCTTAATTTTTGCTCAAGAAGTTGTACTTCGTAGTGGTACCATTTAGTGTTCCATATTATGTACTGGGAAACTAAAAAAAAAAATTCAGAATAGGGTGGAATTATAGAAAAACTGTGATTGTGCCACATTCTTATGGGTTTTGTTTTTACAGTGTTCACTGCGCTGCCAAAATGACGTTACCTACTATATTCAGTGGGTTGAAAACATTTTTTTTTGGAGTTGCCATAATTTGACACCCAGAACTTTTTTATATTTACGTATACGGGGCTGCGTAAGGCGTCTTTTTGTGCACTTTTTATTTGTCCAATTTTGAGGAATGTGTGATGTTTTAATTGCTTTATATTAGGTATTTCAGGAAGGCAAAATGGCAAAAATACCGTATGGGAAAAATATGCATAATTTGTTTATGTTTGGGTTTGTATATTTATTTTTATTTCAGATCTAGGCAAAGGGGCAGTTAAGGGGCAGCTGCTAAGCAAAATTTGAAATGGAAGTTTTTTATTTTTTTTTTAATGTTTAACATTTTTTTTTTAATGTTTTATTAAACCCCTAGGGGGCTTGAAGCTGCGATCATTAGATTGCTTGTCCTATAGACTGCAATACAACTATATTGCAGTCCATGGTGAAATCTCAATATTTCTATTGAAGCCTACCAAAAGCAAGCCTCAATATAGATCTAGTAAAGACAGGCCTAGGAGCCTTCACAAGGCTCCTGGCTGTTATGGAGACAGGACAGTTTCCGCAACTAGAAAAGTAGGATCTTGTGGGTATTTGTTGGGGGGCCACATGGAGGAGATCGGGACCTTAAAAAGTTAAAATGCCCACAATTAGTGAGAACTCTGAGCACCTGCTTTAGCACCAGGTCTCTTCTGTATAGATCAGTGGAGATCCGGTGGCTATGATGGACGCTCAACTTATGAGCAGCCTCCATGTTTAAAGAATGACATCCACTGTACCATTATGTCAGATTTATTTATTTATTTTTACACACAGTGTTTATATTGGAAAAAAACTATGGTATGAAAAATCAGGTTTTTTTGGTGTTATCATGCCAGCAGTGTGGCTAGTGCAACTACAGAATTTGAAGAAAAATTTATGGTAGCCTGGAAATTGCCAAAAATGATCCTGTTATGAGAGCAGATGCCACAGCATCATTGCGCTAGAGAAATGAATGACAAATACAGAAAATAAAGAATTGAGTTGTTTTTTCATTTAAATAAAAGATGTCAAAAATATTCCTTTATGGAAGCATTTACAGACTTTCAAGAAAAATTTGTCGCAGACTCAGCCAAGCTGTGAATACAGCTTAGGGTGGGTTCACACTTGCGCTTGAGTCCGTCCGCTGCCAATCCAAGTGAAAATCTCGTGAAACAGGATAGGCACCGGATAGCGACAGATTAGCGACGCATTACTTAAAAACCCATTCATTTGAATGGGTTTTTAAAGCAATGCGCGGGTGTCCGATTGCACCCTCTGCGCTATCCGGTGCCTATCCAGTTTCCCGAGATTTTCACTCGGATTGGCAGCGGACGGACTCAAGCGCAAGTGTGAACCCACCCTTATCCTGATAATATGCAAATTTTGCCTGCCTTTGGAGGCAGGGCAAAGTTCTCCTCTTTTGGCTTTGTAGTGATGGTCTAAAAGCATGGCAATCCAAGAAAACACGTGTTGTTATATAAGCAACAAAGCATACAGCCTGCCAGGCTTGCAAGTATGTACCCAGGGAACTCCCATAGTTGATCTTCTTGGCTAGAGTGTTGGTAATCGTCAATATCCTCAACATCATCGCCTTGAAACAAATAAGGGTCAGCCTCCTCCATGACCGTGAAATATCACGGCCCACTCTGCATCTAAAGGAAAGTTTTTCTCCATCTCCTTCTGGTGTCTAGGAATCCCAGGTCCTCCACCATGAGGAACCAGAACCAGTTCTTCAACCTCCTCCAGTTCCTATTGGACCACCCCAGAGTGGTGACAGTGACCAAAAGGTGGACATTGTCCTTCTTCAATCCCTTGTTGCATGAGTGTATTTCTTGTAAGATATACATTACAATGATACAATGATTTTAAAATAACACATTCCCTCTATGGTTTACTTCATGCAGTAATCATTCACCACATACTGCTGCTCCCATCTCCATCTGCACTTCACCTTACACCCATGAAATGAAGGAGGGGGAATAAAAGCAATGGTGAAGTTGGGTGCAGGAAGTGGTACCAGTGAGAAGGAACTGCCTTGTGTTGGAACTGGGCCTGCACAAACTGGGTGGTGTCCGTACTAGCACCTCATCTTAATGCGTTTTTGGATTAGGCCCTGCTGCTCAAAACACTGACTCAGTGTGCTGAGAAGGCCCAAAATTTCTGCTCCAGGTGTCCATGGTGGAGTGCATCTTTCCCAACATTGACATACCTAAAGAAGGGCCCACATTCTCCAACACATGGTGATATAAAGCAGAAATAGTTTACCTAGAGAAATAATGATAGATAGATATCGTCCATTGAAGCTGAGATCATATCGGTTGGCAAAATGCAGTGGAATCTACTAAGTGGTATGTCAGTGACTCCACCTCCAGCATCTTGGCCATGTGCAAGGTAAGTTGCCGAACCATCAGTCATTGGGCACATATTGCAATTTTCCTGGACGCACATAGATGCTGGATGTTGGAATGAAGGAGGAGAAGGAGTAGGAGACAGTGATGATAATAAAATTCACTTTCCTTAGCAGTGAAATTTCGAAATGGGAAAGAATCACACATAGCTTCTGCTACTACCACCTGAGCTTGCCTTAGGTCTTACCCAGGCTGGTATTTTTTGATGCTGGGGCTGATCATCAGCTGGAATTGTTACTATTACTACTTGCACCTCTCTCTTCCTCTGATGTTACCTTGTCACCCATACCTGGTTGCCAGGTTCTATCCACAACAGAATCACTGAATCATGATCTGCAATGTCAGCGTCATCCCTACTTTTTTATGAATCAACATTGCTTTGGAATTTTTGTACATCTTCATAATACCAACATGACTACCATCAGTAACTCACTCCCTGCCACTACCTCCATCATCAATAGTCATGTATTCCGTGGGCGTGGCCTAACACTGAATGCAGCCAGACATGTTTCATCTCGTCTCCGGCATAGACCCGGCTAATTCACTGCCTACTTTTCCTACTTGGTTTCTCCACCTCTATTTCACTGCTCCTGTACTGCTGACCCAGCAGGTTTCACCCAAAAGCCTGCCGGCATCCATGCCGCAGTCCAGATGGAGGGAACCCGGAGGATGGGAGTAGTAGTGGCGGATGATGTGCCACCAGGTAGGCCGAGCACACTCAACCAGTATCCCCAGCTCTGCTCCTAGGCTGGACACCGATGAGGGGTCCTGCAGCACTACCCGATGGTGGTGATAATAGTAGTTCCTTACCAGTTGGAGAGGGGACCTTTCTACTCTGAGCTGGTATGATAGTGTTCGGAAGGGCCCTGATGGTTATGCAGAAATGACTCAGGAAGGCAGTTGTCCATTTGAAACAGGTTGGAACTTTACTCAGCAACTGAACAGTAAAAAACAGCAGCTTTCAAATAGGGGTTGTAGTCCTCCAGTACTCAACTCCCCCAGTGATGTTAAAGGGAGTCTATCATTAGAAAAACACCTTTTTAACAAATGGCACATTGGAATAGCCTTTAAAAAGGCTATTCTACTTCTACCTTCCATTCTTTTCTTCTCCCCGACGTTTCTGATAAAATGCGTTTCTTCTGTTATGTTAATTACGATCACAGAGGGCATTCCCTCTGTGCTCCGAGCACACCCCGCGTCATAACTTTCCACCGCCCCTTAGCTCATTGTGTTCACTCCCCTCTTCCTCTTCTCCAGATCTTCTGCCTTTTGCAGGAATCGGACGCAGCACTGTAACAGATCACTGGAAAATGGCGGCCCGGGCAGAGCCGACTGCGTATGCCTGGGCCGCCATTTTCCAGTGGTCTGTTACAAAGCTGCGACTGATGCCTGTTAAAGGCAGAAGATACGGAGAAGAGGAAGAGGGGAGTGAACACAATGAATTTAGGGGGCGGTGCTCAGAGCACAGGGGGAACGCCCCCGTTGCTCCACGATTGCAATTTGCATAACGGATTTTATCAGAAACTGCGGGGGAGAAGAAAAGAATGGAAGGTAGGAGTAGAATAGCCTTTTTAAAGGGGGCTCTACTTCAGAGTAGTACTGACAGGGGTCTGGTTACCTTGTGGAAGGTGCCAGGACAACACCTCCTGTCAATGGACTCCACTGCTCCTCCTGGCACAATGTCCAAAATGATGACAGGGCTCAGGGCTGTATCTAGTAGAGCCTTGGGCTGTATCTTCCTCCTCAAGGGCTGTGTTGGAAACCGTTAGGCCTCAGTCTCCAGTACTGACTTACACTGTCCACTGCTAGACTGAGCTCTAATGGTCTCCCTGGAGACTTTCATCTACCAGATCCCACCCAGTGGCCTGTGATAGGCCAGGGCTGGGTTTGAATGACAGGGGGAACCACAGGGTAAACAACATGGGGAAAGATGCAAATACAGTACATGAAACACAGAACATTGGACACAGGACATACAAACATAACCCAGAGGCATAAAGACAAAGTATAAGCAAGAGCACTCTAGGATGCTGTAGTGAGCTGCTGCGCCACGTGGAGTGGCCACCATTTTACCTGCCTCACAGCAATGCAGCCTGACTCCTTTCCCTGCTGTGCTGTCCTTGCGGCATCTACCTTCTCTGCATTTGGGTCCTAGACCTGCTAGGATCCTCCTTGGCTGCTGTCTGCTCTGCTGGCTGTTTTTCAGGAGATAGTCTGCTGCCATTCCTCGGCCTCCCTCCATCCTCCAGTGTTGATCCTCCGCTTGTCTGCACATGTGAGTTCTTGGCCTCCCTTCTCCTGCGTATTGGGTCCTCACTGGTGCTGGCTACTGAATGCTGCTCCAGTCTTTGCCATTCTGTTGTACTGTGGGTGGCCATTTTGGACTTGTTACTTTTATACTGGCTTCCACATTGGCAGGGGGCACTATTGGAGACATACTTCAACTTTTCCTGGATTACACGCTCTGATCCCTGCTAAAGCTGCAACATTCTGATATCTGCAGTGGTGCCTATGCCTGAAGTTCAGCGTCCTTCAAGCCGGCCCGCCATGTACAGTTAATGTCTCATGAAGGACTCCAGCTGGATGATCCAGATCCAGAGACCTCTGTGTACTTGGCACCTGAAATGCAAACAGGCGTTAGACCCTCCTAGACCTCCACGCCCCCTGCTGACTCCCCCGAGCCCCCTTGATAAGTATTTGGACACTTGCTTTGTGTTAATTCCAGATTTATCAGTATGGACATTGCTAATTACTTCTACAGTTATTCCTGTACTCTTGTGGTTTAGGCCTAAACTTTACCATATTCTCAAGATGCATCTCATGGCCTTAGTTTTCTTTTTGTGTTTTCCATAGTCACTATATTGGTGATACTGTTTTTAATTTTTTCATACTACTTTTCCCGAGCAGTTCCTGAAATTATACTCATACTTCCCAAGACTTTTTGACCTGTATAGTCCTCTTTAACTGCAAGATGTTTCGCATTTCCTTCTTTTCCTCTCATGTGTAAGATTGTCTCACATAATGTAAGGGCATTTATTTCCCCTCAGAAACGTCGTAATGTGTTTCTTCAATTTGAGAAGCTGCAACCCAATATTCTCTGCATTCAGAAATCCCATTTCACCCCCAGCTGTATTCCTGTTACACCCTTATTGGTCATGCCCCTAATCAATCTAAGAGCAGGGGAGTAGCGGTCCTGGTCAGGAATTCTTTCTCCCTCCAAATTGATATTTGATGGTAGACCCTCAAGGGCAATACATCATTGTTCAGTGTTGCCTTTGTGGTCAGCAACTATGTTTAGTCAATTCCTATGCGTCCACAAGCCTATCACAAGACCCCTTATTACAGTCTCAAATCTGCTTAATACCCTCTCACAGTTTGTGTAACTCTCTGGCCATAAACATTATACCTCCAAATTAAAAATATTGCACTTTAATGTCCCCTCCCCCACACAAAAATGAATAACCTTAAATTTTGGCTTTCAAACACAAGTTTATCTTGGAGTAAACCTATGTAGTCTCCTAGACACCCATTTTAAATGGAATTCAGCCATACTGGATCCTGAAGCTCTTAAAGGACCTCACTGCTTGGAATTGCTCCACCTTATCTTGGATTGGTAGGATTCACGGTTAAAATGATCACTCTATCTCACATTCTTTACTATTTCCGTTACCTGACCCTGGTAAGCTCCTCCTCTTTAGCTGGTCTACAGGGGGAAATCTTTAACTTTATATGGGCATACACGCATCCGCACATCCGGAGACGGATCATGTATTACCATAAAAGGCTGGGTGGCCTAGCGGTACCTAATCTTTATAAATATTACATCGCTGCCAGGCTCTCACAAATCTGTGCCATCTACAATGTGGTAGACTGCCCACAGTGGGTAGCCTAAAATCAACCCTGGTCGCCCTGGCCTCGCTTCGAGCTCTTTTATGGACTCCACAATCAACGTGCCTCCCACTCCCAGCGATCGCTAAAGTGACCAATAATATGCTACAACTATGGAGGAGAGTCCGTTTTAGTTTTAGGTTACAAAGCCCGATATCGCTTCTACTCCCTCTATTTTATAACCCTCTCTTCCCTCCTGGCCTATACCCTGAGGTGTTTGTTAGGTGAATACAAGCCAGGTTCAGGTTTCTCAATGTCTTTCTCTGTAATAGGCGGGTATTCACCAAAGATTACTTCATTCACACATACAGTGGGTACGGAAAGTATTGAGACCCTTTTAAATTTTTCACCCTTTGTTTAATTGCAGCCATTTGCTAAAAGCAAAAAAGTTCATTTTATTTCTCATTAATGTACACTCAGCACCCCATCTTGACAGAAAAAAAAACAGAAATGTAGATGTTTTTGCAAATTTATTAAAAAAGAAAAACTGAAATATCACATGGTCATAAGTATTCAGACCCTTTGCTCAGTATTGAGTAGAAGCACCCTTTTGAGCTAGTACAGCCATGAGTCTTCTTGGGAATGATGCAACAAGTTTTTTACATCTGGATTTGGGGATCCTCTGCCATTCTTCCTTGCAGATCCTCTCCAGTTCCATAAGGTTGGATGGTGAACGTTGGTGGACAGCCATTTTCAGGTCTCTCCAGAGATGCTTAATTGGGTTGAGGTTAGGGCTCTGGTTGGGCCAGTCAAGAATGGTCACAGAGTTCTTCCGAAGCCACTCCTTTGTTATTTTAGCTGTGTGCTTTGGGTCATTGTCTTGTTGGAAGGTAAACCTTCGGCCCAGTCTGAGGTCCAAAGCACTCTGAAAGAGGTTTTCTTCCAGGATATCTCTGTACTTGGCTGCATTCATCTTTCCTTCAATTGCAACCAGTCGTCCTGTCCCTGCAGCTGAAAAACATCCCCACAGCATGATGCTGCCACCACCATGTTTCACTGGTGGGATTGTATTGGGCAGGTGATGAGCAATGCCTGGTTTTCTCCACACATACAGAATAGAATTAACGCCAAAAAGTTCAATCTTTGTCTCATCAGACCAGAGAATCATATTTTTCATAGTCTGAGAGTCCTTCATGTGTTTTTTGGCAAACTCTATGCGGGCTTTCATATGTCTTGCACTGAGGAGAGGCTTCCTTCGGGCCACTCTGCCATAAAGCCCTGACTGGTGGAGGGCTGCAGTGATAGTTGACTTTGTGGAACTTTCTCCCATCTCCCTACTGCATCTCTGGAGTTCAGCCACAGTGATCTTTGGGTTCTTCTTTACGTCCCTCACCAAGGCTCTTCTCCCACGATTGCTCAGTTTGGCTGGACGGCCAGGTCTAGGATGAGTTCTGGTCGTCCCAAACTTCTTCCATTTAAGGATTATGAAGGCCACTGTGCTCTTAGGAACCTTGAGTGCTGCAGAAATTATTTTGTAACCTTGGCCAGATCTGTGCCTTGCCACAATTCTGTCTCTGAGCTCCTTGGACAGTTCCTTTGACCTCATGATTCTCATTTGCTCTGACATGCACTGTGAGCTGTGAAGTCTTATATAGACAGGTGTGTGCCTTTCCTAATCAAGTCCAATCAGTTTAATTAAACACAGCTAGACTCCAATGAAGGATGTGAGTATGTGAACCTAGAGGGCGCTAGGGAGCGATCCAAGGACAGCCCTGAAAAGGCCCTCAGCCACACCTTTGGGTGGGGGGTGTAACTCCAGAAGGCTGGAGTATCCTGCAGGAAGCAGGAAATCGTGGAACCAGCCAGGACAGAGAGAGGTGGTCTGTCCCAGAAGGGCTGGGATCCACAGGGGACTTTTGCTGGAGCTGAGCATTAGTCAGGCTGTTTTTTTTGTTATGTTGCACCTAAGCTGAATAAAGCCAGTTTACTTTACTCTTGGACCGTCTGAACGCTATCTCTCCGGCGCCCAGTACCATGAACCACTGCTGTCTGGACCAGGAATCTGCCGCCATTTGAGACTAGCCCCCCAAATTGTCACAAGGAGTAGAACCATCTCAAGGAGGATCAGAAGGAAATGGACATCATGTGAGTTAAATATGAGTGTCACAGCAAAGGGTTTGAATACTTATGACCATGTGATATCAGTTTTTCTTTTATAATAAAATTTACAAAATTATCTACATTTCTGTTTTTTTCTGTCAAGATGGGGTGCTGAGAGTACATTAATGAGAAATAAAATGAACTTTTTTGATTTTAGCAAATGGCTGCAATGAAACAAAGAGTGAAAAATTTAAAGGGGTCTGAATACTTTCCGTACCCACTGTATTCTATTCCTGTATTCTACTTTGTACATTTTGCACTATTGACTGTTTATATTAATGTACTTTTTCTACTTGTACATTGTACTTTTTGCTGTTATACAATAAATGCTTTTGAAAATAATAGTTATGTATTCCACCTCTGTCTCCTCCACATTTAAAGTGGACCTTTCACCATCTCTATCATTTTCAGTTCTTAGTATCTGTTAATAGGCACTGCTTTAGAGCTCCAATCAGTGGTGGACAGTGTCAAAGCTCAAAATCACACCCCTTGTGTGCCCCCTCCCAATACCACCCATCTGAAAGTACAGAGCCTAAATAACATATGAGGCATCAAAACTAACATCACTGATTGCTTGTAAATGGTGGGAGCTAGAAAAAATTCCAACTGTGCTGGAATCATTGGACTTGGTGAAAGAAAATATGCATAAGGAGAAATATCTTTCTCAGCAGGTACGACATCACTACTAGGGATCAGTGTCAGTGAAGATGAAGAGTACAAGGTTGACAGAAGGTTGAAGAAGAAATGTTACAACAATGAGGAAGAAACAAAGAATCCTGACTCAAGGTCGTGGAATCACTCTCAAAAGTAATATCCTGTGACTGAGATGAGTGAGCCAAGTAATCATCTTAGCTCTCAATTTTCAGGAACTACAACAACCATGTGGCTACTGGTGGCGTCTCTAAGTTAAGAAGTAGTGTTGCTGTTATCACCCACATTCTTATTATTAGTACATGTAGTGGTGGATAGCGTGACAGTAGAATGAGTGTTTCCTCCTCCTTCTCCTTTACCCTGTCCCCTGCTGTTTTCTTCCAGTCATTTTACTGTACTGCTTAAATAACTGTGATTGATTGACTGACATAGTGTGTATTTTTTTTCAAATAAATTATGAATGAAATGACATTTGGCATTTAAAGTATGAGTTTAAATTACATTGCTTCACTGTCAGATTAAAATAAGTGAGTGACAACAGTTTTTATTAGTTTTTTGTGCAAAAATTATAAGAATGCTTCACAAGATGACATTTGGCCTGAAAGGGTGACCTGGCCAGTAAAAATTATAGTACCATACTGGGTCACAGCCAGACTGCATTTTTGGGGTGCCAATGGCAGTTTGTTTGTTTGTTTGTTTGTTTTTTTTAACAAAAAACACTATTTCAAAAAATGCTTAAAGAGAACCTTTCACCACCTCACCAGTTCGAGTTCTTCGCATTTGTTAATAGGTGCTGTTCTGCTGATTTCAGCACAGTTGGAATTTTCTCTTTAGTTCCCACCATTCCCAAGCAACCATCACAGGTAGTTTTGGTGCCTGATATGCTATTGCAGATCTGTAATGTCAGAATGGCAGTGTCAGGCAGGGGGTGTGATTCAGAGCTCCAATCAGAGGCAGCCAATGTCAGAGCTCAGAATCACACCCCATGTCTGCTCCTGCCTGACATCACACTCCTGACAGTATAGAGCCTAAATAGCATATCAGGCATATTGGTGGGGGCTAGAGAAAAAAATTTAACTGCATTGGAATCAGTGGAGCAACATCTATTAAATTATGTAAAGAGCTGGATTTGTTGGAGGTGGTGAAAAGTCCTTTTTAACAAAAAGATTATATTTAGCACTGAAAGGGTGACATGGCCAGTGAAAATTATTAACACACCGCATCACAGTCAGATTGGATTTTTGGGCATTTTTTATATTTTAACAATTAAGTGTATTGCAAAAAAAAAAAAACCTTAAAATGAGATACAGGAAATGCAGAGCTTCAACCCCAATTCTATTATCTAACTAACCTATGCTCCAGAGTCCACCTCTCCTATAATTCTATAGCACTATTGCAATGTGTTCACTATCGTTGTGCTGGAATTGCTGTAGCTTTACTGGCTGACTTCTTTTCCCTAAACTGCTCTCTTGTGTAATGACTCTTCTTGTCCTTGTGCAGTATCCTTCAGTCATATGAAAAAGTTTGGGCACCCCTATTAATCTTAATCATTTTTAGTTCTAAATATTTGGGTGTTTGCAACAGCCATTTCAATTTGATATATCTAATAACTGATGGACACAGTAATATTTCAGGATTGAAATGAGGTTTATTGTACTAACAGAAAATGTGCAATATGCATTAAACCAAAATTTGACCGGTGCAAAAGTATGGGCACCTCAACAGAAAAGTGACATTAATATTTAGTAGATCCTCCTTTTGCAAAAATAACAGCCTCTAGTCGCTTCCTGTAGCTTTTAATCAGTTCCTGGATCCTGGATGAAGGTATTTTTGACCATTCCTCTTTACAAAACAATTCCAGTTCAGTTAAGTTTGATGGTCGCCGAGCATGGACAGCCCGCTTCAAATTATCCCACAGATGTTCAATGATATTCAGGTCTGGGGACTGGGATGGCCATTCCAGAACATTGTAATTGTTCCTCTGCATGAATGCCTGAGTAGATTTGGAGCTGTGTTTTGGATCATTGTCTTGCTGAAATATCCATCCCCGGCGTAACTTCAAATTCGTCACTGATTCTTGTACATTATTCTCAAGAATCTGCTGATACTGAGTTGAATCCATGCGACCCTCAACTTTAACAAGATTCCCGGTGCCGGCATTGGCCACACAGCCCCAAAGCATGATGGAACCTCCACCAAATTTTACAGTGGGTAGCAAGTGTTTTTCTTGGAATGCTGTGTTTTTTTGACGCCATGCATAACGCCTTTTTGTATGACCAAACAACTCAATCTTTGTTTCATCAGTCCACAGGACCTTCTTCCAAAATGAAGCTGGCTTGTCCAAATGTGCTTTTGCATACCTCAGGCGACTCTGTTTGTGGCGTGCTTTCAGAAATGGCTTCTTTCGCATCACTCTCCCATACAGCTTCTCCTTGTGCAAAGTGTGCTGTATTGTTGACCGATGCACAGTGACACCATCTGCAGCAAGATGATGCTGCAGCTCTTTGGAGGTGGTCTGTGGATTGTCCTTGACTGTTCTCACCATTCTTCTTCTCTGCCTTTCTGATATTTTTCTTGGCCTGCCACTTCTGGGCTTAACAAGAACTGTCCCTGTGGTCTTCCATTTCCTTACTATGTTCCTCACAGTGGAAACTGACAGGTTAAATCTCTGAGACAACTTTTTGTATCCTTCCCCTGAACAACTATGTTGAAAAATCTTTGTTTTCAGATCATTTGAGAGTTGTTTTGAAGAGCCCATGATGCCACTCTTCAGAGGAGATTCAAATAGGAGAACAACTTGCAATTGGCCACCTTAAATACCTTTTCTCATGATTGGATACACCTGGCTATGAAGTTCAAAGCTCAGTGAGGTTACAAAACCAATTTTGTGCTTCAGTAAGTCAGTAAAAAGTAGTTAGGAGTATTCAAATCAATAAAATGATAAGGGTACCCAAATTTTTGCATTGGTCAAATTTTGGTTTAATGCATATTGTACATTTTCTGTTAGTACAATAAACCTCATTTCAATCCTGAAATATTACTGTGTCCATCAGTTATTAGATATATCAAATTGAAATGGCTGTTGCAAACACCCAAATATTTAGAACTAAAAATGATTAAGATTAATAGGGGTGCCCAAACTTTTTCATATGACTGTATATGCTGATATGAGATCAGCACTGTAACCACCACTCATGATTGGCTGAGAGGCTGGGAGGTGATGGCAGAAGCCTACCTAGGTCCCAGAGACCATATGATCCTCCTCCTCTGTTATTTCACCTTGTGGTAATTGCATTTATTAGCTCCTCTGTTTTTTACATGCACTTCCATAACAATTGCTTGTAAAATCCAAAAAGGTTAAGGGACAAATAGAATATTCCATATGTGTTCTGAACTTGCTCTTTGCATAAAATTTAATTTGCTCTGGCATTTTCCAGCTTTGTTGTCCCATGCATTCTTCATCCATTTAACATTGAGTAGCACAGCTTCATAGATGGGTCATGAATCCAGTGGCAATAATTTTAGCTAAGGGTGGGTTCACACCTGCGTTCCAATCCGTCCGTTGCCAATCGGAGTGAAAATCTCGGCGAACGGGATTGGCATCGGATACAGACCGGTCAGCGACGCATTGGTTAAAAACCCATTCATTTGAATGGGTTTTTAAAGCAATGCGCGGGTGTCCGATTGCACCCTCTGCGCTGCGAATCCTTTTTTTTCGTCGGAAACAAAGTCGGACAGGCAGGACTTCATGTCCGACGAAAAAAAAACGGCTTCGCAGCGCAGAGGGTGCAATCGGACACCCGCGCATTGCTTTAAAAACCCATTCAAATGAATGGGTTTTTAACCAATGCGTCGCTGACCGGTCTGTATCCGATGCCAATCCCGTTCGCTGAGATTTTCACTCGGATTGGCAACGGACGGACTGGAACGCAGGTGTGAACCCACCCTAACCCATGCAAAAGCTAATAATTTTCCTGTTTTATGTACAACTTGCCATGTGCCCCTGAGCTAACATCACTGTAGAGATTGCTGATCTGTGTCTGAAGATGATATATTTTCCAAAATTCACTGCCAAAAAAGTTACAAACTAGCTTGGCTTTCCAATCAATTCAGCAGAAATAAAACAAATAGGAATGTGATGATGTAGGCAGCTGAGTAATCCATCATGGTGCAAGGACTTAAAAAGAGCGAATTGACAGCTGCACCAATGATAATGCAATCTGAAGCAGACACTGTCACTAACAGAAAAACATTGCTGTAGAAAATATGCTGATATACCGCATCTAATACATTCCACATTTGTAAGATTAGCATGGCACACTGTGTTCTGCACTTTGTGGCCATTGTAATGTGCATAAAAAAGATGGCATAAAGACAAATTATATTGTGTCCTCAATCTTCCAAGACACGCAGCAGGGACCCTGTCACAGTTGTTGCTATTTGTCACTTCCTAGGGAGAATATAATGCTTCTCCTTACTGCATGAAAAAGGATACACTGCAGGCATGGTAATACATTTTGTGATAGACATAATGCTCTGTCTGCAACATGATTAATGCTGCAAAGCAAATATCAAATAGAATCCCCATATACAATGTCTTAAGGTTCCAACCATAGCTTAGACGGACGTTGATATATTTCCAGGTATTTTCTTTTTATTTAGAACACATTTGGATGGCATCCTAAATAATAATGACAACTGGTGTCACAAGACTGAATGGCTTTATTAAATGAGGAATTGACTATAGTAGTAGAAAAGAAGGCACTGAAGATTAATAAAATATTCCGGATGATTAGAAATACATTACATTGGCCCATAAAATTAATCTGCAATGCCAATTAGAAGCTGCGGCGGTGCGTTGTGAAGGCCGAGCCATACTGCAGCACTGAGCATGCTATAGTTCCATAAGGAAACAACAAGTGCGATGCAGTGTTATTATACTGGATAAAATCCATGAACTGGCAACAGTGTTCATATGCACTGTACATATGCCCATCATACTGTAAAGCCAGTCATATACTAGCAGGTACCCCTCAGACTGCCCCATAAAAATGAACTGACAGTAGTTTACAGATTTGATGAATAATTCATGTTGTGGCAGTGTGACTGCTGGATTAGCATGTTTGTTCCTCTGAAGGTACAGAAAGTGTGTATTTCACCCTGGGAAAGCGGGGTGGAAGAGAAAATGATAACCCCAAGTTTATAAACTATCGTTGTTCTCCAATCCACCCATTCCCCTAATAATTTTGGTTGCCCTTCTCTGGCCTCTGTGTTCGTTATGTCCTTCTTGTTCTGGGGCCTAATTGCGCATGTCTGTGTGGCGGCCGTTCTTGTCTGGTCTTACCTCTTTTGTGCTCCCTGGTTTTTTGCCTTGGCGCGCTGCCTGGCCTGGTCCGGTGCTTCCTGTCCCCCTCCCCGTCTTTTCGTGGCGTCTTCCCGTTTTTCTTTGTACTTTCTCTTTTCTTTCTGGAAAATTGGGTGTTAATGAGGTTAATTAGCAGCCAGGTGGAAGGGCTCTATAAGTAAAGTATGGACCCTTCCCATGATGCTCCCTGTCTGGGGAAGACACGCTGTGCCAGGGTTTGTGGGAGCCAAAACCACTTGAGTTAGTGAGACCACTGTGTTTGTAGAGATACTGGGTAGTAGGCCTAGGGTTTCATAGTGAAGGACACTAAATATGTTAATCAGTATCCAGAAGATTGAGGATTTATTGAAGGTTTCTGAAGTGCCAATCATCTTGATTACATAGTAGATGAGGTTGGATGAAGACATCAGTCCATCAAGTCTAACCTATAACCCTACAGTGTTGATCCAGAGGAAGGCAAAAAACCCCATGAGGCTTTTACCAATTGCCCCATTTCAGGAGAAAAAATTCCTTCCCGACTCCAATCTGGCAATCAGTATAAAACCCTGGATCAACTTGTCCTTAACAAAATCTAGAACCCATAACCCGTAATATTTTTCTGTTCAAGAAAGGCATCCAGGCCCTCTTTGAACTTGCTCAATGAATCCACCATCACCACTTCCTAGGGCAGTGAGTTCCATAGCCTTGTTGCTCATACCATAAAGAATCCCCTTCTATGTTGCTGGTGAAACTTTCCCTCCTCCAGTCGTAGAGGATGTCCCCTTGTCACTGTCACTGGCCTAGGGGTAAAAAGATCATTAGAAAGTTCTTTGTGCTGTCCCTTCATGTATTTGCACATTGTTATTAAGTCTCCCTGTAGATGTCTTTTTTCTAAAATGAATAACCCCAAGTTTATAAATCTATCGTTGTTCTCCAATCCACCCATTCCCCTAATAATTTTGGTTGCCCTTCTCTGAGCACTCTGTAGTTCGATTATGTCCTTCTTGTATACTGGGGCCTAAAATTGCGCAAAATAGTCTAAGTGTGGCGGTACCAGTTCTTGTCATGAGAATCTATACCTCTTTTGATGCATCCCATGGTTTTATTTGCCTTGGCAGCAGCTGCCTGGCACTGGTCACTAAAGGTAAGCTTCCTGTCCACCACAATCCCCAAGTCTTTTTCAGTGGCAGTCTTACCCAGTATTTTACTATTAAGTACATATTCATACATTTTCTTTCTTAGACCAAAATGCATAACCTTACATTTGTCAACATTAAACTTCATTTCCAAGTCTTGGCCCATGCTTCCAGCTTCCTTAGATTCCCTTGTAATATTCTATTATCCTGCTCATTTTTGATTAACTTACAAAGTTTAGTATCATCTGCAAATATGGACACGCTGCTTTGCAAATCGTCTACCAGGTCATTAATAAAGATATTAAACAGGAGAGGGCCCAATACTGACCCCTGTGGCACTCCACCAGTGACTTTGAGTATTAACCATATGAGTATTAACCATTAACAAGCACCTTTTGTTTCCTATCAATGAGCCAGTTGCGAACCCAAATGCATATGTTTTCCCCCAGTCCCAACATTCTCATTTTGTATACCAACCTTTTATGTGGTACATTATCAAAAGCCTTTGAAAAGTCCAGATATACTACATCTACCACATTACCCATGTTCAGTCTAGAACTGACCTCTGCATAGAAGCTGATCAGATTAGTCTGACAGGACCGATTCCTCACAAACCCATGCTGATTGGATGTTATAAGATTATTTACATTGAGATACTCCAGGATAACATCTCTTAGAAAGCCCTCAAATATCTTACCCATCACAGAGGTTAAACTTACTGGCATATACAGTGCTGGCCAAAAGTATTGGCACCCCTGCAATTCTGTCAGATAATACTCAATTTCTTCCAGAAAATGATTGCAATCACAAATGCTTTGGTAATAATATCTTCATTTAATTTGTTGTCAATGGAAAACCACAAAAAGAATTGTCAAAAAGCCTAATTGGATATAATTCCACACCAAACATAAAAAAGGGGGTGGACAAAAGTATTGGCACCCTTTAAAAAACATTTGATGCTTCTCTAATTTGTGTAATTAACAGCACCTGTTACTTACCTGTGGCACATAACAGGTGGTGGCAATAACTAAATCACACTTGCAGCCAGTTGAAATGGATTAAAGTTGACTCAACCTCTGTCCTGTGTCCTTGTGTGTACCACATTGAGCATGGAGAAAAGAAAGAAGACCAAAGAACTGTCTGGACTTGAGTAGCAAAATTGTGAGGAAGCATGAGCAATCTCAAGGCTACAAGTCCATCTCCAAAGACCTGAATGTTCCTGTGTCTACCGTGCGCAGTGTCATCAAGAAGTTTAAAGCCCATGGCACTGTGGCTAACCTCCTTAGATGTGGACGGAAAAGAAAAATTGACGAGAGATTTCAACGAACGATTGTGCGGATGGTGGCTAAAGAACCTCGACTAACATCCAAACAAGTTCTAGCTGCCCTGCAGTCCGAGGGTACAACAGTGTCAACCCGTACTATCCGTCGGCATCTGAATGAAAAGGGACTCTATGGTAGGATACCCAGGAAGACCCCACTTCTGACCCAGAGACATAAAAAAGCCAGGCTGGAGTTTGCCAAAACTTACCTGAGAAAGCCAAAAACTTTTTGGAAGAATGTTCTCCGGTCAGATGAGACAAAAGTAGAGCTTTTTGGGAAAAGGCATCAACATAGAGTTTACAGGAAAAAAAAAGAGGCCTTCAAAGAAAAGAACACGGTCCCTACAGTCAAACATGGTGGAGGTTCCCTGATGTTTTGAGGTTGCTTTGCTTCCTCTGGCACTGGACTGCTTGACCGTGTGCATGGCATTATGAAGTCTGAAGACTACCAACAAATTTTGCAGCATAATGTAGGGCCCAGTGTGAGAAAGCTGGGTCTCCCTCAGAGGTCATGGGTCTTCCAGCAGGACAATGACCCAAAACACACTTCAAAAAGCACTAGAAAATGGTTTGAGAGAAAGCACTGGAGACTTCTAAAGTGGCCAGCAATGAGTCCAGACCTGAATCTCATAGAACACCTGTGGAGAGATCTCAAAATGGCAGTTTGGAGAAGGCACCCTTCAAATCTCAGGGACCTGGAGAAATTTGCCAAAGAAGAATGGTCTAAAATTCCAGCAGAGCATTGTAAGAAACTCATTCATGGTTACCGGAAGCGGTTGTTCGCAGTTATTTTGTCTAAAGGTTGTGCTACCAAGTATTAGGCTGAGGGTGCCAATACTTTTGTCCGGCCCATTTTTGGAGTTTTGTGTAAAATGATCAATGATTTGACTTTTTTTTTCATTCTCTTTTGTGTTTTTTTCATTGCAAGCAAAATAAATGAAGATATTATTACCAAAGCATTTGTGATTGCAATCATTTTCTGGAAGAAATTGAGTATTATCTGACAGAATTGCAGGGGTGCCAATACTTTTGGCCAGCACTGTAGTTTCCAGGCTCATTTTTAGACCCCTTTTTGAAAATTGGCACTACATTTGCTATGCGCCAATCCTGTGGAACAGACCCATTACTGAATCCTTAAATATTAGATATAAGGGTCTATCTGGATTTTCTTGCGTAAACAACATTGAGAAGAAAGCATTTAATAGTTGTGCGTTTTCCTCATCCTCTTCCACCATTACACCCAGATTATTATTTTTTACAGGGTCCTCATTGTCAGTTTTTATTTTCTTATTATTTATGTAACCACACTGATCTGCTGTTTGAAAAGGCCATGGTATTCAAGTGAGCACTGCAGCCTCTTCAGTACTTACCAAGCACAGCAGCCTCTTGTACAGCAGACCCCCACAGATGTTCAATGAATAACCTATCCTTCATTCAGTTGGATTTCAAATGCCAAATACTTTGCTTCTCAGGAAGATGAGCCCCAGCTTTCACCCCTCTCCTAGTTCACATACACCGCTTGGACTGGCTAAGCTTGCTTGTGTATGGGGGAAACAGTTGAGATAGGTGTTGGCTGAACAAGTGTTCAGCTGACAGATATTTGATATGTATGACCTGCTTTAGGCTCTATTCACACTTGTGTAATGGCTTTGATTTGTAATGGAAACCATTAAGCATTAGTGGATCCATTGCACAATAGTTTCCTTTATGTTCCACTGAAGTGTCCATTGTTTAAATCAGGAAAAAGTGTTTTATTATATACATTTTTTTCTTTCTTCTAATAAATATGACAATCTGTCACAGAGCCTCCAATGTACATACAGTATGAACATAGCCTAATAATTTGCAGACTTGCTGTGCAGACTTGTCACTTGGTTGACTGGGTTGACACGATACAATGTTGTTCTGGCATCCAGTTTTTGTATAGTGATTGCAAACAGTTATTTTTGAAGCTGCTGGATCTCCATTCAAAATCTGTAATAGGACCCCCACCTATCAGTCATTGTGAGCTTTTGGAATTCAAGGTGGTTTCATGGCAGTTGAAGAATCATAGGTTACCGACTAATGAAATAAATGTTTGATGCTAAGTGCACTGAACACTATGTAAATATGTTTAACAAAAAAAAGCCATAGTCATTCTGTTAATTAACCACTCCATGACCAGACACATTTTCAGGTGTTTTTTTTATTTTATTTTATTTTTTTTTTATTTTTGCATATGCGGACTATAGCATTTCTTTTGTTTAGATTTCTATTTTTGCATGTTATTTTTTATAATATCCATAATTTTTTTTTAAATGGTTTTCCCCTCTGCGCTACATGAACTTTTTATAGATGACATATAGGTTTGTGTCACCGGGGTAAGGCTAGAACCTGTGATGTGGGCATGGTAGTCACATTTTTACTTTTTCTTCTTTTTGTTTTATACCACATTGTGCCCCCTATAAGGTCATAATAGACCTTTGAGGGGCATTTTAACATTACTGTTTTATTTTTGCAGTTCTCCCTGTAACTGGGACTAATTCATTTGCCCCATTTACAGGTGGACTAAAGCCTCCTGATATAAACTGCAGAGCTGATCTGAATCCTCTAGGTCCCAGCAGCTCATGCAGTACCTTGTAATAAACTATCCCTACAGGTACATTCTTGCAGAGTTAATAAGTGGCCACCCAAACGAATATAGTTAATGGTCCGTCTATATCTGGTTAACCTGAGAATGAATAGGTCACAGTCAGGGCCGGCGTTGGGGGGGGGGGGCAAACTGGGCAACTGCCCAGGGCCCCGTCCCCAAAGGGGCCCCCGGGATCCGGAGCCTGATGACTCCGGATCCCGGAGTCAGGCCCGGGCGTATCAATAACATAAAGGGACCGCTAGCCCCTTTCCGTGGTGAGTAAAAATAACAAACATTTACACTCACCTGTCCTTGCGTCCGACGTCATCTGCTGGCGTTCCGGACATCACCGCTGAGGCCAGGCCTCAGCCTTAGCGATCATGTGGGGCGTGCATCACGTAATCGCTGAGACCCAATCACAGGCCTTAGCGGTGACGTCCGCAATGCATGACGTCAGCCACATAGAAGAGGACGCGCCGGCGGGGATAGCGGAGCAGCCCGAGGAGGCCCAGCAGAGGTAAGAACAAGGTAAGTATAACTGTTTGTTATTTTCTCTCACCTCCCCCGGGCCTTCGATTATTATACTCTGGGATCTGAAGAGACCCCAGAGTATAATATAATAATAGCACTAAGGGAATCTGTAGGGCCCCTGTGGAGCATTATACTGGGGGGCCCCCTCTGGATAGCATGTTATATTCTGTGGAGCATTATAATGTGTGTGTGTGTGTGGGGGGGGGCTCTGGAGATAATGTTATATTCTGCGGGGTTACTTTTGAGCATTATGCTCTCCAGAGGGGCCCCCCAGTATAATGCTCCCAAGTGGCCCCACAGCATATAACATGCTCTCCAGAGGACCCCCTCCCCAGTATAATGCTCCACAGTGACTCCACACAGTATAATATGCTATCCAGAGGGCCCCCCCCAGTATAATGCTCCACAGTGGCCCAAAACAGTATAATATGCTCTCCAGAGCCCCCCCCCCCAGTATAATTCTCCACGGTGGCCCCACACAGTATAATATGCTCTCCAGAGGGGGCCCTCCAGTATATTATACTGTGTGGAGCATTATACTGAGGGGGGGGGGGGCTCTGGAGAGCATATTATACTGTGTTGGGCCAGCATGGAGCATTATACTGGGGGGGGGCTCTGGAGAGCATATTATACTGTTTTGGGCCACTGTGGAGCATTATACTGAGGTAACCTCTCTGAGCAGTATATTATACTGTGTGGAGGCCATTCTGGAGTATGTTATACTGAGTGGGGTCACTGGGGGGGGCATTTCAGGATTATATTATACTCTGTGGAGCCATTGTAGAGCTTTATACTGGGGGGGACTGTGGGCAGCATATTATACTGTGCGGACCACTGTGGAGCATTATACTGGGGGAACCCCTCTGGGGAGTATATTATACTGTGTGAAGGCCATTGTGGAGCATGTTATACTGTGTTAGGCCACTGTGAAGCATTATACTGGGGGGCACTGTGGGGTGCATATTATACTATATGGAGCATATTATATTGTGTGAGGCTGCTGGGGAACATATTGTACTATCTGGGGCCACTAAGGGGTAGTATACTGTGTAGGCCACTGTGGAGTATTATACTGTGTGGAGCCTTATATAACATGTGGGGCCACTATGGGGGGGGGGCTCAGGGGAGCATTTTATACTGTGTGGGGCTACTGTGGAGCATTATATACCATGTGGGAAAACTGTGGAGGGCTCAGGGGAGCATTTTATACTGTGGAGCATTATATACCATGTGGAGCATTATACTGTGGGGGAGGGGCTCAAAATTCCTGCTGGCAGCCCTGTGTGCTATGTCTGCATCACAGCTCCCTCACTATAATCTTGCACATACTTGTAGTGCCTCATGGTCATGTCATTCCCCCTTCAGTCCGACACTGTATAACGGAGAACTATTATATTTAAGGGTCGGTTACTATATATAATTGGGAAACTTAAATATGAGGGGGCTATTATAAGGGAGAACTATTATTTATAAGACGGGCTATTATTTATAAGGGGGGAACTATTATATATAAGGCATCCATTGCAAGAGGGGAATTGTTTATAAGGGGGGTATAATTGTTAAGTGGGCTTATTTATAAAGGGGGCTATTAGTGATAATGGGGTCTATTATTTATAAGGGTAACTATTATTTATGAGGGGGCTATTATTTATAAGGGAGCAGTATTATTTTTACGGGGTGTCTGTTACTGATAAGGGGGATATTACTGATACCGGGCACTATTTATCATTTATAATGGCGCTATTACTGATAAAGGTGTAATATTATTTATAAGCAGGGACTATTATTTATAAGGAGGTGCTATAATTACTGATGACTGGGTGCAAAAATGTTAGGCATTACAAAGGTGTTCACTTGAATTGTGTGTGGTAAAATGGGGCTTGTTATTACTTTTTTGTTGACAGAAAGGAGGCGTTATTATAGGGGTTGCCATCGGAAGACGATGGTGTTGTTTGCATATCAGCATTTGGGGTCCCGCTTTTAATTTTGCCCAGGGCCCCACTTTGTCTAAAACCGGCCCTGGTCACAGTGCAGCTTAGTTCTGCACCTCTTCTATCTTTCCCCTGCACAACAGCTCTCCCACCTACCTGGCTGTTCAGTGAAACACAGCCAGCCTCTCCACTTGAATAGGGCCATACTGTTGTTCCCTACACAGTGGATTTCAGAACCCAACTGATCATAAAGTGTTGACTTATACTAGTAATATGCTATCAATTTATATAATACAAAATCCCCCTAACAGAGGGGAGGCCAGAGCAAGGACCACAAAGTGCATCTTTCACTTTGGAGGAGCGCATCCAAACATTATAAGGACAATTCATTGATTGTGACTTGAGGTTCTGGCAGCAGGAAACTTTGTGATCAACTTATCTTCATGTCTAACAAAAAGAGAATTCCAAAAGTGGAAACCCCTTTAGGCTGAAGCCCCACATTGCTTAAACGCTGCGTTTCACAGTACCTGCAAAGAAGTGGATGGGATTCTGGCTAAAACCTTCCACACATTGCAGAAATAAATCTGCAGTGGAATAGCTGCGTTTTTGAAAATCGCAGCATGTTGATTTATACCTGCAGCATTTTCCGTATAAAAAAAAAAGCTTAGGAATTGATAGGTTTTCTGGATATCAATAAAACATAACTTTTATTAACCAAATGAAACATAAATGAAAATGTGTTGTGTGAACACCACCCAATAATGTGATCAGCTACTGCTGAATTAAAAACATGAGTCCTAATAATTGAGTATCTCTGATGTAAATAAATATGTTTCTGCTCCACTACTAGATTTTTCCATTATTAATGATAGTCCATAGTATGAATAACAAAGACTTAGTTAAATAACGCGATCCAGAAAATAAACTCACTGGATCCTATTATACTTAGTAACCCTTTGTATAATCTCTATTGAAAAAGATATATATTATCCCCAAATATGAGAGAGGGGGAGTATACAACAACATTAGGATGCACCATGAATTGCTCACAGTAAATTCTCTGCAACAAGAGGAGAAAAAAACCAGGTAAAGATCACTTAGTTCAATGTGATCAACCCTATAAAATAATTTCCCTCTCTCAAGACACTTCCACCCTCTGAGTTAGAGTACATTCAATGCACCCTGAAAAGAGCGATACTCAAAAAATACTCAGGGGAGTCTTGGTCTAGCCATTATTAGTAGAGCCTAATGGTGCTGCTATTAGAGATATATAGTAATTCAAAGTGTAGGAGCAACTAAATAGCAGAGAAAACCCAGAGGTCAAAAAATAAAATATGTCCAGACGCGTTTCCCCATTATAGTTACATAGTAGATGAGGTTGGATGAAGACATCAGTCCAACCTAATAACCCTACAGTCCCCTACTGTGTTGATCCAGAGGAAGGCAAAAAACCCCCATGAGGCTTATGCCAATTGCCCCATTTCATGGGAAAAAATGCCTTCCCGACTCCAATCTGGCACTTAGTATAAAACCCTGGATCAACTTCCCCTTAAAATCTAGAACCCATAACCCGTAATGTTGTTCTGTTCGAGAAAGGCATCCAGGCCCTCTTTGAACTTGTTCAATGAATCCACCATCACCACTTCCTGGGGCAGAGAGTTCCATAGCCTCGCTGTTCTTACTGAAAAGTATCCTCTTCTATGTTGCTGGTGAAACTTTCTCTCCTCCAGTCGTAGAGGATGTCCCCTTGTCACTGTCACTGGCCTAGGAGTAAAAAGATCATTAGAAAGTTCTTTGTGCTGTCCCTTCATGTATTTGTACATTGTTATTAGATCTCCCCGTAGACGCCTTTTCTCCAAACTGAATAACCCCAAGTTTGTTAATCTATCGTTGTACTCCAATTCACCCATTCCCCTAATAACTTTAGTTGCCCTTCTTTGCACTCTTTCTAGTTCGATTATGTCTTTCTTGTATACTGGGACCCAGAACTGTGCACAATAGTTTAAGTGTGGCCATACCAGTGATTTGTATAGAGGCATAACTATGTTCTTGTCATGAGAATCTATACCTCTTTTGATGCATCCCATAATTTTATTTGCCTTGGCAGCAGCTGCCTGGCACTGGTCACTAAAGGTAAGCTTACTGTCCACCATAATCCCCAAGTCTTTTTCATTGGTAGTCTTACCCAGTAATTTACTATTAAGTACATAATCATTCATTTTATTTCATCGACCAAAATGCATAACCTTACATTTGTCAATGTTAAACTTCATTTGCCAAGTCTCGGCCCATGCTTCCAGCTTCCTTAGATTCCCTTGTAATATTCTATTATCCTCCTCATTTTTGATTACCTTACAAAGTTTAGTATCATCTGCAAATATGGACACCCTGCTTTGCAAATCATCTACCAGGTCATTAATAAAGATATTAAACAGGAGAGGGCTAGGGCCCAATACTGACCCCTGTGGCACCCCACTGGTGACTGTTACCCAGTCTGAATATTTACCATTAACAAGTACCCTCTGTATCCCTTGTATCAGTGAGCCAGTTGCGAACCCAAATGCATATGTTTTCCCCCAGTCCCAACATTCTTATTTTGCATAACAACCTTTTCAGTGGTACAGTATCAAAAGCCTTTGAAAAGTCCGGATACACCACGTCCACTGCATTACCCATGTCCAGTCTTGAACTGACCTCTTCATAGAAGCTGATCAGATTAGTCTGACAGGACCGATTCCTCATAAACCCATGCTGATTGGGTGTTATAAGATTATTTACATTGAGGTACTCCAGGATAGAATCTCTTAGAAAGTTCTCAAATATCTTACCCACCACAGAAGTCAAACTTACTGGCATATACTATAGTTTCGAGGCTCACTTTTGGACCCCTTAGATATAAGGGTCTATCTATCACCATGCATAATTCCCTCAGAACTCGGAGGTGTTTGCCATCTGGACCTGGAGATTTCTCTATTTTAGTGTTTTGAAGGCGGCACCATACTTCCTCCTGGGTTAAACAGATGACATTTAATTTAGAGTTAACATTACCACTAATCATGTTGCTGGCCATTGGATTTTCTTGTGTAAACACCATAGAGAAGAAGGTATTTAACAGTTGTGCTTTTTCCTCATCCTCCTCCACCATTACACCCAGATTATTTTTGAGAGGGCCCACATTGTCAGTTTTTATTCTCTTGTTATTTATGTAATTGAAGAATAATTTTGGATTATTTTTACTTTCCTTGGCAATTTTTCTCTCAGCCTCGATCTTCGCCTCCTTTATTTGTCTTTTACACAATTTATTTTTCTCTTTATAGCTTTTTAATGCTGTGTTACTACTTTCTTTTTTTTAGCACTTTAAATGCTTCCTTTTTATCCCTCAGTGCACTCCTTACCGTTTTAGTTAGTCATATTGGTGTTCTTTGAAATGTGCTCTGATAAAGATTCAGAGCACAATGGTGCTGATCACTCCAAGTGTTCAGCCTTATATGTCACAAGTCCCTCCCATCCTTCAAGTGGTAACCGCCCACCAGCCAATCAATGGCATGTGGGGTGGAACTACATGTCCACACACCCTGATGACTTGTAGTATCTGGCTGGCCTACAGGGGCGTGAGAGGGAGGTAGCTGCCTAGATGTCATGGGGGTCTTACTGCGCGTCCCCATTTGACAGAAAAAGAGCACAGCACTGGTATGTGGATCGCTAAGTATAGTGATTGTCACCAGTTCTATCTTATGAATGAAAATCTATAACATCTAGCATATATGTAAACATGGTCATTACAGAAGTTGCGATCCCACAGCTAAACAATGGTACCCCATGGCATTTGCTGTAATAATCACTCACTAATATAATCCCATGGGCAATAAAGTAACGGTACCTTTTTAATGTATATGGCGATACTTATCTGTAAATATATTATCGCCCAAAATGCAAAAACACAATCACATCTCATAGACTAACATAGTTAGTCCACACTTAGGTTTTGAATATACAGAATCCCATATATACAGAAGAGGGGGTGGGGGGAGGGGGGAAGGGGTGGCAGAGGGATGTGTTACAATCAATTTATCACGCCCTAAAAAGGTTATACACACTCGTGTATACACATACATACATGTACATATACAAATACATGTATATAAATATACATAAAAACACATATATATGGCACAGAGGATAAGAGACAGAAACACCACTAGAATAAAACATACAAAGAACATGACATATATAAATACAGCCTCTAAACTTAAAGGTGCACTGTTTGCTATGTGTGCACCAAAAGATGATAATGATATAGATGTAAATAGATAATAAACATGAATTGAGAATTAATACATACAATTGTTATAATTTGATAGTATACAATTGTATAAATGCTAAATTAATGAAAAGGAGGCTATATAATTCATCCAAAACAGTATGCATGTCCCTATGTAGAGGTATATGTATATTTCTCATCACTTATGAAAGGGAAAAAGGGGATACAATTCATGATGTCAAGAAGTTACAAAAAACAGGCATAAGAGATGTTCTCATTTAAGCCATATGGTTGAATTGACTTGAAAGTGTAAATCCATTTAGATTCTTTTTGATGAATTATCTTATCCTAGTTCCCACCTCTTTTTGGTGGTGGTACAGTTTGAATGCCACAAAATTTGAAGCAAAGGGGGTCATTTTTATGTACACTCATTGCATGTCTTGCAGATAGTGTATCCCGCATATTTAATATATCATTACAATGATCTCTAATGTGCCTCCTGAACTCACGTCTGGTTTTACCTACGTAGTCCAGGGGGCAACTACACTGAGCGACATAAACCACCCCTCTGCTTCTACAGTTAATAAATTCCTTGAGGGGGAATGTTGTGCCAGTGGTGGAACATGTGATAGTTTTGGTCTTAAGTATTTGATCACAGGTTACACAATTGCCGCAGCGAAAATTACCCACAGGTTTGCGGTCCAGCCAAGTGATCCCTCTAGGGGTGTCAACAAAGTGACTCCTGACAAGTCGGTCTCTTACATTCCGACCCCTTCTTGTATGTAATTTCAGGATATGGGGAAATTACTTTTGTCAGGTCCTCATCTTGTTGGAGTAACCACCAGTACCACTCGAAAATATTTCTCACAGTACTATGTTCCATGTCATATGTACCTATGATCCTAAAATTAGTTTTCGATTGCTGGACAAATCTCCCCTCTTTTTTGGTAAGAAGTGTCCTACGGTCACTATTAAAAGCTCTGCTAAAGGCCCGTTTCAAAGAGAGCAGAGGGTAACCCCTATTAACAAAGCATGTTTTTAAATCATTAACTTGTGTCTTAAAGGTAGAGGTTTTGGAGCAGTTTCTCCTTAAGCGGAGATACTGCCCCTTTGGTATCCCTCTTTAAGAGGCTAAGGGTAGGCACTATTCCATCTTAGTAGGCTATTTGAAGATGTTTTCTTTCTATATACCTGAGTCTGTATCAAGCCATTATGATCTTTTGTGATGAGGACATCCAAAAAGGGGAGAGTATTATGATGCCACTCGCATGTGAACCTTAAATTGAGGACATTGTCATTTAGTGAAGTGACAAAATTTTGAAAAGATTCCGTATAACTACAATAAAGGCTGATAGTCCGCAGAGGAAAAACTTTGAAAATACAATGGAAAATGCTGCGGAAAAAAAAACGCTTTTGCCACGTTTTTTTTCCCACAGTGTTTTTCTGCTGCGTCTCGCTACGTAGGGCCTTAGCTTTAAATTGAGTCTCTAAACATAATCCAGCATATCAACAGAGCTCCACAGGTAGATTAGGGTCACCTGAATCACACCCATTTGAATTGGTGTCTCCGTTGTTAAGATACTGCTGTTTTTTTTTTTGTTTTTTTTTTAAATCCGCAAATAATCTTTGGAGCAACGGGGGTGCTGCTGTTGCTGCAAAGATTATTTGCGGATTTAAAAAAAAAAAAACACAAAAAAACAGCAGTATCTCAGCAACAGAGACACTGATGCAAAATTGGAAAACACTGTTTGATTCAGTAAACCACTACGCATTTTATTACTACAAATAGCTAATTTGTATATTGATAACCACATAGATATCTTGGCAACAGAAGCACCAATTTACAAGGGGAAAACAGATTGTGATTCAGGTGACCCTAACCTATCTATCTGTGGGACTGAGTTGATAAGTTGTATTCTGATGACAGACTCCCTTTAACTCAGATTTTTTTTAAATTGTACTTCATGTGCCTGTGAACCTATCATACAAAATGTACGCATTGAAGATTCTATTGATCGCAGTCCATTGGAAGTCCAGATAAACAGTTCTGCATTCTATGCAGTAATTGAATTGACATTAGTTAAACTGCAGGATTTACCAAATCTTTCTCCTAGATGAAGCCCTCCCTGAGTTCTATCCAGTATTGTGGCAATGAACAGATGTACACAATAAGTAATTTATAACCGTGTCATGTGGGTACTCATGAGTCAAGCCTCCTCTTCTTTCCTGTGACACAATGATATTTCTACTACAAACAATCTCTCCTGCACTTAAGTCTTGACTCAACACTTTTATGACTTTTTTTTTTTTTTTTAAGCAATTTAGAATATCATTCAGCAGTGTATGTGTCATGTTGACCATAACTATAATGTCATAAAAGCGTATCCTGATATAATGAAGCACACTCACTTACCATCAAGTTATTCCGTACATCTTCGTTTACTGTAATCGTTCACATATTCTATATCACAGTCTTCATTTGCCAGTTATGTTTAAGTGAATTATAGAATATTACAAGAGAGAAGCCTGTGCGTCTCCAGGTGATCTATTTGCTGTATGCTTTCAGGTTTTGAATAAAGAAAATCTTTTATAATGTACCAAGACCCCAACATCAATAGCGTGGTGAAGGCTTTTGATGACCTATGGTTGCATGACTTTGACGTCAAAAACAGCACTCTATTAACCCTTTCATGCCTCTGTCAATTTTTGTTTTTGCATTTCCGTTTTTCCCTCTCCCCATTCCAAGAGCCATAATGTTTTCATTTTTCAGTTCACGTGATGGCTTATTGTTTGTGGAACAAATTGTACTTTGTAATGGCATCATTCAATATCCTGTACAATGTACTGGGAAGATGGAAAGAAATTCTGAATGAGGTGGAATTGGAAAAAAAAATGGGTTTCTTATGGGTTTAATTTTTATGGCATTCACTATGTGCTAAAAATGACATGTTACCTGTATTCTGTGGGTCAATACGATCACGGCGATACCAAATTTATATAGTATTTGTAATGTTTTGATACCTTATAAAAATTTTAAAACTTTGCAAAATAGAGAATTTTTTTGTGTCACCATGTCACACCTGTAATTTTTTTATATTTATGTGTATGGAGCTGTATGGAGTCTTTTTATGCGGGACAAGATGGCATTTTTATTGATACCATTTTGGGGAAGTTCTGATGGTTTGATCTCTTTTTATTCCATTTTTATAGGAGGCAAAGTGTTGAAAAAATTGCCATTTGGCCATTTTGAATTTTTTCCCTGTTATGATGTTCACCGTATGGCCTCTGGCAGTGTGTAATAGAAGGGACATGGAAACCAATCGCTGCCCTCCAATGACGATCTGGAGGGCGGTGATCGATCAAAGATGGCAGTGCCCATGGCGGCCGCACACTTTAGATGCCGCAGTTGCGTTTGACCGTGGCATCTAACGTGTTAACAGCTGCCGTCTGTGTCGGCACCGATCGCAGCTGTTAGCTGCGGGTCCTGGCTATATTATAAAAACCAGGATCCACGGGGTATGGAGAGAGCTCAGATCCTGAGCTCTCTCCATAAACCCCTTCGCGTATAATGATGAAAATTAACTTGATTATGCATGAAAGGGTTAAACCCTTCCTGTCGGTGGCATTTTTCGATTTTTGTTTTTGACTCCCCACCTTCCAAACCACATAACTTTTTTATTTTTTCATTCAGAGAGTGATGTGAGGGCTTAGTGTTTGCGGAACAAATTGCACTTTGCAATGGTACCTTTTATTATTCTGTGCGATATACTGGAAAGTTGGAAAAAATTCAGGAATTAGAGAAAAACTGCGTTTGTGCGACTTTTTTATGGGCTTTGTTTTTTATGGCATTCACCTGTATTCTATGGGTTGGTACAATTCTGGGGAAACCAAATTTATACTGTGTTTTTTTTTTTTTCCGTTTTTTTTTCCGTTTTAACCCCTTCAAAAAATTCCAAAACTTTGCAAAAGATAAAAATTTATTGGAGTTGCCATATTTGGACACCCGCAACTTTTTTATATTTCCATGTACGGGTATGCATAAGGTATCTTTTTTTTTTTTTGTGGGGCCAAGTGTACTTTTTAGTTATACCATTTTGGGGAATGTCTGGTGTTTTGATTGCTTTTTATTCAAATTTTTGTGGGAGGAGAAATGGCAAAAAAACGGCAGTTTGACTCTTTTGATATTTTTTTTTCCTGCAACGGAATTCGCCATATGGAAAAAAAAATTATGCTTGCAGACCGGGCATTTTTTGGACACGGATATGTATAATTTGTTTGTTTGTTTTTGTTTATGTACTGTTATTTCAAATCTAGGGAAATGGGAGTGATTTTAACTTTTTTTTTATTTTTTTTATATATTTTTAAAAAGTTTATTTTTTTTTTACTATTTTATTAGCCCCCCCCCAGGGGGCTTGAACTTGCAACTGTATTACAGTCTATGGAACTTTCACTATGTTACTATTGAGGCTGGTCATAGACTACTATTGCAGGCCTGGAAGCCTTCAGAAGGCTTCTGGCTGCCGAAGCAACGGGATGGCTCCCGTGATCTCGCCGTGCGGGAGCCATCCTACAACAAAGGAGACCAGCCCCATTGGACATTTTTAAGCTTTGGGGGGGTGGGTTGAGCCACACAATGCCCGCAATTAGAGTAGACTCTGATCGCTGGCATTAGCTCCGGGTCTCCGCTGTACATTACAGCGGAGAACCGGTAGCTATTGCGGCTGCTCTGCAGCAGAGCAGCTGCCATTTTTAAAGACCCGACATCTGCCGTAACAGTACGGCGCATGTCGGGTGGGAAGGTAACATGTTTATCAGACAATAGACTGTAGACTTGTGTGTGGGTTTCTTTTTTTTTTTTTTTTCCAACCGTACAGAATCCGGCCTCTTCACCTGCTTTCCAGGTAAATGTGATTTCAGCATTGAGCTACACTGATTACATCATTTTTATGAATCAATAGTTCAGGTGACTAAGAAACTTTATAATGTACTTATTAAAAAAAAAAAATGTTCTACATTTATGAGGCTGCTTTTCTATTTCCTGCTTTTAGAGTTACTTCTAACATCAAAGTCTATGGCTAAGGGAAGGGAAATAGGAGGCTGCTAGAAGAGACACAGTGGTATGGAGTTATCTTACTAAAGCAAAAAATCTACCCTCTGCTCTCTCCATAGACTTGTGTGATTGAGTGCAGATGACAGAATCTATTAATGATGAGACTTTGCTTGAGAAAGGAGAGAAAAACAGTCTGATAATTGAACAAAGAAGTATTTTCTTGACTAAGATATTCCTTTTTTACTGTGTATTCATTTTCTCCAACTGACATACTATAATCTGCAAGTTTAAGATGCGAATACTGAATTATTCTGACTTGGCAGAGCTGAAACAGAATCACCAGTGGTCTCATGTCTGCTACAGTGGACTAATGGACAGCTTCATGGGTCCTATAAACTGAATGGATCCTGCAAACAGCATACAGACCTCAGTTTTTTTAACCACTTCATGCCACAGCCATGATGGCTTATTGTCACATGATGGCTTATTGTTTGTGAGACGAATTGTATTTTGTAATGGCACCATTCAATATCATGTGTAATGTACTAGCAAGTTGGAAAAAAAATTCATAATGAGGTTGAATTTCTTATGGTTTTAATTTTTACGGCATTCACTATGTGGTAAAAATGACATGTTATCTGTATTCTGTCGGTCATTACTATCACAGCGATACCAAATTTATATAGTATTTGTAGTGTTTTGATATCTTTTAAAAAAATTTAAAACTTTGCAAAATAGAAAAAAATTTGAAAGTTTGTGTTGCCATGTTCTGACTCCTGTAACTTTTTAATATTTGTGTATGGAGCTGGGTAAGGCATCTTTTTATGTGGGACACAATGGCATTTTGGCATTTTCACAAATTTTATTTTTTTCAGACAGCTTCTGAGCCCTGTCCATACACCCCATCACGCTTAGTCACATACATGTATGTGATTTTACGTGAAGGGGTTAAAGAGAACCTGTCAGGTTTTTTCAGTCCCTCACACTGCCACTATATGTTATAATTACAACCAACCTTTAAAACAAAATGTGTGAAGTCTGTAAATTCAGTTAGAAGTCATCTGGATGTTGGCAGTAGGAAGAATTAGGCAGTCTGGACCATAAACATGACCTCCAGGCTTAGTTAATGTCCTCTAAGTCATGTTACATTATCTTCAGCTATTTTCCATAGGTAAGGAGTACAGCAGAATGGTATATGGGCAGTGAAGTTAGGATTTCTGTTCTTAGCCTTGTTAAAGGGGTCCTCAGGAATATGCCAGAAAATAAAAAGTGAAAAAATGTCAAGGTACCTGCCCTGATACATACCTGGATCCACTTAGTAAGATACAGGTCCTAATTTTGCCTCTAGGGGTATGATTGTGGAAAAAAATGGCTGCCACTGGTCCTCTCTATGTAAAACACATCCTGGATAGGTTTCCTGCTATTGTGGCAGAAGGGTCGGAGTTGGGTGAGTGGCTTAATACCATGGTTTCTGACATGATCTATGAGGCAATGACCATGTAACACTAATACCAGAAGGTGTAGCAGCACAGCCTCTCTTCTTAGCTTCTCCACCTGGTAGGTGTCAGAGCAGGTTACTTGACATTTTCTTGTTTATATTTATAAGCTTATTCCCAGAGAACCCCTTTAATTACTGATAGAGCTCCTATATAAGTGATTATATTGTGCAAAGGGTCACCACAGTTCATTCTACCAGCTCACGTGAATGTTTGCTGGTAGTTTAAACCAGTTTGACCTACCTTCAAGATAAGCATTTCCGCAAAACTACATATGGTCTTATATCCGGTCCACTTATGCTACTATTGTATTCATATATCATACTATATGTAATATGAATGAATACTTGTGTATTTTTGTAAAATTTAGTGGAGGATTTAGTTCTTGCTCTTTTGTATAATAAATTGTGTTGTGGTATGGCTCTTTAGCATAGCACACCCATCACAGTAAATCACATACCTGTGTAGTGCCTTCTCTCTGTTATACTGTACAAACTAACACTAATTTGGAACCGCAGATGAACAAACTACATGAGTCTTACCAGCAAATAATATTATGCTCTAAGGCCTCGTGCACACAACTGTGTGCAGTGTACGGGGCACTAAAAACAGCATAGATGACACACAAATTGGTATCCGTGTACCATCCATGGTTTTTACTTTCCATACATTGAAATGAATGGGCAGAGCCCCAAATACGAACAGGTATAGGACCTACCTCATATTTTGCAGCTCTTCACTTTGGCCTGGACACACAGCCGCAAAAATTATGGCTGTGTGTATGGGTCAACTAAAGAGAAGAAAAAGGGGGTTTTACGTACCCAATAAATAATTTCAAAAAATATAGCAGGTGAGTCGCAACCTACCAAAAGGGATGTATTTAAAATATAAACTTTATTAAATAATCTGAATAAAAAGGGAATCCACCCATAGGTCAAAACGACAGAAAAACCACACAGACCATACAAGAAGGATCCAGGATAAAGCCACTACCATATCAGGATATAATCCACAGTATCAGTAGTGCATTATCTCTTAGCAAAATAACATAAATGGTGGTACTGAAAGTTAACTCGCCATTCATCACCAGCAGCAATGTTTTTATCTACTTGCACTGCTTGCCAGTGTTAAATGCACCCAAGAGAAATACATATCAATCTAAAACCAGAACCAAATGTTTACTGGTTTTCTAACAGTGTGTCAGCACAAAGGCCAGTATGACTACCTGCTCCTGTGTGTATGGGCCCTTTGAAATTAATGGGTCTGTATTTAATCCGCAGTTGCTGACACGTAATTGTGGATAAAACTATGGTTGAGTGCATAGAACCTTACACTACATTGATGAAGCCAAGGACACCTCATTTCACTCTGCATACACCTACTATACTCTCTGCACATAGGAGATAGCTGGAGATGATATAGCATGGCCTAGGGTATGTCCATTAATAGGGGGGTGGGCCATTAAATACACTTATACCCTTTCTACAGGACTATACTCTTTCCAGCTGTCGGACCCCCAAAGATCTGACACTTACTCCCTATTCGAATGCTAACTAATGTGCGTGCTATTTTATAAATGAATTTTAGTGGTTGTGCTGCGTCTGCAACTATACTGTATATGTACTATCGATAGACAGATCTTTTAATCTAGTCTTTTAAATGTCCCACATTACATTACTGCCACTTTTTAATTACGTTTAGGACTTGTTCTTACTATGGAAAATGAAGAGGAATTTGAGGTAGGAATCCATCTTGGATTTCTCTTCATGTTCTGCCCCAACCCTCACGGTGGAATGCGAAGTAGAGCATTCGCATTCTGCTGTAACTTTCTGCCACTGTTCAGGCCCAGATGAATGATTGAGCAGGACGCATATTTTTTCTGCTTCCTGCTCTTTGACTCCCATTGAAAACAGTGGAAGGCAGAATTAGGGCGGAATCTATCTCAAAATCAGAGGCAGATTCCACCATGTGAACAGGCCCTTAGTGTAGTCACATGTACCTGCTGTGTGATTACAATATTCAAAATGTGTAATTCTTTCTGTTCTTATACTATTTAGATTGGGACAAAATTCTGATGACTCTACAGACATAGAAACCACCTGCTGACAATTTACACATATGCCAAAAGATGAAGAAGAAAAGGGTAATTTGTAAGTAAGTCACACTTCAGTGCATACTTTGTATTCTTTGTGCTTTGTTTTATTAGATTTTGGAAGAAAAATTCTGTAACTCTCATTTAAATTCCTTGCAGCATTTGTCTGTGATGATATACAGTACGTCTGCTGTATTTATAGTCCACAAAGTGCCAATGTGTCTTTGTGATGCTGTAACCTTTGTTCCTAAGACACAATCCACTTTATTGTGTTTAACTGTATTATAAAGGTGTTCTGCGTAATACATAATATAGTATTGTTAGACTGATTAATGTCTACAGCAAAACAGATCGCCTTAAGATGGAATACCTCTTGCCTTATTAATGCTAGAAGATTAACTGTCTGGGCTTTCAGACTATTTTCCCAAAATGAATATAATGTCTTACAACATTTACAGGAGCAATGTTATTTATACTAAATTATATCTAGTTATGATCACATTGCTTTGACCTCGACCCGAGTCTGCATGCAATAGCAACTTCCTGGCCTGATCAAATGTCTGTGCGATTGTCTAACCAGCATACCGACTAATGAAAGATATACACTCTATGCCCCACTTCTGCCCGGGGAAGCGGGACTTCCACCGCACCTTGGATGGAAGTGAACGTGGCTACACGCACATGAAACGCCATAAGCGGTGGATACCACTTTCTACAAAACGCCTGACATTGCAAAAATGGTAAAAACTTATCAGTGTATCTTTATAAAACTGTATTGACCTTCTTGATTGTGCTATCTAGTAACTTTTTAACAGCCCAGTGTACTTGGGACATTCCTTTAGAGCCATACACTAGAGGGTCTAACAGTCTGTGTAGATATATACAATTTGTTATCTATATCACACTGTTATTTCCTATATGCTATAAGAGAGATCCATACAGCCTAGGTATATACAGTGCCTTGCGAAAGTATTCTGCCCCTTGAACTTTTCAACCTTTTGCTACATTTCAGGCTTCAAACATAAGGATATAAAATTTAAATTTTTTGGTGAAGAATCAACAACAAGTGGGACACAGTCATGAAGTGGAACGAAATTTATTGCATATTTTAAACTTTTGTAAAAAATAAAAAACTGAAAAGTGGGGCATGCCAAATTATTCGGCCCCCTTAAGTTAATACTTTGTAGCGCCACCTTTTGCTGCGATTACAGCTGCAAGTCGCTTGGGGTATGTCTCTATCAGTTTTGCACATCTAGAGACTGAAATTCTTGCCCATTCTTCCTTGGAAAACAGCTGGAGCTCAGTGAGGTTGGATGGAGAGCGTTTGTGAACAGCAGTTTTCAGCTCTTTCCACAGATTCTCGATTGGATTCAGGTCTGGACTTTGACTTGGCCATTCTAACACCTGGATACGTTTATTTGTGAACCATTCCATTGTAGATTTTGCTTTATGTTTGGGATCATTGTCTTGTTCGAAGATAAATCTCCGTCCCAGTCTCAGGTCTTTTGCAGACTCCAACAGGTTTTCTTCCAGAATGGTCCTGTATTTGGCTCCATCCATCTTCCCATCAATTTTAACCATCTTCCCTTTCCCTGCTGAAGAAATGCAGGCCCAAACCATGATGTTGCCACCACCACGTTTGACAGTGGGGATGATGTGTTCAGGGTGATGAGCTGTGTTGCTTTTACGCCAAACATATCATTTTGCATTGTGGCCAAAAAGTTCGTTTTTGGTTTCATCTGACCAGAGCACCTTCTTCCACATGTTTGGTGTGTCTCCCAGGTGGCTTGTGGCAAACTTTAAACAAGACTTTTTATGGATATCTTTGAGAAATGGCTTTCTTCTTGCCACTCTTCCATAAAGGCCAGATTTGTGCAGTGTACGACTGATTGTTGTCCTATGGACAGACTCTCCCACCTCAGTTGTAGATCTCTGCAGTTCATCCAGAGTGATCATGGTCCTCTTGGCTGCATCTCTGATCAGTCTTCTCTTTGTTTGAGATGAAAGTTTAGAGGGATGGCCGGGTCTTGGTAGATTTGCAGTGGTCTGATACTCCTTCCATTTCAATATGATCAATATGATCACTTGCACAGTGCTCCTTGGGATGTTTAAAGTTTGGGAAATCTTTTTGTATCCAAATCCGGCTTTAAACTTTTCCCCAACAGTATCACGAACCTGCCTGGTGTGTTCCTTGGTCTTCATGATGCTCTCTGCGCTTTAAACAGAACCCTGAGACTATCAAAGAGCAGGTGCATTTATACGGAGACTTGATTACACACAGGTGGATTATATTTATCATCATCAGTCATTTAGGACAACATTGGATCATTCAGAGATCCTCACTGAACTTCTGGAGTGAGTTTGATGCACTGAAAGCAAAGGGGCTGAATAATTTGGCATGCCCCACTTTTCAGTTTTTTATTTTTTACAAAACTTTAAAATAACCAATACATTTCGTTCCACTTCACAATTGTGTCCCACTTGTTGTTGATTCTTCACCAAAAAATAAAAATTTTTAAAAAGCCTAAAAATGTGGCAAAAGGTTGAAAAGTTCAAGGGGGGCCGAATACTTTCGCAAGGCACTGTACAGTGCACCTGGTACATAGCTTAATATGTGGGTATATGTTTGAAATTTAAAGATGTGGGATATTACTAACCTTGTCTATGTACTATTGACAGTATGCAATTTGAAGGGTTTTTCCCATACTACTGGACTACGTCTCCTGGAACCCTCTATAGGCCTTATTTGAACTTATCCACACTCACCAGCTATATGAGGTGAGTCAAATAGGCTCCGAATTAAGGACTTTTTTCTAGTCTGTACTGATATGTGTGTATAATGTGTGTATATACACAGTGGGGAAAAAAAGTATTTAGTCAGCCACCAATTGTGGAAGTTCTCCCACTTAAAAAGATGAGAGAGGCCTGTAATTGACATCATAGGTAGACCTCAACTATGAGAGACAAAATGAGAAAACAAATCCAGAAAATCACATTGTCTGATTTTTTAAGAATTTATTTGCAAATTATGGTGGAAAATAAGTATTTTGTCACCTACAAACAAGCAAGATTTCTGGCAGACCTGTAGCTTCTTCTTTAAGAGGCTCCTCTGTCCTCCACTCATTACCTGTAGTAATGGCACCTGTTTGAAATTGTTATCAGTATAAAAGACACCTGTCCACAACCTCAAACAGTCACACTCCAAACTCTACTATGGTGAAGACCAAAGAGCTGTGGAAGGACACCAGAAACAAAATTGTAGACCTGCGCCAGGCTGGGAAGACTGAATCTGCAATAGGCAAGCAGCTTGGTGTGAAGAAATCTACTGTGGGAGCAATAATTAGAAAATGGAAGACATACAAAACCACTGATAATCTCCCTCGATCAGGGGCTCCACGCAAGATCTCACCCCGTGGGGTCAAAATGATCACAAGAACAGTGAGCAAAAATCCCAGAACCACACCAGGGGACCTATGATGACCTGCAGAAAACTGGGACTAACCTAACAAAGGCTACCGTCAGTAACACTACACCGCCAGGGACTCAGATCCTGCAGTGCCAGAGGTGTCCCCCTGCTTAAGCCAGTACATATCCAGGCCCATCTGAAGTTTGATAGAGAGCATTTGGATGTTCCAGAAGAGTATTGGGAGAATGTCATATGGTCAGATGAAACTAAAGTTGAACTGTTTGGTAGAAACACAACTCGTCGTGTTTGGAGGAGAGTGAATGCTGGGTTGCATCCAAAGAACACCATACCTACTGTGAAGCATGGGGGTGGCAACATCATGCTTTGGGGCTGTTTCTCTGCAAAGGGACCAGGACGACTGATTCGTGTACATGAAAGAATGAATGGGGCCATTGTTCGTGAGATTTTGAGTGCAATCCTCCTTCCATCAGCAAGGGCATTGAAAATGAAACGTGACAATGATCCCAAGCACACCGCCAGGGCAACGAAGGAGTGGCTTCGTAAGAAGCATTTCAAGGTCCTGGAGTGGCCGAGCCAGTCTCCAGATCTCAACCCCATAGAAAACCTTTGGAGGGAGTTGAAAGTCCATGTTGCCCAGCGACAGCCCCAAAACATCACTGCTCTAGGGGAGATCTGCACGGAGGAATGTGCCAACATACCAGCAACAGTGTGTGCCAACCTTGTGAAGACTTGCAGAAAACGTTTGACCTCTGTCATTACCTACAAAGGATATATAACAAAGTATTGAGATGAACTTTTGTTATTGACCAAATACTTATTTTCCACCATAATTTGCAAATAAATTCTTTAAAAATCAGACAATGTGATTTTCTGGATTTGTTTTCTCATTTTGTCTCTCATAGTTGAGGTCTACCTATGATGTCAATTACAGGCCTCTCTCACCTTTTTAAGTGGGAGAACTTGTAGAATTGGTGGCTGACTAAATACTTTTTTCCCACTGTATATAAATTTGGCATCATCATAAACGTAATGACCCACAGAGTAAAGTTGACATGTTATTTATGCTGCACAGTGCTAGATTTTTAACATAGGGACAGATTTTTAACATAGTGACATTTTTTTTTTTCACCCACCAACAAAGCGTTAATAAATTTTAAATCAGTAAGCTGTATGTGTAAGGACAAGGCCCCATGTTGCGGAAAGGCAGTGTTTTTGGCTCCTGCAGAAACGCAGCAGAAAAACATTCAGCATTTTACAGTACCAGCAAAGGGAATGAGATTCTACTTTATTTCATCCACACACTGGAATAAAAGCTGGGAAAAAGTTGTGTTTTCAAAGCATATCAAGTTTAACTGCAAAGACGCGTTTTTTCCCTATAGATTTAGTAAGGGAAGAAAAACGACAGAGAAAAATTAAGCAAAAAAGCAATAAAAAAGCGAAAAAAGCTGCGGAAAAATTTGACTGTTTTGGAAATCACAGCATTTCCACTGCGCATATTTTTCTGCTCTGTGGGGCTCGGAATAAAGGGGTTTTCTGGCTCCTAGATTATCAATATCTGGTCTGTGGAGGGCCAACACCTGAACCCCGAACAGATCAGCTGTTTTAGCAGTCTGTAGGCACCGGAAGCTACTGAAGTAGATGGAGAGCAAAATCAGCCCTTTCACAGTATGGCGGTGGTGCCAGTGAACTGCAGCTCTACTTCTATTACTTGAATAGGAGTAGACTGCTTCTGCTTCCAGTCCACTGCAGTAGCTTCCAGCACTAAAGGCTGCCAGAACAGCTGATCTGTGTGGGGTCTTGGTATCGGACCCCACAGATCAAACACTGGCGACCTATCTTGCGGAAAGAACACTAGTATGAAACTTGCATTAGGTGCCAGAAACCCCTCTGACAAAATGGTGCCATTAAAATATACAACTCATCCCTCATAAAAACAAGCCCTCATGTGGCTATAAAAACAAAAATATTTAAAAGCTAATCCTATCGGGTTGTGACAATGGAAAACAAACAAAGTGCAGCCTCTTTATAGGGGTTTTCAGCTCCCACGGGAATTTTTCATACTGATGATCTATCCACAAAATGCATTTAAACAAGCTTAAAAAAATAATTTTCTGACAGATAGCAGCTCCGCTGATTCTAGCGTAGTTGGAATTTTCTCTCAAGCCTCCACCATTCACGAGCAATCAATGCTGTTAGTTTGGATGCCTGATGTGCTACTTAAGCTCTATAATGTCAGAAGGGGCGGTCTCAGGCAGGGCGGCGTGATTCAAAGCTCCAATAAGGGGCAGCCAGTGTCAGAGTTCATATTCACACCCCTTGTCTACTCCTGCCTGACACCGCCCTCCTGACAGTACAGAGTCTAAATAGCATATCAGACACTAAAACTAACAGTGCTGATTGCTTGGGAACTGTGGAGGCTACAGAAAAAATTCCAACTGTTCTACAAGCCTATTAAATGATGCAAAAAGCTGAACATATTGTAGGGGGTGAAAGGTTCTCTTTAAAGAATCAGCTAACCAATTCTTTTTTTCTTCAGCAGCATATTCATAACTTTCTTCAGCATGTGATCTTGTCACAGAAGACAACAAAAGCCATTGAAAGAGTTGATATAACATTCTGTGCCACAAGGTTGCTAACGTATTAACAGTGGTGCCACATGGGTTTTGGCCACAACACAGCCACAGTTTGAGCTACAGCCATCTGACCTTTCACTTAAAGGAGTTGTGCTGATATGGACACTTACACCTATCCATAGGACAGGGGATAAGTGTCTGATCGCTTGGGCCCTAATGAATGGAGTGTCAGCGTGCTTGCACAAGCTGGGTTCCGTTCACTGCTATGGGGCTGCCAGGATTGCAATCTCTGGCAGCACCCCCGTCTTCCTGATCACTGGGGGATCAGATGATCGGGCCCCAAGCAATCGGACACTTTTATCCCCTGTCCTGTGGATAGGGGATAAGTGTCCAAAACGACACAACCCCTTGAGTATGTGAAAGCACTAACTGATTTACAGGCCACATGATTTTCCAGGTTTACCGACCTTCCCACATTACGGGCCATATGTCAAGTTAAACTTTGCTACACCTGTAAGTGGTATAGAATAGAGATAGGTGAACCTCTCAAGATTCGTTTCATCTTCGGGTTTGGCGGCTCATTTGGCGGCTTAAAACATAGTGTAGAACACTCTCAGTGCACATAGTAGCCCTATCTAATTTCTTGCTCTCTAATTCAAACCCAGCCAAGGTTATGTCAAAGTGAACGAGACATGTATGTGTAGGAAAAAACTAATGCTAAGAAGAGGATACAAACTTTGAATTTAACCATACACTGTGCTGACACTTTATTTTTTTTTTACACTTGCAACATTTAAAACTCTCAAAAATTACCTACAGTATTTATAAGGGAAAGGTGCGTACCCGTGATTTTAGCCCAGTTTGATGGCTTCTAAGTGCAACATTGTTATTTGGGAGAAAAATTTGTGGCTGTGAGCCACTTGAAAAGTGATGAAGAATTGACTTTTCAAAAAAAAAAAAAAAAGCCACATTTTTTTTTTTTATACCAAAACTGTGGCACCAACAGTGTGCTACTGTATAGTGGAATGTGATGATGTACCAGGCCACAGAACCAGGCAGCAGGACATGTCTGGCTGAGTGGTGTAGTGTAAGTGATGGTAGCTGTTTAGAAGTAGCAGGTAGCATCAGCAGTAGTACAGTATATGGAAGCTGATGATAAGGAGAGACATGCCTTTCCTGGCAGCTGAAAAAGCTAGAATAACGTCTGAAAAGGAAAGGATTCTATGACCTTGACAACAACACTTTGGAGTCAGAAAATAACCTGGATGATCCTGCCGGAGTGACATTTGACAAAATTTCCAGAAAAATTAGGGATGCGCTATCAGCGTGCTTGGCCTGGCTGCCATCTTTCAAAAGTGATCATTGTGTTTGTGGTTTGCTGCATGCTTTTATCATTCACCATATACAAGTACTGCTGCTCAAACTGACGCTCCAGCTTGTGCAACACTGCCACTCAATGTGCACTTCACTTTGCAAGCAAGTAGTGCAGTGACAATGTGAGTGGCAACTGATATAATTTCAAGAAAAATTTGGGGCACACTATCAGTGTACCTACTGTCTAGCTTGCCAGCTGAAAAAGCTGGACTATCTTGCAAAAGTGATCATTGTGTCTGTGTGGTTTGCTGCTCCTATGGATGCCTGTACAGCATTAGTGTAGTGGGAATGAGTGACAACTGACATAATTTCAAGAAAAATTATCAAAAATTGTAAACTTTATGTGCATTTCGCCTTACATTCATGAAATGAGGGAGGGGGAATGGAACCAATGCCTTACCCTGTTAAAGTTGAGGTGGGAATTGGTCCAGAGTGTAGGAACTGGAGGAGGTGAATAGGTTCCGACTGGTGATCACCCTGCACCTGTGAGGTGATTTCAATACTAGAAAGCACTGGGCCTTGCTGCGTTTCTAGACTGTGGCCTCTGATGCTCATAACCTTGACCCAGTGGGCCATGACAGTTAATGTGTTGTCCCCTGCCCATAATTTATGCTCCACATATTAAGGGTGGCATGCACCTTTCCCCACATGGGCATTTACAAGTAGAGGCCCACATGGAGATCAAGCAGGGATAACTTTCCCCGAGAAATAATGGCAACTGCTAGGTGTTCTCTATGAAGAATGTGCGCTGCCATCAGCTGGTGAAATGTACTGAATTCCACTAACTGGCATGGCAGAGACTGCACCACCAGTAAATTGGCCAGGTGGGAGTTAAACTTTCAGACGAGCTGGATGACTGGGTGCAGATTGCATGAAGGAGGAGAAGCAGGAGGAGAAGGATAATGTGATGTTCTAGGTGTGGAATGGATGTGGCCTGCTGGACAAAGACAATCAGTCGGAGAAGGAATGGAATGGTCTTCTTGCTCACTTGTTGCCACTGCTAATTTGACTGTACCAAATATGCTGGGGATGCCATTTCATGTGAGTACAGAGACACCTAGTTCTTACATGTTTGCTTTTATGCCCTTGGCTAATTATCTGTTTGCAGATCTTGCACCTTGCCATCAATTTGTCATTTGTCATGTACAAAAAAACTCACAATACAGGAGTTGACCGCATGTAGCAGCTGCCACCAAAACCATAAACATAAACATGTTTGCCAGTGCCACCACCACCCGAGCTTGCCTTAGATCTACCCCAGGCAGGTGTATTGGATGCAGGGGCTACATGTCCAGTGTAACTATTGCAGCTGCCTCCACCCTCTTCTTGTGTCACCTTGAACCAGTTGCCAGGCCTTATCTGTAATAGAATCATCATCAGATTCTATATCACTTTCTTTACTTTCTTGTGACTCATTATGGCAATGGAATTCCTGTATGTCCTCACAATTCGTAACAGATTTCCCCCTTGTGCCCCTACCAGAAATACCACCAGTAGCAAACCTCCTGCCACTACTACCTCCACCAACACTCATGTCTTCCACATCTACCTCCTTCACATCAAAAAAATGCTGGAAGTTCTCATTCAGCTCATCAAATAGAGGAGGAGGAAGAGGAGGTCTTGGGCTATGAGGATTTTTCTCTCAGCAGATGCCACATGACTACTAGAGAATGGGATTTGTGTCAGTGAAGATGAAGAAGAAGACATGGTTGACAGTACAGAAAGACAGCATGGTAAATTACATATTGAGGAGGAACCCACAGAACTCTTACTCACGGCTTTCAAAATGTCTTTATTGTCAGGAAGTACGACAACACATTGGCTACTGCCATCCACATTCTTATTGTTAGTCTTATTTTACCGCACAATTGCTTAGTGATTTGGCAGCAATTGTATTTTTTTTTAAGAAAAATTGCAAAGCACTAAAAAGGTCACTAAACCTCCTGGTCAGTGAGTATTAGACTAGATCACTACAACTGTGTCCTTCAGCTTATATTAAATAACAAAAAGTATGCACTAATCTGAAAAAATATATTTTAAGAATAGCACAGGCTAGACTGTATATTGGGTGAACAGTACACCCAGTAGAACTGCTTAAAATATTTAAAACAATTTTTAAGATTAGAGCAGGCTAGACTGTATTGGGTGAAACAAACCAAAAAAATGCTGAAATAACGGAGATTTTTTTTTTTTCACATTAACAAAGGATGCACTACTAGTAGTACCACGGCTGCCATCTACTACTGTACTACTGCGTGTGACATATATCTAGAATTACATACAGTATGCACATGTGCACTTGTGCATACACAGAAATGCATACAATATTTTGTTCAGATTAACAACAATGCTCCTTCACACTGTATGGGTCAGACACCAGACCAGAGTGGAAAAAAATACATGAAATTCCTAAATGTGTGTGTTGTGGTTTTTTTTTTGTTTGTTTTATTTAAGATTATAGCAGGCAAGACTGTATTAGGTGAAACACACCACAAAAACCAAACTCTAAAATAACAGATTCTTTTTTTTTTTTTTACATTAGCGAAGGATGCACTACTAGTAGTATCACTGCCAATACTACTACTATACCATAGTACTGCGTGTGACATATATCTAAAATTATATTTGCACATGAAGTGTACTTGCAAACACAGAGAAATGCTTAAAATGTTGTCCAAAAAGTCCTTAACAAAATATTTTTCACTAACTGGATTGTCTTCTTTAGTACAAAAGTATGTTTAAAGAATATGTATAGAGATGAAATTGCTTTTTCGTCAGCAGTCAGTACTGTCAGACAATATAGATTATTGCCTGACAATGAAAGAGTTAACTGTCTGCTGCAGACTCTCTCACTGAACCTGTCCTGTGCCTATCTATGCCAGTCTACTCTATTCTAGCACTACTAATTTGCCTATGTATAGTTATTTCTTGATTCTCTAAGTACTCCAATAACTGTTGTTCAGTTTTCAGACTTCTGCTGCCTATAGCCTAGCTAATAGGATAGCTATGAGATGCAGTAAGATAGAACACAGATGTCTTTGCATGTCCATTATTACAGCAACTAAAGGCTGATCACAATTGCACAAGCTTATATGACATCAGCACTGTAAGGTCCACCTACCACTGTCTATTGGCTGTGAGGATGCCAGATATTGCTATCATGTGATGCATGAGTCACTGCACACATGACATTATTTGCTTTGTACTTCCTGATCTAACATGTGGCGACGGTAATTTTCTCCTAGTGCAGCCATTTTGGTTTGTACCAATCAAATCGCCATTTCTTCGGTTTCACTAAAATACCGAACAATTTTGCCCATCTCTAGTATAGTAGGATGATAATTTTCATATTAACAGTCATTTTTTAAGTGTATGTGCTTGATGAATTATCAAAATAGTTTAGGAAACTTGTGGATAGGTTTGTTTTGAATATAATATACATATTACAATATGCACATTTATTCTTCTGTATAAAACATTTTTGGTAATAATGTAATAATACTTAAAGGGAAGTCTACCACCACCAAAATCGCTTTTAGAGTAAGTTATGTATACTGTAAGGGCAGTTAATATAATGAACATACCTTTTTTTGTTAAAGTGCAATCTAGCAAATGAGAAAATCAACTTTTACATGCAAATTAGATGTTCTGTGCTTCTGCCAGATTGCCCACTTTTGCCTGAAGTTGCCACCCAGAACTTGCCCCTAACATCATGACTGACAGGTCCTGATTAAAATAAGTGCTCTTGCAGACACTGTCACACTCCAAGTTGCTTCACTTTGCAATCCATTGATATAGAAACATGTACTGTCCTCCTTAGTCCTGCAGAGGAAACTGCTGTCACTAAATAAGTACTTTGAAAAATACAAAAAGCTTCTAAGACACATCCAAAAATGTTGTAAAAAGTGGGCTTGACTTCAAAGCAATCTGCACTTTGTGGCACAGGCAGCTCAGTGAAAAAAAATACTATGCACCCTTTTAGGATTTTCCTTTTTTATTAGTTTCATTAATATGTTCTGTATTATTATGCCTGTATTTTACCTTATTGTGGTTAGTAATAAAATGGTAATAGGTAGATAACAAAAAGAAGGCATCTACTGAATGGTACATTACCTATAGACTAGCAAATTGTTTTAGGACATGATTTTATTAAACATTGATAGGCTCGAAATAAGTTATGTTTTTGTGCATTCCTTTGAACATGCATACATTTAATGCCTTTATTTTTTTCAATTTGTTAACAATTTTTAGTGATTGTTAATCCCCTTCATGTGACAGAGTCAATATGGTCTGAATTCATAATGGCCTATATTTAAGTTGGACATTAGGGTGTATGGTAAAGCATAGGGATTTAAAGAATTGCATTGATATAAAGAAACAAAGTTATACATTTAGAAAAAGGGGCACAGTAGTTCATACATTTTGTAGTGTTTCCCCTGCGAACTTAATGCACCGGAGGCAGTGGACATATTTAATTTCCTGGCATAAAAACACAATAATACAGTGACAGTATATATCTATATCAGTGTATGTAAGTGACAGTCACCAATTTGTCAGTATCATAACCCTTCATATTTGCTGCACACTCTCCCCAAAAGCAATTTTATTGGGTAAACCTACAAAATAACAGGGTGTTCTAAGCAATAGATTTGGTCCTGTTAAAACTGATAAGTCTAGAGGGATTAAACAAGGCTTGATGAGAGATTAATATGTTGTTTTAGGTGAACAGTTTAGTTTTACTACATTACTCTTCACAAACTTACATAATAAGAAAAACTAGCAACATTAAAAAAAAAAAACAAAGGTAAAAATGATAAAGGTATTAAAAATCAAATACCGTATGAAATATTTTAAAAAATTCAGACAAAAGTTAAGTTTCTAGTTCTGAAAAGCAGGTATTTTAGTATCACGTCTGAACAGCAGTATACAACCAGTGCATAGGTTTCCAATCTTCATGAAATGCAAAGCAAATAAAACATCAGTTTTTTTTTTCAGTTTCATCACTTAATATCTTCAGCATTCAATAGATTCCATTTGGTTTGCTGACATCCTTTTTGAATCTAATAAAATATAAAGCACACATTATGCCAGTATTATTTACAGTAGATTTCAGGAATAAAACTGTGAAAAATCTCAGTACATTGCCCTGGCCTTATATAGGAATGACATACAGTACTGTGCATACGTTTTGGGCATGTGAAAAAAATGCTGCAAAGTAAGAATGATTTCAAAATAAAAGTGCTAATGTTTTATTTTTGTCAATTACAAAATACAAAGTCGGTGAACAAAAAGAAATCTAAATTATATCAATATTTGGTTTAACCTCCCTTTGCCTTCAAAACGCCATCAGTTCTTCTAGGTACATTTCAAGGAACTCGTCAGGAAGGTTGTGGCAAACATCCTGGAACAAGTAACCACAGATCTTCTGTTGATGTAGGCATACTAAAATGCTTCTTCCCCCGTCATGTAATGACTGTCAGACTTGATGATGCTAAGATCAGGGCCCTGTGGGGGCCAACGTTGTTGTAGCTATTGGCTAATCAGCGGGCACTGCCAGGCCCTGCACTCTGAAGGGGCTTTAAAGGTTCCCTGTCATATAAAATATAACCCCAATTGAGATTCAAATTACTCCTCTGGGTGCTATATTATTACTTTGAGGACTCCTCCTCCAATGGGTGGTCACACCAAATATGGATTTCATTTAGATTTAATTTTTGCTCTTTCACTTTAGTTTTGAAATTGACAAAAATAAACTACTAACATTTGGCAGCATTTTTTCCACACCTGCTTCAAATGTTATCACAGTACTTTTGCTAAGATGTTTCATCACTTTATGATTAGTGGGAACGTTACCTATGGGACCCCACCGATCAGGAGCCATAGTGCTAATATAATGTCAAGCCCCTTCTAAGTTTTTGCTGCACTGCAGTACTCCTGGTCACCCAACTGTATGGGCAACTGCAGCTAGCCCTACTGACTTGAATGGGGCCATGCTGCAGTTACTTGCACAGTGGGTGACCAGCACTAAAGCAATACACTTTATTGCTTTCTCAGTTTAGTGATATTTCCAACATTAATGCCATCAAGGCTGCTTTTAGATCACATACACACATATGCATAATTTAAAGTGTAATATTTGTTTGTACAGCAAAGACATTTCAACAGTTTCTTTAATTCTTTCCTAAGGCCACAGTGCTCTGGTTATTTAAGGGGGTGGGCTATTGGCTGTACATGTAATTTAGAAGGGTTCCCCTATGCTAGACAGAGCTGCAGGGCAATCCTCTACAATTTATTATATTGATTTTAATGGGATCTATGCAATGCTTTTTTTTCAAACATTTTCCCTGCAGTAAAATGTGCACTCCATGGTTGCTTCATCAAAGGACTATTCATTTGAATATTGTTTGGCCAAAATATATAAGAAGTCCCTTAAGAGCATCATTAGATTTCAGATAGTTTCTGTTGTGTTCATTCCCTGTGGTCCCAATCTTAAACTACATTCACACAACAGTCACTAATGGCCATGTGACGTCCGTGTTCATAACAGACGTCACACGGCAACATTGAATTCAATGTCAGTGAATGTAGTCTATTCAAATAACCGTTATCATGTCCTAATTTTGTCAGTTTTCATGGATTGGATCCCCCATACACTCAAACGTATGGGGGATCTGTGCAAACAGGTGCCCCTCAGGTGCGTCTTGCACCCAAGGACATCCGTTTTCATGGATCCACCATACATTTGAGCGTATGGAGGGATCCATTGACTTAAATGTCCTGCTGCATACAGATAACATCCCCTTGTGATATCTGTGAGAGTTTACAGTATATTTAGAAACCGAGTAAGGCTACATTCACACAACACAACATGGCCATTTTTCACGGCCGTTTTCCACTGGTTTGCAATGGGTTTCTAAGGGTATGTTTACAATGAGTTTTTTGCAGGCTGAAAAAATCTGCTTCAGGAATTAGGAAACGTTTTTTGATGCATTTTTTTTATATATTGCGGTTCTTGACTTTTTTTTTTTTTTTTTTTTTTTTTATTAATTTTTTTTTTTACTCCTGCACCATTGTATGGACAGGAAATCCGCTTTAAAAAAAACAAACAAAAAAAAAAAAAAAAAAGTAGCGTTTTTGAAAAAACAGCTAGAGGAAAAAAAACTGCTACTGACAAATGAATGGGAGGCGTTTTTTGAGGCAGATTTTGAAGTTGATTTCGCCTCAAAATTGTCCTGAAAAAACTACTTATGTGTATAACTAGAGGGTGTATACTCAAAAAAGTTTATCAATCACTGTTGGGAGTAACATAAAACATAACTTTTAATAAATACTTGATAAAAACACGACAATACACTACTAAATATGTGTCCAAAAAGTACCACATTAGGGGTGATGATATAATATACCAAAGTTTGAGGGTCGGTATGCTAACCACACCCTAGTATAACATCACATTCTCAGTATGTCAGATGATTGTTCAATGTGTGTAAATACCACAAGGCAAAATACACCCACCTATAATACGGGTGTATTAAAACAATGATATAGCTGCCTGGTGGTAAAAACAGGACTAAGTTGCACCAAGTCCTAGTACACTGGACATGTGCACAAAAATACTGTAGTGGTCTGGGATATCAAAGGAGGATTAAGCATTAGTATATGCCCATTCTCCAAAAAAAAAAAAAAAATCAATTTCCCTGTCCTCATAAAATGTTTCCAAGAGGACCTAATAGTACCTACAGCAATGTCCTAACAGCGTCTACTCTACTTTTACCTACGCGTTTCGCCTCATAAGTAATGTAGGCTCATTAGGAGGATCAATTTTTATGAACAATGAAAAAATAATGCAGTAAAAACTGCAGTTCCCGTGAACCAGATGGTAGATCACGGTACTTGGTTGAACGCCGACAAGCGTGGTGTAAAGCCGGACATTTATATGTATAGACCACACCCCATTTTAGTCTAGCGTCATGGTAACTATAGAGACGCTAGACTGCCTATCACTCCCGAGTCTACTTCAAGAAACCACGGGAGGAGTAAACAAATGATCGGAACATCGTACAAAGTGTCACGTATACACGCGGCCAAAATTGGTACTCTTCGTTTAATGAAAGAAAAACCCACAATGGTCACAGAAATAACTTGAATCTGACAAAAGTAATAATATATAAACTACATGTTGACAAGGCACAAAGCTTCTGGGAGAATGTCCTATGGACAGATGAGACAAAAATCTAAATTTTTGGCAAGGCACATCAGCTCTATGTTCACAGACGGAAAAATGAAGCATATCTTGAAAAGAACACTGTCCCTACTGTGAAACATGGAGTGGGCTCTGTTATGTTCTGGGGCTGCTTTACTGCATCTGGCACAGGGTGTCTTGAATCTGTGCAGGGTAGAATGAAATCTCAAGACTATCAAGGGATTCTAGAGAGAAATGTGCTGCCCAGTGTCAGAAAGCTGGAAAGCCGTCTGGAAAAGGCACCCTTCAAACCCGAGCAGTTTGTTCATGAGGAGTGGCCAAAAAACCTGTTGAGAGGTGCACAAGTCTCATTGACAGTTACAGGAATCGTTTGATTGCAGTGATTGCCTCAAAAGGTTGTGCAACAAAATATTAAGTTAAGGAAACCATCATTTCTGTCCAGGCCTGTTTCATGAATTTTCTTTTTTAAAAAGTTCTGTTGAAGCAGGGTTGAAAAGCAATGTCTGACTTTCATTTGTTCATTTTCATAGAATTTTTATATATTATTACTTTTGTCAGATTCAAGTTATATCTGTGAAAATTGTGGGTTTTTCTTTCATTAAACAAGGGGTACCAACAATTTTGTCCATGTGTGTAAATGTAAGTATAAACAATTCTGTTCATCAAACATACACACCGCCATAAGCGGAGGAAATGACAAGATTGGGCACCAAAGCAGTATATAATAAAAATGACATGGATAATACATGCTCATTTGTGACCTGAAGGGGAAGTGTGCGCATCCAAAAGCATGAGGATTGTGATGTCTCAAAATATACAATAGTAACTATAAGAAATGGAGAAAGTGACAAATTTGCCGGTGGAAAGGAGAATAGATGTTATTAGTAGAGCCTACATTTGTCCAATTATGGTACATATACCTGTATATTAGTACATAACAAAGATGGCTTCATGCTGTGGCCCTAAAATCACCCGTATAAAGTGTATGCATAAAATGTGATTACTAAACCAGCATCAAAATAACACATATAATGGGTTAAATGGGAACCGCTACATACCGTGTTTCCCCGAAAATAAGACACCCCCGAAAGTAAGGCATAGGAGAGGTTTCGGAGAATTGCCTAATATAAGGCATCCCCCCGAAAGTAAGGCGTATGTTCCCGAACAGAACATACGGTATATACGATATGTGAGGCCGCGGGAGAACCCCACAATCTCTGCTATCATTATACTTCGGGGTCTTTTTCAGACCCCGGAGTATAATAATCAGCGGCCCAGGGGAGGTGAGCGAACATAAAAAAACTATGTGCTTACCTGTCCTACGCTTCTCCAGGCTTCGGGCCTGTTTGGTGACGTCGCAGACGTCATTTTGCGTCGCGACGCCGGCCGGATCATGTGACGCGGCCTGGTCTAACAGTGAAGAAGGCCGGAGTAGCGCACGGGCATGCACCGGAGCGAGGAACGGGTAAGCAACGTTGTTTTTTTATGTTTCTATCCTCCCCTGGGTCTCCGATCATTATACTCTGGGGTCTGAAAAGACCCCACAGTATAATAATTGTTCATGGGTGGTCCACTATGGGGCAAACTACTGTGTGCAGGGGCCACTATGGGGAATGATACTGTTTGCAGGGGCCACTATGGGGAATGATACTGTGTGCAGGGGCCACTATGGGGAATGATACTGTGTGCAGGGGCCACTATGGCGAATGATACTGTGTGCAGGGGCCACTATGGGGCATGATACTGTGTGCAGGGGCCACTATGGGATATGATACTGTGTGCAGGGGCCACTATGGGGCATGATACTGTGTGCAGGGGCCACTATGGGGCATGATACTGTGTGCAGGGGCCACTATGGGGCATGATACTGTGTGCAGGGAAATTAATGGTTTGGATTGTTATGATGATGTCCTAGAAGATGATGACATAACTGTCATTGAATAAATTTTACTTTCTATTCGTACCGTAAATGTACCATACTGTTAATTGTTGTACATGGAAATAATGGTACGGTAGTAAGAAATTCTTGATAGGATTCACAGTTTGTCTGGTTATGCTGGTTTGTGATGACAAATACTGTACAGTACCGTATATAATAAATGTTCATTTTTTTGTTCAGCAATAAATGTGAATTCTTCTTCATTGAAAAAAAAATAAGACATCCCCTGAAAATAAGACATAGCACATCTTTGGGAGCAAAAATTAATATAAGACGCTGTCTTATTTTCGGGGAAACAGGGTATTTAATAAAACATCAAGTTATAATCCTAATTAGTACAGACAGAACATGCATCAATATATCGATATATCATATGAAACGTATATGATATGTTGTCATTCAACCCAGATGGTTTCAGACTTTTCAGCTATAGATCCATTCTGCTTCTTTCTGTAGTATCCTACGGTCCAAATCTCCTTTTCTAGCACTTGGTCGAATTTTCCCCACTCCTTGAAAAGATATAGAGAGAACACCTCCCCCATGAACCTCCCAGATATGACGACTCAGGGGTCGATCTTCTTTCCTCCTTAGATTGCCCTTACGATCCAAAATTCTTCTCCTGAATTGGCGGGCAGTTTTACCTACATAATTCATGGAACAAGTGCATGTTGCCATGTAAACCAGACCCGAAGTCTGGCAATTAATAAAATCGCGTATGTCATATGCACATTAGTATTGACCATTTTGGTTATGCTTCCACTACTGTTTTCCACAAAGAAACAGCTACAAACAGTTTATTATTATGGGACAGCCATGAACCATTAGCATTACGGAAAGGAATACCAAAAGGTCAATTTTTGAGGATGAGACGTAATTGCTCATTTTTCAGTAGTTATGAGGTGGCAGCAGATGAGTTGGAAAACAGATTCACCAGACTTGGCTACCCCAAAAAACTACTCGGGAGGGCACGTGCATCAGCCTCAAGGGAGGATCGCTCTTCATCATTAATTCCACGTCCTCCTAAGCCTGATGATCAAACATTTTGCGTGATTAGCACATATGATGATTAGGAATCGGGATGTTATGTCCATATTAAAATCTTCTTGGGACTTTCTGAAATTAGATCCCGATATTGGCTCATTAATGAATGATACCCCCCTCCAACATATAGGAGGGGACGAAATTTACAAGACCGGCTTGTGCACAGCCAATTTTCTACGGTGGTAAACTCTAATTGGTTGGATAAACAAATCCCAGTGGGCACTTTTCATTGTGACAAGTGCAAAGCTTGACAGTTTATCAAAACAGGCCCGAGTTTTGTGAGTGTAACAACTGGCTGTGCGTATGACATACACAATTTTATTAATTGCCAGACTTCGGGTCTGGTTTACATGGCAACATAGGCAGTCTAGCGTCTCTATAGTTACCATGACGCTCTTCTTCCCTACCCACACGTACTTAGGGAGGTGTGACCAATCAACACACACCACGTCGTGTTAGGGGCGGAATGGGGGCGTGGTCTATACATATAAATGTCCGGCTTTACGCCGCGCATGTTGGCATTCAACCAAGTACCGTGATCTACTATCTGGGTCATGGGAACTGCATTATTTTTTCATTGTTCATAAGAATTGATCCTCCTTATGAGCCTACATTACTTTTGAGGCGAAACGCGTAGGAAAAGGTAGAATAGATGCTGTTAGGACATTGCTGTAGGTGCTATTAGGTCCTCTTGGAAACATTTTATGAGGACAGGGAAATTGAATTTTTTTTTTTGGAGACTGGGCATATACTAAAGCTTAATCCTCCTTTGATATCCAAGACCGCTACAGCATTTTTGTGCATATGTCCATTGTACTAGGACATGGTGCAACTTAGTCCTGTTTTTACCACCAGGCAGCTATATCAGTTGTTTAATACACCCGTATTAGGTGGGTGTATTTTGCCTTGTGGTATCTACACACATTGAACAATCATCTGACATACTGGGAATGTGATGTTATACTAGGGCAGGGGTAGGCAACCTTTTTTGCTTGGCGTGCCGATTTTAATAAAAAAATAAAAGATGAGGTACTCGGAGTGCCGGTCAATAATTGTAAGACGACCCCTAAACTAAAGTCATATACCACAAACCATAACACAGAAGTGCTGCCACCAGATGCTTTAGGACGCATGCGTTTACTGCTATTTCCTGGGACGCTCCTGTACTTTCCGATTAGAAGCAATGAAAGTCCATGTGCAGCCCCCAATTAGTGGTAAATGTATGTGTCCAGGAACACCGTATGGCGGCATCCTTATGGTGAATACACACTATGTATCTGCATTCAGATATAGTCTTAGGCCACTGGAACTTTTACTTCAATGTAAAACTGCGTTCGCATGGTGTATTTTTGCACAAAAAAATGCCTGTGTTTTCTGTGCAAAAACACATCCTTAATGCAGAAAATACACCGTTATAAAGAATAATGTCCCATAGAGGCCCCTGCACACGGTATTATGTGCCATAGCGGCCCCTGGTACAAGGTATTATATCCCATAACAGCATCTGCACACCGTATTATGTCACATAGTGGCCTCTGCACAAGGTATTATGTCATATAGTGGCCCCTGCACACGGTATTATGTCACATAGTGGTCCCTGCACACGGTATTATGTCACATAGCGGCCCTTGCACACGGTATTATGTCACATAGCGGTCCCTGCACATGGTATTATATCCCATAGTGGTCCCTGCACACGGTATTAGGTCCCATAGTGGCCCCTGCACACGGTATTAGGTCCCATAGCGGTCCCTGCACACAGTATTATGTCCCATAGCTCTCTTCAGACCCCCGAGTATAATAAGTGCAGGACCAAGAGAGGTGACAAACATAAAAAAACAATGCTACTCACCTTTTTCTGCGCTCCGCAGTCGCTCTGTTCTCTTCGGCGCTTCTGCCAGTAGTCAGCAACCGCTGAGTGGGTCTCTGGGGTCACGTCGCGTCATTATGCGTAATGATGCCGGACGTGACCCCTGAGGCCCTGTCAGCTGTCAGAAGTGCTGCAGATCGCACAGCCGCCGCGTAGCGCAGGGAAAAAGGTGAGTATCATTTTTTTTTTTTTTTATGTTTCATCACTTCTCCTAAGTCTCCGCTTATTATACTCGGGGGTCTGAAGAGACCCCACGGTATAATAATAGCAGTTTCGTTTCGGCCCTGTTTGGTCCGATCGAAACTGCTGGGTGAGGAATCCGCTGCCGTGCCAGGGAAATAAGCCTCGCGTGCCACTCTTGGCACACGTGTCGGGGGTTGACGACCCCTGTACTAGGGTGTGGTTAGCATACCGACCCTCAAACTTTGGTATATTATATCATCACCCCAGCATTTTAAGTGCTAATGTGGTACTTTTTGGACACATATTTAGTAGTGTATTGTCGTGTTTTTATCAAGTATTTATTAAAAGTTATGTTTTATGTTATTCCCAACAGTGATTGATGAAAAAACTACTTAAAATGTATTTGTAAAACACACAATATAAAATGTTCAGCTGGTCTCTTGTTTTTAATAAAATTTCATTGAGGCATTAATATAGTTTTTTAGTTCTTGATTTTCTTTGCGGTTAAAATACAAACCTTTCTTCTGCCCTTGCTTTACCTCCCATGGCAACAGAAAAGTCAAATTGCACTTAATTTTAATATAGCTGGCATTAGCCTGGAAGGCTGCAAATATTTAATATCAGACACAACTGTTTAAATATTTAGGCAATGTTTGCCAAGGGCATATGAAGACAGTGACAGAGAGCACTCTCGGATACTTACCAGAATATGGAGTAGCCGTTTTAACAGAAAGCAATTTAACACTTTCCTTGGTTTGAGCAGATCTATTCATATAAAAAATACATGTGAGTTATATTTCAATAAAATGATCTTAATAGTAATTTTTAAAAAAATATAAATATGAGATCAAAATTACAAAAATTTGATAAAAAGCTATTATACAGATGCATCTCAATAAATTATAATATCTTTGAAACATTTCTTTCTTTCAGTAATTAAATTAAAAAAGTGACCTCCTATATTTTCTAGATTCTTTACACACAGAGTGTTCTATTTCAAGTGTTTTATTTCTGTAAATGTTGATTATGGATTACAGATAATGAAAACCCAAATCTAAGAAAATTAGAATATTGTGAAAAAGTTCAGTATTGTAAATTCAGTGTGTCACCTGCCAAGGTTTCCTAAGCCTTTAAAAGGTCCCCCAGTCTAGTTCAGTAGGACACACAATCATGGAAGACTGCGGATTATGGATTGTATTACTGAATTTATTGAGATGCACCTGTATATAGATAGAATTAGTCTATCACCACCAAAAATTTCTTCTATACCAGGAGAGGTTAATGGTATAGTGAGCATACATTTTTTTGTATCAAAGTACAAACTTGCTGCTGAGAAAATCTAATTTTAATTGGTATGCAAATATTTGGTACACTCACAAAATCGCCTCACTTGCCAGAGCACTCATTTTCGCTTGTTGTTACTGCTTAGCACCACTTCCTGTCATAAAGATTGACAGATTCTGATATTCGGTGACATAGCCATGCCCCAAGATGCATCAAGCATTTGCATACGGTTTAAAATTTGATTTTCTCAACGCCAAGATTGTACTTTGAGACATAAATAAGGTATATTCACTATTCCACTAATGGTCACTACAACATTATACACAGGGCTTAGAAGTGATTTTGGTGGTGGTAGACTGCCTTTTAAAATCTAAGTCCTGTGACAAAACAAAAATTACATAACAGATGCAGCAGTCATTTTCCTTTAGAAATATTCTCATATTTTGCAATATTATCATAGATATGACATTGTGTCCAACCTTGGTGATCACGTAATCTAATCTAAAAAAAGCTAGATATCGTGATCACAAATAATAATTGGACAAAGTGACTCGGAGAGAACTGGGCAGTCAGCAGCAGCTATAGAAGTTAGCCTCCATTTCTGGACTATGTTGGAAAGATGAATATTTCAACTGAGCAGGAAGAAAATGTGGAACTGTGCATAGCTCTGACAGTTAGATAAGACTGATACATTTACGATTGTTTTTGAAGTAGTTTTTAAGGCCTTTTTATTTCCAATACAACATATGTAGTACATCTGTGTTCTTTACATCTATGACTTTTTCTGTCTTTATGGGATTTATTTTCTTGGGTTTTTGACCTTTTTGAGATCTTATTACATTCAAAAATATTGGTAACTGCGGTCAAATATTTTTCTTATGCTGACCTTACGCTAAGTTCACACCAGCCCTGGGTGTCCATTCTTCTGGTCCAAAGGAGAACAAGCGTACTGTTAAAATAGCGGAGACTGATGAAGCCCAAGAGACCCCATTGATTATATTGGAGTCTGTCAGGTGTCCCTTGAATTTCCATTCTTTTTTAACTAAAATCAATGTGATTTTAGATGGACCTGTGTCAGACGGACGCCTGGCATAGATGTGATACGATAAGACCTTTCATGAGCCATTATGCAAAAAATATTATCAGTATATGATTTCTAGTACAAATTAGATAGTGTGGTTACACAGTATACATAATGCTTGTTGTATATGTTGATTGTTGTGTATATATTATATATATGTTGATTGTTGTATTACTTATTACAGCTCATTCAGTTAACTTGAATCTGTTTTTATTACATAAAAACATATATAATTTGTATATATGTAAGAGACAGCCAATGTTGTCCTAAGCTTCATTTGTCTGTATAAACTGTTAATGTTGAATGTATTTCTGTGATTCTGTTCCTTTAAGACAGCAGCCATTGTAATTGTGACATGATGCTGGAGTGAGACCCCCCCCCCTTTTATGTCAGCCTGCCTGTTCTGCAGACAGAGTGTGAGCAGAGCAGCAGGAAGTGACGAGACAGAGAGCAGCAGCCATCTTGGCAAGTGTTGTATTGAACTGGTGTGGAGATTTTTCTGTACAGCTAAGCTGTATCTTGGTCCAGAGACAAACAGAGTGTAAAGAGACAACAGGACTAGTGAGTCCACGTGAAAGGAACTGTGCTCAGTGGCTGATCAGTGAGACTGACATTGTGACTGTGTATATGGATACCACAGATAGAGACTCGCAGTGCTGTTGATGTACTGGACAGCACCTGCTAAACCCCGGCTTACAACCCAGCTCAGTGTATGGATTCGGCAGGACTGTCAGTGTGCTGAGTGGAATCTGCTGTTGGATTACATTGCATTCATTGGGTGGACTTCATTTCTCCTGAGATCCTGATAACAGTGAGGAGAGGACGCTTCACTATAAAAGAAAGGAACGACTTTGGGCCCCACCGCGCGCTTCTACGGACTGTAAGCGGTCCACCTGGACCACTGGGGAAAAGGGGGTGCACCCAAATGTGATGTCAGGGTCAGTTAGGGATAGTTTTGAGTATATTGTTCATTCAGTGTCCATACTGCAGAAGTGGACAGAGTAAAAGTAGAAACCATTGCAGAATTTGCCTTGAAATTGTTCATGCTATATTGTATATTTTGCTTGTCTTTATCCCTGTCATTTTACCTTCAAATAGCCTTTATTAACTTATAGTAAATATATATTCTTTTCTTGAACTACCGCGTGTGCGTTCATTTCTGGTTGCGGAGTCCAAACCACCTGCCTTGCTCTCGGTTCACAAATTGGCGTAGTCGGCAGGATCCGCTTACCAGAATGGACGGTGACGCACCCGTTCGGGAGAATGGTGCTGGAGGAAGAATGCCAGCAGGGGCTATAATAAGTCAGTTAGCTAAATTTGATGGCAATAATATGTCAGTGAGTATGTGGGTGGAACAGATACGAATGATACAGCGAATGTACCAGACCGCACCAGAAGTACTAGTAGAGCTAGCAATATTGACATTACAAGGGGATGCTAAGACCACGGTGATATTGAGGCCATTTGAACAAAGGCAGACATTTGAGCAAGTAGTCCAGATTCTAGAAACCATTTATGGAGAAACTGCATTGCTGGGGTCTCTGCAGGCTCGGTTCTTCCAGAGGGTACAACAGGAGAATGAAAGCCTTCCCCAATATGCAAATGCCCTACAAGAACTGCTCCGAGATATTCAAGTGAAGGAAAGAGGGGGCTCGCCAGCCTTCTGTAACCCTGATCGGACTCTCCGTGACCAGTTTGTCCTGGGGATACGTGACGGCAGTTTAACTGTGACTATGCAGGATTTTATACGACGAGAGACTGATGCTAAATTCCATGATGTACAGGTAGAGGCCATCTCCCGTGCCAATAGTATGTTCCCGAAGCCCCAGACCGCAGTTGGAGTTACTTTGTCACAGGGGGCTAGTTCTGGCTCAGAGACAGTAGAAAAGGGGACGGTTAAAGAAATTCTCACAGTAATGCAGAAACTGCAAGAGCAAATGGAACACTTGCACACCCGTTGTGATGAACATTCTATGAAAATTGCAGACTTCCAGAAAACTGGAGGTGAAAGGGTGAGCCGTCCATACCCAGAAAATCAGAATCACCCACCACCCCGCTGGAGGGATGAGGATAGGACCTACCGAAGGGGCCCAAACAGATGGCCAGAACGACGGGAGATACGCTGCTGGGAGTGTGGACGGATGGGCCACGTTGCTGCTAGATGTCCAGAGCAGCGACAAACTTATGAGAGACCGCCGTTAAACTGAAGTCCCCTGCTGCTGTAGGGCGTGTAGTAGGGGAGACTGACAAGGAGACTATGTGGGGAGAATGCCCTAATGATGACCTGATCGCTGCAAGTCCTGTTATACAGGTAGAAATGGAGGGTATTCCGGTTACCGGGATGATTGACACGGGTTCCCAAGTAACGACCTTGAGTAGAGACTGTTATGAACGGTACTTCCAGCAACATGTGAAATATGATCCCCATACATTCGTACGAGTGGTCGCAGCTAACCAGTTACCAGTTCCAGTCGTGGGAGTGGCCTGGATGAATGTCCGGGTATGTGGCCAAGATCTAGGTAGGAAAGGCATTGTGGTGGTACAGGAGTCACATGAAGTAAAGGTCCCTGTCATTTTGGGGATGAATGTGTTAAAAGAATTAGATCAGATCCTCTTTGAAAAGAAAGGTCACGGTTATTGGAAAGAAACCACCACCCATCGGCCTACTCAAACAGCTTTCCAGCGGCTGATCCGGACATGTGGCTTACAGAAAAGTTCAGATGCACAGCGTCCTCTGGCTCGAATTTCAGTTCCTTTGCATACAAAAGTTACACTGCCACCCAGTCGGGAGACAATAGTGTCCATGCCCATAGGCACCTGTCGGAAACTAGAGGGCATAGCTGTGTTGGTAGAACCACTGCAGGCAGCCGAAGGAGGTGTTGATCCGCTAGTGGCCCGTTCCTTGGCAATAGTTCGCAATGGAAGAGTACCACTTCGATGTGTAAACACTCAGGACCAGAGTGTGGACCTGACCCCAGGGAGGCAGCTGGCTAACATCTATGTGACTCCGGAGGAAGTAAGGAAAGTAACTCCAATGCAGCTGAAGCCAACTGAAAGGGATGAGTGGACCGTAACTGTGTCCATGGGAGAAGATGAGGAACCCACCTCTGAATGGAATGGCCGTGCAATTCGAGAACAGATGAAGATGGATGCAAGTTCATGTTCTCTGGAATGGGTGCAGAAGGTAGATGAACTGTTGTGGGAGAACCGAGCCGCCTTTTCACAGTATGCTGAAGATTTTGGATGTACCACAGGGATCTACCATGAGATTCCCACAGGAGACACCCCTCCAATTAGAGAGCGCTACCGACAAATTCCTCCACAGTTGTATCAGGAAGTAAAAGAACTGTTAGCTAAGATGCTACAGGGTGGGATCATCCAAGAAAGCCAGAGTCCCTGGGCAGCTCCTGTGGTGTTAGTAAGAAAAAAAGATGGGTCCATCCGATTTTGCGTAGACTATCGGAAGTTAAACGCTTGCACCGTACGAGATTCCTACCCCTTGCCACGGATTGAGGAGTCCCTCTCAGCGCTGGGGAGAGCCCGGTACTTCTCCTCACTAGATCTGGCTAGTGGGTATTGGCAGGTGCCGATGGCCACAAAAGACAAGGAGAAGACGGCATTCATCTTGCCCATGGGACTATACGAATTTAACCGGATGCCCTTCGGGTTGACAAATGCACCCGGAACGTTTCAGCGGTTGATGGAGAAATGTCTCGGTGACTTCAACTTTGAGTTCACTCTCATCTACTTGGATGACATTATAGTGTATTCTGCGACCTTTGAAGACCATCTCCACCAGTTGGGGCAAGTATTTCGAAGATTGCGGGAACATGGGCTCAAATTGAAACCCAGTAAATGTCGGTTGTTCCAATCTGAAATTGATTACTTGGGTCACCGCGTATCAGGAGAAGGGGTGAGACCATCAAGAGACAAGATAGCGGCTGTTCAAGATTGGCCAATACCGACTACCCTGCGAGAAGTGAGGGCGTTCCTTGGAGTAGCCGGTTACTATCGACGGTTTATTAAGGATTTCGCCAAGGTAGCAGCACCACTTAATGCTCTCCTACGAGGCACATCCGGTGGTCCAAAGAACCGGTCCGTGAAGTGGGGACTTGAACAGGAACAAGCCTTCCAGGCATTAAAGGATGCACTGACAACAGCCCCAATCTTGGCATATGCTGATTACCACTTGCCGTTCCAGCTGTATACGGATGCAAGCCTGTATGGTCTTGGAGCAGTGCTTTCCCAGCTTCAGGATGGCCAGGAGAGGGTCATAGCGTACGGCAGCCGGTCTTTGAGAGATTCTGAAAGAAACCCCGAGAATTATAGTTCATTTAAGTTGGAGCTGTTGGCACTGGTATGGGCCATGACCGAGAAATTCTCTGAATATTTGACCGGTGCTGAAGTTTTAGTACTGACTGACAACAACCCACTAGCTCACCTGGAAAATGCCAAGCTCGGGGCGTTAGAGCAGAGGTGGATAGCCCGAATGACTAAGTTCAATTACCGCATTAAGTATCGATCCAAGACAGAGAACCAGAATGCTGACGGGCTTTCTAGGGTAACCGCCCAGACCCCCACAGTAGACGTGGATCATGAGTTGGAGCATGTGGAGGTGCCCGACTTCAGCAGATTTTCACAGGCCTTGGCCGCCGCTAATCAGTTTGAGATGGAGGGGACTGAAACGGCTCCTTTCTTTGGTCCCTCACGACAGGAATGGGCACAGATACAACAGACCCATGAGGGGCTGGCACAGATGATCAAGTGTGTTGAGAAAGGCCAGAAGCCCTGTAGAGAGGAAAGAGAACGACTGACACGTGAGATATTATCTGTTCTGAGTCAGTGGGAAAAGTTGGAGATGAAAAATGGAGTGCTATGCCGAAAGGTCTATTTACCTTCTGAGATCGACATTCGATACCAAATTGTGGTGCCTAGTGAACTGGCTCGCTCGTTGGCAGTTGAGGCTCATAATAAGAATGGACATTTTGGTCATGAGAAGACCTTTCGTTGGTTACAGCGACTGATTTACTGCCCTGGTCTTCGTCAAATGGTCGAAGAAGTATGCCGCAGCTGTCGAACTTGTGAGATCCATAAGGCAATAGAACAGAGAGCTCCCCTGCAAACCATCGTGACCCAGGAACCTTTAGAAATCGTCATGATAGACTATCTAATGGTGGGCCCATCCAATAGCGGACACCAGTATTGCCTCGTAATGGTGGATCACTTCACCAAATTTGCGGTGGTAACCGCCACCAAGGACCAGACAGCTGAGTCAGCAGCTCGTGCTCTGTGCCAAGATTTCATTCGAGTATATGGGTGCCCTAAACGCATCCACTCCGACCAGGGTGCCTGCTTTGAGGGACACGTAATGAAAGAAGTTCAACGTATCTACGGGATAAAGAAGTCGCACACGACTCCATACCACCCTCAGGGAAATGGGGCCTGTGAAAGATTCAACAGAACTCTGCTACAGATGCTGCGGACTCTGGAGGAAGACAAGAAGTTACAGTGGCCTCAGTTCTTGTCTGAAATGGTGTGGGCCTATAACAATCAGGTCCATTCTACAACGGGGTACTCTCCTTATACACTTCTCTTTGGGCGGTCTGGGCGAAGTATAGGAGAATTACAGTTGGATGATGTGGATGGGTTCCCTCCGAGGGATCCAACCTCTTGGGTGCGGGCGCACCGGCAGAGACTTGAGACGATCCATCGATTGGTGCGGCAGCGCCTGCAAGAACATCCCCATCCTGATAAGACCCCAGTGCAAGAAGCACCATTGCAACCAGGCGACCTGGTGCTAGTTCGTGTCAAGAAACCCCAAGGAAAATTGGAAAGCCGATGGGAGGCTTTGCCGTATCGTGTTGTTGGCCGCAAGTATGCGAATGGGCCAGTGTACCAGGTCCAGAAAGAAGGAACTGATTGTGTTCGAGTACTTCACCGAAATATGTTGCGCCTGTGTCATTCTGAAGGGACAAATCATGATGGGCCTGCCAATGTGAATGAGCTCCCACAGTCAGAGAATGGAGGTGCGGAATGGGCCTCAGACGAGGAGGATGATTGTTGGCCGATCCCTGCTCCTGGGGATGTTCCACCTGTGACTACTGTATCTCCGGCCTGTGCCCCCTCAGGTGCGGAATCCGCTGGTCCTTCTCAGCCCATAGATGCAGCACCCCATAATATACCACCGGTCCTCAGACGGACCACTAGGCCAAATGCTGGTATTCCCCCTGTTCGGTATGCGCAGGATGAGTTTGTTTGGCCTGCCATACATCGGTATACTACCACCCTGTGCATAAAAGTACAACCCTCTGGATATACAGTCATAGGCAGGGACTGCCAATCTTAAAGTGGGGGGGAATATGTAAGAGACAGCCAATGTTGTCCTAAGCTTCATTTGTCTGTATAAACTGTTAATGTTGAATGTATTTCTGTGATTCTGTTCCTTTAAGACAGCAGCCATTGTAATTGTGACATGATGCTGGAGTGAGACCCCCCCCCCTTTTATGTCAGCCTGCCTGTTCTGCAGACAGAGTGTGAGCAGAGCAGCAGGAAGTGACGAGACAGAGAGCAGCAGCCATCTTGGCAAGTGTTGTATTGAACTGGTGTGGAGATTTTTCTGTACAGCTAAGCTGTATCTTGGTCCAGAGACAAACAGAGTGTAAAGAGACAACAGGACTAGTGAGTCCACGTGAAAGGAACTGTGCTCAGTGGCTGATCAGTGAGACTGACATTGTGACTGTGTATATGGATACCACAGATAGAGACTCGCAGTGCTGTTGATGTACTGGACAGCACCTGCTAAACCCCGGCTTACAACCCAGCTCAGTGTATGGATTCGGCAGGACTGTCAGTGTGCTGAGTGGAATCTGCTGTTGGATTACATTGCATTCATTGGGTGGACTTCATTTCTCCTGAGATCCTGATAACAGTGAGGAGAGGACGCTTCACTATAAAAGAAAGGAACGACTTTGGGCCCCACCGCGCGCTTCTACGGACTGTAAGCGGTCCACCTGGACCACTGGGGAAAAGGGGGTGCACCCAAATGTGATGTCAGGGTCAGTTAGGGATAGTTTTGAGTATATTGTTCATTCAGTGTCCATACTGCAGAAGTGGACAGAGTAAAAGTAGAAACCATTGCAGAATTTGCCTTGAAATTGTTCATGCTATATTGTATATTTTGCTTGTCTTTATCCCTGTCATTTTACCTTCAAATAGCCTTTATTAACTTATAGTAAATATATATTCTTTTCTTGAACTACCACGTGTGTGTTCATTTCTGGTTGCGGAGTCCAAACCACCTGCCTTGCTCTCGGTTCACATATAATTCCCAGAATAGTAAAATGACTTGTATCTCTCTGCTAGTTGCTCTGCCTCCATTCACCAAGAATGAAACCAGCTCTTGCTCTATTCACTTCTGTAATGTAAACAAAAGACATTGGGGCATTATGTGTTTTAGGCTGAGACCACATGTTGCAGAAAAGCTGCCTTTTTGTTGCATATTTTGATGTGGATTTTGAGCCAAAGTCAGGAGTGGATTTTGCAGAAGGGAGAATATAAGAGTTTCCTTTTAGATTTCCTTTTTGAAACCACTCTTGGCTTTGGCTCAAAAAATGCAGCAAAATCTGCAACAAAAAAGCAGTTTTTCTGCAACATGTGGCCTCAGCCTTAGACACTTTTTAGGCTGTGTTGAAAAAAAATGTGCTCAACTTTAAGACTCAGTATACAGCGTGGAAGATTTACTAAGCTAAATGCACCAGCCTTCTGAGTAAATTTGAACCAAATGACAATGGGGGAAAACGAAGAGTTTTCTTAGTTGCCCATAGCGGCTGATCACAGAGCTGCTTTCTCTTTGGAAAATGAAAGCTCTGCTGTGATTAGTTGCTCTGGGCAATATAGAAAGTTTATCTTTTAGAAAGTTTTCATAAATCTGCCCCAGTATAATGTTCATGTCATGTATGATTTATTATGTGTTTTAGACACTTTTTACTCCCCACTAGACAGTTTTGCAAAGTGTCCTGAAAATGTTTGGCAAAAAAAATGAACCACAATTGCACCAAAAGTTCAAATTTTGCTGCAAAATATTAGTCAAAAAAACAATTGAGGTGGCATAAAGAAAAGAAACTTGTCTAAAATAAGCCACACACATCAGATTTCAGGACGGCCGTCTTGTGGGTATCCAATCAATGATGGGATGATTCATACAAACGATTCCACCATCAACATCAACAAATAAACTGTCCAGCTAGCTGCAGTTTGTGGCAAGTCTGTACACATTGACTGACAATCAGCCAAAAGCGGCCAATCACATGAAATATTGATGTTTTTGGCAACAGTTGGTCAAAAATATCAAGCATGAACAATCTGCTTTTGGTAGATTAACCACTTCCGGACCGCCCATTGGGTATATACGTCCGGAAGTTGTCTATTTCTGCAAGGATGTAAGGGTACGTCCAAGCAGAATTCAGCAGCTGCATGAAATCATGCAGCTGCTGAAACGGGGAGCTGGCTATAACTTCAGCTGGAGCTCCCAGAGAGAAGGCAGGGAAGGTTTATTACCTTCCCTGCCTTCCCGATCGCTGTGTATACAACGCTCAATGAGCGCAGTATAGAGCGCTATGGGCGCCGACATGTTGCGGCTGCCCTCTGACCCGGCGGTTACGAAGATCTGCCGGAATCAGCATTTGTAAGAGCTGCTGGGTCCTACATGACCTAGATCAGCTCTATAGTAATATGCAAGTAACGTGCAGGAGGTTGTATTCCTCCTGCAACTGGGGCTAAATAAAAAAAAAATGTATAGAAAAGTAAAAAAAAATGTAAATAAAATAATTTAAAAAATAAATAAAATAATGCGCCAATAACAGGCCCTTATTAAGGTTATAGTCCCACCCCCAACGACACCATACAAAAAAAAAAATTACCGTAACGGAGAGGAAAAACTATTTTTAAGTTTTTACTAGCACTTTGTGTTATTAAATTTAAAAAAAAAAAAATGAAAAGTGAAAAACAGACATGTTTTCCCTCCTCTTTTGTTTATATTTTCCAGGATATAAAAAAAAATTAAAACACATGCAAAAGTAAAAACAACATTAAAATAAAGCCCTATGTGTCATCGAAAAAAGACGCAGAAATTAGTTGAATAACGCAAATAATAAAAATGTTATTCCCCTTACGTCCGACAGCAGCACAATATGGGGTATCTCTGCCTCTGTGTGTTGTTTAGGACAGTGGAACCTTTAATTAGCACCAAATTTAAGGTGCCTCCTACTGGCCCTATAAGAGGGCACCTGAGACCTCCCTCCACTGTGTTTTTTTCTGTCCTGTGTGGGACAGGTGGACGGAGGTCTCTGGTGACCTCCCGTTGCTAGGGGTTTTTTTCCTAAAAAAGCTCCTGGCTTACCTTTTGGGGGTACCTCGGTCCTTTCCTACGTTCCTAAGATCCTCCGGTCCTTCGGGCCTTTTTCCGCCCCGCAGCGCAGCGTTACCCGGCTCATCGCTCTGCAGGCAGCGCGATCCCAGAAGTAAGCGGGGAACCTCTTCGGCCGGAACCTTTTTTTCGGTCCTGTGTTCCCCGGGGAAGGAAGCCTTTGCGCACCACCGCGGCCTACTTCCGGTTTTCTCGGAAAAGTGCGGTAAGTTTGAAAATTGGAATTTTAATGGCAAAATATAGATTTGTTTTTTGCTGCTTGTATGTGGAGCCTCTGGCTTAGGCTTATGCTCCTCTATGTTCCATTAAGGCATTTGCCCTTGGCAGTGGATGCCCTGTCCATCCCTTGGAGGTCCAGGCTGGCATACATCTTCCCTCCAATTCCAATAATACCGAAGGTATTGATGAAAATCAGACAGGACCAAGTCTCTGTGATAGCCATCATTCCATTCTGGCCAAAAAGAGCTTGGTTTTCCCAACTCATGAAGATGAGTCGAGGGATATATTGGAGGCTTCCCCCCATCCAGAACCTGGTTTCCCAAGGATCTCTGAAGTGCCAGGATCTCTGGAGATTCAACCTGACAGCCTGGAGGTTGAGCAGTCCCTACAGCAGGATAGAGGACTATCAGAGGCCGTCCTGAAGACCCTTTCTTCTGCAAGAGCAGACTCTACCAATAAGAACTACCAGAGGACAGCCAAGATTTTCATGGAGTGGTGCTCCAAGAAGGGTATTAATAATCTACAACCTTCAACGGCTGATATTTTAAATTTTCTTCAGGACGGTTTGGATAAGGGCCTTGCCCCTGCCACTTTGAAAGTGCAGATTGCGGCCCTCTCCGCTCATTTGAACAGACGTCTGTCTCAGGATCCTCTGGTTGCAAGGTTCCTTAAAGGGGCAATGAGGCTAAAGCCCTCAGTATCATCTCCAGTTCCCCAGTGGGACCTTGCGGTAGTCCTTACAGGCCTGTGCTGTCCTCCATTTGAACCCTTGGAGACTACGGAGCTAAAATATTTGGCCTACAAAACCGTTTTTTTGTTGGCTATTACATCTGCCAAAAGAGTAGGGGAACTCCAGGCTCTCTCTTCTAGAGAACCGTACATTGTGTTTTTTGCAGATAGGGTGCACCTTAGATTTTTGCCTGGGTTTAACCCTAAGGTCCCCTCATGCTATAATAGCAATCAGCTAATTTCGCTACCAGTGTTTTTCCCCACTCCAACCTCTGAGGAGGAAGAAAAGCTCCACACCTTAGATGTGGTAAGGTGTCTGCGGATTTACCTATCCCGCACTCAACCGTTTAGGAAGGCCGAAAACCTACTAATTAATATGCAGGGTAAAAACAAAGGCCTCAAGGCTTCCAAGCCTACTCTATCCACATGGATCAAGGAGACAATTAAGTCTTCCTTCCTTATTCAGGAGTTACTCCCTCCAGTTTTTTCTACGGCCCACTCGACCAGGGCTGTGTCGACTTCTTGGGCTGAGTACCGGTCCTTACCTTTGGACCAGATTTGTGCGGCTGCATCATGGTCATCCCAGTTGACCTTTGTCAAACATTATCGTTTAGACGTCCGCAGTTCCCAGACAACTGCCTTTGGTCAGACAGTCCTTGACGTTGTAAGGCGAGGAAACCCTCCCTAGGGGAATTACTTGCTATCTCCCCATATTGTGCTGCTGTCGGACGTAAGGGGAATCGTTGATTGTAATGTCAATCTGTATTCCCTTAGTCCAGACAGCAGCACAAGGCTTCCCTCCCTAGAAGCTTGTTTCCGTTTACTTTATAATTTACACAGTGGAGGGAGGTCTCAGGTGCCCTCTTATAGGGCCAGTAGGAGGCACCTTAAATTTGGTGCTAATTAAAGGTTCCACTGTCCTAAACAACACACAGGGGCAGAGATACCCCATATTGTGCTGCTGTCTGGACTAAGGGAATACAGATTGACATTACAATCAACGATAGTCCTCCAAAACCGCACATACAAAAAACTTGAAAATGTGCCTGGTCTGGAAGGGGTGTAAAGCATCTGGTATGGAAGTGGTTATAGTATGGCATCAGTTGGCTGTAAACAAATGTTCATAGCATTAACATACCCAATTGTTGACTGAAATTAGCCATTTTGCCCAATGAAATTTATGGCCAGCTTTAGATTCTCCAAATTAGAAAGCATGAGCCACTAAGATGAATTTGGTGCCGTTACTGACTGTCTCATCTAAGTTTATGGCATCTACATTTTGGACAAGATGAGTAAATGTGACCCTCTATGTTTACCAGATAAAAATTTTCGAGAAAATAAATAATAAACATAATAAAGCAATAGAATTAGCAAATTAATTAAAAAATACATATAGGTTAAAGAGGTCCTTTCACTACCTCTACCAACTTCAACTCTATTTTTTTCTGTACCCCCGCTGATCCTGAACAATTATTTCTGTTAGTTTCAGTACCCAGTATGCCAATTAGACTACTGTCAGGTGGGTGGTGAAACTAATAGCACCAATTACTCAGTAACGGTGAGGACTAGAGAAAAATTTCCAACTACACCAGAATCAATGTAGTTGTACCTATTAAAAGATGCAAAGAGCTGGATATGGTGATATGCTGGATATGGTGGATATGGTTAACTTTAACAGAGAGATTGTTTCTTTTATCTATCTAAGAACATGCTCAAAATCCTCATGTACTTGATTTTTAAGTAAGTACACACTAGGTGCAATAAGCCTTATTCGTCAGTCTAAAAATAGTAAGCCAATGTTCACCTCATAATAAGTATTCAGGCATTATAGGTCCCACTAGTGCTGTGAAACCAGCTCTGACTTATTATTATTATTATTTTTATTTATTTTGCTTACTTATATAGCGCCATCTTATTCTGAAGTGCTTTACAGACATTGTCAGTCACTGTCACATATAGGGCTCACAATCTATATTCCCTACCAGTATGTCTTTGGAGTGTGGGAGGAAACCGGAGTACCCTGAGGAAACCCAAGCAAACACGGGGAGAAAATACAAACTCCTTGCAGATGTTGTCTTTGGTGGGATTTGAACCCATGACTCCAGCGCTGCAAAGCTGCAGTGCTAACCACTGAGCTACTGTGCTGCCCACTTGAGACATGGATGCCATAGGAGGTGGAGTCTCCATGGAGTGAATTGTTTTTCCACCACATACCACAATTGCTTGATCATACTGAAATCTTGATGAAATTTGAGGATCAGATATCTTGAACTCTGTCATACACCTCAAACTATTCAGTCATCACATCTTAAATCATATGTGGTGCTGTATGAGCTGTTGACATTTCCGATGTTCATGGAATAGGACAGATGGTTCATAAAGACATTCACTTCTGGCTTATCTTCTCTTAATGATCTATATTAATATATTGTTGACAGTGGTTACTTACACTTTTACTTCATTGTTCTCGGTGGCTAAAAGAGAAGACATTGGTACATATTATTACCACATTATTTCTAAAACGTAATGTGAAATAAAAGGGAATCAATAAAATCATGAAATTAAATTTTACACCCTATTTCAAACAAGTGGATTTTCATATCCAGAACATCATTTATCCATTGAAGTTTTATGTGGCTTCCTAGTTGTAACAGATACTGTACAGTTGATATAATGCACCAGGGATATAACAGGATTACTGAGACTTGGCATTAGGTCAAAAATTATGTGACTAGCAATTGATACTATGCCTAGAACTCAATGGCACTTGGCTTCTGGGTCTGAATCACATACAGTATGAGTCTGTACTCTAAAATTGGACCTAACAATTGGTCAGTCTGTATATCTGTTTGTCGTTCATTTGTTATGTTTATAACTGTACATTAACAAAAAAGATGATCTTCATTTGGTCTTTTTTTAACCTAACCCACTAAAATAAAATCGGATAAATAAAACGGATCCATTGACTTGTATTGGGTTCATCCAGCCATGAAAATGGAAAAAATAGGACATGTGTTATTTTTTGATGGGTGTTATTCAAGGTCAGTTAAAACAATATGGACCTTTGAATACACCCATAGACTCTCATTGTTCTGAAAATGGCTGTGTGATGGTCATTAAAAAAAACAAAAAAAAAACAGACGTCGCACAACCATTTTTCACTGTTGTGTGCATGAGGCCTTGTCTGCATTGTCTTTATAAAGTGAAACGTAGTTTGGAATCCATGTCTTGTTTTAACAAATGCTTAGGCTGCTGTTCTGTCCTTTCCTACGACACCTTTACTTATTTAGAAAAGTTTATGTGTATAAGCTTATGTGGCACACCACTACCTAACTTGGAAGTCAAGTAATAGCAATCCTAAAACACGAACAACAAAAAAAAAAGTAGAAAGTGCAGGCATGTACAGTGCTGGCCAAAAGTATTGGCACCCCTGCAATTCTGTCAGATAATACTCAATTTCTTCCAGAAAATGATTGCAATCACAAATGCTTTGGTAATAATATCTTCATTGAATTTGTCTTCAATGGAAAACCACAAAAAGAATTGTCAAAAAGCCAAATTGGATATAATTCCACACCAAACATAAAAAAGGGGGTGGACAAAAGTATTGGCACCCTTTGAAAAATCATGTGATGCTTCTCTAATTTGTGTAATTAACAGCACCTGTTACTTACCTGTGGCAGATAACAGGTGGTGGCAATAACTAAATCACACTTGCAGCCAGTTGAAATGGATTAAAGTTGACTCAACCTCTGTCCTGTGTCCTTGTGTGTACCACATTGAGCATGGAGAAAAGAAAGAAGACCAAAGAACTGTCTGAGGACTTGAGAAGCAAAATTGTGAAGAAGCATGAGCAATCTCAAGGCTACAAGTCCATCTCCAAAGACCTGAATGTTCCTGTGTCTATCATGCGCAGTGTCATCAAGAAGTTTAAAGCCCATGGCACTGTGGCTAACCTCCCTAGATGTGGATGGAAAAGAAAAATTGACGAGAGATTTCAACGAACGATTGTGCGGATGGTGGCTAAAGAACCTCGACTAACATCCAAACAAGTTCTAGCTGCCCTGCAGTCCGAGGGTACAACAGTGTCCGTCGGCGTCTGAATGAAAAGGGACTCTATGGTAGGATACCCAGGAAGACCCCACTTCTGACCCAGAGACATAAAAAAGCCAGGCTGGAGTTTGCCAAAACTTACCTGAGAAAGCCAAAAACTTTTTGGAAGAATGTTCTCTGGTCAGATGAGACAAAAGTAGAGCTTTTTGGGAAAAGGCATCAACATAGAGTTTACAGGAAAAAAAGAGGCCTTCAAAGAAAAGAACACGGTCCCTAAAGTCAAACATATCAGAGGTTCCCTGATGTTTTGAGGTTACTTTGCTGCCTCTGGCACTGGACTGCTTGACCGTGTGCATGGCATTATGAAGTCTGAAGACTACCAACAAATTTTGCAGCATAATGTAGGGCCCAGTGTGAGAAAGCTGGGTCTCCCTCAGAGGTCATGAGTCTTCCAGCAGGACAATGACCCAAAACACACTTCAAAAAGCACTAGAAAATGGTTTGAGAGAAAGCACTGGAGACTTCTAAAGTGGCCAGCAATGAGTCCAGACCTGAATCCCATAGAACACCTGTGGAGAGATCTCAAAATGGCAGTTTGGAGAAGGCACCCTTCAAATCTCAGGGACCTGGAGAAATTTGCCAAAGAAGAATGGTCTAAAATTCCAGCAGAGCATTGTAAGAAACTCATTGATGGTTACCGGAAACGGTTGTTCGCAGTTATTTTGTCTAAATGTTGTGCTACCAAGTTTTAGGCTGAGGGTGCCAATACTTTTGCCCGGCCCATTTTTGGAGTTGCAAGCAAAATAAATGAATATATTATTACCAAAGCATTTGTGATTGCAATCATTGAGTATTATCTGACAGAATTGCAGGGGTGCCAATACTTTTGGCCAGCACCGTATCTTCATTTATGGTGGGAATGTGAGAAAATTAAGCCCTACTGGGCACAGGTCCAACAGATCCTGGACCACATTTGTGGACTAAATGTACCCCTGGCCCCCCCTAGGTATCTTTCTAAATGTTTGGCCTGCTTTTCCCCCTAAGTCCTGTAAACAATTGTGGCTTCAATTGATTCCCACAGCCAAGGCCCTTATCCCTCTCTAATGGGCCTCAGAATCCCCACCCTCAATCCCCCACTACCTCAGGAAAATTTCCCAGATTGCTAGGCTGGAAGAGCTCTCGCATTTGGAGCTCCACACCTACCCCAAGTACTCCTTCCTTCACTCGGGACCCTGTCCGGTCCCAGTTATGGGTTGAGACTCTTCTATAAGTTTACAATGATGTCCCATGACGGCTATCCTATTGTTCATTTTGTTTATATTGTTCCTACCGACTTTATCTGAGTCAGAGATAATATGTATTGGTTACCTTGGCTGTGTATTCTTTTCGTGTCCAGGATGTGGATTTGTTTTGCTGTTTGTACTTTGAAATTCAATAAAAATATATTAAAAAAAAAAAAAAAAAAGTTGAAAGGGCATTATTGAGCTAAAAGAGTTTTAATAATGAGGATATCCAGAATATATTGGCTTTATGTTCGATATTTTAATTTTTTTGCTTTACATATTTAATGTTGCTTAGACCATCTATTTCCCCCATTATATGGAATTCAGCCCTCAAGCTAAAAATGATGACACCAATGAATCCCAATTACTGTTAGCTATATTTGTTTTGTGATCTTGGGTGGGTGTATGCAAATCATTGAATGTGTGAAGTCAATTATTAAGTTTTCATTTATTAATACTTTAGTTTTTGTACCAAAAGTTTAAGACATCTTCCAAACACTGTTCTTACCTGGGGGCTTTTTCTGGCACATCTTGTACAGAAATATTAAGACAACAAAAACAACAGAGGCAAGTACACAGCCTACTCCAATAATAATTCCTGTAAGAAAAAAATGGGAAAGGGTATAGAACTTCTTACTCTTCATTACTAGCAAATGAATCTATCATTTCCATTACACTTATAACGCAGTCACTTTCTATGAGGCTTACTTGTATTACTTATTCTGTACGTATCATTGCATTTTACATGGGTTAGGAAACTAAAGAGGACCTTTTAATAATGTCCAAGAAGTCCAGATCTTTACATCAATTAATAGATGCTGCTTCACTGACTTTGGCACAGTTGGAATTTTTTCTCTAGCCCTCACCATTTAGACTGTTTACTGTCAGAATGGAGGTGTCAAGGAGAAGGCAAGGGGTGTGATTCTGAGCTCTAACACTGGCTGCCTGTGATTGGAGCTGTGAATCACGCCCCCTATCAGACACTTCCCTTCTCACATTACAGAGCTTAAATAGCACGTCAGGCATCAAAACAACCTGCACTTGTTGCTCAGGAATGGTGGGGTAACAACTACTCACAGATGCTAAGGACTTGCACTGGTGGACATTTTTGATGGCTCTAACGTCTATTTAAAAATGGTCATTAATGTCTGTTTTAGATGGCTGTTTTGCATCCATTCTGGTTTTCTATTTTTGATGGCCAAGTGTCATCCATTTTGCAACAAACTAATTTCATGGGTTTGTAGTTTTTAACAGCCGCCAAAAATTTGACATGCTCTATCTTTGCCTGTTTTCACAGACCCAATCGAAATCAATGGATCCATTTTTAACTGATGCCAAACTGATTGATTTCCTTTTTTTCTTTTTAAAAAATGGATCCGTTAAAAATGGATCAGTGGTTTGGGGTTTGGGTCAAAAAAGAAAGACCAATGAAATTAATACGTTTTTTACTGACAGAAACTGATGCAAAATGGATGACACTTGGTCGATTTGCATCCGATCTGTATGTGTTGACTATTAAAAATGGACATGTATTTCCATTTTAACAGCTGTTAAATGTCACTGTCATGTGCATGAAACCTAGGGGCTTATTCACACAACACTAAAAATCTGACATGTGACAACTGTTTTTGCAACATCCGTATTGAGAACACAATGAATTCAATGTGTCTATTCATATGCTCGTTTTATTGACAGTCCCTTTTTCATGGCCGGCAAAAAACTGACATGCACTATCTTTGTCTTTCAAAACGGACATTGATAGTGCCATGTGAATAGACCCATTGAAATTCATGGGTTTTGTAACGGCAATGTGACAGCCATTCCAAAAACATCAGTCGCATGGCCATTATTCATGTGACTAAGAGCCGTCCGTGGACTTAAACGGACAGACACAGCTGTTTTTCGCAGATATTACGTTGGTGAAAAACGGCACTGCCATGAGCATAAGACCTACAGTTTGTGCTATTCTTTTTCCAAAAGTTGTATAACTGGTCACAGTACCTAGAGCTAACACAGTATTACTGACTGAATTGAACATAGATATCCATGTGGTTCTGTGCCGCCTATTTTTGTATTTTTATACTGGACCTGAATGCGGTTCTGTGGTTATCTAAATCCAATTATAGTGAGTTCCAGATATTATGGCTATTACTTAACATAAACATCAAAATGCAGTCATGTTATAACCACGTAAGATTTACCTTTTTTGCTTTTTGAAGGTTCTGTTTGTTCTTCACCTAAAAAATATAAACATTTTTAAACTTATAACCTTTTACTGTATATTAAATGGATACAAAAACATGGCGGTAAATGAAAAGGCATGTATAGTACCTGTTATAATAAAACTTAGTTAAGAGGTAACCCTGAGATTCAATGCAAGCATTCAATGATTTGCCTGCCTACTAGGCTTCCAGTCAATTGCCTGTGTTGCAGTAATGCCTGTGTGAGGCCTAGAATTTACAATCTTTTTACCTCTTATCATGACCCCATTAACTATTTCACCATTTGCTAGTAAAACATGTGAGCTAGTGGCCATGTTATATAAATTATCTTCATTTATTAGAAGTTCTGTCATGTCCTGACTGGAAATAAAAATCAGCTCTGGGTCAAGAATTACAGCAGTCACACACACACATATACAGTATGTATATATATATATATATATATATATATATATATATAACACAGTATATAGTCAGTGAATGAGTGCATATTTGTATTTACTACATACAGATGTCCATATTTTGCACTAATATATACACAAATACACTCCAAATAATATTAGTTGTAAAGTAGATTTTTGGAGCTTATTTGTGCATAAATGTTGCATCCTTTTTTATTTTTACAGCACTCACTCCATTTTGACAAGTGTTAGCCTATCTAGCAGTCTGTACACTAAAAAAATTTCAAATGTGACTAAAAAGTAGCAAAAACTGTTGCAATCCTACTCTATTAAGGAGAGGGGGTAGAAAGTGGAGTAACAGCTTGGGAAGTGGAAAGAAGTGTTAGATTTATAGATGCACCAAATTTATCACGCATCATGTATTATTTGATAAAATTTGGCACAAGTAACACAAACACAGACTCCAGCAAAGTCAACTTTAAAAATCCCCCTCATGACAAATTCCCCCTTAAAGGTCATCCAGAGCAAAATGAGGGCTAATTGTAAAACAAATGGCAATTTTTCAACTTGATCAGTTATTTTGTGTTTATGTAAAAATAGCCTTCACCTGAACAGAAGGCATCATGGACTGTAGCAGATTCAGGTCCCTGGCAGCTTTTTATCCCTTAATCTCTATTTTATGCCTATGTATTTATTTTTGCATGCAAGACCATTCTAAAGTTACGGACATCCATACATATAAGGGAAAAGTTATCTGAACTGGCTTATTGCAGCAGGACAGGACAGCTACTTTAAGTTTATCACATCCACCCAAAACAAACATGTTGAATTTCAATGTATCTTTTTGTTCTCTGAGGAAATAAACCACCATCAGAAGAATCTGTCAGCGGCTTACTTTTCTTACCCCATTGATGACATATGTACAGTGCTGGCCAAAAGTATTGGCACCCCTGCAATTCTGTCAGATAATACTCAATTTCTTCCAGAAAATTATTGCAATCACAAATGCTTTGGTAATAATATCTTCATTTAATTTGTTGTCAATGGAAAACCACAAAAAGAATTGTCAAAAAGCCAAATTGGATATAATTCCACACCAAACATAAAAAAGGGGGTGGACAAAAGTATTGGCACCCTTTGAAAAATCATGTGATGCTTCTCTAATTTGTGTAATTAACAGCACCTGTTACTTACCTGTGGCACATAACAGGTGATGGCAATAACTAAATCACACTTGCAGCTAGTTGAAATGGATTAAAGTTGACTCAACCTCTGTCCTGTGTCCTTGTATGTACCACATTGAGCATGGAGAAAAGAAAGAAGACCAAAGAACTGTCTGAGGACTTGAGAAGCAAAATTGTGAGGAAGCATGAGCAAGTCCATCTCCAAAGACCTGAATGTTCCTGTGTCTACCGTGCGCAGTGTCATCAAGAAGTTTAAAACCCATGGCACTGTGGCTAACCTCCCTAGATGTGGACGGAAAAGAAAAATTGACCAGAGATTTCAACGAAAGATTGTGCGGATGGTGGCTAAAGAACCTCGACTAACATCCAAACAAGTTCTAGCTGCCCTGCAGTCCGAGGGTACAACAGTGTCAACCCGTACTATCCGTCGGCGTCTGAATGAAAAGGGACTCTATGGTAGGATACCCAGGAAGACCCCACTTCTGACCCAGAGGCATAAAAAAGCCAGGCTGGAGTTTGCCAAAACTTACCTGAGAAAGCCAAAAACTTTTTGGAAGAATGTTCTCTGGTCAGATGAGACAAAAGTAGAGCTTTTTGGGAAAAGGCATCAACATAGAGTTTACAGGAAAAAAAAAAGAGGCCTTCAAAGAAAAGAACACGGTCCCTACAGTCAAACATGGTGGAGGTTCCCTGATGTTTTGGGGTTGCTTTACTGCCTCTGGCACTGGACTGCTTGACCGTGTGCATGGCATTATGAAGTCTGAAGACTACCAACAAATTTTGCAGCATAATGTAGGGCCCAGTGTGAGAAAGCTGGGTCTCCCTCAGAGGTCATGGGTCTTCCAGCAGGACAATGACCCAAAACACACTTCAAAAAGCACTAGAAAATGGTTTGAGAGAAAGCACTGGAGACTTCTAAAGTGGCCAGCAATGAGTCCAGACCTGAAACCCATAGAACACCTGTGGAGAGATCTCAAAATGGCAGTTTGGAGAAGGCACCCTTCAAATCTCAGGGACCTGGAGAAATTTGCCAAAGAAGAATGGTCTAAAATTCCAGCAGAGCATTGTAAGAAACTCATTGATGGATACCGGAAGCGGTTGTTCGCAGTTATTTTGTCTAAATGTTGTGCTACCAAGTATTAGGCTGAGGGTGCCAATACTTTTGTCCGGCCCATTTTTGGAGTTTTGTGTAAAATGATCAATGATTTGACTTTTTTTTTCATTCTCTTTTGTGTTTTTTCATTGCAAGCAAAATAAATGAAGATATTATTACCAAAGCATTTGTGATTGCAATCATTTTCTGGAAGAAATTGAGTATTATCTGACAGAATTGCAGGGGTGCCAATACTTTTGGCCAGCACTGTATGCTGGCCAAAGCAAGTGTAGGCAAGATTGTCTCCTGACTTTCCTATTCTGTATGTGCTTTAAATGGTCACTAACTTTTCAGACAACTTCGTTTCATTTTATAGAACATGTGATTCTGGACCAAAATGTAATGCACTTTAATTAAAAATGCTGCTGCTTTTTGTCTCAAAAAAACTCTCTAAAGTTCCTACCACTAGGTATCTTCCTTATAGCACATTTGCAGTTCGTTCCCTGTTGCTAGGAATGTTTCTTCTCAATAGGTGCATGACAGGTTCAAAGTGATTGGAAGCGATATTCTTTTCTCTCTGTTAATGCAGATGGGAAGGGCTGATTCTACTCACAGCACTTCAGCAAACTGATTTCTCTGTGCAAAGGACTGAACATTCTGCAAATCTCCCATCTTACAATATTAAAAAAAGTCTTCTATGTACTTGTATCTACGTCTGACTGCTTGCATGAATACAGATGGGATATTATTCACACACTGCGAACCACTTTCCTGACTGTGCTCATAGATTGCTCTTTTCCTCTGTAATGCCTGCATGTATTTGCCCTATATTTACAGTTCAGTGTTCCTGGATCTCCTATATGATGGTCACGCGGGCTTTTCTCAGCTATATGTTTATTATTGCACAGTTACTCTTGGCACAATTACATGTAAATAAACTAGTATTAGTAGTAATGAATAGGGCAGGCTGCTCCTTATTGTACAGGCCCTGTCTCAGAGACAAATATAAAATGTGCTGCAGCCACAATGTGATTGTTAGCAGCAGAAAAACTGATAGGACATCATGTATGATGAATGATATGGTCTTAGAACTGACTGCCCAGCAAAGACCCTGCAGATTTTTCAACTTTTAACCCTGTCACGCATTTTCATGTACATGTACTTCAGGGAATGTGGTTAGTTACTGGAACACAAACAAAATGGGACATTTTCAAAAGCATTCTAAATAGGACCACTAAAAACATAAACCTTATGGGAATAAATGGGCCAGAAATCATAGAAAACCAATATAGCTAACTAAAACAGTAAGGAGTGCAATGAGAAATAAAAAAGGAAGCGTTTAAAGTACTAAAACAAGAAAGTAGTGACGCAGCATTAAAAAACTATAAGAAGAAAAATAAATTGTGCAAAAGACAAATAAAGGAGGCAAAGATAGAGGCTGAGAGAAAAATTGCCAAGGAAAGTAAAACTAATCCAAAATTATTCTTCAATTACATAAATAATAAGAGAATAAAAACTGACAATGTGGGCCCTCTCAAAAATAATCTGGGTGTAATGGTGGAGGAGGATGAGGAAAAAGCACAACTATTAAATGCCTTCTTCTCTATGGTGCTTACATAAGAAAATCCAATGGCCAGCAACATGATTAGTGGTAATGTTAACTCTCAATTAACCCCTTCACACAAAATCACATACATGTATGAGATTGGGTGTGAAGGGTTGTATGGAGAGAGCTCAGGACCTGAGCTCTCTCCATACATGGCGGGTGCCGGCTGTATAACATCACTGCCCCAAAACATCACTGCTCTAGAGGAGATCTGCATGGAGGAATGGGTCAACATACCAGCAACAGTGTGTGCCAACCTTGTGAAGACTTACAGAAAACGTTTGACCTCTGTCATTGCCAACAAAGGATATATAACAAAGTATTGAGATGAACTTTTGTTATTGACCAAATACTTATTTTCCACCATAATTTGCAAATAAATTCTTTAAAAATCAGAATTGCCGTAAATGCATTTTTTTTTCCAATTCCATCTCATTCTGAATTTTTTTCCAGCTGCCCAGTACATTGTACAGGATATTGAAGGGTGCCATTACAAAGTACAATTAGTCCCGCAAACAATAAGCCATCATTTGAGTCTGTGAACTGAAAAATGAAAAAGTTATGGCTCTTGGAATGGGGGAAGGGAAAAATGGAAATGCAAACACAAAAATTGGCTGTGGTATGAAGGGGTTAAATGTCACCTAGAAGTTACATTGCACTCCTTGCACGAAGTATTTGTTTATTCACAGATACTGGCTGGTGACAGGTTCATACAGCTTCAGTTACACAACCTTTTCTATTAAAACATGGCTGGACCATTGTAGCAAACAAGCCCTCTGACCTCTTGTGTCCCCCTATCTCCTCATAGAATGTAAGCTCTTGCGAGCAGGGCCCTCACTCCTATTGTTTGATATGTTTATTTCTTTGTCACATTCTTATATCTCATATTGTCTGTTCATGTGTCCTCTGATTTGTAAAGTGCTACGGAATATGTTGGTGCTATATAAATAAAGTTATTATTATTATTATTATTATTATTATTTTTTATTATTATTATGTCACCTGTTTAACCCAGGAGGAAGTGCGGTGCCGCCTTCAAAACACTAAAATAGAGAAATTGCCAGGTCCAGATGGCATACACCCCCGAGTTCTGAGGGAATTATGCACGATGATAGACAGACCCTTATAGCTAATATTTAAGGATTCAGTAATGACTGGGTCTGTTCCACAGGATTGGAGCATAGTAAATGTGGTGCCAATTTTCAAAAAGGGGTCTAAAAGTGAGCCTGGAAACTATAGGCCAGTAAGTTTGACTTCTGTGGTGGGTAAGATATTTGAGAGCTTTCTAAGAGATGTTATCCTGGAGTACCTCAATGTAAATAATCTTATAACACCCAATCAGCATGGGTTTATGAGGAATCGGTCCTGTCATACTAATCTGATCAGCTTCTATGAAGAGGTCAGTTCTAGACTGGACATGGGTAATGCAATGGACGTGGTGTATCTGGACTTTTCAAAGGCTTTTGATACTGTACCACATAAAAGGTTGGTATGCAAAATGAGAATATTGGGACTGGGGGAAAACATATGCATTTGGGTTCGCAACTGGCTCACTGATAGGAAACAGAGGGTGCTTATTAATGGTAAATATTCAGACTGGGTTACAGTCACCAGTGAGGTGCCACAGGGGTCAGTATTGGGCCCTCTCCTGTTTAATATCTTTATTAATGACTTGGTAGAGGGTTTACAAAGCAGGGTGTCCATATTTGCAGATGATACTAAACTCTGTAAGATAATCAAAAATGAATATTACAAAGGGATCTAAGGAAGCTGGAAGCATGGGTGGAGACTTGGTCAAATTAAGTTTAACGTCGACAAATGTAAGGTTATGCATTTTGGTCGATGAAATAAAATATATGATTATGTAATAATAGTAAATTACTGGGTAAGACTGCCAATGAAAAAAACTTACGGATTTTGGTGGAAAGCAAGCTTACCTTTAGTGACCAGTGCCAGGCAATGGCTGCCAAGGCAAATAAAATTATGGGATGCATCAAAAGAGGTATAGATTCTCATGACAAGAACATAGTTATGCCTCTATACAAATCACTGGTACAGCCTCACTTAAACTATTGTGTACAATTTTGGGCCCCAGTATACAAGAAAGACAAAATCGAACTAGAAAGAGTGCAAAGAAGGGCAACCAAAATTATTAGGGGAATGGGTGGATTGGAGTACAATGATAGATTAACAAACTTGGGGTTATTCAGTTTAGAGAAAAGACGTCTACGCGGAGATCTAATAGCAATGTACAAATACACGAAGGGACAGCACAAAGAACTTTCTAATGATCTTTTTACTCCTAAGCCAGTGACAGTGACAAGGGGACATCCTCTACGACTGGAGGAGAGAAAGTTTCACCAGCAACATAGAAGAGGATACTTTACAGTAAGAACAGCAAGGCTATGGAACTCTCTGCCCCAGTAAGTGGTGATGGTGGATTCATTGAACAAGTTCAAAGTGGGCTTGGATGTCTTTCTCGAACAGAACAACATTATGGGTTATGGGTTCTAGATTTTAAGGGCACGTTGATCCAGGGTTTTATACTGATTACCAGATTGGAGTCGGGAAGGAATTTTTTTTTCCCCTGAAATGGGGAAATTTGCATAAGCCTCATGGGGTTTTTTGCTTTCCTCTGGATCAACACAGTAGGGGACTGTCGGGTTATAGGTTGGACTTGATGGACTGATGTCTTCATCCAACCTCATCTACTATGTAACTATATACGTGACGGTGATCGAGCGGCCTAAGAAGCAGAGCCCGTGCTATCACCGCAGGAGCCCAGCTGTATCTGACAGCCAGGCCCCCTCTGCAACAGATGGCGCCGCTGGAGTGGCTGCCAGCTACAGCAGCTCTGAGACTCTCTATCTTATTTTTCTTTCTATGTCTCGTTTTGTACCTCTCTACTTAAGGACTTTGCACTATGAAGAAACACACACAAAGACTTGGACCCTTGTGATACTTTTTTTTTGTTTTTTATCTGTCTTTTTGTTCTGCTTGAAAATGGGATCTTTTGTGTATGCAGACAATTCCTTTGTCTATACAAGAGAGGAAATTCTGCAGCTCAGAGGCACAGCAGGGCGGCATACCATCTGGTCACACATCCCCCGCGAGCTTTGGAGAAAGAAAAAGCGGGTGAGGGGATGCAGAGCTGGTACTCTTCAGAGGATTAAAAAGAGGCGTTACCGACCAGCTGTTCCCTCCATCATCATGGGCAATGTGAGATCTCTTGCAAACAAGATGGATGAACTAACAGCGCTCACCAGGCATCATCAGGAATTTCGAGCGTGCAGCATGATGCTACTTACAGAGACTTGGCTCACTGAAGTTACTCCTGACCCTCTGGTCTCCTTGGATGGTTTTAAACTCCTTTGGGCAGACAGGACAAGGGAGAGTGGTAAGAGGAAAGGAGGAGGGCTGGCAATGTTTGTGAATAATAGATGGTGTAATCCTAGGCACATTGTGATTAAGGAGCAAACTTGCTGTAAGGACATTGAACTATTAGCTGTGAGCATGAGACCTTTCTACCTACCAAGGGAACTATCACATGTCATCGTGATAGCTGCATATGTCCCCCCCTCTGCGAAAGCTGACACTGCCTGCGAGGTCCTACAAGCCACGCTGAGCCAGTTACAGTTAAAACATCCCCAGGCCCTCTTTCTTCTGTCGGGTGATTTCAACCATGCCTCTCCATCATCCACACTGCCCAGTTTCACACAGTATGTAACCTGCCACACAAGAGACAACAAAACACTGGACTTGTTCTTTGCCAACGTGAGGGAGGCATATAACTCATCAGCCCTACCGCCCCTGGGGAGATCGGATCACAACCTAGTACATCTCCGACCTGTGTACAAGCCACTTGTACATAGAGAACCAGATGTCACCCGCACAGTGAGGATATGGTCCGAGGAGAGTGATGAGGCTCTGAGGGATTGTTTTGACACAACCTCATGGGAAGTGCTGCAGGATTCTTATGGAGAAGATATAGAAGGACTCTCACACTGCATAACAGACTACATTAATTTTTGTGTGGACAACACAGTACCCACAAAAGTGGTGAGGTGCTTCTCCAATAACAAACCATGGATTAACTCTGATATAAAAACACTACTTAAGGAGAAAAAGATGGCATTCAGGACAAGAGATAAGGAGGGGTTGAGGGAAGTACAAAAGGAGCTGAGGCATCAAATCAGGCAGGGAAAAGCCAGTTATAAAGAAAAAAATGGAAAAGCAAATGGAAAGAAAAGACATAAGGGGGGTCTGGTAGGGGCTTAAGTCAATTTCGGGTCATAAACAGTCTGTCTGCCAGATTGAGGCAGATGTTAATTGGCTTAATGAACTAAACCTATTCTTCAACAGATTTGATCACACACCAGCTCCTCCCACCCCAGTATGTCCTTCAGCTTCCCCCACCACAATGACTTCTCCCCATGCGGCCACTTCCCAACAGACCAGTAAATCCAGAAATCTGTCTTTATCTGGCCACAGTCTGACCTTCACACGGGCCCAGGTGAGGAAGGAGATGAAAAAGATCAAGGCGAGGAAAGCCGCAGGGCCAGATGACATCAGTGCAAGGCTAATTAAGACTTGTGGGGACCAGCTGTGTGGTATAATTACATATATGTATAATATGAGCCTGAGGCAGGAAATAGTCCCTGCATTATGGAAATCTTCTTGTGTGGTACCAGTTCCAAAGAAACCCCACCCTACGGACCTCAACGACTACAGACCTGTAGCACTGACATCCCACCTGATGAAGATCTTGGAGAGATTGGTTCTCACACATCTTCGCCCTCTAGTGAGCCCCGCTATGGACCCCCTCCAGTTTGCTTATCGGCCGGGCATTGGGGTAGATGATGCCATCATCCACCTTCTGCACAGGGCTCTGTCTCACCTGGAGAAACCAGGGAACACAGTAAGAATAATGTTCTTTGACTTCTCCAGTGCTTTTAACACCATACAGCCCAGGTTATTGAGGGACAAGCTGGGCCTTGCTGGAGTGGACCACCACCTCTCCAACTGGATCCTAGACTACCTCACAAATCGACCTCAATACGTGAGAGCCCAAGACTGTGTGTCAGGTACCGTGATCTGTAATATGGGGGCACCTCAGGGTACAGTTCTCACCCCTTTCCTCTTCACACTGTACACTGCAGATTTTAGGTGCAACTCATCCAGCTGCTACCTACAGAAGTATTCTGACGACTCTGCAATAGTGGGTCTCATCACAGATGATGATGACAGGGAGTACAGAGAACTGAACCAGCATTTTGTGGACTGGTGCCACCGGAACCACCTGAAGATTAACGCGGGGAAGACCAAGGAGATGGTGGTGGACTTCCGCAAAGGCAGAAGCCCTCCTAAACCAGTGGACATCCTGGGGACGGGCATCGAGATTGTGAACACCTATAAGTACCTGGGTTTGCTCCTTAATAATAAGCTGGACTGGGCAGATCATATGGAGGCCCTGTACAGGAAGGGCCACAGCAGGCTCTACCTGCTTAGGAAACTGAGAGCCTTTGGAATCCGGGGGGCACTTCTTAGAACTTTCTTCAACTCGGTAGTGGCATCAGCCATCTTCTTTGGAGTGGCCTGCTGGGGGAGCAGTATATCAACCAGGGACAGAAATAAACTTGACAAGCTGATTAGAAAGGCCAGCTCTGTCCTGGGGAGCCCACTGGACCCAGTGCAGGTGGTGGGTGACAGAAGAATACTGTCCGTGGTGAGCTCCATGCAGAAGAAGAAGTCCCATCCCATGCATGAGACTGTGATCGCGCTGAGCAGTACTGTCAGTGACCGACTGCTCCACCCTAGGTGTGAGAAGGAGCGCTATCGGAAGTCTTTCCTCCCCACCGCGGTTAAGCTGTACAACCAACACCGACCTAAGCGGAGATCATTACACACAGAGAACTGAAATATCTCTCTGCCTGTTAAATCCCCCCCCCCCCTCTGCTACGCCCTATCTGTCTGTCTGCTATTAATGTAATGCCTCTCACCTTGGAACATTCCTGTACATGTTGTATTTGTATTTGTATCTGCTTATCTTATCTTATCTTTGCTGCTGTAACACACTGAATTTCCCCATTGTGGGACTATTAAAGGACTATTATTATTATTATTATTATTATTATTATTATTATTATTAAACACTGATCCCCGCCGTTTAACCCTTAAGATGCCATAGTCAATAGCGACCGCGGCATCTTAGGTGTTTCTCAGTGAATATTAATGCCGCAGCATCGAGAGTGGGTGTTAGCTGTAACTGACAACTAACACCCTGCTCTTTTAACCCCTTGGATGCCGTGGTCAAACATGACCGTGGCATCCAAGGGGTTCCGCCATGCCAAATGTTCCCTTCGGCACCCCCCGCAGCGAGATCGAGGGATGCCCATATGTAACTTCTGCAGCCTGGGCTCTGGCAAGTGACCCAGGCTGCCTGGAGCCTACAGTACTTGGTTGATCCTGCCGAGAACTGAGGAAGTCAGCCTATGCGTCTGCATAGGTTGACTTCCTCTATAGACTGCAATACTTGTGTATTGCAGTCTATAGTGCTGAACCAGCGATCAGAGCATTGCTGGTTCAGGTCCCCTAGTGGAACATCACTAAAAAGTAAAAAGTAAAAAAAAAAGTTGAAAAAAAAAAAAGTGAACTGTATCAAAAAAAAATAAAAAATTAATTAATAAAGCAAGGAAATAGGAAATAAATACAAGAAAATGATTTTCGCCTTAAAAAAATGCTATAAAAAGTGATCAAAAAATCATATGTACCCCAAAACAGTACCAATAAAAAACACAGATCTTTCCGCAAAAAATAAGCCCTCAACCAACTCTGTCAACTGAAAAAAAAAATTGCTACACATCTCAGAAGATGGCGATGCAAAAATAATTGATTTCTTTGCCCAATGTTCTGCAAAACTAGTAACGCATAAAAAAACAATATACATGAGGTATCGCCATAATCGTACTGACCCGCAGAATAAAGGTAACATATTACTTATGCTGTAGGCCAGGGGTAGGCAACCTTTTTTGTTCGGCGTGCCGATTTTAATTAAAAAATCAAAGATGAGGTACTCGGAGTGCCGGTCAATAATTGTAAGTCTGACGACCACAAACCATAACACAGAACTGCTGCCACAAGATGCTTTACTGCTATTTCCTGGGACGCTCCTGTACTTTCCGATTAGAAGCAATGAAAGTCCATGTGCGGCCCCCAATTAGTGGTAAATGTGTCCAGGAGCACTGTATGGCAACACCCTCAGGGTGGTGACACACTATGTATCTGGATGCAGATATAGTCTTAGGCCACTGGAACTTTTACTTCAATGTAAAACTGCGTTCACATGGTGCATTTTTGCACAAAAAAAAAAGCCTGTGTTTTCTGTGCAAAAACAAATCCTTAATGCAGAAAACACACCGTTATACAGAATAATGTCCCATAGCGGCCCCTGCACACGGTATTATGTCCCATAGCGGCCCCTGCACAAGGTATTATATCCCATAACAGCCTCTGCACACAGTATTAGGTCCCATAGCAGTCAGTGCACACGGTATTAGGTCCCATAGCGGTCCCTGCACACGGTATTAGGTCCCATAGTGGCCTCTGCACACGGTATTAGGTCCCATAGTGGCCCCTGTACACGGGATTAGGTCCCATAGCGGTCCCTGCACACGGTATTAGATCCCATAGCGGTCCCTGCACATGGTATTAGGTCCCATAGCAGTCCCTGCACACTGTATTAGGTCCCATAGCGGTCCCTGCACACGGTATTAGGTCCTATAGTTCTCTTCAGACCCCCGAGTATATTAAGTTTAGGATCAAGAGTGGTGACAAACATAAAAAAACAATGTACTCACCATTCCACGCTCCGCTGCTCTCTGTTCTCTTCGGCACTTCTGCCTGTAGTCAGCGACCGCAGATTGAGTCTCTGGGGTCACGTCGCGTCATTATGCGTAATGACGTCAGACGCAGACGTGACCTCTGAGGCCCTGTCAGCTGTCAGAATCGCCTGCTGATCTCACAGCTGCCGCGGAGTGCAGGGAGCAAGGTGAGTATCATTGTTTTTTATGTTTCATCACTTCTCCTGAGTCTCCGCTTATTATACTCGGGGTCTGAGGAGACCCCACAGTATAATAATAGCAGTTTCGTTTCGGCCGTGTTTGGTCCGATCGAATCTGCTGGGTGAGGACTCCGCTGCCGTGCCAGTGAAATAAGCCTCGCATGCCACTCTTGACATGCGTGCCAGGGGTTGCCGACCCCTGCTGTAGGCTGTGTGGAAAAAAAAATAAAAGGTAAAAAGCAATACCAGAATTGCTGGGGGGTTTTTTAATCCACCAAGAAAGAGTTAATAAAATTTATTCTATAAGTTATAGGCACCCAGAAGTATTGTCATTACAAAATACATCTCATACCACAAAAAACAAGCCCTCATATGGCTACATCACCAGAAAAATAAAAAAAATATAGCTTGTACAATGTGAAGACAAAAATTGCCAAATCATTAAAACAAAACTGGTTGCGGCAGGAAGGGAATATATAAGCTGTGCAAGCGTATATCAGGGTACATCCCAAATTTAGAGTTTACAAGGGAAAGACACCAGATGTAACCCCCAGAGTTACTTCCCCAATCAAAGGAGCTACTGGGGATATAGTAGGGAATTTGGTGTTCCCAATGTACTCAGCACAGTTTACATATTCACTCTTCACCATCTGCTGTGCATTCATGTCTGGGATACTAATGCTCACTACACCCCTTGATAACTTCTTTAAGGGGTGCAGTTTTCAAAATGGGGTCATTCCTTAGGGGATTCCACTTAACTAGTACTTTAGAGGCTCTGCAAACATGACATGGTGTCCAGATACCAAACATCTAAATATACACTTCAAAAGCCACATAGTGCTCCTTCCCTTTGGTGCCCTGCTGTGTGCCCACACAGTAGTTTATGCCCACATGTATGACACTGGTGTACCAAGGATAATGTACTTAATGTCATATAGAGTGTAAACTGCTGTTTGGGCACAGCCAGGCACAGAAGGGAGGGAGCGTTATTTGGTTTTTGGATGCCATTACACTTTTGCAAAACCCTGAAATGCCAGTAAAGTGGAATCTCCTGACATGTGACACCATTCTGGAAACTACACCCCTGAAGGAATTTATCCAGAGGTACAGTGAGCATACATTAATTAATTTTCCAGAAATGAATACGCAACTGATGGTGAAAGGTGAAAATGACAATTTTTCCAGGAATATGTAATTTCATTGTGTAATATGTTGTGCCCGGCTTGTATCAGAGATGAACGCTCCAAAAGCTGTTGCACCCGGGATACCTGCTTAACAGTTTTTGAAGTGTGTGTCTGCTGACACAAGCTGAGCACAACATATCGGGCACTGAAATGGCGGATCGCTGGAAAAATTGCAATTTTCACTTTTCATTATCAGCTGCGCATTCCTTTCTGGAAATTAAATGAATGCAATGCTCAAAGGTTAAAAATGCTTGCTAACCCACTTGATAAATCCCTTGAGGGGTGTACTTTCCAAAGTGGAGTTAGGTGTTTGCAGGTTCTACTTTACTGCCAATTCAGGGGCTCTGCAAAAGTGGCATGACGTCCAAAAACCAAACTGTGCTCCAAAAACCAAATAGCGCTCCTTTCCTTCTGTGCCCGGCTGTTCCCAAACAGCAGTTTATACTCACATATGGCATTGTTAAGTACATTATCCTGAGATTGTTGGTTTTTGGACGACATGTCACATTTGTAGAGACTCTAAAAATGCCCTAAAAAATGGGGTCACTTCTTTGGGAATTCCAATTTACTGACACCTTCAGGGCTCTGCAAAAACAATATGGCGTCCAGAAAATCCCTCTAAATCTGTACTACAAAAGCTAAAAAACACACTGCTCCTTCCCTTCTGAGCCCTGATGTGTGCCCAAGCAGCAGTTTACACCCACATATCCAACTTCTTTCTACCTGGGATAGCCCACTTAATAGTTTTAGGAGTGTATGCCCCTGATGACACAAACTGGTCGCAACGTATTGGGCACCGAAATGGCATATTTCTTCAAAAATTTAAATTTTCACTTTGTACATTAATTTTCAGGAAGCACTCTTGGGCTCAAAATGATAATACCCCTTGATAAATTCCTTGAGGGGGGTGTAGTTTCTAAAATGCAGTCACTTTTTGGGGGTTTCCATTGTATTGGTACTTTAGGGGCTCCACATACTTGCTACATACAGCACATACAACCACATACGTGTTCAGGAGAAATTGTGTAACAAACTTTGGGGAGCTTTTTCTTCTTTATCCTCTTGCGAAAATATTGAAATTGGGACTAAATTGATGGTTTATTGGAAAAAACTAAATTTTTCATTTTCACGTCCCAATGTTAATAAAATCAGTGAAACAGCTGTATGGTCAAACTGCTCATTATATCCCTTGATATGTTATGTGAGAGGTGTAGTTTCCAAAACAGGGTCACTTTTGGAGGTTTCCATTGTATTGGTACTCTAGGGCTCTGCAAATGCGACATGGCACCCAAAATCTAATGCAGCAAAATCTGCCCTCCAAAAGCCAAATAGCGCTCTTTCCATTCCAATCCCCGCCATGTAACCATACAGCAGATTATGACCACATATGGGGTATTGCCGTGTTTAGGAGCAATTGTTTAACAAACTGTAGGGAGCTTTTTCTCTTTTAACCCCTTGTGAAAATGAAAACTTTGGGGATAAAGTGACATTTTAGTAATTTTTCATTTACACATCCCAATGTTAATAAAGTCTGTGAAAAGGCTGTTAGGTCAAAATGCTCACTATACCCCTTGATAAATTCTGAGAGGGGAGTATTTTTCAAAATGGGGTCACTTTTTGGGGCTTTTCTTTGTATTGGTACTCTAGGGGTTCTGCAAATTAGACATGGTGCCTGAAAACTATTCCTGCAAAATCTGCTTTTCAAACACCCAGTGGCGCTCCTTCCCTCCTGCGCGCTGCAGTGTGCCCAAACATCAGCTTACACCCACATGTGGGGTATTTCTGTGCTTGGGAGAAATTGCATAACAAACTGTGAGATGCATTTTCTCCTTTAACCCTTTGTGAGTTTGTTAATTTTGAGGGCTAAATGAATGTATTATTGAAAAAAAATGAAATGTTTAAATTTCACCTCCATATTGTTTTAATTTCCGTGAAATGCTTAAAGGGTTAACAAACTTCACAAATGCTGGAAAATCTCTGTTACACTTGTAAGCCTTCTAACATCCAAAATAAATTAAATGACAATTAAAAAATTATGCCAATATAAAGAAGAGATATGGTAGATAATATTTATTAATGTATTTGGGTGGTAAGACTATCTGTCTGATAAGCAGAGCATTTCACATTTTGAAAATTGCGATTATTTTCTACCAAATTTCCATCAAATTTCCTATTTTTTTTCATAAATAAATAAAAATATTGATTAGTGTCTACCACTAACATGAAGTACAATGCGTCACGAAAAAAACCTCAAAATCACTTCTGTAAGTTAAAGCATCTCAAAGTTATTACCACATAAAGTGACATATGTCAGTTTTGAAAAACGAGGCCTGGTCCTTAATGCACTTTGGGCTGTATCCTTAAGGGATTAAAGGGTACCTGAGTGTTCATAAAATGTGTTTGGACACATATACTTAGGCCTATGTCTTGTCTTGTGCAGACCTGTTTTTTATGATAGTAGTTGATGACTGACCTTTATGTTCTCTTGGTATTTTATCAGATGAAACCTCTGGACTTTTAAGAATATTTTCTTGACTGACCATGGTGTTCACTTCAATCTTTCCATCTGTAAAGCAAAATGTAAATGTTCTTTATGAAGAAGCTGAATATAGATTTGATTGGTGACATAATAATCATGGATAAATATACAATATAGATTTAATTGATATATCTTCAACTTGATTTGCTGTACACAGTACAGCCACTTTTGTTATGTAGTTATTTTACCATGTTTAGGCTACATGCACATGACCGTCAGTGTGCTGGTTGTATTTTTCATGGCTAGCAAACTGACCCATTAATTTCTATGGCCACATACACACTCCCGTGTTTTATCACAGGCCCATGTATGTGACAGTGAACCTGGGGCAAAACTCAGGACAGGTTCTATACCTGTCTATTTTGCCTGGGCTCACTGAGAGTAGTGAATGGAGTTGTAGTCATGTGCATATAGCATCCAGTATATAAATTCCCTTTTTTTCGCTAATATTATCCCCATACATTGATAATCCATTGCATCAGAAACAAACAAACTTAGTATAGCAACACTTACTGACATAGTACTTTTATGTCTGACAGTGGAAAAGATTGTCTTTTGCCCTATAAACTTTAGATTTAAGTTTATGGGTTATGTAAAAACTTGTTACAGTGAAAGTTTTAAAACAAGGGAACAAAGAATTGTTGCTTTTCTCACAAATAATTTCAATGATCCCATTTTACATTGAGGAGAGCGGCTCTTCTCACTATTTAATGAGGAGCACAGCTCTGCATATAGTATCAGGGGAGAGGTGAACTCATATTTTGGATGTCATTTCATATGCTGGAGAAAAGACTCCGCAATTACTGAATATTCTATAGAACACATTTCTGTACTATGCTTTAACAGAGCAAACTTTTATTCAGTAATTCCAATAATTTTCATCTTTCAAAAAGTTTACTGATTAGTACTTCATTACAGTCTTGTAGTAACAACAGGGGCGTAAATACCGGGGTAGCAGCTGCCACAGGGCCCGGGACATTAAGGGGCCTGGAGCCCTTTGGCAGCCACTACTGCGAACCCCACAAACGCTGCTATCATTACACTCTGGGGTCTTTTCAGACCCCGGAGTATAACGATCGGGGGCCCAGGGGAGGTGAGGAAAAATAAAAAACACTGTAACTTACCTCTCCGGCGCCTGCTTGGTGACATCCCAGACATCAGCCGACGTCATTATGTGTTGCGACGCCGGCCTGGATCACGTGAGATCTGGTCCAACTTTGAAGATGGCCCAAGTAGCGCACGGGAGTGCACCGGAGCGAGAAAGAGGTAAGTAGCATTGTTTTTTATGTTTTATCCTCCCCTGGGTCTCTGATCATTATACTCTGGGGTCTGAAAAGACCCCAGAGTATAATAATCATTCATAGGTGGTCCACAATTAGGGCATAATACTGTGTGCAGGGGCCACTATGGGGCATAATACTGTGTGCAGGGGCCACTATGCGGCATAATACTGTGTGCAGGGGCCACTATGCTACATAATACTGTGTACAGGGCCATTTTTCTGCATAATACTGTGTGCAGGGGCCACTATGCAGCATAATACTGTGTGCAGGGGCCACTATGGGACATAATACTGTGTGCAGGGGCCACTATGGGGCATAATACTGTGTGCAGGGGCCACTATGGGGCATAATACTGTGTGCAGGGGTCACTATGGGGACTATGGGGCATAATACTGTGTGCAGGGGCCTCTAAGGAGCATAATAGTGTGCGCAGGAATGCGGTTTGTGCGGGGGGGGGGGCTGGAGGGGGCCGTTCCGGGGGGTTGGGGGGCGGTGGTTCGGGGGGGGGGGCCATGTCAAATGTTCACCTTGGGGCCCAGCCATAACTAGTTACGCCACTGAGTAACAAAGTGTAAGAAAGCATGAATTATAAAAATAAAGGGGGCAAATATAGTAGTGTGCTTTACAGTTTTCTGCTGTAGAAACATCATATTCATATGCCAATATTATTGTGCTAGAAAAAGAAAGTGGAGTGCTACATAGTTAGTATATAGTTGAAAGCAGACCTGTCCATCAAGTTCAACCAAGGAATTGGAAATGGCATAAGTGAAGGAAATAAAACTATTTTCATAAGCATCTAAGCCATTTTAGAAGCTGTTGCTGCTTTGGCCAGCTCCTGGAGTAGGCTATTAAACAGATTCACAGTCCTTACAGTGAAGAAGATTTGTCACCTCTGGAGATTAAACCGTTTTGTTTTGTTTTTCCGGATGGAGGGAGTGTCCCCGTGTCTTTTATATGGAACAGCTTTTCTCCATATTTTTTGTATGGGCCATTTATATATTCACAAAGGTTTATCATGTCTCCCCTTAAATACCTCTTCTCAAGACTAAACAAATTTAACTCCTTTAATCTCTCCTCATAACTGAAGTCCTCCATGCCCCTTATCATCTTTGTCCTTTTCCAACTCGAGGACATCTTTCTATGAACTGGTGCTCCAGCAAAGAAAACCTTAAGACCCCCATCACATACAATATAACAACTGAAATTCACATCTCTATGTCCAAAAAGTAGACAGCGCCACCAAATTGACAACAGATTATGTGAAATTATGTGTCTCTTAATGAGGTTTGTGATTAATATACACTGACGAGCAAAAGGGTAACAATGTTTTGAGCTTCTGAATTTCAGGCTCCATATCTCACCATCCACTACAGCTTCCAATGTGAGACTACCATTATTTTATAGACAATCATCTTAGCTATCTCATACATAAATTTGACTTGCAACTATTTAGCATATGATTAGTTATGTAGATTCTTGTCATGTAACTGAATTGTTACTGTTTTGTTCCTAAAAATTATTAATTTTTATTATTTTGTTAGTATTTTGTAAATCCACCTTTTACTTTCAACACTGTCTGAATCCTTCTGGGCATGTTCTCGATAAGATTCAAGCATGTCTCAACCAAAATCTGATCCTAGGTCACTTCTACATGTTCCCAATGTTGGTGCATACTGGTCGACTCACTTGGGTACAAATACAGCTTTTTCTTCAACTCTACCCACAAGTGTACAGGATTTCACTCTCATGAAGAGACTCCATTCTGCACCTGCATGTATATATTTTTCAGAGCTTTCTCACTAGATGTTGGCTATATTCATCTGCAGTCAGGCTGAGTTTTCATAGACAGCCAGGGAACATTTATGTCTTGGGTTATTCACATTTTTTTGTGCTAAGTAGAGGAGTGCACACATATGAATGTGTATTTGCATAAAACAGTCTTTTATACAAACATAAATCAAAGTGTGACTACAAAACCCCACAGTATGGTAAAATACCCAGCGCATTTCATATTCTACTAGATATTTTACAACCTGGCAGGCAGTCATCTGTGATTTATACGTGAATACAGTTTATGAAAATTCTACTTGTCTGTACATGCTTCTGCTAAATGGAATTGGAGATTAAGAGAATGGTTGCAATTTTGCATATACTTCTCATTCTATTTTGATTTTCGTAGCTTTTTTGGCAGAAAAGTTGCATTTTCACAAGGCGACATACATGTGCATCTCAATAAATTAGAATATCTTTGAAACATTTATTTATTTCAGTAATTAGATTAAAAAAGTGACCTCCTATATTTTCTAGATTCTTTACACACAGAGTGTTCTATTTCAAGTGTTTTATTTCTGTAAATGTTTATTATGGATTACAGGTAATGAAAACCAAATACTAAGAAAATTTGAATATTGTAAAAAAGTTCAGCATTGTAAATTCGCTGTGTCACCTGCCAAGGTTTCCTAAGCCTTTTAATGGTCCCTCAGTCTGGTTCAGTAGAACAAACACAATCATGGAAGACGCTGATTATGAATTGTATTACTGAAATGAATGAACGTTTCAAAGATATTCTAATTTATTGAGATGCACCTGTACCTTAGATATCTCACAATAATTGCAAACTTGTGTATTTAGATATGTTTCTATTAAACTATAGGAACTTGCTGATAGTATTTTTAAGTATGCAAGGACAGTTTGTTCATACTGCTTAAATTCACAAGTCCCACATTCAGTTACTATTTCTTGCATCTGCAGCTATGATCCCAAGATAAGGAATCCCAATTATGCAATGCAAATGCGACTACTGGGGAATAAAAGGATGGATTTAAAAAAAAAAAAAAAAAACCCAGCTGCCAATGGATAGCTTGGAAAAAGTTTATAACAATAGCACACCATAGTGTAATATTTGTCTGGACATGGAAGGAAGCATCGTTCAAAATACCAAAGACACTTATCTGCTGGACTTATTCTAACACTGAAAAAAAAATCTAGTATAAACATGTAAAATAGGTTGATCAGGGCTTCTATTCACTAGTCCTCCAGCAAATACTCTGGTGAGCCCAAGGGGCCCCAGTCCATCATACAGCATCCAATAAAGCATGCCACTTCTTTCCTTTTTTTTAATTGGAGGCATATGGCGGTAAAGGTCCCATATACCTCTAAGGCAGCTCTATAATGGTTCTGTCCATAACAGAGCCACAATACAGCCATGTACAGGACACTTTAGTGTCATGTGTTTGTCACACAACTTTAGAAGCATTGTGATTTATAGTTTATTCCCTGTATGAAGCAATACTGGTATTTCATATACTAGACATCAAGTCCCAGGAAACATTTTGGTCTGAGATACAACTGAAATTATTACTGGAATACTTTATTTGTATTGCTATATTACTAAAATAAGCTTACTTTTGTACTTTAGTATCTTTCTGCATGTAATGGTCCTGCAATCTTCACACCTCAGTGGGTAGATGGTAATTATGAATTAGAGCTTCACCTCTGTTCCCTCGCATGATATTCCTTAGCTTTACCGGTAATATAGATTATAAAATGAAAGTCTGTTTTTCAACTCCTGGCAAGAGATAGTTTGCTGCTGGCGTTAATGTCCAGACTCAGACACATAAAAATTCTGGCACTCTTGGACTAACATTGGACAAGCATTACACATATCCTTGACTGTCTTTACATATATAAATTAACTTCTTCTCTTAGTGCAGCAAACTACCCAAAATGACTTCAAAGAATCTGTCATAGTTTGTAAAATCATTGTAAAGAGAGAAAAGAACAACTGACCAAAGTGTCAAGTAAAAACATTTTGTATTGACAGTTTTCAGAATCAGGCAATTATTTAGGCAGAATGAACCAGCAAATGTATGACAGACGGTACCAATTAACTGAGATGGGCATGAGATCTGCAGATTTATTGAGATAGAAGAGAAGCAAGGCTGAGGATCACACAGTACAATACTACTTTATATAGCTGCAATCTACTCAGGTTGAAATTTATCATAGTATGTTTTAGGGATTCTAACTACAGAAGGGTTTACATTAGGAGTTGTGCTAGGCCTGTCTGAAAAGATATGTCTTTAGTTTACGCTTGAAGCTGTGGAAATTGTGGGTTAATCTAATAGTCCGGGATAGAGCATTCCAGAGAAGTGGTGCAACTCGGAAGAGGTCTTGTATACGAGTGTGGGAGGTTCTGATAATAGAGGATGTTAGTCTTAGGTCATTGAGTGAACGGAGAGTACGGGTTGGGCGATAGACAGGGAGAGATAAGGGAGGAAATGTAGGGAGGTGCAGCATTATGGAGAGCCTTGTGGATGAGGGTGATAAGTTTATATTGTATTCTGTATTGAATAGGCAGCCAATGTAGTGACCGGCACAGACCGGAGGTATCGCTGTAGCGTCTAGACTGATAGATGAGCCTGGCCGCCGCATTCAGAATAGATTGTAGAGGGGAGAGTTTAGTAAGGGGAAGACCGATTAGTAAGGAGTTACAGTAGTCAAGGCAAGAATGAATCAGGGCAACAATAAGTGTCTTTAGTGTATTTGTGGTAAGGAAAGGGCGGATTCTGGAGATGTTTTTGAGGTGGAGATGACATGAGCGTGCGAGTGATTGGATATGGGGGGTGAAGGAAAGGTCTGAGTTAAACAAAACCCCTAGGCAGCAGGCATACTGCCTAGGAGTTATGGTAAGGCCAGAGACTGCAATGGAGGTATCAGGGACAGATCTATTAGATGGTGGAAACAGCAGTAATTCAGTCTTTGAGAGATTCAGTTTCAGATAAAGCGAAGACATGATATTTGAGACAGCAGAGAGGCAGTCACTGGTGTTCTGTATTAGTGCAGGGGTGATGTCACGGGATGACGTATATAATTGGGTGTCATCAGCATAAAGATGGTACTGGAAGCCAAGTCTAGTGATGGTTTGCCCAATGAGGGCTGTGTAGAGGGAGAAGAGCAGGGGACCTAGGACCGAGCCCTGAGGAACCCCAACGGCAAGGGGAAGAGGGGAAGACGCAGAGCCCGCAAATGATACACAGAAAGTGTGGTCAGAGAGATAAGAGGAGAACCAGGAGAGAGCAGTGTCTGTGAGGCCGACAGAACGGAGCATAGTGAGGAGGAGTTGATGATCAACAGTGTCAAATGCTGCTGAGAGATGTAGAAGAATAAGAAGAGAGTAATCACCTTTGGATTTAACATCAATGCAAGTATTAATGTGAGCCACTCTATTATGTGTTTACTTACGTTCCCTTGGTCTAGTATTAGACTTTATTTCAAGATCAGAAACTATCATTGTGACAATAATAAGAGACATCTAAGATCTCTCTGTATAAAACATAGATGGATAGATACTGTAGATAGACTCCAAAAGGTCATGGAAAAAAAAAAATCTGCAGATTGGTGAATAAAGCAATGTGTTTTTTTTTTTTTTTACCACAACTTTTTGGAATGCTGTCTGCTTTCTTGGATGATAGATAGATAGATAAAGAGTATATACCATCATTGAGCCATGTGAGTGAACTGTACATCCTTTATTCTATGGAAAAGCTAATTTCTATAGTCATTCAGATGTGTTAATGTTATACTGCATCAAAATTCCTGTCTGAGCGCAGTGACTTAGATTCTGCCAAGCGTTCAGTTTAGTCATTGCTGTCATCTATGTTTATGGCATTTCTGCTTCTACTAAATGATAAAGCCAAAGATTTGTCAAATGACCTGCCATCTCCACACACTATTAGTACAAGAGTGAGGGTAGCAAAATGTTAAGACTGTGATGAAGACACAGCTTGATTATTTGCAATGACAATACAAAGGTCAATCTCTTCAGAGTAGTGTTATTGCCAGTGCTTCTTAATCTGGATGACTAGCATCCACACTTAAACATATATTATAAATTCTATTTATATTGTGTGGTGTAGATGGGCACATTAATAAAAAAAAAATGTCACATGACATTTTATTTGCCATGAAATTATTACATAAATGCATGTCAGAGTGTCGAATTTCAAGGGTTGTCTGGTTAAGGCAACTTACTTTTAAATACCCCATCAGGGATTTACAGAGTTGCAGAAACACAGGTTTTTTGTTGCAGATTTTAATATGTTTTTTGAGCCAAACTTAGTAGTGGCTACTGAAGGAATGGGAAATATCTAGAAAGCTCTTATATTTCTTCCTTCTGCTAAATCCACTTTGGCTAACAAAAAAAAAAAAAAAAAAGCTGCAAAATCTGCAACAAAAAAGCAGTTTTTCCACAATGTGGGGCCTTAGCCTAGTTGCAGATGAAAGTGTGTATTTTGCCGTTCGCAAACTAGTAATCAGTGTTCCTTTTTTGCGGACCGTGTGTCTTCAGCATCAGTGCTGTATGTCCGCAAAAACAGACAGTGTGTCATCAGTGTGTGATTCAGGTTTGCGGATCTGCAAAAAAACCCCACAGGAGTCATCTAATGATGTCCCTAGTTTGTCTGCAAATATAGATGACACACTGATGACACACGGAGTACATCAGTGTGTGGTGGAGTGGTTTTTAGTCTTCCACAGGCTTCTATGGGCGAGTCTGTGCCGCAAACACTGAACAGAATAGGACCTGCGCTATATTTTATGGTTTGGACTCACGGCCCGCACACTGATCCGTGGAAATCACGGTCGTATGCATGAGCCCATAGAAATGAATGAGTCAGTGTGCTATCCGGGAAAAACATGGATAGCACACTGATCTCGCCAACGGTTATCTGCAAGGGGCTTTAAAGTTGTTGTTAAGCTAAAATATAGAGTAGTATATATTTGTGAACTTTATGCAAGAAACTTACAAAGTACACCATGTTTTCAATTTTGGCTGTAACTGCCTATTCTGTGAGATGAACATGTGACTGAAACAGTGCAGCATTTACTGTTGCAGTATGACATCCCAACAGGCATACTGAAGTCACAGGTCTGAACAGTATGCCGGAAGAGGGAATCCTAGCAATACAGTTATCTATGCTGCTAGGAGTCTCTGCCTCCCAGCGACATACTGTCCCATGCCGATTATAGTATGGAACAGTATTAGCTCGGCTCTCTGTTGCAGGATGCACAAGGCTGGAATTTTGAGGAGAATCTAAAGCAGAAGACCACCTTAATTTCCTTTCCAAATTCCACTGTGTGAACTGAGCCTTAATGTAATTGTAAACATTATTTAATCCTCTTATAATTGAGGAATGGTGTTCACAGCACTAGAGCATGGGTATTGGTTTTGTTCTTTGCTGCCATTTTTCCACCCATGTTAAGGTAACCTACAGTGGGGAAAAAAAGTATTTTGTCAGGCCCCAATTGTGCAAGTTCTCCCACTTAAAAAGATGAGAGAGGCCTGTAATTGACATCATAGGTAGACCTCAACTATGAGAGACAAAATGAGAAAATAAATCCAGAAAATCACATTGTCTGATTTTTAAAGAATTTATTTGCAAATTATGGTGGAAAATAAGTATTTGGTCAATAACAAAAGTTCATCTCAATACTTTGTTATATATGCTTTGTTGGCAATGACAGAGGTCAAACGTTTTCTGTAAGTCTTCACAAGGTTGGCACACACTGTTGCTGGTACAGTGCCTTGCGAAAGTATTCGGCCCCCTTGAACTTTTTAACCTTTTGCCCCTTTTCAGGCTTCAAACATAAGGATATAAAATTTTAATTTTTTGGTGAAGAATCAACAACAAGTGGGACACAATTGTGAAGTGGAACAAAATTTGTTGGTTATTTTAAACTTTTGTAAAAAATAAAAAACTGAAAAGTGGGGCGTGCAATATTATTCGGCCCCTTTACTTTCAGTGTAACAAACTCACTCCAGAAGTTCAGTGAGGATCTCTGAATGATCCAATGTTGTCCTAAATTACTGATGATGATAAATATAATCCACCTGTGTGTAATCAAGTCTCCATATAAATGCACCTGCTCTGTGATAGTCTCAGGTTTCTGTTTAAAGCGCAGAGAGCATCATGAAGACCAAGGAACACACCAGGCAGGTCCGTGATACTGTTGTGGAGAAGTTTAAAGCCGGATTTGGATACAAAAAGATTTCCCAAACTTTAAACATCCCAAGGAGCACTGTGCAAGCGATCATATTGAAATGGAAGGAGTATCAGACCACTGCAAATCTACCAAGACCCGGCTGTCCCTCTAAACTTTCATCTCAAACAAGGAGAAGACTGATCAGAGATGCATCCAAGAGACCCATGATCACTCTGGATGAACTGCAGAGATCTACAACTGAGGTGGGAGAGTCTGTCCATAGGACAACAGTCAGTCGTACACTGCACAAATCTGGCCTTTATGGAAGAGTGGCAAGAAGAAAGCCATTTCTAAAAGATATCCATAAAAAGTCTTGTTTAAAGTTTGCCACAAGCCACCTGGGAGACACACCAAACATGTGGAAGAAGGTGCTCTGGTCAGATGAAACCAAAATCGAACTTTTTGGCCAAAATGCAAAACGATATGTTTGGCGTAAAAGTAACACAGCTCATCACCCTGAAAAGACCATCTCCACTGTCAAACATGGTGGTGGCAGCATCATGGGCCTGCTTGTCTTCAGCAGGGACAGGGGAGATGGTTAAAATTGATGGGAAGATGGATGGAGCCAAATACAGGACCGTTCTGGAAGAAAAACTGTTGGAGTCTGCAAAAGACCTGAGACTGGGATGGAGATTTATCTTCCAACAAGACAATGATCCCAAACATAAAGCAAAATCTACAATGGAATGGTTCACAAATAAACGTATCCAGGTGTTAGAATGGCTAAGTCAAAGTCCAGACCTGAATCCAATCGAGAATCTGTGGAAAGAGCTGAAAACTGCTGTTCACAAACGCTCTCCATCCAACCTCACTGAGCTCGAGCTGTTTTCCAAGGAAGAATGGGCAAGAATTTCAGTCTCTCGATGTGCAAAACTGAGAGAGACAGACCCCAAGCGACTTGCAGCTGTAATCGCAGCAAAAGGTGGCGCTACAAAGTATTAACTTAAGGGGCCCGAATAATTTGGCACGCCCCACTTTTCAGTTTTTTATTTTTTACAAAAGTTTAAAATATCCAATAAATTTCGTTCCACTTCATGATTGTGTCCCACTTGTTGATTCTTCATGGACTTTCAACTATCTCCAAAGGTTTTCTATGGGGTTGAGATCTGGAGACTGGCTAGGCCACTCCAGGACCTTGAAATGCTTCTTACGAAGCCACTCCTTTGTTGCCTTGGTGGTGTACTTGGGATCATCGTCATGCTGAAAGACCCAGACACTTTCATCTTCAATGCCCTTGCTGATGGAAGGAGGTTTGCAGTCAAAATCTCACGATACATGGCCCCATTCATTCCTTCATGTACACAGTCGTCCTCGTCCCTTTGCAGAGAAACAGCCCCAAAGCATGATGTTGCCACCCCCATGCGTTACAGTAGGTATGGTGCTCTTTGGATGCAACTCAGCATTCACTCTTCTCCAAACACGACGAGTTGTGTTTCTACCAAACAGTTCTACTTTGGTTTCATCTGACCATATGACATTCTCCCAATACTCTTCTGGAACATCCAAATGCTCTCTTGCAAACTTCAGATGGGCCCGGATATGTACTGGCTTAAGCAGGGAGACACGTCTGGCACTGCAGGATCTGAGTCCCTGGCAGTGTAGTGTGTTACTGACAGTAGCCTTTGTTACGTTAGTCCCAGCTTTCTGCAGATCATTCACTAGGTCCCCCCGAGTGGTTCTGGGATTTTTGCTCACCGTTCTTGTGATCATTTTGACCCCACAGGGTGAGATCTTGCATAGAGCACCTGATCAAGGGAGATTATCAGTGGTCTTGTATATCTTTCATTTTCTAATTATTGCTCCCACAGTTGATTTCTTCACACCAAGCTGCTTGCCTATTGCAGATTCAGTCTTCCCAGCCTGGTGCAGGTCTACAATTTTGTTTCTGGTGTCCTTCCACAGCTCTTTGATCTTTACCATAGTGGAGTTTGGAGTATGACTGTTTGAGGTTGTGGACAGGTGTCTTTTATACTGATAACAATTTCAAACAGGTGCCATTACTACAGGTAATGAGCGGAGGACAGAGGAGCCTCTTAATCCCTTAACGACGCAGGGCGTAATAGTACGTCCTGAGTCGCATGACGATGTATGGAGAGCGCTCAGGAGCTGAGCGCTCTCCATGCACCGCGGGTGCCGGCTGTATAATACAGCCAGGACCCGCAGCTAACAGCAGCAATTGGTGCCTGCACTGATCGCGGCTGTTAACCCTTTAGATGCCGCGGTCAAACGCAACCGCGGCGTCTAAATTGCGGAGCCGACAAGTGCGCCGCCATTTTTACCTCATCGCCGCCCTCCGGAACGTCATCGGAGGGCGGCGCTTGGTTGCCATGACAGCCGGGAGCCTATTGAAGGCTCCCAGGCCTGTCATTACATTACAGCTATTACACGATGCCAGAGGCATCGTCTAATAGCAGTGAAGGCATTTTGCTATTCACTGCGATACAGTAGTATCGCAGTGAATAGTATGATCGATCAGACTCCCTAGGTTTCAAGGTCCCTAGGGAGTCTGATCATACAAGTAAAAGTATAAAAAAAAAAGTTTTTAAAAGTATGTAAAAATTAAAAAAAAAACACAAAAGTTCAAATCCCTAGATCAGATATAAAGGTAAATAAACAAAAGTAAACATAAACACATTAGGTATCCCCGCGCTCCAAAATGCCCGAACTATTAAAATATTAAAATATTTATCCCATACGGTGAACGGCGTAGTGGGGAAAAAAAATCAAAATGGCCAAATAGCGTTTTTTTCAACACTTTGTCTCCTATAAAAAATTTAATAAAAAGTGATCAAACCATCAGATCTTTCCCCAAGTGGTATCAATAAAAACATCATGTTGTCCCGCATAAAAAGACGCCTTAGCCAGCTCCATACATGTAAATATGAAAAAGTTACAGGTGACACAATATGGCGATGCAAAATTTTTTTTCTATTTAGCAAAGTTTTTAATTTTTTAAAAGGTATCAAAACATTACAAATACTATATAAATTTGGTATCGCCGTGTTCGTACTGACCCACAGAATACAGGTAACATGTCATTTTTACCACACAGTGAATGGTGTAAAAATTAAACCCATATGAATTTGGCGCAAATGCAGTTTTTCTCCAATTGCACCTCATTCTGAATTTTTTTCCAGCTTCCCAGTACATTGCACAGAATATTGAATAGTGACATTACAAAGTACAATTTGTTTCGCAAACAATAAGCCATCATGTGACTCTGTGAACTGAAAAATGAAAAAGTTATGGCTCTTGGAATGTGGGGAGGGAAAAACGAAAATGCAAAAACAAAAAATGGCCCGGTCATTAAGGGGTTAAAGAAATTACAGGTCGGGAGAGCCTGAAATCTTGCTTGTTTGTAGGTGACCAAATACTTATTTTCCACCATAGTTTGCAAATAAATTCTTAAAAAATCAGACAGTGTGATTTTCTAGATACATTTTCTCATTTTGTCTCTCATAGTTGAGGTCTACCTATGATGTCAATTACAGGCCTCTCTTCTTTTTAAGTGGGAGAACTTGCACAATTGGTGGTTGACTAAATACTTTTTTTCCCACTGTGTATGCACCTCAGACCAAAAAACTGATCGTGGGAATTAACTGTACAGATGTTTCAGTCAAGTGTTTCTGAGGCATCTACTAAATGGTGGTGAATGCTCACAGCCATGTTGATGATGATCTGCTGCTATAACAGCCGAGAGCCTATTGCCCAGGATTGTCATCAGTGTAGCTGGAACTGTATGGAATTTACAATGCACTGCAATTAGAATTGCAGTGTATTGTTTTACTGATCAGATCCCCCCTGGATTACAAGTTAAAAAAAAAAATATATACTGTATAAAAAAAAGATAAAAGTTTAAATCACCCCCTTTCTCTATATCAGATATAAAAATAAATAAACAACGTAAAACACAAACACACATTAGGTATCCCTGGGCCCCCCCAAAAAATGCCTGAACTACAAACTTATAATAAAAAGATTTTACCCATACGATGAATTCCAGAACTGTCATTTTTTCGCCGGTTTGTCTCCCAAAAAATTTTTAATAAAAAGAGATCAAAACATCAGACATTCCCCAAAATGGTATAAATAAAAAGTATATCTGGCCCCGCAAAAAAGACACCCTATGCAGGCCCTTAAATGTTTTGGATTTTTTTTTCTTTAATGTGGTTACAACATAATAAGACTATATAAATTTGGTATATCTAAAATTGTAATGACCTGCAGAAAACAGGTAGTGTCATTTTGGCTGCACAGTGAATACTGTAAAAAAAAAGCCCATAAGAACGTTGCACAAATGCAGTTTTTCTCCAATTTCATCCAATTCAAAGATTGTATCCAGCTTATCAGTACATTATATGAAATATTAAATTGTACCTTTATGAAGTATAATTTATGTTGCTAAAATTAAGAGCTCATTTGACTCTATGAATGGAAAATTTAAAAAGTTAGGGAAATATAAATAAAAATAAAAAAAGGATTGCGGCGGGAAGGAGTTAATAAAACTGCCATAATGTTTTTGTTTCTGGTGGTTTTTTTTTATTTTTTGTTTTTTTCCTCTTGTTTATTGTATATGTAGTTAAAGGGGTTGTTATCGTTAAGAACAATATTCAGAGACAAATGTTATTGTTTGTACAATAAAAAAAAAAGTTATACAAATTTCCAATATATTTTCTATTAATTCCTCACGGTTTTCTAGATCTCTGCTTGCTGTCATTTTTCTGCTTACTTCCTGTGGATAAAAATCAGTCCATGGTCATTTGATAAGAACACAGGTGCAAAGCTCGTTACCAGACAGAGGTCAGATTACTGTGCTGAGCACCTGTGTACCATCACATGACCATGGACTGTCTATAACAGGGGTCGGCAACCCCTGGCACACATGCCAAGATTTCCCTGGCGTGGCAGCCCATTGGTTTTGCTCGGACCAAATGCGTCCAAAAGAAAACTGCTATTATTACACTCTGGGGTCTCTTCAGACCCTAGAGTATAATAAGCGGAAGCCCAGGAGAGGTGATCAAACATAAAAAAAAAATGTTACTTACTTTCCCTAGACTCCCTATTCTCTTTGTCGCTTCTGCCTGACGTCAGTGACTGCTGTTGGGGCCTCAGGGATTACGTCGGCGTTATGACACATAATGACACCAACATGACCCCGGAGACTCAATCACTGACGTCAGGCAGAAGCGCTGGAGTCCAGGGAAGGTGAGTAACATTGTTTTTTTATGTTTGTCACCTCTCCTGGGCCTCCGCTTATTGTACTCTGGGGTCTGAAGAGATTCCAAAGTATAATAATAGCTCGTGAGTAGCGAATCGCAAAAATTTGGGGTTCTACTGAACCCAAAATTTTTAAAAAATCTTTGGGACCACTATGGGATATTATACTATGTGAAGGGGCAGCTATTGGACATTATAATGTGTGAAGGGGTGACTATGGATGATTATACTGTGTGGAAGCCACTATGGGCCATTATACTGTGTGGAGGGGCCACTATGGGACATAGTTTTCTGACTATGCATGCATTTTTGTGCAAAAATGCCCTATGTGAATGCAGCTTTACATCGAAGTGAAAGTACCAGTGGCCTAGGAGTGGATGCAGCTATAGATGCAACCAAATACTTAATGTGTCACCACCCTAAGGGTGCTGCCACACGGTGCTCCTGGACGCATACATTTACTACTAATTGAGGACTGCACATGTACTTTCATTGCTTCTAAAGGGGAAGCACAGGTGAGTCCCGGGAAATACCAGTAAGCGCATGCGTCCTGAAGCATCTTGTGGCAGTACTCCTGTGTTATGGTTTGTGGTATATGACTTTAGTTTAGGGGTTGTCAGCCTTACAATTATTGACCGGCACTCCGAGCACCTCATCCTTGATTTTTTTAATTTAAATCGGCACGACGTACTAAAAAGGTTGCTTGCCCCTGATCTATAACATGACCATGGACTGATTTTTATCCACTGGGAGTAAGCAGAATAAATTAAAGCAAGCAGAGACCTAGAAAACTGTGAGGAATTGATATAGAAAGTATATAGGAAAAGTGTAGAACTTTTTATTATACAAACAATAACATTTGTCTCTCAATATTGGTCTGAAAATGGGATTTGGTTTAATAATGAGGTGCATTCCTTGTACACCAGCAAATACTCATGAATTCTATGTTGATGTTGATTCTAAGTTGATGACTAAATGTCCAGAGTCTTGTCTTACCTTTGTGACAGAAATAAAGAGACATTTAACCTGTTCACCCTCCTGCCACCTTTCCTTGAGCATTTTTGGTTGTTGCTTAACCAGTCACTGTGCAATGAATAACCTTCTACACATATCCATTATTAAAAACACATACATATCGACATTAATAAAATGCTATGGTAAGATTTTTGTTTTTCGCATTATGCTTAATTTTTGACAGGGCCTCTAGGTGGAGCTCAGCACTCACTATGTTTCCTCACATTTTAATGAGTGCGCAAAGGATCTTGCCTTTTAACCTACTCTTCTTCACAGATTGATCCGAGTTTCCACATTCCAGTAGCAAGCATTGTTAAATTATCAATGGTAGGTTAGCAATGCATTGGGGCGTGACTGCTTTTATGTCACCAGCAAATAAGCGTTGAGCTCTGTAATATTTATATACAAGTCACACTTCTGTTTCTTTCTTTTTTTATCATATTGGTGCATTGCAGTTATAAGGCCAAGTATGTCTGTATGTCTATCTATCTATCTATCTATCTATATGGAGAAAATTATTGGGACACAACTCTTAATCAGTAAATTCAGGTGTATCATTTGGTCTCATTGCCACAGGTGTATAAAATCTAGCACCATACAGTCTGCCTTTGCAAACATTTGTGAGCTCATTCTAAAGAGCTCACTGAAGTCCAGCCTGCTACTAGAATTGGGCAAACCAATTTGTCACAAGCCACACAACCTGAAAATTCCAAAGTGTTTGGTTCTCATAGACTGAGCTTTCCCCACTTATCTGTAACTTAAATAGAGACCTGACTTTGCATCAATACACTTTTTAACCTATCAAATCTGCCTACCTATCTATTAAAAATACTTACCTAGGAAAACTGAAGTTGGAGTCTTCTACACAATCTACAACCCCGTGGCGTAACTAGATATGGCTGGGCCCCAAGGCGAACATTTGACATGCCCCCCCCCCCCCGAACCACCGCCTCCAACCCCCCTCTGCACAAACCACATTCCTGCCCACACTATTATTCACCATAGTGGCCCCTACACACACTACTATGCCCCATAGTGGTCCCTGCAGACAGTATTATGCGCCATAGTGGCCCATGCACACAGTATTATGTCCCATAGTGGCCCCTGCACACAGTATTATACCCTATAGTGGCCCCTACACACACTATTATGCCCCATAGTGGCCTCTGCACACAGTATTATGCCCCATAGTGGCCCCTGCACACAGTATTATGTCCCATAGGGGCCCCTGCACACATTATTATGCCCCATAGCGGCCCCTGCACACAGTATTATGCCCCATTGTGGACCACCGATGAACAATTATTATACTATGGGGTCTTTTCCGACCCCAGAGTATAATGATCGGAGACCCAGGGGAAGATACAAACAAAAAATAAACAATGTTTCTTAACTCTCCCTGGCTCTGACGCACTCCCCGCTACTTCAGCCATCTTCAATGTTGGACCAGATCTTGCATGACGTCACCCAACAGGCCTGAAGCCTACGGAGCGTAGCAGAGGTAAGTTACAGTGTTTTTTATGTTCCCTCACCTCCCCTGGCCCTCCGATCATTATACTCAGGGGTCTGAAAAGACCCCCCGAGTATAATGATAGCAGTGTTTGTGGGGTTCACAGCCCGCGGCCTCACTTACCGACCCCCGCTCCTGCTCACTGTCACTTCCGCCTCCGCAGGCGGCCATGGGCAGGAGTGGGGATTGTTAAGTAAATAGGGCCGTTACCTGCTGGGGTTACTCCAGCAGGTAATGGCCTATTTAAAAAAAAAAAAAAAGCATCAAATGTCCCGGGCCCTGTGGCAGCCACTACTGCTGCTACCCCGATAGTTACGCCCCTTCTACAACTTGATTGGTAAAGCCCTTTCTCAAAAATATAAAAACCTGCCTAAAAAACTCCTGTCCTTGCTATATGCCAACCTACATTGGAGTCTGACCGCTAGATCTCTCTATCTCCAGACAGGGGATTGGCAATGTATATCACCAGGAAAATTCCCAGTGGGCAGACTGGAATACGGTCCAACAGGCCAGCAGACTATCTGCTCCGCGGCCCCCACTCTATACCTTTATGTGTTGGACGAACCACACCAGATTCATTGAGCGAGGTTCGCAGAACGATTTCGTTCGGACTGCACAGGTTCAAACCGAAACTGCTATTATACTCTGGGGTCTCTTCAGACCTCAGACTATAATATGCTGAGGTCCAGAGGATGTGATCAAACATAATAAACAGTGTAACTCTCCTCACCTCTCCTGGGTTCCCGTGTGGGTCTTCCAGTGTCTTCTGGTCTTAAAGACGTCATGAATGACATCAGAGACCATTGAGGCCTGTGATTGGGCCTCAGTGGTCATATTGGCATCATGATGCAAAAGATGTTGGCGTATCCCACGTGACATTCATGACGTCTCTAAGACCAAAAGAAGCTAGAAGACAGGCACCGAAGCCAGGAGAGGTGAGTAACAGTGTTTATTATATTTAATCACCTCCCTGGGGCCTCCAATCATTATAATCTGCGGTATAAAGAGACCCCAGATTATAATAATGGTTCATGGGTGGCGAACCCCGCAAAATTTTGGCTGCGCACCATGCCTCATTCCTCCTGCATCCCACGTGACCGCTGAGGCCAATTATGCGGTCACTGGAGAGAGACTAGTGATGTCACTCACATACGTCACCAGTCACTTTCTAGCAATAGTTGAGGCTGCTGATTGGCCTCACATGGGGTGCTTGGGTTCTGAGGACTGAAGCACAGTATACAACCTGTACGGGCTGCGGCAGCAGACACCAGATCGCAAGGGAGGTTTTTTAATGTTACACCTGCCCCCAGAACCTCCGGAGTTTGGCCAAATCCTGTGAGCCTTTAGATTGAGGAGTCAGTGGATTGTGAGTGTGATGGCAGCTGCTGCACCTACAGTTTAATTCCCACCCTGACCCCACTGCCTATAACTTTACTTACATAGGACTGCTTTTACATATACAGTAAAGCAGGCAGCCCTATGTAACAGAAATGGCTGCTTTACATTGAGTGAGAGGCAGCAGTCCTGTGTAAGTTACAGTTTCAGTCTGACATGGTAACTTACATAGGACTGCTTCCTCTCCCACCATGTAAAGCAGTTATGTGCAAAATTACTTTACACAGGACTGCTTTATGTAGAGAAGCTACTTGTGCTGGCCCTGCTTACTTATATTGAATCAGCCTACTTGCATTGAGCCCGCTTATAAAATGGAGCCACTTAAAAAAAAAAAAATTCCAGGGTCACTTTCATGTCCCAATCCGCCCCTGTCCCCAGGTGATGTTAAAACAGAACAGTCATGTGACACGGCTTAAGGGGGCTCAATGGATGTGCACCTTTTTCCCTGTGATTAAATCAGCCCAGAGTTCCAGTGTGGACTACAGGAATAAGGCGAACTGATGGAAGCAGAGTCATATTCTGGGCAAAGGTCTGCAGCCCTGGCCTTCAAGTGGATGTTACTTTGACATGCTCCACCATTGTTGCAGACCAAGTACACCCCTTTATCCTACTGAAAGAGGTAGTAGCCTCTTTAAGTAGGATAATGCCCCCTGCTATACTGCAACAATTATTTTGGAATAGTTTGAGTACAATGAAGGAGTTTGAGGTGTTGACTTGGCCTCCAAATTCCCTAGACCTCTATCCAGGTATATTTGTGATGTGATGGAAATATAAGTCAGATCCAAGAACTGATAAATCTTAAAGGATCTATTGCTATTGTTTTGGTGCCAGATACCATAGGACGCCTTTACTGGTTTTATGTGCCTTAATGGGTTTAGATCTGTTTGGTGGCACTATAAGGACGTATACAATATTAGGCAAGTGGTTTGAATGATATATTATAATTTGTGTTTCTTTGACCATTGAAAGTTTCTTCCTAATCTTTCTAATGTGAACAGCTGTTCTTACATTGGGTTAATCTCTAAACTGTGAGCACAGTACATTCTTTTTTATAGGGACAATTCTATGACTGCACGTCAATGCCAAACATTATAAATAATGTTTCTTGGGATACATTGTAGCATTGCCTTTTGAGACTGAAATATACTGCAGCTGTTAATACAATAAAACAAATGAGTTGCAGTGCAGTCAGTGATGTTCTGTCTCTATAATCGGCCAATTACGTGAGTACGCGTCTGCCGCATTCCTGGCCTTATCATACTGTTTCTCTGTTCAAATTAAGAGTTTAGGAGAGGACTAAATTAAGATGACAGACAGAGCCAAGCTTCTTGTGTGTTACTTCAATTAGGGCAGTGTCATTTATTCCCCATCATCTTGTAAATGATCGTGCCAGCAGTATATACAGGCTACATGTACAAGCTCTGCTGCAGTTGCCTGAAAAATATTCTGTCTGAAAAATAAAATGGTTTATATTGTGATCATACATTTAGGAAATTTGTGTTTGCCTGTTCCGTTTCTTTTTTTTTTTTTTTGCTTTTGCAGCCTGATGAAAGATACTGGGCTGCGATGAGAGTATGTGACAGATGAACGTGATCAGTGAAGCGAAAATGGCTCTTAGGGGACACTGCTACTGTTTCAAAACAGCTGCACCATGGGAGTACCTCACAGATCTTCAGTTCATGACCTATCCTAGGGATAGGTAATCAATTAAAAAGTCCCAGAAAATCCCTTTAAGGCTAAGGCCCCACGTAGTGGGCCGCAGCAAAAAAGAGCTATGGGAAAAAATGTGGCGGCAACGAATCGCTTTTTTTCTACAGCGCTTTTCTCAGAAAGTCCACTGAAGTTTCCTCTGCGGACTTTCTGCTTCCATTATACCTATAGGGAAACCACCAGCGTTTCCGTAGGTATAATTGACATTCTGTGATTTCTAAAACCGCAACGGTTTTGGAAATCGCAGCGTGTCCTCTGCACATATTTTTCCACAATGTGTGGATGGGAATCGCTAGAAGGGGATTGAACAAAAGATAGATGTATGAGAGATTACTATATAATTCCCATTTCTTTTGTAGCCATTCTAGACTTTAGTTCAAAAAAACACAACAAAATCTGCAACAAAAAAGCTGTGTTTCTGTAACATGGGACCTTAGCCTAACATCTTGCAGTTTTCATGTGTGTGTGTGTTCTTAAGATTGTCTGCTGTGTTGTCACACTATTGGAAGGCTTTCTTTCAAAGACTGCTTTAGAAAAAAGACAACTGAATAAAAATGTAAAATAAAAAAAGAAAGGGACAAAAGTGGGAAAATGAAAATACATCAAAACTGTATGTAAAAACCTCCATAAAGAAAACACATTGGGTGTAACTTAATAAGACTAGAGATGGGCGAATCGGTTCTCAAAGAACTGGATTCGACCTGAATATTCCAAATTGTTTGGTTTTTAAAAAACTGAACAACTTGGGATTTGTGATTGGGCCTCAGCTGTGACATGGGCATGCCAAGCATCATGACACCTCAGCGTGCTCATGTCACCATAGCTTTTCTATAGAAGACTAAAGCTCCACGTTGTGGAAATGCAGCAGAAAGAAAGGCTACTTTTTACAGTCCAAGCAAAGTGAATGAGATTCTGGTTAATCTTATCCACACATTGCAGAAAAAAGAGCTGTGGAAAAAATGTTTTTTTTTCAAAACCCTCTTATAAATAAAAAGAAATGTACAAGTCAATTTTAGCTGCAGAATAGCAAGCATTTTTCACTATATATTTCATAGGGGAATTAAAAACTCAGCAAAAACTCTAAATTCTATGTTTTTGCTGTGTTTATTTCCACAGTGTTTTTTAGCTATGTTTTGCTACATGGAGCCTTAGCCTAACTCATGCCAGTTTTCTGGCGTGAGTTATAATAAATATGTCCGGACAAGGAGCCTTGCTCTCTGCCTCATTCTGGCCACATTCACAGAAAGGTGTGAGGCACAAAACTGTAGGATGTTGTGCCAAATTACCACCCATCACCCCATTTTATGTTGTTACCTAACATCCTAAATCAAAGAGAAAAGCATAGAGAAAGTGTTTTCCAGTCCACAGTGAAGAGACTGGATAATTTGGACAATCACATTGTAGTCTTGTATGGAATTAAGGATGATAAGTAGTGAGGAGCAAGCACAGTAATGAGATTACTTGCACTTATATATACCCAATGCCCATTACAAATGGGGGAAAAGATAATAGTATATCACACTTTTCTACCCATTTTCTTTTACATTGACTCTATGCAAACCAATAGATATCTGTTTGCATCCATTTTCATCTGTTTAACCCCTTAGCGACCCAGGGCATAATAGTACGTCCTGCGTCGCATGAGGATGTATGGAGAGAGCTCAGGAGCTGAGTTCTCTCCATACAGGGCGGATGCCAGATGTATAATATAGCCAGCACCCACTGCTAACAGATGTCGTGGTCAAACAGGACCGCGGCGTCTAAATTGCACAGGTGCCATGGGCGCTGCCATTTTCACCGATCGCCACCCTCCAGAACTTCACCAGAGGGCGGCGATCGGTTGTCATGACAGCCAGGAGCCTATTGAAGGCTTGTCATTGCATTAGCTCTATTGCACGCTGCAAGATTCAGCGTCTAATAGAGGTGAAGGCATTTTGCTATTCACTGCAATACAGTAGTATTGCAGTGAATAGTATGAGCGATCAGACCCCCTAGATTTCAAGGTTCATAGGGGGTCTGATCATAAAAGTAAAAGTAGAAAAAAATTTTTTTTTAAAAGTAGAAAAAAAACAAAAAAAAAAAACACAAAAGTTCAAATCACCCCCCTTTCCCTAGATCAGATATAAAAGTAAATAAACAAAAGTAAACATAAATACATTAGATATCCCCACGCTCCAAAATGCCCAAACTATTAAAATATTAAAATATTTATCCCATACGGTGAACGGCGTAGCGGCAAAAAAAAATCAAAATGGCCAAATAGCGTTTTTTTCAACACTTTGCCTCCTATAAAAAATTTAATAAAAAGTGATCAAACCATCAGATATTTCCCCAAATGGTATCAATAAAAACATCATGTTGTCCCACATAAAAAGACGCCATACCCAGCTCCATACATGGAAATATGAAAAAGTTACAGGTGTCACAATATGGCGACACAATTTTTTTTTCTATTTTGCAAAGTTTTTAATTTTTTAAAAGGTATCAAAACATTACACATAAATAAATTTGGTAACGCCGTGTTCATACAGACCTGCAGAATGCAGGTAACATGTCATTCTTACCACATAGTGAACGCCGTAAAAATTAAACCCATATGAAATTGGCGCAAATGCATTTTTTCACCAATTGCACCTCATTCTGAATTTTTTTCCAGCTTCTCAGTACATTGCACAGCATATTGAATGGTATTATTACAAAGTACAATTTGTTTTGCAAACAATAAGCCATCATGTGACTCTGTGAACTGAGAAATGAAAAAGTTATGGCTCTTGAAATGTGGGGAGAGAAAAACGAAAATGCAAAAATGAAAAATGGCCAGGTCCTTAAGGGGTTAAGCATCTGTGATGTGAATGGTCTCAATTTGTATCTATTATAAGTTCCTCTTGGGACAGAGTAATATTTGTTGAGCATGTATTAGAAACTCAGTCAAAAGAACTAAAATCAAACAAAAACAACAGAAAATTAGGAGAAATACAAAATACAGGAAACCGACAAGAAGAAGAGCAGTGTGAAACTAACACTGCAAACAGAAATAGCATCTGTCAAGTACATGGACAGAACTTCTAAACGTATCACAGTTTGTTGTTTAGGTGAAACATAATCTAAAAAGTGCTTTCTATATACATCTCAATAAATTAGAATATCTTTGAAACATTTCTTTCTTTCAGTAATTAGATTAAAAAATTGACTTCCTATATTTTCTAGATTCTTTACACACAGAGTGTTCTATTTCAAGTGTTTTATTTCTGTAAATGTTGATTATGGATTACAGGTAATGAAAACCAAAAGCTAAGAAAATTAGAATATTGTAAAAAAGTTCAGTATTGTAAATTCAGTGTGTCACCTGCCAAGGTTTCCTAAGCCTTTAAATGGTCCCTCAGTCTGGTTCAGTAGGACACACAATCATGGAAAGCTGCGGATTATGAATTGAATTACTGAAATGAATGAATATTTCAAAAATATTCTAATTTATTGAGATGCACCTGTATTTTACATTCCTGTTAAAGCCAGCCTTGGTTCAAAAAAACACAGCAAAATCGTCAACAAAAAAAGCAGCTTTTCCACAATGTGGGGCCTTAGCCTCAAGGTGGAATTTGGGAATTTTGCACCAATTGATAAATTTTCTCTAAAATATTCATCTCTGAAAGTAACTTTAAAACTGCTATAGGTTATTTGTAGAGAAAACAACCCTAGACATTATGAATCCTAAAGAAACAACCAATGACTCACATGACAAGTTCCATGAGAACTTTTGGGAACTTTTACTGCTTTTATAATTAAAGCTCAATTTCCTTGAAATAAATATATATATATATATATATATATATATATATATATATATAAAATGTTTGCATTTAATCTGGAAAATGAATCCTATAAATCCGAAAATCACACAATTATATTATATTTATATTGCATGTGTATACAGCAGTCACTCAAATTAATATTAATTTGTTCCAGCACAAGAACTGTATCTACCATGTAGTACTGCAAAGAGGCGCTAGACAGCCAGTCAGTACCTCCACATTAGTAATATAGAAATTTTATCAGTGAAATCCCCACAGTGGTTGGTTAGATGTTCCAGCCAGTTGTAGGCTATGTATGTGTGGCATTACTGTATGTGCAATGTTACAATGGCCCACGACAGACCATTTTAAGTTGAAAATATTGTAACCTGAGGCCATTACTTCATTCCATAACTTCAGCCACCACTGGACTTTCCTTTCATTTTGGGTTTTATTGAAAGTTACACATTGAAGGGCAGTTATTGCCTACTGAACTGGAGACTAGACCAGGGTGTTTTTTTAGTCTGTATATTAAAGCATAAAATACAACTATCCTGAAAAATCCAACATATATTTTTCTTTATTGGCTATCTTTAGGATAGGCCATTAATTTTTGATCGGTGGGGGGTTGACAGTCTGCCCCTCACATGGATCAGAAGCCCTGAACAGGCCCTCCACAAATCAGATATTTATGGCCTATCCTAAAATTCCTGGACAACTCCTTTAAGGGTTAGTAGAAGTTGCCGGTCTTAAAGAATATGGTCTTAAGAATAATATTAGAGATGAGGAAAGTATTCCAAAATTCGATTCAGCAACTTCGACAAATTTCGTGATATGATCCTATTCGATCTGAATTAAATTGCGGCGAATTGCCTAACAAAAACAGCTATTTATTGGCTGCAGAGAGCCGGGGTAGGCGGGTGGGTGGCAAAATGGCGGAACCCCTTGGATGCCGTGGTCATGTTTGACAGCAGCATCCAAGGTGTTAAAACCCCCGATCGGTTATGGAGCAGGGTGTTAGCTGTCAGTTACAGCTAACACCCTGCTCCATAACCAATCGGGGGATTTAACACCTTGGATGCAGCAGTCAAACATGCCTTGTGCTCTCACGAAAGGGGTTAAAGGGATGTGACATCAAAGGGCTGCCTGCTCATTGGCTGTACGCGTGGCATTGTCGGAGATCCCACGTTCCTAGAGTTCCTTGCCCCATGTCCTAATATGTACAGCAGCCATTTTGAACTAAATGCGAATTGTTACCACGTGAGGAAATTCGGATTCGATGCGAATCGAATATTTCCTGAAATTCGGATCGAATTCCACTTTTGCAGCTTTGATTCGCTCATCTCTAAATAATACACATATATAAATATAATGAAACAATAATTCATAATACAAGCCTTAATTCACTATATGGCTAGAACCCTGCATATGAAGCCTGTGCTCCAGTGGATGGAAACTGTTGAGCTCTCTAGTATGGAACCCGTGGCCTTTGTAGGATGCGATACAGTCTTGTCCAGCTGTATACAAAGCATTACTTCCAGCAGAAAATAGAATGGCTGTGTCCATACAACATGTGATGAAGCATGCCACTATTTCTACAAAATCTGACAGAAAAAAAAAAACCTCTGTATGGAAATTAAGGCACAGAGAGGTACAGTAGAGGCCTCATTGAATTAAATGGGAGCCTGATTACAGCTCAATGCAAAACAGATCTGCAATACTGTGCAAAATAGAGCCCCTATATAAATTTGCATTCCATTCCCTTTGTCATTCATTTGTTGCCTATGATATATACTAATCAGAACAGGTGTGCCGTCATGTCACACAGAGTGAGCTCCTAGAACCTTGACTACTAATATGTTACGGAATAATGGCCTTGGAACAGTTTTTTCATTTCACTAACTAAACAGCTGGAAACCATGTAGATGGAAGCGAATCATACTCAATTCCCCCTGTTTATTGTTCTGATTAATATACAAGTGAAGCCTGCCATAGTCAATGGTAACAATATCAGCTCAGACAAAAGCCGTGATGACTGGCCATTCAGAAAAAGCACATCAATACTGATTCTTTAATTACATTTAATGAAACCCTATCCATAAAGGGAGATAAACCATGCAGCTGGCTACTTCAGCCTGTCACGCGGCTCATGGCTTGTTTAGATAGACATGCTAACAAGATTGATTTGGGATGTGAAGACATTATTTTCATAGGGGAGGTTTTCATAAAACCAGTATATACCCACACTTGTGTCCATACAAGGTTTCAAAGCAAATATTCTCTCTAAAATTCTCTTGTTTGTTTGCACATGAACTGTGAATATGTTTGTGATCATTTGTATCATCCTACAATAACTAGTTTTATGGTTGAATAATTTTGGCAGTGGTTACATTTGATTTTTAATAGTTTCAGTGTTCTAGACATTACGTGGGACAATTGACAGTGTTCAAGTACAATGGCCATAAAGATATTGGAGCAGATTTATGAATCCCCTATGTCATTTTTTAAATTGCAACTTTTTAAACACAAATTACAACAAAAATTGATGCAAGTGCCATTTTTATACCTCTTAGGACTAGGCGATTGAATTCATTTGAGTTATTCACCAACTGGGCGCTTCATGATTCTATTTTTGCATAGAATAGTAAAAAGCTATTACATTTGCTGGAGTCTACTTTCCATGTTATTGTCCTCAACAGGTTAATGTCGGGTGCTGACCTAAAAGCTGCTACGTTGAATAGTGGCACTCAGTTCTGTACATGGCTTCCCATCTTACTGTGCAATGTCCAGGACACATGTATGATGCACAGATTTTGTCCTGATTGTGGCAGTGTCACAAACTGTCATTGTGATATGGCCACAATGGGACACATGACACCTCCAAAGGGGGAGAGAACTGCGTGTGGACCGGGTGGTGTTAGAGTCCTGATTGGGTGGTGGGGGGTTGAGAGAGAGAAGTAGATTCAGAGGTCTGTGGGGCTTAACTAAGGTGTGGATGAGCTGTAAAGAAGGTCAGCAGCTAATATGTGGTATAATAAAGGACAGCTAATATAGAGAGTGCTGGTGTTCTGCTCTATATCGCTGTAAATCACTGACAGGAGTACAGAGCAGTTTACATCTTTATTGTCCTCACTGCAGCTGAGGTGCAGAAAGGAGATGGACCAGTGGCATAACTATAGGGGGTGCAAACACTGGTGCGCAAACTTGGCTTGCCTCTCCATTTGGATGGCGGAACAGGACCCCTATTTTCATGATCTTTGGGGTCCCAGCGATCGGACACCCATCAATTAGCATATAATCCCTATTCTTTAGATACCTTCAAAACGTGGGCTAATTTGCGCTAAATAAACAAAATTGAGTAAAGTATATACAGGTGCATTTCAATAAATTAGAATATCTTTGGAACGTTTATTTATTTCAGTAATTAAAATAAAAAAATGACCTCCTATATTTTCTAGATTCTTTACCCACAGAGTGTTCTATTTCAAGTGTTTTATTTCTGTAAATGTTGATTATGGATTAAAGGTAATGAAAACCAAAAGCTAAGAAAATTAGAATATTGTAAAAAGTTCAGTATTGTAAATTCAGTGTGTCACCTGCCAAGGTTTCCTAAGCCTTTAAATGGTCCCTCAGTCTGGTTCAGTAGGACACACAATCATGGAAGACGCTGATTATGAATTGATTTACTGTATTTTTGAAACATTCATTCATTTCAGTAATTTTCTAATTTATTGAGACGCATCTGTATTGAGTATAGTATGAACATTGTCTTACCTGTTGGCTTGATTTCGTTGTTGTTTACTGTAGCATGAGTTGAGCGTATAGTAGTAAAACTAGCATTAGTTAATAGTGTGCTAGAAGGTATTGCAGAGAGGTACTGATCTGTAAAATAAACATTAATAATATATGAATATCCTTTCAAATTTTTTTTTATATTTTCATGATTCAGTAAAATTAATTGTGTCTATATTTAACCTCATTCCAGCCTCTGGCTGTCTGAGCATGATGGAAGTTGTAGTTTTACAACACCTTGACAGCCACAAGTTGGAGACCACTATTGTAAAGCCTAGCATCTTTGCTATACAGCAACCTGATATGCAGCCTTTTATCTGTTCTTGTGTCAGGGGAATCTGGTTAGCAATAAAATAAATTTAAAAAAATACTTAAAAATAAGCAAAGTTAAAGAGCACTTGTCATCTCTTCTGACATTTCTTCTGAAGTAATTATCTATGTTTCTCTTGAATGGTAATGCTGGAGCACTTTTGCTTAGGTTCCTGTGTTGTACTATTCCTCTGTAATTGCTCCTAGAAATAAATGGACAACTGGCTGTTGCCTTTCTCCTTGTCAATGGGGTTAGATCCTACATATCCTGGCACCGGCTTGAAAGTGCTAGAGTGTGGAAGTGCATAGTTCATTGACCAGGCGAATAGTAACCCATTGTGGTAAATTTATTCATGTATGTATTTTTTATATACACACGTGGACAAAATTGTTGGTACCCCTCGTTTAATGAAAGAAAAACCTACAATGGTCACAGAAATAACTTAAAAAAGCCAGACTGCAATTTCCCAAACTAAATGTTGACAAGCCACAAAGCTTTTGGGAGAATGTCCTATGGACAGATCAAAATTTTTGGCAAGGCACATCAGCTCTATGTTCGCAGACGGGAAAATGAAGCATCTTGAAAAGAACACTGTCCCTACTGTGAGACATGGAGGAAGCTCTGTTATGTTCTGGGGCTGCTTTGCTGCATCTGGCACAGGGTGTCTTTAATCTGTGTAGAGTACAATGAAATCTCTAGACTATCAAGGGATTCTAGAGAGAAATGTACTGCCCAGTGTCAGAAAGCTTGGTCTCAGTCGCAGGTCATGGGTCTTGCAACAGGATAATGACCCAAAACACACAGCTAATAACACCCAAGAATGGCTAAGAGGAAAACATTGGACTATTCTGATGTGGCCTTCTATGAGCCCTGACCTAAATCCTATTGAGCATCTTTGGAAGGAGCTGAAACATACCGTCTGGAAAAGGCACCCTTGAAACCCGAGACAACTGGAGCAGTTTGCTCATGAGGAGTGGACCAAAATACCTGTTGAGAGGTGCAGAAGTCTCATTGACAGTTACAGGAATCGTTTGATTGCAGTGATTGCCTCAAAAGGTTGTACAACAAAATATTAAGTTAAGGAAACCATCATTTCTGTCCAGGCCTGTTTCATGAGTTTTCTTTTTTTTTAAATTCTGTTGAAGCATGGTTGAAAAGCAATGTCTGACTTTCATTTGTTCATTTTCATAGAACTTTTATATATTATTACTTTTGTCAGATTCAAGTTATTTCTGTGACCATTGTGGGCTTTTCTTTCATTAAACGAGGGGTACCAACAATTTTGTTCATGTTTGTATGTATATACAGTACAGACCAAAAGTTTGGACACACCTTCTCATTCCAAGAGTTTTCTGTATTTTCATGACTATAAAAATTGTAGATTCACACTGAAGGCATCAAAACTATGAATTAACACATGTGGAATTATATACTTAAAAAAAAAGTGTGAAACAACTGAAAATATGTCTTATATTCTAGGTTCTTCAAAGTAGCCACCTTTTGCTTTGATTACTGCTTTGCACACTCTTGGCATTCTCTTGATGAGCTTCAAGAGGTAGTCACCTGAAATGGTTTTCACTTCACAGGTGTGCCCTGTCAGGTTTAATAAGTGGGATTTCTTGCCTTATAAATGGGGTTGGGACCATCAGTTGTGTTGTTCAGAAGTCAGGTGGATACACAGCTGATAGTCCTACTGAATGGAGTGTTAGAATTTGTATTATGGCAAGAAAAAAAGCAGCTAAGTAAAGAAAAACGAGTGGCCATCATTACTTTAAGAAATGAAGGTCAGTCAGTCTGAAAAATTGGGAAAACTTTGAAAGTGTCCCCAAGTGTGGTGGCCAAAACCATCAAGCGCTACAAAGAAATTGGCTCACATGAGGACCGCCCCCAGGAAAGGAAGACCAAGAGTCACCTCTGCTGCGGAGGATAAGTTCATCCGAGTCACCAGCCTCAGAAATCGCAGGTTAACAGCAGCTCAGATTAGAGACCAGGTCAATGCCACACAGAGTTCTAGCAGCAGACACATCTCTACAACAACTGTTAAGAGGAGACTGTGTGCAGCAGGCCTTCATGGTAAAATAGCTGCTAGGAAACCACTGCTAAGGACAGGCAACAAGCAGAAGAGATTTGTTTGGGCTAAAGAACACAAGAAATGGACATTAAACCTGTGGAAATCTGTGCTTTGGTCTGATGAGTCCAAATTTGAGATCTTTGGTTCCAACCACCGTGTCTTTGTGCGACGCAGAAAAGGTGAACGAATGGACTCTACATGCCTGGTTCCCACCGTGAAGCATGGAGGAGGAGGTGTGATGGTGTGGGGGTGCTTTGCTGGTGACACTTTTGGGGATTTATTCAAAATTGAAGGAATACTGAACCAGCATGGTTACCACAGCATCTTGCAGCGGCATGCTATTCCATCCGGTTTGCGTTTAGTTGGACCATCATTTATTTTTCAACAGGACAATGACCCCAAACACACCTGGAGACTGTGTAAGGGGTATTTGACCAAGAAGGAGAGTGATGGGGTGCTACGCCAGATGACCTGGCCTCCACAGTCACCAGACCTGAACCCAATCGAGATGGTTTGGGGTGACCTGGACCGCAGAGTGAAGGCAAAAGGGCCAACAATTGCTAAGCATCTCTGGGAACTCCTTCAAGACTGTTGGAAGACCATTTCAGGTGACTACCTCTTGAAGCTCATCAAGAGAATGCCAAGAGTGTGCAAAGCAGTAATCAAAGCAAAAGGTGGCTACTTTGAAGAACCTAGAATATAAGACATATTTTCAGTTGTTTCACACTTTTCTGTTAAGTATATAATTCCACATGTGTTAATTCATAGTTTTGATGCCTTCAGTGTGAATCTACAATTTTTATAGTCATGAAAATACAGAAAACTCTTGGAATGAGAAGGTGTGTCCAAACTTTTGGTCTGTACTGTATGTGTGTATGGATTTTCAGTATCAGTAAAAGAAATATAACTTCTACAAACCTATAAGAATTTGAAGTTCATTGGCTCTAATGCAAAAGCTGTAGCATGGCTCCTACCTACCACATACAGTTTTTATAATAGTAGTAGCAGAGGAGAGTTTGAGCTGCTTGGTTCTCAGTGTGACTGCTACTTTTGACCACCCTATAGCTACAGCTACATTATAATTTAAGAGCCTTGTGCAAGGACCAGTGGAAGTGTCTGCACCTACAAGCAATTGAAATCTCTTGGTTCATGCCCCTAGCATATATCCAATATGCTCTATATCTGTTCTTAATGGGGTATTTTCATCTCAAGGATCCTATTTATACTGCTAGATTATGTAAATTCAAGAGTTTTCCTAAATACATTGCTTTAGCAATGCTGCTTTGTTTGCCTAAAATGTAAAAATATTCCTCACATCGTTTACACAACGTTTCCTTGGTTCCCCGCCTATATCTGATAAGACAGGATGGAGAATGAGTCACTGCTCTCTAGGGGGACTGAGTTCTCTCCCTGTTTAATTCTTGCTGTGTGGACAATCAGGTCAGCTAATTGCAGTTTGCTGATAAAGGCTTGGACCATCTATCTCTCTATGTAAACACAAAGATAACATTGAGTTTACTGAAAGTCCATTGTCTCCTCTGCAGCATTTAAGTGTTCTCCAAACTTGTGTAATGTAATATAAATTTACTGTTCATATTATTTGATCTGCATTATTATAGATTTCTAGTAATGATAATAAATAGTCTCTTATGGTAAAGGCAATGTCTATATCTACTGAGGTAATTCATAGTGTCCTTTCCATCAAACAGTCAAAGGCCACCCACCAGATTGTTGAAAAATACAGGAAGTGAAAAGAGACAGCAGATAAAGCTGCTGAGAGAGGGAGATGGGAAAACTCCTTTAAGTGAAAGGTACACTTCCCATGCACAGAAAGTATGTTGGGCACAGTCAAGAGGAGTCATTGTATAATGACTAGCAATGTGTTTAAAGAAAAATTCTAACCTAAACCAATATCCCCCTCCCCTTCTCTGATGTTCCCTATACTGGGAAACCCGGCCTTCCCTGCTGGTCTGTCCCCTGGCCCCTTTAAACAGTGGAGTGAGGCAGGTAGACAAAGAGCCGTGCATTTTCGTTCTGCTGGACACTGGTTGTCTCAGAGGGACCTCCTTAATGCTCCAGACCTACCCTCCTTGGGTCTTTGGAGAGTCCTTCATCTCACTCACTTCCTTTTCTCACTTCCTGACTTCCCAGGATTCGGCCGTTCGCTTTCCAAGTTTGAGGGAACCTGTTCCAGGTCTGGCCCGGTCAGACACTCCCTTTCAGATTTTTATTTGTTGCTGGTCTCTCCTCCTCCAGGTCATAAATCTGTCTTTCTGACGAAGTGGGAATCAGACCTGAATATGGTATTCTCAGACTCACAGTGCTCCAGGATTCTTGAACTTGCTCACAAGAGTTCCATTGCGAGTAAATACCAAGAGGCGGGCTACAAACTCTTGACCAGATGTTACCATGTTCAATCTAAATTGCACAAGATTTTCCCAGCCATTTCCTCGAGATGCTGGTGGTGTGGCATGGAAGAGGGGACACTTTTGGGGTGAGGTACACCGGATCATCTGTAAAGTCTAACTGGTTGGTCCCCCTTTGACACCTGCCTTCTACCTGCTTCACCTCTCTGACTTCTCCCTCAGCGCTAATCGCAAATCTTCTCTGAAACATCTGGTCAATGTGGCTAGGGGCTGCATTCCGGCACTCTGAAATTCTACCACCCCACCTTCACTCCTACATTGGATCCGTAAGGTGGAGGACTTTGGGGCCTGGAGGATCTAACTGTGTGCCTCAGAGACACTCAAGAGTCATTCAGTGCTGCCTGGACGCCATGGATCCTCTTCCAGGGTTTGCAAGATTACAGAGACCTCATGAGTTGAACTGGAATCCATGACCATCACTTCTGGTTCACTGGAACTCCTGCCCTGATATTCCCCCCCCTTTTTTTTTTATCCTCCTCACCTCTACTCCTCCTTCTGCTTCTTTCTCCCCCCTTCCCTCTTTTCCTCCTGTTATTCCCCCCTCTCTGTTTCCCTCCCTCTGCATATGCTTCACCTTCTTTATGCTCTTATCGATTGTAATGTCTTCTACCTTACTATGCAGATTGTTTCTGTAGTTTATACAGTTTGTTTGCCAGCTCCCATTTCAATGGCACCTGTTTCCCGTTTGTATGATTTGTTCCATTTCTTTATATTTTTTTATATAAATAAAGAATTTATAAAAAAAAAAAAAATTGTAACCTAAACCACAAACTATTACTATTGGAATTAATAACGTATCTGTGGACCATTTTAGCCCCTGGATCTCTCCCATTACTGTCAAACTTAACAGAGGATGAGTAAGATGGAGAGACACTAATAACCTTAGTACATCCACAGGTAAATGTGAATTGTAGGGTAGAGAATTGAACACTTTCTTAACTCACAACTCTGGGGCTCCAAATTGCTTCCATTTTGAGCCACAAACTGCTGAGATGCAGGGTTTAGCCAAATGGCAAATTCAGAATTATTGGTCAGTGCAATGAGGGAAGGCTTCAACTGCAGCCAGTTTTCTTACATCTAGGTATAGGATTGTGAATGAGATGAGGGAGTAAATTGCTAATCTCTTGGTATACATATGAAAACATTCTTTACATTTCTCAGTTTTGATTGTAATATGAAACAAAATATAATCAAAGACAAGGAGAATATTAACAAAGTTATTGTGTATTTTCTATTTTACTTTACCAGCATTTTACTACTTTTAAACGTTTATGATTATTTGAAACTTCAGTTTATGTTTGCTTATATGACCTTTATGTTGTCTTTACTCTATCTTTTGAAACAGTAATAATGTTACATGTGTCTTTTTCATAGTACCACAATATGGTTTTCTATAGAAGCAGTTCTAGTAACCTTATGAGAAATATACAAACACTTATGGAGCATATAGTGTTTAATAGTCTTACCAGTTGTGTTGTTCACTTTTGTTGTTGCTTCAGTTCTGTTCTTTATTTGATTATTGGTTGGATCGATAAAACTAGTTTCATCCATTTGTGTAACATCTGGATAATACATAGAAAATCAAAGTAAAATGAAACAAAGTGATGTTACCATATTTAGCACCATGAAACTTTCAGTATTTATTTGCACAAGGTGTACGTGCTTATGAACATCATAAAGATTTCAAAGAATGAGCTCATGAAACATCTCACCAGAAGGTCTGTTTGTAGGTATAGCTGGGGGAGGTGTTGGAGTTGAGCCATTTTCTGAAAATCAACACATTTCATTATTTGTTTTGTGAACATGATAACAATCACAATAGCTTATATGAAGATTATATAAGATTTCTTAAAGTACAACTGTCACTTGCATCTGAATATATAAAATTGTGCACAATCTGGAGAATTTATAATATATTCCAATGACTTTTGTCTGGACACTTATAAATATTTAGAAATCTTATATCAGGAAATACTGCCACTAACAGTAGAAAAGAACACAATCCTGTAGCAATAGTGACAACTACTATTAATAATAGTGACCTGGTTAACAAAAATCAAAAATAGACAATGGCAGTAGTATAAGTCAGTTGAATCAAAATATTTCCATGCTACCTTCTCTTAGTTATACATAACATGGGGACAGTCATTAATTGTTACTGGATCATCCCATAGCTCTCTACTATTGAGAATAAAATAATCTTTCATATGGACCAGATTAAATCTTATTTAATCCTTTAACATATTTAAACGTTTAAGTCATGCCCCTCCCCTTCCGCTTAAAGAGTTTTCCCGCAAAGCAAAGTTCTTTAGTTATAACTGGGACCATTGCATACAGTTCAGTACAAATGGACACCTAACTTATTCTTACTTTTCTCAAGCATCAGTTTCTCCATAGAATATCTGTACTTCCTGAAACAAATCTGAAAATATGCTGTAGTACAATATATGGAGGGGGACCTATATTTTGATGGTCCATTATGAAAGATCATCAAAATAACGGTTATGTGAATAGCCCCTATTCACAGATATTGAAGTTAATGCTGCCGTGTGACGTCTGCTTAACTCATACACACCATCAGATAAACAGATATATTTATTTGGATGTACCATTTAGAGTCTACCGCAAATTGAAGAAAAACAAGTATCACAGTATACAAAGTATATAATGCAATTCCAAAAGGGGTATGAGGAGAAGCAAATATCTTTTGTATCCGTGTGTGTGTGTTCTGCAATGATGGTGAAAGTTGCTCTTTTAGATCTAGGACCTGGATGCTTACATAAATAGAACATAGAATTTGAGAGTACAATGCTGTATCTAATTCCTATCAACACAGCCATCCCCTCCAAACGTCTTACATTTTATATAGTATATATGATCATCCATATTTATTTTTAAACTGGCATAACTAGGAATGGCTGGGCCCCAAGGCGAACATTTGACATGCCCCCCCCTGGACTGCCCCCTCCAACCCCCCACCGCACAAACCTGCGTACACTATTATCCGCCATAGTGGCCCCTACACACACTATTATGCCCCATAGTGGTCCCTGCACACAGTATTATGTCCCATAATGGCCCCTGCACACATTATTATGCCCCATAGTGGCCCCTGCACACAGTATTGTGCCCCATAGTGGCCCTTGCACACAGTATTATGCCCCATAGTGGCCCCTGCACACATTATTATGCCCCATAGTAGCCCCTGCACATACTATTATGCCCCATTGTGGACCACTCATGAACAATTATTATACAGTTGTGCTAAAAAAGTTTACATACCCTAGCACATTTTTTGTTTTTTTGGCCTTTTTTCAGAAAATATGAATGATGACACGAAAACTTTTTCTCCACTCATGGTCAGTGGTTGGTTGAAGCCATTTATTGTCAAACTTCTGTGTTTTCTCTTTTTAAATTATAATGACAACCAAAAACATCAAAATGACCCTGTTCAAAAGTTCACATACCCTGTGATTTGGGCCTGATAACATGCCCAGAAACCAAACCACGGTCAGGTAGCCCAACCAAAATTTCGGCCACAACTGCCCCTGAAAATTGTTCGGGACGGGATGCAAAAAAAAAACCCACACATAACATCAGCTGAAAAACAGGACTCTCTGAAAACTATCGGTGTGGCTGTCTCAAGATGCACAATAAGCAGACATTTGAAGAAAAATGGGCTGCATGGTTGAGTTGCCAGAAGAAAGCCATTACTGCGCAAATGCCACAAAGAATCTCGCCTTCAATACGCCAAACAGCACAGAGACAAGCCTCAAAACTTCTGGAACAAGGTAATTTGGAATGATGAGACAAAAATCTAACTGTTTGGCCACAACCAGAAATGTTACATTTGGAGAGGTGTCAACAAGGCCTATGATGAAAGGAACACCATTCCTACTGTAAAGTACAAAGGTAGATCACTGATCATGAAGGCACAGGAAACTTGGTCAAAGTTGAAGGAAAGATGAATGCAGCACGTTATCAGCAAATACTGGAGGCAAATTTGCACTCATCAGCCAGGAAGATGCGCATGGGACATACTTGGATGTTCCAACATGACAACGATCCAAAACGCAAGGCGAAGTCAACCTGTCATTGGCTACAGCAAAAGAAAGTGAAGGTTCTGGAGTGGCCATCTCAGTCTCCTGACCTCAATATCATTGAGGCAACAGCATATAGGACCAAAAAAGGGACTGAGCAGATCCGGGGCTAATGAATAACTGATTTCTTTTATTGCAAAGTAGACAGATAAAATCACACGATGCATTTCGGGGTGCCTAATACCCCTTTATCAAGTGTGCAAACCACTTATAAGTTGTAAGTTACTCCAGAGAGTCCAGGTATATACACATATACCTGTGTGATTTTATCTGTCTACTTTGGAATAAAAGAAATCAGTTATTCATTAGCCCCGGATCTGCGCAGTCCCTTTGTTGGTCCTATATGCTGTTGTCTCCCTTGCACCTTTTAATAGGTGTTTATAGGTTGCTGCTGCAATCCTGAACTCTGACTGGGATCTGATTGTGATCCATTATTCTGCACCCACTGTACGTTGTGACATACACAACCCCACCAGGTGATATGCCATCACTACCTGTCTATTCTTTTTATATCATAAGTGATAATGCACAACGTACTGCTCGGTGCTTTTGTTTTCTGTCTCAATATCATTGAGCCACTCGGGGGAGATTTCAAGCGCGCAGTACATGTAAGACAGCCCAGGAATTTACAGGAACTGGAGACTTTTTGCCAAGAAGAATGGGCAGTTTTACCATCTGAGAAAATAAAGAGCCTCATCCACAACTTCAAGCTGTCATTGATATTAGAGGGGGCAATACACGGTATTAAGAACTGGGGTATGTGAACTTTTGGACAGGGTCATTTTGATGTTTTTGGTTGTCATTATGATTTAAAAAGAGAAAACACAGAAGTTTAACAATAAATGGCTTCAACCAACCACTAACCATGAGTGGATAAAAAGTTTTTGTGTTATCATTCATATTCTCTGAAAAAAGGCCAAAAAAACAAAAAATCTGCTGGAGTATGTAAACGTTTTAGCACAACTGTACTCTGGGGTCTTTTCAGACCCCAGAGTATAATGATTGGAGACCCAGAGGAGAATACAAACATAAAAGACAATGTTACTTACATCTCCCTGGCTTCGGCGTACTCCCCACTTCTTCAATGTTGGACCAGACGTTGCGTGAGCCAGGCCGGCGTCGCGACGCCTAATGACGTTGGCTGACTTCTGGAACGTCACCAAACAGGCCCGAAGACTGCCGGAGCGTAGGAGAAGTAAGTAACAGTGTTTTTTATGTTCCCTCACCTTCCCTGGGCCTCTGATCATTATACTCTGGGGACTGATAGCAGTGTTTACGGGGTTCGCGGGCCCGTGGCCTTACTAACCGATCCCCCCGCTCCTGCTCACAGTGGGAAGCGCAGGCGGCCGTGAGCAGGGGCGGGGATCAGTAAGTAAATAGGGCCAATTACCTGCAGGGGTTACCCCGGTATTTACGCCACTGCTTTCACTGCTTGCTTCAATGTACAACATACACTATTGCTGTGAATAAATCACTGTCATAACAAATGGCATTTTTGCCTTAACTTTGCTGAGTATAGTCACAATAGTAAAAATCTTTCTACTGACACTGGGGGGTTGGGTTAATAGAATACTGGAACAGCACTGTAACACTGTTTTTGATAATTTGTCACAGTTTTATTGATTTTTGTTATTATTAGTTTACAGGTAGTCAGGTATCGGTAGTTACAGGTATGTACAGGAATTTATGCTCTTGAACCATATCAATGCGTGCTATTGTAATATACATATTCATAATAGCCAAAATAAAATGCAGCATAAGTAATTCCTAATGGGTTGTTGTGTACAACAAAATTATATAACCATAGTTCTCTGCCTGGTCATCTACAATTTATGTAAATTAATGATTTGTAAATTATTATAGCAGTTAAAAAAAAAAGTAGATAAAATAGTTAGAGATTCATAGCAAAGAAATTATAAAACTAAGCAAAGTCGGTAAGTAAGTGTATTAACCAGTACAATTCTCTAATGAATAATTCAGACTCATTATTGAATATAATAAATTTAAGGTTATTCGAGGACAATGCTAAAACACAGCAGGCACTATATGATATACATAATTTATTAGTATATCTTTCACAAGCTGTATGCTTTATTCTTTACATTTTATGAACACATCCAAATAAAGCCATCTACTAATCAAAAGGGTATTGTTCTCTAGAGCTTAGGTTATGTTATTCGCTCTGTTCTGTTTATGTGGTGTTACATATTTACAAGTTGTAGATGTATGTGTCACTGAGAAGTAGTTAACATTCAACTCCCTGGATTAAAAGCATTATAAAATATATTTGTAGGGATGTTTTCAAAATATGAAATTTAATGTGTGCACCTTTGTGAATAATTTCAAGAGATAACATTGATGGGGATCCAGGTTATTGAGACCCTCTTCAATTCCTAGGACTAATTATTGACTTTTCTAGTGTCCCTTCTGCTCATTTTTTGAAAGTTCAGCTCTCTGAGCTATGGCGTTGGCTACTCCAATGTATTGTGATAGCCCCAAAAGATCTAGGGGGTACATTTTTCTCTTGAAAAGAATGCTAGAAAGGGAAATATATATGCAAATTAGTTCTCTTCAAAAACAGAAAAGCTGTTTGTGTAGCTCTGCCTGTTTGAAACTAGCTATTCTATCAATATTGGACCCAGATGCTTGACATAGTACTGGTTGGCTTGGTGAGTAGCCTGGACAAGGATCTGAGAGGTACTGTTTCTCCATGGGGAAATATAGGGCTCATATAGGGTCATATAGGCCATGCAGTGCTCCTCTTGAAAAAAGGTATGAAAATAATTTTTTTTAAAAAGTAAAGTTGTGTCGTTACAGGTGGTGCTAAAGACATTGCTGTCTTTTTTGGAAAGAGAGCTAATTTGTAATGACAAAATAGGCAGTAATGTTTTTTCAATTCTATTCTATTGCAGTGGACATTTTTGCATACATGACAAGCTTTACTTCACAGTTGGGAATCAGTCCTGGAAAAGCTAATTCAAAAGTGACAACCAACAGAATATGTCTCTTTTGCAAAAATGGCAACTGGAACAGAATAAAAAAGTAACATTATCTTTGTGATTTAAAAAAATACTGTTTTTGAACTGAGTCTATGGCACTAGATATTACAAAAGTGTAACTCCCATTTTCTGTAATTTAAAAAAAAAAATTTTGCTATTGTTTCGGGAAAGGGGGGGGGGGGGTTGTTGTAAACATTTTTCTCTAACTAAGCATTGTCAGGGGCCTGTCCGGGCCTGCCGGGTCTGTCCATACACCCGTATACTCAATGCAGCAGTAGAGCTGAAGCATTTACAAAGAGGGATGTTTTTTTTCAAATGGCTGTATCTCCAGTTTTGTATCACCTATAATGGTTCTGGTATTATAAGAAACTGAAAAATTCTTATTCTTATAAAATTCTCTGTAAGGCTACATTCACATATGAGTCATCATTTCTGTCTTGTCAACAGAACAGAAAAATGACAATAATGGCAGTGCCATATTCATCATGTAAGGGCCGCTTCACATCAGCGTTTGGGATTCCGTTCGGGTAGTCCACTCGGGGACCCCCCGAACGGAAACCTATACACATAGAAAAGCAGTTTACCTAAGGAAACCTGCAGACCCCATAGACTATAATGGGGTTCGTGTGGTTACTGCAAGGTTTCCGCACGAAGCATGCGGAGAGAAAAGTGCTGCAAGCACTTGTGTTGTCCATAATGTGTGCACAGTTTTGGCATTTTTACGTTTGTGAACGTTGCTTCAGTTATTTATGTATTATTTATTTATTATTTTTGGTAATTGTAAACTTATGAGGACATCACACATCTTTGCTGAGATTTAAGATTTCCTTGTATCTAAGTTCTGAACAGAGATATGCTTAAAGGGGTTTTGCAAGTTTTTTTTTTTTTTTTTTTTTTGTAACAAACAAAAAACACTTGATAAAGGGGCAGAGGTCCCCGAAACACGTAGTGTGTTTTTATGCTTTGATTGGAACAATAAATTGCTATTTTATATCAATTCTGGGAAAGCGCGGAGTCCTTCTGAATGAGCATCCACAAGTGGATGGTTTTGCTGGTCCTCCTTTTTTCCACTCTGTTATAATCATTTCCATATTAGTCCTGATCATGTGCTGTTCATTGTGCATATGACTTAAGTGGTTAGCCACACCTACCATCAATGTGATGTCATTACTGATGAAAGCAGCATTTGTCTAAACTTTATTGAATTCCAGAGCAGCCAGGAAGAGGTGGAGGCTGTCCCTGATCACCAGACAAGCCAGCACTTGCTTCACACATCTATATGATCACAGCAGTGATTAGAGTCAGCAACAGGGACAGGTAGACAAACACATTTTATATATTTTTTTAAAAACTTTTCAAGCCTCTCTCTGCCTCCATTGGACAGGCATTCTTCCATGAGTGGGGGGAGAGTTTTATGGACACAGACAGGCTAGCAGAATGGTAGATACATATAGAGAGTGAAGGAGATGAGCAACATGTGTTTCTCTCCTCTTCAAAAAATGTGAATGCTTGATAAATCAGCATCATAAATGGTCCTGCTTAGGCTGTGTTCACACAGTGTGTTTTTGCCAAAAAAATCAGAAAACTGCAAGCATTTTTTAACAATGTATGCTGTTTTTAAAAACGCATGTGCAAGCTTCAAAAACTTCACACATTTTCTAAATAAATATGCATGTGTTTTTTTAGCAAAAATGTACAGTGTGAAAACAGCTTTACTGGTAAGTGTTGTATCAGATTGTCTGTAAAGCACATTTGCGTCCCATGATACAAAATTTCCCAGTAAGGCTAACTAAAAAGTGTATCATGTGACCAGATTGTGTGATTGTGCTTTATAGACATTCTCAGTCAAGATATATACAGATACACATGTATATTCTTATATACTCTGTATACACACACACACACACTATATTTATATATATATATATATATATATAATAAAATTGTAGGTAAATATGTATATGCACATACACAGAGATATATATGTACAGTATGTATATACCAAGTAGCAAGACATGGAGAACATTACACATCATCATAGGGTGTACTGAGCATGAATAAAAAAAGGCTAGGAAGTGCAGTAAACAGATGCTGGGAAGGGCTGCCTAGAAAACACTGACACTCCCACAACCAGGAAGTGTAAACAAGGAAGTGTAAACCAGGAAGTATTGTATGAGCCTGAAAAAATGCAGATTAGTAAAATTGGTCCAAACATACATAAAGGTACTCAGTTATGTTTCTTCATTCATTCATTAATATAACAAGCATTTCCTGCCATTAGTGAAATGTCCTTAGTCCTGGAAAACCCCTTTAAAGTACTGTTTGTGTTTTCTTTATGATTTATTTTTTATCGCATAATTATTATAACCTATAGAGCACTGACATAAGAATTATGTGCTGCAGTGAAAAATCATCCTGAAAACTGGCATACTGCAATAGTAGAGGAAGAGCAACATTTTAGTAAAAATATGCACTATATACACAGATATCCACAAGCCAAAATAAAAAAAATAATGACTCACATCTGCCTTTAAATGAAGTAACAAAATGGGAGGGGATATAGTGTAGGCTGCACACTAACAGCGAGCTAATTAAAGTGTATTCCAGTAACATGAAGTTATCCCCATCCAAAGTATAAGGGGCATTTGCTGAGTCAGCCATTCAGCTTCCTTCATCAGGTTTCAATGATCACTGTGTAATGCCTGGCATTGTTCTCCAGTCAGTGTACAGGTATTTTTCACAATCTAATATTGATGGTTTTGTAAGGTCCAGGGGCCTGCAGCCTTCTCTATGCCAACTGAGGATTACTCTAGACTTAGCTCATCCCTCACTCCAATTTATGGATTATTATATTGTGTTGGGGCACTAAGGGGGACTGTATGGTGTTGGGGCCAGTAAAGGGCTTTATTCTATGTGGAAAGTCATTAAAGTGGCATTATACTGTGTGGGGGCATTATACAGTCAGAGAAGCCCCTATGGGACATCATACTGTGTGAACGCAATAAGAAGAATCAAATTGTGTGTGGACCACTAAGGGGACATTAAATATGGGGATCCACTAAAAAGGCATTACACTGAAGAGCAAAAGGGTAACAATGTTTTGAACTTTTGATTTTCAGGCTCCATATCTCACCATGTTTTGCCCGAAATCTGATCCCAGGTCTCTTTTACACGTTCCCAAAGTTGATGCATACTTCACACTTGGGCATGAATTCTGCTTTTTCTTCAACTCTACCCACAAGTGTTTAATTGGGTTGAGGTCTGGAGACTGTGGGGGCCAATCCAGGACATCTGCTTAATTGTCATTGAACCATTTCTTCCCTAATCTCACCGTATGGTTCGGGTCATTGCCCTGCTGGAATATTATGTCGTCCTTTTCATACCCATTGTACTCAAGTGTATGAAGTAACTAGTCTTGTAAGATACTCACATATAGCTCAGCATCGAGACCACCATCAATTTTGGTCAAGTAGCCAACATCTTTGGCTACGAAACAACCCCATATCATCAGGCATCCTTCACCAAACTTGACAGTTCCTTTAATTTCTTGATCCATTAGCCCCCTTTTCCCTTGTTTCTTCCAGACCCATTTGCACCCATCAGAGCCCTTGCTATTGACTTTCATCTCATTGGTCCAAATCAGCCATTTCCAATATTCTATTTCCAATATTGAAGTCGAGGCTTCTTCACCTTTTTCAGGTCACCATTCCAGACTTGTATAACGTGCATCGCACAGTACTTGCATGTACGAAGCATACGAGCCAGCTCCACTGTCACGCCAGAACTAAAAGACCTTGTGATGAACCAACTTGTGGACTCCAATATTTTGCCTGGATGTCCACCTCTTATCTTTTGAATGGATGGGTTGACTTCATTTTGTATTCTTCCAAGTGTTATGGCACTCACACGGTGGCGTAACTAGGAATGGCTGGGCCCCAAGGCGAACATTTGACATGGGCCCCCCTGAACCCACTCAAACGACCGCCTCCCAACCGCACCACCAACTACCCCCCACACTCAAAACGCATTCCTGCGCACACTATTATGCCCCACAGTGGCCCCTGCACACACTATTATGCACCATAGTGGCCCCTGAACACACTATTATGCGCCATAGTGGCCCCTGCACACACTATTATGTCCCATAGTGGCCCCTGAACACACTATTATGCCCCATAGTGGCCCCTACATACACTACTATACCCCATAATGGCCCCTTCACACACTGTCATGCGCCATAGTGGTCCCTGCACACACTATTATGCCCCATAGTGGCACCTGCACAAAGTATTATGCCCCATTGTGGACCACCCATGAACAATTATTATACTCTGGGGTCTTTTCAGACCCCAGAGTATAATGATCGGAGACCCAGGGGAGGATACAAACATAAAAACAATGTTACCTACCTCTCCCTGGTTCTGGTGCACTCCCCGCTACTTTCGGCCCTCTTCAATGTTGGACCAGACGTCACATGAGCCAGGCTGGCATTGCAACACATAATGACGCCGGCCTGGTCCACGTGACGTCTGGGACATCACTAAACAGGCCCGAAGACTGCCGGAGCGCATAAGAGGAAAGTAACATTTTTTTTTTATGTTCCCTCACCTCCCCTGGGCCTCCGATAGCAGTGTTTGTGGGGTTCACGGGCCCGCGACTCTACTTATCGATCCCTGCTCCTGGTCACAGCCGCCTCCGCTTCCGCAGAATGGGAAGCGCAGTCAAATTTATGTATGAGATAGCCAAGATGACTGTCTATAAAATGATGGTAGTCTCACATTCGAAGCTGTAGTGTCTGGCGAGATATGGAGCCTGAAAGTCAAAAGTTAAAAACATTGTTACCCTTTTGCTCATCAGTGTTTATTGTGGGAGGCACTAAGGGTAATTAAACTCTGTGGTGTCATGGAGCATGAAAAGGGATCCTGTTTTTTGAGGGAATTAAGGGGGCAAGATGCTGTGGGTAGCACTAAGGGGCATTATACTATGGGGGAGACTAAGGGACATTATACTGTGGGAGAGACTAAAGCATCATCCTGTGTAGGGATCTTGAGGGTGGGATTAAACTGCATGAGGCGCTAAGGAAGCTTCACCACAGTTATATAAAGATGGGCACTACTACAGTCATGGCCAAAAGTTTTGAGAATGAGACAAATATTATATTTTCACATGATCTGCTGCCCTCTGGTTTTTATGTGTGTTTGTCAGATGTTTTTATCACATACAGAAATATAATTGCATTCATATTATGAGTAACAGAAGCTTATATTGACAGTTAGAATGAGTTAATGCAGCAAGTCAATATTTGCAGTGTTGACCCTTCTTCTTCAGGACCTCTGCAATTCTCCCTGGCATGCTCTCAATCAACTTCTGGACCAAATCCTGACTGATAGCAGTCCATTCTTGCACAATCAATGCTTTAATTTTGTCTGAATTTGTTGGTTTTTGTTTGTCCACCCGTCTCTTGATGATTGACCACAAGTTCTCAATGGGATTAAGATCTGGGGAGTTTCCAGGCCATGGACCCAAAATCTCTATGTTTTGTTCCCTGAGCCATTTAGTTATCACCTTTGCTGTATGGCAAGGTGCCCCATCATGCTGGAAAAGGCATTGTTGAGCGCCAAACTGCTCTTGGACGGTTGGGAGAAGTTGCTCTTGGAGGACATTCTGGTACCATTCTTTATTCATGGCTGTGTTTTTAGTCAAGACTGTGAGAGAGCCGATTCCCTTGGCTGAGAAGCAACCCCACACATGAATGGTTTCAGGATGCTTTACAGTTGGCATGAGACAAGACTGGTGGTAGCGCTCACCTCTTCTTCTCCGAATAAGCTGTTTTCCAGATGTTCCAAACAATCGAAAAGGGGATTCATCAGAGAAAATGACTTTACCCCAGTCCTCAGCAGTCCACTCCCTGTACCTTTTGCAGAATATCAGTCTGTCCCTGATGTTTTTTCTGGAGAGAAGTGGCTTCTTTGCTGCCCTCCTTGAGACCAGGCCTTGCTCCAAGAGTCTCCGTCTCACAGTGTGTGCAGATGCACTCACACCTGCCTGCTGCCATTCCTCAGCAAGCTCTGCATTGCTGGTAACCCCATCCCGCAGCTGAAACACTTTTAAGAGACGGTCCTGCCGCTTGCTGGTCTTTCTTGGGCGCCCTGGAGCCTTTTTGGCACCAATGGAACCTCTCTCCTTGAAGTTCTTGATGATGCGATAGATTGTTGACTGAGGTGCAATCTTTCTAGCTGCAATACTCTTCCCAGTTAGGCCATTTTTGTGCAGTGCAATGATGACTGCACATGTTTCTTTAGAGATAACCATGGTTAACAGAAGAGAAACAAAGATGGCAAGCACCAGCCTCCTTTTAAAGTGTCCAGTGGTGTCATTCTTACTTAATCATGACAGATTGATCTCCAGCCCTGTCCTCATCAACACCCACACCTGTGTTAATGGAGCAATCACTGAAACGATGTTAGGTGGTCCTTTTAAGGCAGGGCTGCAATGATGTTGAAATGTGTTTTGGGGGATAAAGTTCATTTTCTAGGCAAATATTGACTTTGCAAGTAATTGCTGTTAAGCTGATCACTCTTTATAACATTCTGGAGTATATGCAAATTGCCATTAGAAAAACTGAAGCAGTAGACTTTGTAAAAATTAATATTTGTATCATTCTCAAAACTTTTGGCCATGATTGTACTGTGTAGGGAAACCAAGGGACTAGGGGTAAGGAGTGGCTTAACATAAATCTGTCCCTCTTTCTTTCCAGTGAAAGTTCAGATGTATGCATTTATATATTTGACGCAATCAATAAAATTGCTTACATTGATAATAGTGTGTCATAGATATTTCTTTACTATAGTGATTTGATAAAGATTCATAGTGTTTTAGATGTCCCTTGTCTACAATAAGTGATCTATGTGTGCAATACCTTCTACAGCTCTGCACACAGTCAAGTGCAGTTTATAATAGTGAAATAGTCTTATGTTCTTATTCCATTCATACAGCTGCCATTGTCTTTTTTAATGAAGCTACATTCCATATACAAGATTCCACCTGACTCTTTAGTTACTATGGTAATCAGTAAGCAATGTTGTTGTGTCTCTGCTCAGATGGGAGTATTTAGATCTAGATAGTTGTGTCTTTCATTGTTGGCACTGAATGCACTATGTTCGGTGTAATATATTTGAGATGTTTCTTTATAGAAAGAACTAGAACTGGTCTGTAGATTTAGAAATTTCTTTAACCTGAGAATTTGCTATTATATTGTTGGTAATGTCATTTATTTCTTTACAGTAAAAAAAAAAAAAAAAAAAAAAAAAATATTATATAAATTACACAGAGAAAAAACTATTTAAGGCCGGGGTCCCACTTTCCGTAAACGCCGCAATTTAGCTGTGGCCGAAACGCAGCATTTTTTTTGTTTTACAGTACCTGCAAAGTGGATGGAATTCTGGCTAATCCAATCTACACATTGCAGAATTGTAAATCGCAGCATGTCAATTAAACCTACAGAAATGCTGGCGTTTTTCATTTAGGTATAATAGAAGCAGAAAGTTTGCAGAGGAAAACTATGCAGATTTTCTGTGAAAAGCGCTGCGGGAAAACTCATGATACGTTTCCGCCGCAGTTTTTTATGCAGCGCTTTTTGGCTATGGCTCGCTATGTGGGGCCTTAGCCTAAGAAAAATTTTAAATGCAGTTTATGTTATTAAAAAAACATGAAAATGTGAAAAACAGACACGTCTTCCCTCCTTTTTTGTTTATATTTTCCCACATATAAAAAAATGAAAAAATAAAAATAACATAAAAAATAAAGACTTATTTACTACTGAAAAAAGATCCAAAAATTATTTGAATTATTTGAACTAAAAAAATATATATAACCCTGAAAAATGCATGTGCTAAAAAACCCAAAGGCAGAGGCCCACACAGCTTTTTTGTTGCAGATTTTGCTGTGGTTTTTTGAACCAAAGTCAGGAGTGGATTAAACAGAATCCAGAAGTATAAATAATTCCTATATATTTCCCATTCCTTTTGTAGACATTGGCTCCAAAACCGCAGCAAAATCTGCCACAAAAAGGCTGCTTTTTCGCAGCATAGGGCCTTATCCAAAAATGGGTCCAGTCCCTGGGAAAATGGCACGGTCCAGAAGTCACTTATCACCTCCGGACATTATTGTTTAAATTATAATTGATAATGATAATTATCAGTAGTAATGTTATTATTTAATTCAACACAATATAGGAAGTATGCAGTGTCTTTAGTTACAACAGTTAATACATTAGTAAAAACATTTTGCTTACCTGTCTTTGTAGTAATACGAGTTGTTATAGTACTAGAGACAGAAACTGATGTATTTAAGAAATCTGTGAATAGAAAGAAGTGAAATAAGCATTTTGTTAATGAAACAGTCACTTGAGCCGAATGATGGTTGAATTATTATTTATTTATTATGCTTACTTGTATAGCGCCAACATATTCTGCAGCGCTTTACAGACATTGTGGTCACTGTCCCATATAGGGCTCACAATCTATATTCCCTATCAGTATGTCTTTCTTCCCTTACTCCAGCTACCCACATCCTGGTCCTGACTATAACTTTCTCCATGTGAATTATATTACACTTTCAGGGGTTCATGGAAAATCATGTCATCATTGTTTGGACCAACTATTATTATTTGCTCAGTAAAAGTTGCAGCTACTGCAAAGTCCACTTGTGACAAAGTAAAGCTGCCACATGGATAATTTGGTCATAGTAATGGATCATGTGCATTTATGCAATGGTTTATGTACCCATTACTGCAAAATGCTTTCAGTTCCCAAATCAAGATCTGGACATTATCCTGGGGCATAACTTGAGGGGGTGACATGAGAGACATAGCATGGTTGTCTAATATGCACAAGTGCCTGTTTTTCCTTTTTAGCAAACATAAAATAAACCATTACTTCCTTAAGATTCAACTGTGAGCCACGTTAAAGTGCCAGGACAGCATTCAGAATAATCTGAAGTGTAAGCAGGGCTTGTCAAAACCTAGACCTGACTGGTGCCTTTGGTCAAAAGCAGTCATTTCTACTTGGTTTTATATCCTGCACCCCCAACGTCGCTATGGCTTGTTTTGAACTGGCATTATTTCCTTCCAAAGAATTGTTTTAGTGTGCTAAGTATGTTACTTATGTTATCAGGAAGCTACAAGAATTAAACAGCATGCAGTCATTCAGAGCACAATAAGATTTTTGGCTCCTTATATGTATTTTTAACCTTTCAATTAGTTGAGGAAAATTAAGAAAATATGGCATTCTAGCATCAGACCCATGAACATCATATGTATCAGTAGTTATGTTTCCTTTTAAACTACCCCTCGGGGATTAACAGCTGCCTGTCTTTGTCTTGTTTACACCTGTTTAGGAAGATATGATGCTGTAAATGGAAAAGACAGTCTGTAGACTTCCCCAGGGCTTCATCATTGGATTTCACATATTCAGTGCTATTAGCTATTACTGTATGCTATGAGATAGCATCTAACTATAGTATTTCCGCTATTGTTTACTACTGTTGTCTACATTTTCAGCTGCTTGGAAAATAATAATATGCTCCGACAGTGCTCACATGTGCATTATGTACCCAGTAGTAATTGGCTGTAAATTCCCTGGGACCTAGTAGCCATTCAATGTCTCCTTATTTGCCCTTAATCTTTTCTCCTTCTTCTTTCCATTTCTTTCTTGTGTATGTTACTCTAATAGACTTAGGACTAAGACTCTGTTCACATCATGTCTACAGTGGTCCATACAGTTGATACAGGTATATGTACAGTGCTGGCCAAAAGTATTGGCACCCCTGCAATTCTGTCAGATAATACTCAATTTCTTCCAGAAAATGATTGCAATCACAAATGCTTTGGTAATAAGAACTTCATTTAATTTGTCTTCAATGGAAAACCACAAAAATAGTTGTCAAAAAGCCAAATTGGATATAATTCCACACCAAACATAAAAAAGGGAGTGGACAAAAGTATTGGCACCCTTTGAAAAATCAGGTGATGCTTCTCTAATTTGTGTAATTAACAGCACCTGTTACTTACCTGTGGCACATAACAGGAGGTGGCAACAACTAAATCACACTTGCAGCCAGTTGAAATGGATTAAAGTTGACTCAACCTCTGTCCTGTGTCCTTGTGTGTACCACATTGAGCATGGAGAAAAGAAAGAAGACCAAAGAAATGTCTGAGGACTTGAGAAGCAAAATTGTGAGGAAGCATGAGCAATCTCAAGGCTACAAGTCCATCTCCAAAGACCTGAATGTTCCTGTGTCTACCGTGCGCAGTGTCATCAAGAAGTTTAAAGCCCATGGCACTGTGGCTAACCTCCCTAGATGTGGACGGAAAAGAAAAATTGACCAGAGATTTCAACGAAAGATTGTGCGGATGGTGGCAAAAGAACCTCGACTAACATCCAAACAAGTTCTAGCTGCCCTGCAGTCCGAGGGTACAACAGTGTCAACCCGTACTATCCGTCGGTGTCTGAATGAAAAGGGACTCTATGGTAGGATACCCAGGAAGACCCCACTTCTGACCCAGAGACATAAAAAAGCCAGGCTGGAGTTTGCCAAAACTTACCTGAGAAAGCCAAAAACTTTTGGAAGAATGTTCTCTGGTCAGATTAGACAAAAGTAGAGCTTTTTGGGAAAAGGCATCAACATAGAGTTTACAGGAAAAAATAAGAGGCCTTCAAAGAAAAAAACACGGTCCCTACAGTCAAACATGGCGGAAGTTCCCTGATGTTTTGGGGTTGCTTTGCTGCCTCTGGCACTGGACTGCTTGACCGTGTGCATGGCATTATGAAGTCTGAAGACTACCAACAAATTTTGCAGCATAATGTAGGGCCCAGTGTGAGAAAGCTGGGTCTCCCTCAGAGGTCATGGGTCTTCCAGCAGGACAATGACCCAAAACACACTTCAAAAAGCACTAGAAAATGGTTTGAGAGAAAGCACTGGAGACTTCTAAAGTGGCCAGCAATGAGTCCAGACCTGAATCCCATAGAACACCTGTGGAGAGATCTCAAAATGGCAGTTTGGAGAAGGCACCCTTCAAATCTCAGGAACCTGGAGAAATTTGCCAAAGAAGAATGGTCTAAAATTCCAGCAGAGCATTGTAAGAAACTCATTGATGGTTACCGGAAGCGGTTGTTCGCAGTTATTTTGTCTAAAGGTTGTGCTACCAAGTATAAGGCTGAGGGTGCCAATGCTTTTGTCCGGCCCATTTTTGGAGTTTTGTGTAAAATGATCAATGATTTGACTTTTTTTTCATTCTCTTTTGTGTTTTTTCATTGCAAGCAAAATAAATGAAGATCTTATTACCAAAGCATTTGTGATTGCAATCATTTTCTGGAAGAAATTGAGTATTATCTGACAGAATTGCAGGGGTGCCAATACTTTTGGCCAGCACTGTACCTGATGGCCATGTAAAATGGTGGTATCTACCTTAAAATGGACACTAACTCTTTCAGAGCAAGTTAATTGTCTCCTAGGATGAACAAGATGGACAATCCCTGTGTAATATAATGCTCCCTTTAGTGTTTCTATCTATCTTTCTTTCGAACGAGACTTATGACCCTATTTCCTATCTATCTATCTATCTATCTATCTATCTATCTATCTATCTCAGAGGCGTAGCTAGTAGGGGGGGCAGAGGGGGCGGCTGCCCCGGGCCCACTGACTTTTTGGGGCCCACCCCGGGGCTGCCATTAATACATCCTTTATTTCTAACTGGATCGGTGTCTGCAGACACCGATCTAGTTAAAAGGCTTCCTGCAACTTAACAGTATTGTAAACCGCAAGCCAATACAGGCCTGTGCTTTACAAGACGCTGAGACCACAGACGGATGTGTGCTTCTCAGCACGGGCGGCGCAATGACGTCACAACATCGCGCTGTCTCCGCTCAGACACAGACGTCCTGTGCGTGGACAGGGAGGAAGCGGCGGCTCCATTCATCAGCATCGCAGGTAGGTGAGTATGACTTTTTTTTGTGGGTATATTACTAGCATAGCTACCAGTGGGGGAGACCCGATTTTACACTGCTGTCCCGCGGTCCCGCATAGCTTACAGTTTGTCCCACTATGCCCCTGAATTGTTTTGCTGTCAACAATCTTTATTAGGGTAGTGTAAAGGCTAAATAGTAGATGCTAAATCCTAGTGGGTAAAGGACCTTTGATGAGGTCATGACCATGTGATCAGATTCTTGTGTGGGCGGAGCTATTCTGGATACTGCAGGACAGACTGTAATGTTACACAGAAACCTGGGAACAGAGAGTGATCGAAGAGACAGAGACACAGCATGTGTGAGCAAGAGAGGGTAACGGGGCAGATGTAGGGGCAAGTTAAACTGAAGGCATATGAAGGGGGCAATTAAACTGCTGGCAGATAAAGGGGGACATTAAGCTGGTTGTAGATGGAGGGGGCAATTAAACTGTGGGCAGATGAAGGGGGGTATTAAGCTGGTGACAGATGAAGGGGGAATTAAATTGGTGGCAGATAAAGGGGGCATTTAACTGAGGGTTGATGAAGGGGGCATTAAGTTGGTGACAGATGAAGGGGGACATTAAGATGGTGGCAGATAAAGGGGGACATTAATCTGGGGGAGCAGATGGAGGGTGTGAAAGATCCTGAGTGCGCCAACACCGCTGTGGCCACCCCTGAGTCTTCTTTCATATAAAACCACACTCACCGCCAGTGAGTGCCGGGTTCACAAGATAAATACAAGACAAGCTTTCAAAATTTTAGATATTTATTAACCCCTAAATGGGTCGGTATTAACATCTAACATATACAGTTCAGAACAGATATGTAGATATATGCAAGCATTAACAGTTACTAGTTACAATATACAGTACAATAAAAATAAAAAGGGAATAACATTGAAATAGTTACTTTACCACACATCTCCTGGATGTGGCTCTGTAGTCCAACACTCACACACAGCATGTGGAGTTAACCAGTGGAGGCTTCTTGGCATGTGGCATCAATACAATAATCCAGCCTGCATGCTCTCATCACAGTCTCTCAATAAACTCTTGTAGTCTCAGCACAGTCTCCATAGCATAATCTCCATAGCATAATCTCCTCCCATTGCCTCTTACCTCATCTTTTGTACCCTTTATGCCACCTCCCAGAATGAGGTCACCGGCGGCAGCAAGTCTGATTGAATAATGCACTCAAGTCCAGATCCTTTGTAAAGAGCTGGGACCAAGTGAAATGATACAATGTTATCAGCCATATCTGATCAACCAGTGCAGACTGATCAATGCATGTTTCTTGGATCACTCAGGGCTGTGTATGAATACAATGGAGCCCTGCTGGGATGGGTACAAAGCCCTATTGTTCCAGCCTGGCCACTACTGCCAATATACACCTGGGATTATAGCTGCGCACAGTGTCGGACTGGGATGTCTAGGGCCCTCCAGTGGAATTGTTTCTAGGGGCCCACCATCAGGACCCCTGTATATCAGCGGTACCGAGACAGGGCGGCTAAAGGTAATAACATGTTGGGAGACACGCTGCTCAACCACTATACCATGTGCACCACTGCACTACCTAAACCTACTGCTACACCTTGTATGGCAAGTGAACAGCGTGGCTCCTAGAATTGTTACCTTTACCTGTAGCCGCACTGTCCTGGAAAAGCTGATCTGCAGAGGTCCTGGCTGTTGTATCATCGCAGATGTAATATTGATGGCCTATCCTAAGGACAGGCCATCAATATTAGAAAGATGGATAAATCCTTTAAAGAGGTTGTCCAGGCATTGGAGCAACCAATGTAGCTGGTGGGAGGTGTAAAGTAAAAAATAAGTAAATTAAAAAGCATACTCACCTGTCCCCGGCGCTCCGTTGTCCACTGTCAGTGTCCATTCAGTCTCGTGCCGGCGACTCCTTGCTGGGAGTCCTGCACCTCATGTGATCGCTAAGACCAATTAGGTACAGGATTTCCAGAAATGAGGCGCCGCCATGAGACCGAACAGACACAGGCAGGGGACATCGGGGTGCTGGGGACAGGTGAGTATGCTTTTTTTTAAAAATTTTCTTATTTTTACACCTCCCTGGCGACCGACACAGTGGTCGCTCCAGTTTATGGACAACCTATTTTAAGGGGTTGTCTGGGCCAAATATTTCTATGGTCACTTCACTGGACCCCCACATAGTGGTCTCTTCACTGGTCCCCCATACTGTATGGGGAACAGTGATGGGTCATTATATTGTGTGGGAGCAGAGATGGGGGGCTGACATCCTGTGGGGGGGACATAAAACTGTGTGGGGCATATTAAAGGGGTTGTCCAGGGTTAATCTTTTTTATGGCCTATGCTCAGGATAGGCCATAAATACCTGATCGGTAGGGGGCTGACACATGGCTCCATCAGCTGTTCAGAGCCACTTCCGGAGACCGTTCTGTACACAACACAGGGCCGGAAGCAGAAAGCTCCATCCGCTGTATAGCAGCCCGGCGCCTTCACTGCAGCTCAGCTCCTACTGACTTCAATAAGTGCTGAGATACAGTGAAGATGCCCAGCCCCTATACAGTGGACAGAGCTTTCTGCTTCTGGCCCTGTATTGTGTACAGTACAGGCATCAGAAGTGGCTCCGTACAGCTGATCGGTCCGGGGTCAGCCCCCTACAGATCAGGTATCTATGGCCTATCCTGAGGATAAACCATAACAAATTATGCCTGGACAACGCCTTTAATATACCCCCCAGGGCCCCCCTAATGTGCCACACTTTAAAGAGGTTGTCCAATATAATTTTTTTCTTTTTTAATAATTAGTCCGGGGGAGGTGAATCCCCCTACCCCCCCCCCCAAAAAAAAAAAAAAAAAAACCACACTAAACATGTTCACCTGTCTCCGGTGCTCTGGTGTCCTCCCAGCACGGTCCGGTCCTGCAGCTCCGCTGTCTTCTTTTGTCGGAAGTCCTCACTGGCTGTGACGTCCCAGGTCCCTTCCCTTAGGCCACTGATTGGCCTCAGGGGTCACGTGACGTCACAGGTAGTCATGTGCAGAGGGAACTTCAGCTGGAACAAAACAACAGAACTGCAGGACCGAACTGCGCTGGGAGACACTGGGGACAGGAGAGAAAGTTTGGGGTTTTTTTTGTTTTGTTTTGTTTTTTTCACCTTCCTCGGTGTAATTTAAAAAAAAATGAAGGAGCCACTGTATGGAGTATAAGCTCCACAGTGGCCCCCACACAGTATTATAAGCTCCACAGTGGCCCCAACACAGTATTATATGCTCTCTACAGGGGCCCCAACCAGTATTATATGCGCCCAATAGCCCCCCTCTGCTTCAGTGCTATTATTATACTCTGGGGTCTCCTCAGACCCCAGAGTATAATAATCGGAGGCCCAGGGGAAGTGACTAAAAATAACAAACATTCATACTCACCTTGCTTTACCTTACCTTGGCATCCTCGGTCCATCCTGCCGTCTTCAGCGTCTTCAGGACCTTTTCCGACGTCGCTGCTGAGGCCTGTGATTGGGCCTCAGTGGTCACGTGGGGGCGCACTGACGTCATTACGCGGCCGCGCCCCCATGTGACCGCTGGGGCCTAATCACAGGTGTCAGTCATGACGGAGGAGCGCCGGAGAGGACGCTGCGCCCAGGAGAGGTGAGAATATGTGTTTATTATTTTCAGTCACCTCCCCTGGGCTGCCATCTATTGGAAAGGGGCCTGCAATATGCCAGGGCCCCTTTCCAATAACAGTATGTATAGCGGTCGGGGAACCAGGCTTTCCCCGACCGCTATCATAATGGTCCGGGGCCCGGCCATCTCCAGCTGGCTGCGGGTCCCATACCCCGCTGAGCTCGGTCGCGGTCGCACCCCCTGCGACTGCGATCGTTACGCCTCTGGTCAGGGGCCCGATCGGGATGGTCAGGATCCCGATCGGGCCCCCATGACATGAGGACTAATAGTCGGGGCTCGGGGCCCACCGGTGGATTCACTGGTTCCCCGGTGGGCCAGTCCGACCCTGGCTGCGCACCTTATGAGTAAATGCAGGTACGCTACCCAGAGACCAAAATACAGTTTTGAGTTATAACCATATTTAAGCAGAATCATCACACCTCCCCCTTTAGATGGGGCTTGTAGGAAGTAGGGGCCTGTGCCCCTCTTCTGAAAGCACCTCCACCTCCAGCTTCTCAGGCTCTGGCCCCAAGGCTCCCTCACATCCCCCCGGGGTCCCAGCAGACTCGGGCCTTGTCAGACTCCAAGGGTGGTTGAGCGCCACACGCCTTCAATATGTCCAGACTAGGGTCACCTTGGACAGCATCTCTGAACCCTTGGCTGGAGTGAGACAAAAGAGAGGTGCATGTTACATAGCTGCCGGACCCTTCTGGCTCTCTAGTCTGACTAGGGACACTTCTAAGGCTCAGGCCCTGATCCACGTACACTTGGCTACCTCCTGCCTGTTCTGGGTCTGCTTTCTGAGTGCGGGCATCCCGTAGCTTTACACTCATGACCCCAGGTCTTTGGGATACCAGTTCAGAGACCCCATCCCGGCGGTCTCTCAGGGTCTCTCTCACACTAGCCGCTAGTTGGGAGAGTTCTAGGGGATTCTGCACCTCCCCTTTTGCTTCCAAGCCTACATCCTGTCCCTCCTGTACTTGGGTGGGTGATGGTGATACCTTGGGCAAATGACTGAGATCATGCTTCCCTAAACCATCCCCCCACAATACATGGACAGGTAATACAGTTGACATACCCCCTTCTTGGCTTACACCCCCAGTACTCCCTGCCATCTGCACTTGGACCATGGGCACTCCTGGAATAGAACTAGACAGAAGAGACGTGTATGTCTCATACCGGCCAGACTCCTCCGGCTTCAAGGGAGTGAGGCCAGTCATGGTGGTCTCAGCAACGACTTCAGGTGGTGTAGGCAACGGTTCAAGGGTCGGAACGCCCTCCACCCTTGTAGCACTCTGGCTGCGGGCTAACACCGCACTACCAGCAGTCCGTCCCTCACCTGGATCGGCCATGAGATCCCCATAGCCTACCTGACCACCTGGCACATGGTCTGCAGTTGGGTGCTCATCGGATGCACTGGGCGAAATAGTAGAAGTCGCTTCCAGTGACTCAGAAGAGCTACCCTGTACACTTTCACAACAAGCATTGGCAATTACATTGACAGTACCTTCATTAGCAATTGTTAATTCACACCGGGCCCCAATGAGATCTGCAGTAGACATATTACCAAGCTGGGAGGGAGATGCCCCCGCAGATGTGGGTGTGTCTACAGACAAAGTCTCATTGGCTCCTAGCACGGGGGTGAACAAAGCATCAATAACATTTTTGCTGAGCTGGGTTGCAGGAAGCTCGTTTGCATCTTCCCTGCTCTCAACTGAAGGCAACTCATTAGCATTTACACTTACTGCCATGGGAAGTATCTCAGAGGGGGGGTTACGGGCCCTCTCTGCAGATATGACAGACACATTATCAACATTAGTCATAGACAGTTTATCACAGTAAATTGGGTTGCTCCCCACCCCATATTGGGACATCATAGGTCCTAAATCAGTTCCCAACAGTACCTTAGCAGGCAAATCAGTCAATAGACCCACAGTCCGCATTCCTTTTCCTGCACCCCCATCCAGATACACAGATGGGCCACCTGCTGTGGCTTGGGAAGCAGGGAAGTTCTCAGGGCGGTTGGGGCACTCCTCCTTGAAATGTCCTGTCTGGTTACAGGCATGGCCCCGCCGCAACTCCCTTTGGGGTTTGGGAAAGGTCACCCGGGCGCCCAGAGTTCTTGGGACAGGGAAGGGACCACCCGGGGCATAGTTTGTCTCACCCAACCTGACGACAGATGGCTGTGTTGAACTCCGGACTGGCTTCTCTTTCCAAGTTGAGGTTCTCTGCAGGGTTGTTGGAGTTTGCGCAGGAGCGGTTTGTGCCTGCTGGGAGAACTCCATCCTTTTGAGCTCAAGCTGAAACTGCCACTCTCGTTCTGCTGCCTCACGATCAGCCTGCCGTTCTGCTGCCTGCCGCTCTCGTTCTGCTGCCTCACGATCGGCCTGCCGTTCTGCAGCCTTTCTCTATCTCTCGGCCTGTCGCTCAGCAGCCTTCCTCTCTCTCTCTGCCTGTCGTTCTACAGCTTCCTGAAAATGGTACAACACCTGCAGGTATATGTTAGGGTCACTGGTGCCTATTTGCTGCAGGGCCATTTGCCAGTATGAAGCCATTCCCCCAGCAAGCCTGGGGCTACTGGCCTCTCCTGGTGAAGTAATCCTTGGGACCGGGCTGCTTGCTGCACTTCCTGGCCTAGCCCCAAAATCAGGACTCTGCTCGATTCTCTGCATAGCTGTGGCTGCCTCCATTTCAGCCATACGCTCAGTTTCTGCAGTTCTGGGCTCTGCTTCTGAGCCCACTAGCCATCCACTGGTATTTGCCAAATAAAAGATAGGATAGAATACAAAGAGTAAGGGAGGGGAACAGCACTGTATCAAACTTTCATTGTATCTTAATGCTTGCTTTAATACCGAGCTTGTCTCATAGGATTACCATAATCCCCAGCATGTGAGTGATAAAAGTCACCAACACATGCCATTTATCCTAAGATCCCACCACACTGCCACCAATGTGAAAGATCCTCAGTGCGCCAACACCGCTGTGGCCACCCCTGAGTCTTCTTTCATATAAAACCACACTCACCGCCAGTGAGTGCCGGGTTCACAAGATAAATACAAGACAAGCTTTCTAAATTTTATATATTTATTAACCCCTAAATGGGTCGGTATTAACATCTAACATATACAGTTCAGAACAGATATGTAGATATATGCAAGCATTAACAGTTACTAGTTACAATATACAGTACAATAAAAATAAAAAGGGAATAACATTGAAATAGTTACTTTACCACACATCTCCTGGATGTGGCTCTGTAGTCCAACACTCACACACAGCATGTGGAGTTAACCAGTGGAGGCTTCTTGGCATGTGGCATCAATACAATAATCCAGCCTGCATGCTCTCATCACAGTCTCTCAATAAACTCTTGTAGTCTCAGCACAGTCTCCATAGCATAATATCCATAGCATAATCTCCTCCCATTGCCTCTTACCTCATCTTTTATACCCTTTATGCCACCTCCCAGAATGAGGTCACCGGCGGCAGCAAGTCTGATTGAATAATGCACTCAAGTCCAGATCCTTTGTAAAGAGCTGGGACCAAGTGAAATGATACAATGTTATCAGCCATATCTAATCAACCAGTGCAGACTGATCAATGCATGTTTCTTGGATCACTCAGGGCTGTGTATGAATACAATGGAGCCCTGCTGGGATGGATACAAAGCCCTATTGTTCCAGCCTGGCCACTACTTGCAATATACACCTGGGATTATAGCTGCGCACCTTATGAGTAAATGCAGGTACGCTACTCAGAGACCAAAATACAGTTTTGAGTTATAACCATATTTAAGCAGAATCATCAGAGAGGGTGACATTAAACTGGGGGCAACTGGAGGAGGACATTAAACCATGTGGGGTAGCTGGAGAGGGACATGTCTGCCTCTAGTTGCCCCCAGTTTAATGTCCCCCTCCAACTACCCCCACTGTTTAATGTCACCCTCCAACTGCCCCATAGTTTAATGTCCCCCTCCAGCTGCACCAGTTTAATGTCCCCCTCTAGTTTCCGCCAGTTTAAACTGGGGCACAACTAGAGGGACTTAATACTGTGGGGCAATTGGAGGAGAACATTATAATGTGGGGGCATATAATATTAGGGTTACTGTAGGAGCATTATACAGTGTGGGGGCACATGAAAAAATAGATGAGAATGGGCGGAGTCAACGTAGAAGTGGGTGGAGCTAAATTTGCCGCAGCGCGCTTAGCACGGCGTATATTTTGTCCCTCTTTTTGTCCTTTGAAAGTTGGAAGGTATGTAATAGTATAAAGGGTGGTTAGGAGGGGGATATATAACTATAAAGGGAGGATTCATTAGGGGGCATTATGACAATGGGGGGTTCATTTATATAATGGTTATTGGGGGCAGGGGCGCACCACTAATGAGGCGAAGTGAGGCGGCCGCCTCAGGCGGCACTGTCCGTCACTGTCTGGGGGGGGGGGGGCATTTTTACTATTCAATGTAAACCAGCCCAGGACAGGCCGCTTTAAAAAAAACAACACTGAGCAGAGCCTGTCCTGGGCTGGTTTACGAGACGTCCGCATCACAGCGCAGGCGGTGATACAATGACATCATCGAGCCTCCTACGCTGAGACACAGACATCACGGATAAGAGGAGGCGGCGGCTCCATCAAGGGAGGTAGGTGAGGATAAGTTTTTTTTTATTTAAATAAATAGGCCGTCACCTGCTGGAGTATCCCCAGCAGGTGACGGCCTATTTATTTACCTACCCCGTGTCTGCTCGTGGCCGCCTCCTCTTCCCCTTCTGCTATGGGACGCAGAAGAGGAAGTGTATGCCGCTGTGAGCAGCCGCGGGCATCGGTAAGTGAGGCCGCGGGCCTCAAATACTACTATTATTATACTCCGGGGTCTTTTTAGACAGAAACCCAGGGGAGGTGAGGGAACATAAAAACATATGTTACTTACCTCTCCTGCAATCCAATGTCACTCCGAGCAGGCTTGGGCACTCTGCTGACGTCATCAGGTCACATCGCCGGTCTGATCACGTGACGTCTGTGCGCAATTAGACAGGGCCGAAAGCTGCCTGGAGTGCACCGGTGTCCAGGATAGGTAAGTAACACTGGTTTTTATGTTTGTCAGCTCCCCTAGGTCTCCGATCATTATACTCTGGGGTCTGAAAAGACCCCAGGGTATAATAGTTCACGAGTGGGCCACTTTTGGGTATAATACCGTGTGCAGGGGCCACTGTGGAGCATAATACCAGTGCAGGGGCCACTATCGAGCATAATATCGAGTGCAATGGCCACTATATAGCATAATACCGTGTGCAGGGGCCGCTATGGAGCATAATACCATGTGCAGGGGCCACTATGGGGCATAATACCAGTGCAGGGGCCACTATGGGGCATAATACCAGTGCAGGGGCCATTATGGAGCATAATACTGTGTGCAGGGGCCACTATGGAGCATAATACCGTGTGCAGGGGCCAATATGGAGCATAATAACGTGTGCAGGGGCCAATATGGGGCATAATACCATGTGCAGTGGCCACTGCGGGGCATAATACCGTGGGCGGGGCCACTATGGAGCATAATACCGTGTGCAGGGGCCACTTGGGAGCATAATACTGTGTGCAGGGGTTGCTGTAGAACATAATACCATGTGCAGTGGCCACTGTGGGTCATAATACCGTGTGCAGGGGCCACTATGGAGCATAACACCGTGTGCAGGGGCCACTATGGAGCATAATACTGTGTGCAGTGGCCACTATGGAGCATAATACCATGTGCAGGGGCCGCTACGAGGCATAATACAGTGTGCAGGGGCCACTATGGAGCATAATACCATGTGCAGGGGCCGCTGCGAGGCATAATACCGTGTGCAGGGGCCACTAGGGAGCATTATACCGTGTGCAGGGGCCACTATGGAGCAGAAAACCCTGTGTAGAGCCACTATATACCACTATATGCTCACCGTATACTGATAGTATCGGTATATGAACATGTCCAAGTTGGGGGCCCACTTGGACATGTTCTATTTGCATTAACACATTTATAGGGAGCCTTTGCCAAATGTAAAAATAGACCCAGAGTGACTTCAAAAGCTGAACTTTAGAATCCACTATGTTTTATTTGGGAATTGTGTTATAAACACCCTAGTATACATCTATACATTTGCATTAGTTTATTTTCTGTTGCAATAGTGGTTGCAGATTCCCTTGACTGATAAAGGGATTTGCCATGTACTCGGTGCACTGCTACCATGGTTCTACTACCACCATTGTCAACACCTTACCCGATCTTTAACCCTTACAGCCACATAGCCAATGTTAAAAATGTACATCTCACATTATACTTATTGTGTTGTGGTCCATGGTATGGGAAAGTGCAGTCTGCTGCACCCCGCTGTTTCATACCAATGAATGTCAAAATGACACTCTTTAGGCCTCTGTCAGGAAAATATTAGGCTTTAGAAATATTTGGCAGAGTTTTTCAAGCAGATATGCTGAACTGAGTGGAAAAATACTGTGAGAACACAGCCTAAGGCCTTATAGCTCTGTATAAGCTCTGAGTTGTACAGAGTCAAAAAGTCTTTTCCTGTCAGAAATCCAATAAAAAACAAGCTCCATCAAATGCTTTACAAGAGAAATATTCTCCCCCAAATGATTACTAATATGCTGCTGTACAGAGCACCATATCATGGCACACAAAGTGTGGATGGCTCCAAAGTAAATGCTGTAGGGACTCAGTCACACAGGCTTTGTACACAAAGCCGATCCACTGTAGTTTCTTTGCCTCTTTCATTAGTACACAAGGGTACAATACCCCAACACTGAAGTGGTAACAGCCACAACAGATCAATTTATCCCCGGACAACCCCTTTAAGTGACACAGTCATATAAATGTCAATGATAATAACTGTTCCAAATGAATATAGTTTTAAAACCAAAGTGTTTTAGAAAGATATTTGGAATGGATAAGGTGGATTTATTGATCATGGCATTTAGAAAGTTGGCAAATTGATATCAGAATAGAGCTAATTAAATCCAGGTAGGACAGGGCAGGATCCAGATGTATAATGTATTGCTTTAAAGCAGCGCTTCTTTCTTTTTAAAATATAGAAAGTGAGTCATTTAATTAAAATAAGTAAATTTATAGAGCCATATATATCAACAGTTCAGACTTAATTTTCATTGATATTTAGAATTGAAAATAAGAGCAAGATACATGAAATATACTGAATATGCATACTGTACTATATATACTGAATGCATTTACAAGGTCACCCCAATTTTATTAATATTCTGATAAAAACATTGCACTGGGGATGTTACATACAACCAATAGAATAGAGATGCTTATGTTCACTGCCCTCCTCTGCGCCGCAGTATGCTCGTGTAGCAGACCACCGGAAAATGACCGCCCGGATATGCTTATGTACTGCGCCACAGTACACTCGTGTAGCAGACCACCAGAAAATGCCCTCCCGGACATTTGCAGTCTGATGCCTGCAAAAGGCAGAAGTTCCAGCGAAGAGGAGGAGGAGAGTGAACATAAGCAGCTAAGGCGCACCCTTTAAATCCTAAATCCCATTATAGATGAAAAAGAGCTGAGCTACTTGATGTTGCTATGGTTTGTGCGGCAGAATCACCAACCATGGTGTGTAGCATCACATTTCTTTAGCCCCACTGGTTATGAGACTAATCATGAGTGCAAACCCGAACTAGGAACTCAAGGCTTAGCCTCGGCTTTCTACTGTGGATTCCATAGTGCAGGTGTTTGGAGAGGATTCTGAGTTGGAAGACCTCAAATTTCTCTCCAGATTCCTCCATGCGAACATACCCTTATAACCCTTATATTGTGGACTAGTGTTGAACAGACTGAAGAAAGCATTTCTCTAAAAACATCACCACACCTGCCTATGGTTTTTGTAATTTCCTTCAATGAAGTGGAGCTGCAATGCCAGAAACAACCATAGACATGCGTGACACTGTATCTAGAAGAAATATAATTTTTTTTTAATTCTACAAAACCCAGTTTACGGGGGATAATGATTTTAAGTGGGTCAAGTTTATCCACAATAACAATTGAGAGGATAATCCCATTTCCACTTTTAAACATAAAAGATCATGAACTTATATCACATGCGGAAAAAAGAAAAGATAGTAATCACAAGGAAATACCTGAAGATGTTGACTGTACGGTTGTAGTTTGGTTTCCATCTGCTCCATTGACATTTGGTAATGCTATATAGTTGTGAAAAGGAAAGTTTGTGCATTAAATAGCGAGAATTACAATATATTATTATAAAACATTGTGAAATAATATCTGTAGAACTGTAACACAAAGCAACAATTTCTTTAATGTAAAGAAATACATATACGCCATAACTGTGTAGAACCTAAGCATGCGTTTCCTTATTTCAGTTTACATAACATCATCCTGGGACAGGAAAGCTTCTATTTACATTTGGGCGTCTGAGTTTTTAAAGGAATCCACTGAGTGCAAGAGTTTTTCTGTGTTGGTAATGGTTTCCTTTCATTTAACCCTGGTAACTTGTGGCAGTGAAGTTTTAAGTTTTATATATACAGATTAAGAACAGCATTGTACGGGTTAGAATGAGTTGTTAAAGAATGACAAAAGAGATGCACTATCTGCTCCAGGAGTCCTATGAATTTTTTTTGTTTGTTTTTTTTTAATTCAAAATAGAGAAGCATTGCTTAAACTATTCTCTAATCACATGTATGACCTTATTATCATCATAGGTAATAAATGTTATATTGGTTGGAATCCAATGGCTACAACAGCTTACCTGGAGTTATATGCAGTAATGGTTGAGAATGCTAAGAGCAGCTCACTCCAGATGAGTGTAGTGCACTCCTTTAAGCTTAAACCTGTTTAGTTCATTTTGTCCTTAAGGACCAAGACTAACAACATTTCCGGTAAGAAAAGTACAGTGTAGTATTAACGTCTATTAAAAATCAATACAGATATACGTGTTATGATCTATTTATGCCCAGGACTCTTTAACATTTATAAGAAGGCACCCACTGTCTAGTGGAAATAAGAATGCTACACCAACATAGAAAGGAATCGTCTTTTATAAAAGCAGTAGGTGACTATGGTAGCCTCTGGCAAGCTGTCATGCTGAATTCAATGAAAGAGGGTCTGAATGCCTTACTTCTGTATAATAATGTTTCAAGCTATATGTAATAGATCACTGGTGATGGGTCATGCAGGGATTTATCCTGATTGAGATTAGGGAAGGAAAAAATTGATTTTTGCCTCATGGGGGTTTTTGACTTTCTCTAGATAACCATGGCAGCATATTAGACTGTACCGTGTGTCTTTTTCTTAGAATTACAATTTACAAACTACTGCAAGGTAAAAAAAGGGAGACTTGAGTCACTGAAGTTTAAAGAAAAAATCCAGCCAAAATGTTCTTAAAATTTCAGATACAGATCATATAAATTGCATACCAATTTATTATACAAATTATATTTTTCTCTGATTTTCCTAAATGGTCAATGCAAATGACAGTCAGTATAATATTCAAATCTTCAACCTTTAGAGTATAAATCAAATTTTATTGGATAAACTTCCCAATGTTAACATTTATTTTTACAAATTAAAAAAAATCTGAATCCACTGTTTCACATTATTATGTACAACAGAGTTTCTAAACATTTTATAAGCTGTAAAGAACTGAAATAGTCATTTGTTAAATGTACAGCATTAAGAGGTCTCATTAATTGTAATCAAAAGCTATTTCAATCATTCAAGAACATCTTAACAGGCCAAGTTACATGTAAACATACACACGTGGACAAAATTGTTGGTACCCATCGTTTAATGAAAGAAAAACCCACAATGGTCACAGAAATAACTTGAATCTGACCAAAGTAATTTGCCAAACTAAAAGTTGACAAGCCACAAAGCTTCTGGGAGAATGTACTATGGACAGAAGAAACAAAAACCGAAATATTTGGCAAGGCACATCAGCTCTATGTTCACAGACGGAAAAATGAAGCATATCTTGAAAAGAACACTGTCCCTACTGTGAATCATGGAGGAGGCTCTGTTATGTTCTGGGGCTGCTTTGCTGCATCTGGCACAGGGTGTCTTGAATCTGTGCAGGGTACAATTAAATCTCAAGGCTATCAAGGGATCCTAGAGAGAAATGTGCTGCCCAGTGTCAGAAAGCTTGGTCTCAGTCGCAGGTCATGGGTCTTGAAACAGGATAATGATCCAAAACACACAGCTAAAAAAAAACCAAGAATGGCTAAGAGGAAAACATTGGATTATTCTGAAGTGGCCTTCTATGAGCCCTGACCTAAATCCTATTGAGCATCTTTGGAAGGAGCAGAAATATGCTGTCTGGAAAAGGCACCCTTCAAACCTGAGACAACTGGAGCAGTTTGCTCATGAGGAGTGGGCCAAAATACCTGTTGAGAGGTGCAGAAGTCTCATTGACAGTTACAGGAGTCATTTGATTGCAGTGATTGCCTCAAAAGGTTGTGCAACAAAATATTAAGTTAAGGGTACCATCATTTCTGTCCAGGCTTGTTTCATGAGTTTTCTTTTTTTTAAAAATTCTGTTGAAGCATGGTTGAAAAGCAATGTCTGACTTTCATTTGTTCATTTTCATAGAATTTTTATATATCATTACTTTTGTCAGATTCAAGTTATTTCTGTTACCATTGTGGGTTTTTCTTTCATTAAACGAGGGGTACCAACAATTTTGTCCACGTCTGTAGATCCCCTTCTTTGATATCACCTTCACAATTCTTGCATCCGCTGGACTTTTGAGTGAGTTTTTGGATAGCTTCTGCTTGAATTTCTTTGTGGGATGTCAAAATAGCCTCCCAGGGCTGCTGTTTTGATGTGAACTGCCTCGCACCCTCATAGATGTTTTGCTTGAGAATACTCCATAGGTTCTCAATAGGGTTGAGGTCAGGGAGGAATGATCGCCACACCAAAGCAGCCAATGACTCAGAGGTATTCTTTGCTGCAAGAGTTTGTGCATTGCCATGCATGAAGATTATTTTGCTACGGCAGGCACGTTTCTTGTTTTTGTACCATGGAAGAAAGCGGTCAGTCAGAAACTCTACTTCATTTTCACTCCTTCAGCCCTCTCCCCATGATTCCGGCCAAAAACATGACTCTGCCTCCTCCTTGCTGATGTCGCAGCCTTGTTGGGACATGGTGGCCATCCACCAACCATCTACTATTCCATCCATCTGGACCATCCAGGGTTGCATGGCACTCATCAGTAGACAAGACAGTTTCAAAATTAGTCTTCATGTACAGTTGTGCTAAAAAGTTTACATACCCCGGCAGATTTTTTGGTTGTCATTATGATTTAAAAAGAGAAAACACAGAAGTTTGACAATAAATGGCTTCAACCAACCACTAACCATGAGTGGAGAAAAAGTTTTTGTGTTATCATTCATATTCTCTGAAAAAAGGCCAAAAAACCAAAAAATCTGCCGGAGTATGTAAACTTTTTAGCACAACTGTATGTCTAATGCCACTGCAACCGTTTCTGCTTGTGAGCTCTGTTTAGAGTTGGCCGATTAGTAGGTTTATGCACAACAGCTGGCCTCTGGAGGATGTTACATCTTGAGGTTAGTGGGACTACAGAGGCACTAGCCGCTTCAAATACCTTTTTGCTGCTTTATAATGGTATTTTAGCAGTTGTTTTTTTTAACTCTTTAACCTCTTCACGCAAGATTATTTGTATTGAAGTGTATTGTATGAGTGATCAGACTCCCTAGGGTTCAAGGTCCCCTAGCGAGCCTGAAAGTAAAAGTAGAAAAATAAATAAAAAAACATTTTTAAGAGTATAAAGAACACAAAAAATATAAAAATTCAAATCACCCCCCTTTCCCTAGATCGCATATAAAAATTAATTAATAAAAGTAAGCATAAACACTTTAGGTATCCCCATTCTCAAAACACTATTAAAAAATTAAAATATAAAAATATTATCCCATACGGTGAATTCTGTAGTGAGGAAAAAAATAAAAATGGCCAAATGGTTGGTTTTTCAACACTTTGCCTCCAAAAAAATTGATTAAAAAGAGATCAAACTATGAGACCTTCCCCAAAATGGTATCAATAAAAACATCTTGTCCCACATAAAAAGACGCCACACCAAGCACCATACACATACAGTGGGGAAAAAAAAGTATTTAGTCAGCCACCAATTGTGCAAGTTCTCCCACTTAAAAAGATGAGAGGCCTGTAATTGACATCATAGGTAGACCTCAACTATGAGAAAACAAATCCAGAAAATCACATTGTCTGATTTTTAAATAATTTATTTGCGAATTATGGTGGAAAATAAGTATTTGGTCAATAACAAAAGTTCATCTCAATACTTTGTTATATATCCTTTGTTAGCAATGACAGAGGTCAAACGTTTTCTGTAAGTCTTCACAAGGTTGGCACACACTGTTGCTGGTATGTTGGCCCATTCCTCCATGCAGATCTCCTCTAGTGCAGTAATGTTTTGGGGCTGTTGCTGGGCAACACGGACTTTCAACTCCCTCCAAAGGTTTTCTATGGGTTGAGATCTGGAGACTGGCTAGGCCATTCCAGGACCTTGAAATGCTTCTTATGAAGCCACTCCTTCGTTGTCCTGACGGTGTGCTTGGGATCATTGTCATGCTGAAAGACCCAGCCACGTTTCATCTTCAATGCCCTTGCTTATAGAAGGAGGTTTGCACTCAAAATCTCACGATACATGGCCCCATTCATTCTTTCATGTACACGGATCAGTCGTCCTGGTCCCTTTGCACAGAAACAGCCCCAAAGCATGATGTTGCCACCCCCATGCTTCACAGTAGGTATGGTGCTCTTTGGATGCAACTCAGCTTTCACTCTCCTCCAAACACGACGAGTTGTGTTTCTACCAAACAGTTCTACCTTGGTTTCTTCTGACCATATAACATTCTCCCAATACTCTTCTGGAACATCCAAATGCTCTCTAGCAAACTTCAGACGGGCCCAGATATGTTCTGGCTTAAGCAGAGGGACACATCTGGCACTGCAGGATCTGAGTCCCTGGCGGCGTAGTGTGTTACTGATGGTAGCCTTTGTTACGTTAGTCCCAGCTTTCTGCAGGTCATTCACGAGGTCCCCCCGTGTGTTTCTGGGATTTTTGCTCACCGTTCTTGTGATCATTTTGACCCCACGGGGTGAGATCTTGCGTGGGGCCCCTGATGGAGGGAGATTATCAGTGGTCTTGTATGTCTTCCATTTTCTAATTATTGCTCCCACAGTTGATTTCTTCACACCAAGCAGCTTGCCTATTGCAGATTGTCTTCCTAGACTGGTGCAGGTCTACGATTTTGTTTCTGCTGTCCTTCCACAGCTCTTTGGTCTTCACCATAGTGGAGTTTGGAGTGTGACTGTTTGAGGTTGTGGACAGGTGTCTTTTATACTGATAACAATTTCAAACAGGTGCCATTACTACAGGTAATGAGTGGAGGACAGAGGAGACTCTTAAAGAAGAAGTTACAGGTCTGTGAGAGCCAGAAATCTTGCTTGTTTGTAGGTGACCAAATACTTATTTTCCACCATAATTTGCAAATAAATTCTTAAAAAATCAGACAATGTGATTTTCTGGATTTGTTTTCTCATTTTGTCTCTCATAGTTGAGGGCTACCTATGATGTCAATTACAGGCCTCTGTCATCTTTTTAAGTGGGAGAACTTGCACAATTGGTGGCTGACTAAATAATTTTTTTCCCCACTGTATACAATATACACAAATATGAAAAAGTTACAGGTTCCAGTACATGATGACACAAAGAATTTTTTCTATTTTGCAAAGTTTTAAATTTTTTTTAATTCCACCTCATTCTGAATTTTTTTTCCAGCTTCCCAGTACATTGCACAGGATTACAGTGTCCATATTAGGAAATCCTCAGATATCAGAGTCAAACATCAGATTAATAGCAGTTTACAACAGTTGAACCTGACTTTGATACGTTACTCTGATACCTGACTTTTATACCTGACTCTGACACCTGACTCTGACTCCTCACTCTGACACCTGACTTTGATACCTGACTCTGACACCTGACTTTGATACCTGACTCTGACACCTGACTTTGACTCTAACACCTGACACTGATACCTGACTTTGATACCTGACTCTGACATCTGACTTATTATACCTGACACCTGACTATATGCAGTTTCTGGGCTGGTTGTAAAACTTAGATGACTTCTGACTTTCATATTTAATTGAGTCACAACTCAGCAGTCAGCTATGAAGCACATACAATATTACACTGTGTGCCTCCTATTGATTGTCCAGGATGACTGACCTCTGAGTGAACTCACTGCTCATACTTGTATAAGGCTGCTGGCTGATTAGCTGCATGAGTCTGATAAAATGTTGTCTGACACAAAGTTGTCTGATACCTGACTCAGTCAGAGATCAGACTCACACATCATCTGATTTTTTCATATACATACAAGCCAGCCAGCACATACAATGGTGGAGATTTATCAAGTAAAATGCTCCATAATTTTGGTATCATTTTCACCAAATAACCTCTCTAACATGTTGTGCGCCAAATTCATCAAGTGTTTTAAATACTTTTATTATTTGTACAAAAAGGGGTGTGGACTCATAGTAAAGGGGCGTGACCTACGGTACAACACTGTGCTGAAAAAATACATCCGAATAACCTCTCTAACATGTTGTGCGCCACATTTATCAAGTGTTTTAGGCTGAGGCCCCACGTAGCAGGCTGCAGCAAAATAGCGCTGTGGGAAAAACCTTGACAGAAATGCATCACAGTTTTTCCCTCAGAGATTTTCGCAGAAAGTCTGGCGAGGTTTCCTCTTCGGACTTTCTGCTTCCATTATACCTATAGTGAAACCGCCGGCATTTCCGTAAATATAATTGACTTGCTATGATCTCCAAAACCGCAACTGTTTTGGAAATTGCAGCATTTCCACTGTGTGTATTTTTCTGCAATGCGTGGATTGTAGGGGTTGTAAAACAAACCAATTGCAGCCACAGCGTGCAGTTCAAATTACCAGTACCAGTATAACCCCTACAATCACTCTTAAGTTTTTGTGAAATATTTAATTTTTTCATACCATTGCACTATTTGATGCTTTATGGCAGCAGAGAGATCCTTTTTATTTTCCATATTGCTTGAAACCTGTGGACTGCTTAATAATGTGAAATGTCCTTAAGGCCAGCGCCTCATGTGGCGTAAACGCGCAGAAAAAAAACGCAGCGTTTTACAGTCACTTTGCAGTGACTGTAAAACGCTGAGGAAAAATACGTGCAGCGGTTTTGAAAATCTCAGCATGTCAATTATACCTAAGGAAACGCTGGCGGTCCCCACTATCCAAAAATAGCGTTAATTATCCTGTATGGTGAACGTTGAAAAAAAAATATACTGCAATGCGCAAATTAACGTATTTTGGTCATATATACCAAACATTTGTGTCAGAATACGGTTATCCCAGTAAAAATCTTTCATTCTCAAAAAGTGACGTTTTATTTGTAAAAGCGGCAAAGCGTAATAAAAACCAATATAAGTAAGGTATCGCCATAATCGTAATAACTCAACAGGCAAAACTGCCATGTCATTTTTAAAGTAGAGTGAATATCATAAAAACAAAATGCAAAAAATTATGATAGAATTGTGTGTTATTTCACATGGACGCCCAAAAAACACAAATAAAAGCTAATCAAAACATTATATGTACCCCAAAATAGTGGCAAATGAAAGTACAACTCGTCACGCAAAGAATAAGCCCTCACATAGCTAGGTCGACAGAAAAATAAAACAGTTATGAATTTTGGAAGACGGGGAGGGAAAATATGAAAAATGTTGCTGAGCATTAACATACAAACTACCCGGTGTCCTTAAGGGGTTAAAACAAACTGGAAGAGAAGGGTGTATCTCTAGGAGGTATATTGTATATTATACACTATTGTATATGAACATATAAAATTTTCCTAACATGTCTCTGGTACATTCCTTTACATAATTACCTTTCACTAAAAATAAAAATGCTGAAGGTGTTCTCTAGTAGGGTAGAAGGTAGGTTTCTTATTACAGTGATTTGTCTTTTTGGAAACAGATATAGTATGTCAACCATTATTATGGACCTCTTGCATTTTAATGTACAATTTTGAGCTTCCTGTTTACCAAAAGGCTTGGCAAATGTTTTCTCTATATATAAGTGTTTCTTTTTATCACACAAATAAAAGAAAGAGGGAAACATGCCAGCTTAGAGAACTGGCAGTACTTAAGAGATTTTCTTTGAAGAGAAATTTATGTAGTAACAATGGAAGGAAAAGGTAATCTATAATGTGTGTGTTAGCAACGACGTGACATAAAGGATGTCTTTATTTTCCGGTTTATATTTGTGTTTAATTATCTATTTTGATTCTACGGCCACAAATGTAGTATACACAGATTAAAAGGAAGCCGAACAATTCACTGGCTACAAAATAAGGCATACTACACAAATTCATTCACATACTTATTATCATAATTCATTTTCTGAATTGTTTTCTTTCAAAGTTATTAACATAAATGGATACTATTTTAAATGGGCAGATACCAATTAAATGTCAGTCTTTACAGAGTACTTCAAGTTACATTAAAAATAACTTTAAAAGTAAAGTATCATTGGAGTAAAAAACTGTGCCTCACAACAGCTCTAATGATACTCTTATTATCCACCATGTCCATTCTGTGTTCTTAAGAACCAGTATGTTACTTGAAAGTACAGTCATTAAGATAAAGTTAGAAATAGAATACTGGTTAAAAGTAAAAATGGCTTCCCAAAAAAGTATTAAAGGCCCATGCATATAACCATGGTAAATCATTTCATTAAAAATATCTGTCTTTAGAAAAATATTGAGAAAAAAATATGAAGATAAAAGTGCAAAAATATCAGACTCTGTTCAGATCTCCATTTTAACCTTTCCATTAGGGGTTTTGATAATTCTGACAATAAGATTAGAGCAGTCTTAAGCATTATTCTTATTCTGATGGAAAATATTACAACCTTGACAGACACCATTTTACGTAACTAGGATTTATTGGCTCTCTTCAAATATAGCTGTAACAGCTCAGTGATAAATGGATTCCATGGGACATATTTGTTATTTAGTTTACACCAGATATCGGTTTACAATAATCTTTGGTTTGTAACTTTTTAAATGCCAGTTGCAACAATAATTGTTGCAATTGACATTTTTGCGCCTCCCACACTACTTTCCTGAAAGTGGAAGTTACAGTAGACATAGTTTAATATAATTTACACCAGTTTACTGATGTAAATGATCACTGATCCAACACAGGGGCAGTGAGGAGCCTTTATGAAGAGACATGTGCTTCTAAATAAATCAAATAGGACTTCCACAAAAACTGGTGTTATAAAGAGTGGCATTCAATACGCCCACATTAATTCAATATAATCAAAGAAATCCTAAACATTCCTATTGAGAAGCTTGTAGACCTACAAAAAGAAGCCATTTCCAGCAATTTCCAGTGAAACTCACCCATACAGTCACTTGCTAAATCAAAGATCTTTTGATTTAAAAAGGAAAACGGGATGTTCACAACAAAAAAAAGAATTGTAAAATTTACTATGGGTACAGCATCTCTTTGCCATAGGAGTCTATTTCAAATTTTACTTTTAAGGTCCACTCTGTGCCTCTATCACATGATAGGAACAATGTTTCCTGTAACGTTATTACCTCCCTTCTGCCAATCACATGGTTTAGTTTCCTACAAGCCTGGTCCCCTCAGACAGTCGCTTGGGGGGTTAGAAGTCTGAAGGGCACAGATAATAGAAAATATTGGTAGCACTTTCTCTATTTGGTACATGACCCCACCGCTAAAACTGTTAGTCCAGCCCCCTTTATGAGCATCTAAGGGGGTGGGGCTTATAGGAAAATAAACCATGTGGTCAGCAGATGGGAGATCATGCCATCACAGCAAGCACTGCATCGTTCCTGTCATGCGACAAGGACACAGATTAGACCTTAGAAATAAAATGTAAAATAGATTCCTATGATAAGACATGGCCAAAATCCACCCAGCTCCATCAAGTTCAGTAGGTTGTTCAAGAGGTATCTTTTCAATGGTGTAAGGACACTCAATTCATAACCCACACCAAAAGGCTACTTATATTATTGTCATTGAGCAATATTCTAGTAGTTATTGTGTTTCAAACAAAACCTTGGAGAATTACCATTATGTTGAATTAAACAATAGACAAAATTGCCTTCTTTAATTTCTGTACCAATCCAACAACCATATTTATTACTCCTGTAACAGGTCAGCATAGTAAGCTCAATAAAGGAAAATTATACCACGAGAAACTATTACCACTCATGAGACATAAGTCAAATTCCCTGATGAGACTAAGGCTATGGCCTCACGCAGAGAATCACTGCAAAAAAACACAATTTTTCTTTGCAGACTTTCTGCTTCCATTATACATATATGGAAACTGTCAGCGTTTCCTTAGGTATAATTGATATTCTGCGAATTACAAAAACACAACGGTTTTTGAAATCACAGAATATCCACTGCAGATTTTTTCTGCAATGTGTGGATGGCCCTGGCCTTGCTTCTGCATCTACTAAAGGGGTGGACTTATGGGCTTTGGGCCCATGTACAAAAACAGCTTGGGATCTTTTTTTCTAGTATCTTAGCATCTTAGAGTACCAACTTTAAGGCTCTAAAAGTCCACCAGTGCATTAGCTTAGGCATTTACCCATAATCTAATTGACAGTAAAAAGATACTGATAAGGTGATACGGTCCACTTGGCTACTGGGCCCAGTTTGCCAATGTCCAACCCTTATCTGCTGTAGGTGCCATGGCCAAACCAAATTGGCTTTTACTACCCACTCCTAGATCCCAGCACAAAGAGCATATACTACACCAGACCCATTCCCAGCTATGTTTCTGCTTAAAATATTTAAGAAAATTGATCTCCACACTAATGGAGAATAAAAATCAGATACCTTGAGCATAATGCCTGATAAAAAAAAAATTAAGCATATCCAGCTATATATTATATATTTGGGATTTACTTTAATTAATACTCAAATTTAATATATTTATATTATAAAAATAGAGAAATTAAAGCCATCATTTTGGAGAGGTATTTTGGCCTAGTATCATATGCTTTACAGTAATAACATGGCATTACAAATAGAGTTGGACAGGCTCAGCAGAGGACCAGAAGATGCCTCAATGGGCCCATGCTTTGATTTAACAGTGGACCCTAAAAATCATGGACCTGTTTTTACAGTTAATCACTTGCGTGTCTGGGGTCTACTTCACATGGCTTCATTATAAATACTGTATTAAACATAGTTGATAAGTCCTGTGTACAGATAAAAGGACATGACCTGAATAGATGGAAGGTGCGTCATCAGAATCATTGGTCGGCTTAAAGGGAGGGATCTGGGGAGTAGTAATATACTTACCTTGCCCCAGGGATCACTGATGATGGACCTGGGGGCTCTGGCGGTGTCAAGACCCCCGGGTCATGTGATCCCCAGAACCAGGTAAGTATAGTACTACTCCCGGACAACCCCTTTAAGGCAACTCAGTCCTGATTACACAGTTATGTACAGGAAGTTACTCATTTGTAAGTTAAATCATAACAAGATTGTAATATCATTACAGGAATATATAGCTTTCATGGTTAGCTTAGTCATATATTTTATGCCTGGTATCCTGTCTCATAAAGGCCAACTCATAATTGTTTGGGTAAATATTTTCTGTTATATTTTATGTTAGGTTATGATTGTACACCAAAATGATATAATTAAATCTGATGTTTTAGAAAAAAATAAAAACTAAAGGTTTGAAATTTTTAAGTACAAAATAAAATGGCTATTGATATGACATTTATGTTAAGAAATATAAACAGCAATTCTCTGTTAAGCCTAGGTTCACACTATACTTTTATTCCATTTTAGACAATAAGCAAAAGTAAGAATGCTTCCATCTTGTTTTTAACATTACAGTAATTGGAAATGGTTGAAAACAGAGAATGCTCCATTCTGTAGACTTTTCAATCCATTTTTCTGAGTCAACGATGAATCAGAACAATTGCGTGAATGACAACAGTGTAAACTTAGTTAAACTTAGCTCAGTCTATATTATCATCTGAACTATGCTATGATGGGTGTGAACAGCAGACATCTCAGTTACTTTTAAGCGAGAATAACAAAAAAATAAAATAATATATACATAGGATGCCATCAGATGTATAAATCTGCATTGCTAATATTTGGTCATGTGATGCTATGTATATACAAAATGGGAAATATGATTAAAGTGATGTTTTATGTTGGACTATATGACATGTAACAGGATCATATATACTCTATTAGCAAGTTCACTAACAGAAGTTACATGCTAATGCTCTCAGTACAATGCAGCAACATCATAGTAGCCAACTTAGCTGTACAAATATATGAAATCACAATTTACCTGAGAGCAGAATTAGAACAGATAGACAGAGAGTGTCAGCTCCGATGGACTTCATGGTTCTCTATGACATCCCCTTCACATTGTCCCATAATCGTTCCTTTCTTCTAACAAGGCAGGGTTTAATTATCATGTGGAAAAGGTGTGTGCCGGCACTGCCTCTTTCTGCTTATTTTAGGGCTGATAAAGAACTGGAGGAAATGCACTCAGCTCCCCGCTGGGAGTTCAGGACATGGGGGATGTATTGTTTAAATTCTTCACAGGAAGTTCTTTTCATCTGGCATTTAAATGTGTTGTTCTTAAATATGATTTTTTAAACTGTGTGAGAACAAACAGTGTAAGTATCCCATGAAATCTTAAGACTGTGAACAAGAACTTAAAGATACTCCTCTGAGTGTTTATAAAGGAAATCAAATATTATTAATGATAATAGTATGGAATGATGTTGAAATCTTCCCTCAATAATGTACTGAAGAAACTGGATAATAGTCCATACTGCCAACGTATGTAGTTCAGACCAGGTAAGGATGGCATAAGTCGATATTTCATCCTAATATATTTGAGTAATTTAGATAAAAATATATTGAAAACAACTCTAGCTGGCTATTCAATGAGTTTGTGTTTGAGATGTGACCAGTACAAAGGATTTGATATTGATTAAACTGTTTAATATCATACAGACCATCACGTTTGAAATATTAAATTTCCATTGTCACAAATCAAACTGTAATATTAGACATTAGAAACCTGGCAATGTTTATAGTAAACCTGCTTCTGCCCACAGATTATTTGTATCACTGTAACTCACATGTAAAAGCTTCAATACCATGAGATTTGCGCAGGATTGATAAATTATTCAATGTTTCCCTTCACACAGCCATAGAGCTTTAGAATAAACTTTTGTACAGTGTATTGTTTATCTAAGAGGTATAGTGCATTTTATGATTTATTTCAGGGGGCATGGTGTATGGTAATACTGTATTTATTTAAAGGGTATTGACTCAACTGCAGAGTTCCAAACCTCTTCTGTCATTAACATCAGCACAAAAACTCCTCACCAGGAGATTCATGGCATAGGTTTCCATAGCCAAGCAGCTGCATATCAGCCTTACATCACTATGGTGGTGTAAAGCACGCTGCCTCTGGACTCTTTAGCAGTGGAAACTTCCAAGAAAGTCCATGGAGTGATGAATTACGCCTCTCTATCTGGCAGTCTCATGGAGTCTGAGTTTTGTGAATGTCATGAGAATGTTACCTGATTGTATTGTGCCAACTGTAAAGTTTGGAAAAGGAAGGATAATGCTATGGAGTTGGTTTTCAGGGGTTGGCCTAAGTCCCTTAGTTCTAGTGAAGGGAAATCTTCATACTTCAGCATAGCAAGACACTTTGGACAAATGGGAACAGTTTGGGGAAGGCCCTTTTGTGTAATAGCATGACTGTGCCCCAGTGCACAAAGCAAGTCCATAAGGACATGGTTAGGTGAAATTAGTGTGAAAGAACTGAACTGGCCCACATAAAACCCTGATGTCAACACCAGGTATTTTTTACACCTCCCCAGGCCTCCACCTATTATTATACTCTGGGGTCTGAAGATAAAATCCTGCATGCAGTCTATGATCATTCTCTGTAACAGTTTAATGTCCGTTGCTGTCATCCTATGACTGAAGACAGCAATGGACATTAACAACAGTAGAGTGAATGCCTCCTAACTCTAATCAATAATTATAAATCTCTAAATATAACTAATGTGATCACTACTATATGGCCGCTTTCAGATTGGTGCAATATGGGTGCTCTATTGCTCACATAACAAAGCAAAGAAAAACAAATACACAGAGAGTGTATGTGTGAAAAGTATTCTCCATGATGGAGAGTAGGAAATTAGGAGGGAACAGGTGTGGGTACGGTTGAAACAGGGGTGGACAATGACAGCAAAGGGCCCCTGGGCAAGAAGCTTGTTTGGGACCCCCCCTTCAACAACAACTACTCAAATATACAATATATTCCATATTGGACACATGATGCATACATGCCACTGACATATTAGAAGCATGACGTATACACAACACTCACACATAAGACACATCCCACATACAGGCCTCTCACATGTTTGACACATGATGCACAAACTCACTGTATAATGTAGGGGTAATTTACTATACAATATGTATGCCAGAAAACTAACATAGATCAAGGGGGGCCAGGGTGGGATGTCTCAGGATGTCAGATTTGCTCTTACTGGTGACAGAAAAATGGCATGAAATTTATGCCAGCTCCTGGTTGGTGTAGATATCAAATCTGATAAGTGGGACTTCTCCAGATGCACCAAAATTATTAAGAGGCCAGCTACTCTTAATAATTCTGGCACATCTTGCGTCATTGTGGGAATGCATTAAGACTGGTGGAGTAAACCACAATCTTAAAGTTCCCATGTGTTTAATATATATAGATGCATGCATGACACACCACTCACATATTAGTGACATACATCGCACATATCCCTGAAATCACTCACATATTAGACGCACTCAGCACACATCACTCATATGCTACATGCATACAGCACATCGCTTGTATATTACATGCATATAACACATGTCACTCATATATTACATGCATACGCATATGTCACTAATGTATTACATCGTACCACACACAACTCATATATAACATGCATGCCGCACACGCCACTCATATTACATGCCTACAGGATATGTCACTCATATATTATGCACAATACTATATATTACTCACATATTACATACATACCGCACATAACACTCATTTATTAAATGCATACAGCACATGTCACTAACATATTACATGCATACAGCACGTCACTCACATATTACATGCATACAACCAGTGGCGTAGCTACCGCTGTGGTAGCCTTAGCAGCTGCTAAGGGGCCCGTCACCTTAGGGGTCCTGGTGGGCCCCTGCTCTTTTTTTTTTTTTTTTTTTTTTTTTTTAATAGGCCGTTACCTGCTGGAGTAACCCCAGCAGTTATTGGGCCCCATTTACTTACCAATCCTTGTTCCTGCTCATGCCCACCTCTTCTTCCCTTTCTGCCCTTCAGGGGGCTCTATGCATCCCATAGCAACATGCAACATGTTATGGGATACACGAGGCCCCCTGGAGGGCAGAAGGGGAAGTGGAGGTGGGCGTGAGCAGGAGCGCGGGTTGTAAGTAAAGCCACGGGCCCGCGGAAAGAATATTTGTTGGGCGAGGTTCGCCTGGTGGTTCCTTTTGGACTGAATACATCTGAACTGAAACTATTATTTCTATTATTCTTCAGACCCCAGAATATTATGATCAGTGGCCCAGGGGAGGTGAGCAAACATAAAAACCAGTGTTACTCACATCTCCTGGGCTCCAGCGTGACTCCCTTCTGTTTTTGTCCTTCTTTAGTGACATCACAGACGTCACATGGGTCAGGCCGGCATCACGACACATAATGACGCGGGCGTAATCCACTTCTGTAATGTCACTGAAGAGGGCCAAAACCAGCAGATGTCGTGCCAAATCCCATGGAAGGTAAGTAACACTGTTTTTTATGTTTGTCACCTCCCCTGAGCCTCCGATCATTATACTCGGGGGTCTGAAAAGTGGTTTGTGGGTGGTGTAACCCAAAATTTTGCCGAACCCAAAATTGCAACAAACACCATAGGTGTGGAACATAATACTGTGTGGAGGGACCACTATGGGACACATGGGACCCAGTCTTTGCTAGTTACACCCCTGTATACAACACATCACTCGTATATTATATGCATACAGAATACTGTATATCATTAACATATTGCATGTATGCCACACATGTCACTCATTTATTAAATGCATACATCACGTCACTCACATATTACATGCATACAGCATATAACATATCACTCACATATTACATGCATACAGCACTTCACTCATATATTACATGCATACAGCACATGTCACTCACATATTACATGCACACAGCACATGTTACTCATATATTACATGCATACATCACATATCACTCATATATTACATGCATACAGCACACGTCACTCAAATATTACAAGCATACATCTCTCACATATTACATGCATAGAGCACATGTAATTCACATATTGCATGCATACATCACTCACATATTACATGCATTCAGCATATGTCACTCACATAATACATGCATACAGCACAATCATCAAAGTGCATACTTTTTCACTTATATACTAGACACATACATTGGTCACACCATACATACATCACTCAGCACATACAGTATATCACCTGCACACCTCACATGCATCCCTTGCTCACACTGTAATACACTCACCTGCTCTCCATCTTTGCAGAAAGGGTCGCAAAAACCCCTGACCCATCAGCTGATGTACGTCCCTGGGTTGAAGCTCCCTCTAAGCTATCTTTACAACTACATATTTCTCATATGAATAAGTGTATGTACGATCTGTCATAGCTCTAGTCTGATCCTTATGAGCATGAGCACAAAACTGAGCTGCTATGATGTGATGTGATAGATAAGTTTATAACCTCTCAGTATCTTATACTGTCATTAGATCTGTCAAGAGTGACACACCACACTCTACATATCCCCTATGCTATAGAGTTCAGCTCATAGCTTCTGTTTTACAATTACTGCAGTCAGAGGGTCATAACTCTAGATTTGATGACCAGCTGGATGTCTGATGGGTGATCAGTTGGATCTGTACTATGGGTGCCAAAACAACACCAGCTCTTATGCTCATGTGAAAGCTGCAAATATTTTTTATGGCGACAGTCAATGGACGAAAATGTCTTAACTGAGTGATGAAACTTTTTCCACTTTTTCCACTGTCAGAAATGTATTAGACATTCATCTGTTATTGCTAGTTTTGTAGTCTGAACCAGATATCACACAAGTGGCAGTCGGCCTATTTTACTCTATAAAGATCAGATATGGACAGGAGAGGGACAGGATCAAATGTAAACTTTATTGATGTTTTTGTATATGTGCTGTAAGTGTTTGGTACAACTCTTTTGGTGCACATGTCTGAATTTGGCTTCACCTAAAAATGGATCTCCTCGTTACATTAGTTGCAATAAAAAATAATTACCCAGTTCTCTCCATGTAAAGTCCTGGAACTCCGGGACATTGATGTAGGATTTAAAGCAAAAACTATTTCTAACCTCTGTTGGATGGATTGTAGCTCACTAGGTCCTGAATCTTCCTACAGCACAGTTCACAGCATGAATTGATGGTGTTATTAAAGTAACATTGACCTTACCAGTGGGGTACCATTGAATGCATTAACCACCTAACATCCACTTTAAGGTTAATAGAACAAGATCCTAACAGTTCAGACTGATTGTAAACATTAGCAATATCAAGGGACCTGACAGAAATTACTGGTGTGCTAGTAAGAGTGAATAAATCTTTCCTGTGTTCACCTGCTTTGATCCCAAGTCTTTGCTTCTTGTCTTACATCTATTATCATTACACACTTTTACATCTTTCATCTAGAACCAATGTATTGGTCTAAAGATAATGAATTTATAACTCTACCTTGGGAATCTTAACTGGAAATAACTTGGCTGAGTTTTAGGTTTGACTGATTTATTAAGCCTTGCAAAAAATACACAGTTCATGTCCCATTGTCTTTTCAGATGCTAGATTATTTGCATGAATGAAAACCATTTCCTTATGAACCCCTTTCCACCTTTTTATTTATTAAAGTGATGGTTCCAACAGAACATCCTACCACACTATATTTATATTGAGACAAATGTATTATAAATTAACTACAGGAATCCCCTTCTGAGTATAATACAAGTTGTGGACATGCAAGAGGTAACTTTAGCATTCCAATGGATAACCTCTAAATTTAAAATGACACACACAAGGATGTCCCCTTTTTCCCATACTTTTTGTCCTGTCATTTGAGCCTCTAGCAAAATATATTTGGTTATCTCGAAAGATATTAGGTATTAACTTACTGTAACAAACACTAATCATTGAAGGGAGTCTGTAAGCCCAAAACTGTATATAAGGCTACGTTCACATGGCAAAAAAAGAAGAGCAATTCCTCTTAATTTTCCACCGTCATATTCTGCCACAGTCTCGCTGCAATGGAAAGCTGATGCAGATTACACCCAAATGAATGGACCTAATCAGCAAAGAGTCTTGAGCCACGGAATCTGCAGCAGATAGAGCAGGACGCTGATTTTTTGTTTTCAATGGGAGGCAGATTCGGGGAAGAATCTGTCCCCAAATCCACAGCAAATTCCTAAGCATAGAACACAGAAGAGTTTCGAAAAGACGATTTAAAAAACATTGTGTTTTTGTAAATCATAGCATTTCAATTATACCTACGTAAATGCTGGCATTTTCCATATAGAAGCAGAAAGTTCACAGAGGAAAACTCTGGAGACTTTCTGTGAAAAACGATGCAGAAAAAAATGTGTTTCCGCCACAGTCTTTTCTGCAGCTTTTTTCTGGCTGCGGCTCGCTACGTGGGGCATTAGCCTTAAATTGATTTATGTGCCTTTGATTCTATGTTAATCCTTACTGATCACCAAAATTCCCTTTCTGAAACTGTGCAGATAATGAAGAAAATCTGCAGCCTTTTCCATTATAAATAAGAAACTAAGTGTCAGGTATTAAACATAAGTTTAGATCACATGAATTTCAGTGGAATAATACTTTCTTGACATACAGTGCCTCGTGAAAGTATTCAGCCCCCTTGAACTTTTCAACCTTTTGCCACATTTCAGGCTTCAAACATAAGGATATAAAATTTAAATTTTTTGGTGAAGAATCGACAACAAGTGGGACACAATTGTGAAGTGGAACGAAATTTATTGGTTATTTTAAACTTTTGTAAAAAATAAAAAACTGAAAAGTGGGGCGTGCAATATTATTCGGACCCTTTACTTTCAGTGCAGCAAACTCACTCCAGAAGTTCAATGAGGATCTCTGAATGATCCAATGTTGTCCTAAATGATGATGATAAATATAATCCACCTGTGTGTAATCAAGTCTCCGTATAAATGCACCTGTTCTATGATAGTCTCAGGGTTCTGTTTAAAGCACAGAGAGCATCATGAAGACCAAGGAACACACCAGGCAGGTCCATGATACTGTTGTGGAGAATTTTAAAGACAGATTTGGATACAAAAAGATTTCCCAAACTTTAAACATCCCAAGGAGCACTGTGTAAGCGATCATACTGAAATGGAAGGCGTATCAGACCACTGCAAATCTACCAAGACCTGGCTGTCCCTCTAAACTTTCATCTCAAACAAGGAGAAGACTGATCAGAGATGCAGCCAAAAGGCCCATGATCACTCTGGATGAACTGCAGAGATCTACAGCTGAGGTGGGAGAGTCTGTCCATAGGACAACGATCAGTCGTACACTGCACAAATCTGGCCTTTATGGAAGAGTGGCAAGAAGAAAGCCATTTCTCAAAGATATCCATAAAAAGTCTCGTTTAAAGTTTGCCACAAGCCACCTGGGAGACACACCAAACATGTGGAAGAAGGTGCTCTGGTCAGATGAAACCAAAATCGAACTTTTTGGCCACAATGCAAAACGATATGTTTGGTGTAAAAGCAACACAGCTCATCACCCTGAACACACCATACCCACTGTCAAACATGGTGGTGTATAATCCAAAATGATAATCACAATAATACAAAAATTAATATATAACTTTTAATTAATTAAAGTTAAAAATCACAACAACATATAACCACCCTAAAAACAGCACAATTAAAATAGTCCTCAAAATATAAAAAAAAAATTATATATATATAATTTGGAGACAAAAAAAAAGCAAACAAAACAGGCACGGCAGCTTGAAATAGGAAAAACCAACCAGACACTTACCGTGATTCAGATGGTGCCTGTGTTGCTGAAGCAAATACCAGAAGGGGAGAGGGGTGACATGGTCCAAGGTTCAATAGTAACACCAGAAACAACGGGCTAAATAAGGAAACACCTGTATCTAAACTATCCCTATAACACCCTATATAAAACTAAATAGACCCTAAAGTCCTAACTCGGGGCCACCGCCCTAATTAGCAAGTGCCCCGACTGGAACCTGGCCCTAGAATAAACTATCCCTATCAAAACCCTTCAAAACAAATAGATATAAAGAGAACAAAAAACAAAACAAAACTAGGTACGCCTAACACACATATATATAGTAGTAACCAAACATGCAATCCCGACATGCATGTTTCGCTAAACTCATCAGGGGATAGAGTTGGTTCAAAAATCTCAAATATACTAAATGCAGAATGGAGCCACAGTAAAGATACCACCCTGCGCCAAGTATGGAAGAAACAAGCACTAAGGTCAAGTGTTAAACATCAAAAAACATAGCACAAATTTAAGTAGTACATAAAACTCCTAAAGGTATTGCAGATATTGGCACTCCATATACCTGGTGTAGGAATATTTAGCGTTTGAACTGTGCTATCTTCCAACACTTATGGCCACTTTCTATTATACTATGGTGTTGTTTTGTATCTGTAATTAGTTATCTGATATCTGCAATACCTTTAGGAGTTTTATGTACAGTAATACCTCGTACACTCACGTTTCCGAATTTGCGAATTCACAGATTCGCGATATTTTTTTGGCAACTAACATATATAGATTTTGCTCTTTTTTTTTCAGATCTGTGAAATTTAATTAAAAAAAACACCTTCGCTATTGGGTAGTAGCGTCCTGTTCGTTACGTACCCGGTAATTAGTTTCATTTTACTGTGAGTATATAAGAAAAATGAATGAATGTATTAATATACAGTACTGTACAGTATACTTTAGTATACTTTAGTATACTGTACAGTACTGTAGGGTAAAGTTTATTGATATTTAGGGGTTAAACATTAGAAACCGGCATTGTAAGCGCTTCTAAGCGCTTGTACCAAACATTCGCGATTCCTCACGATCCGCGACCCACTCTGGCACCTAACCTCGCGAATGTACGAGGTATTACTGTACTACTTATATTTGTGCTATGTTTTTTGATGGTTAACACTTGACCTTAGTGCTTGTTTCTTCCATACTTGGCGCAGGGTGGTATCTTTACTGTGGCTCCATTCTGCATTTAGTATATTTGAGATTTTTTAACCAACTCTATCCCCTGATGAGTTTAGCGAAACATGCATGTCGGGATTGCATGTTTGGTTACTACTATATATATGTGTGTTAGGCGTACCTAGTTTTGTTTTGTTTTTTGTTCTCTTTATATCTATTTGTTTTGAAGGGTTTTGATAGGGATAGTTTATTCTAGGGCCAGGTTCCAGTCGGGGGTACTTGCTAATTAGGGCGGTGGCCCCGAGTTAGGACTTTAGGGTCTATTTAGTTTTATATAGGGTGTTATAGGGATAGTTTAGATACAGGTGTTTCCTTATTTAGCCCGTTGTTTCTGGTGTTACTATTGAACCTTGGACCATGTCACCCCTCTCCCCTTCTGGTATTTGCTTCAGCAACACAGGCACCATCTGAATCACGGTAAGTGTCTGGTTGGTTTTTCCTATTTCAGGCTGCCGTGCCTGTTTTGTTTGCTTTTTTTTGTCTCCAAATTATATGTATATAATTTTTTTTTATATTTTGAGGACTATTTAATTGTTCTGTTTTTAGGGTGGTTATATGTTGTTGTGATTTTTAACTTTAATTAATTAAAAGTTATATATTAATTTTTGTATTATTGTGATTATCATTTTGGATTATATAATATTTTTTTCGGATAATCTATTGTTGTATACGACCTGTAAGGTCTTGGATTTGGCAAACATGGTTGTGGCAGCATCATGGTTTGGGCCTGCTTTTCTTCAGCAGGGACAGGGAAGATGGTTAAAATTGATGGGAAGATGGATGGAGCCAAATACAGGACCATTCTGGAAGAAAACCTGTTGGAGTCTGCAAAAGACCTGAGACTGGGACGGAGATTTATCTTCCAACAAGACAATGATCCCAAACATAAAGAAAAATCTACAATGGAATGGTTCACAAATAAACGTATCCAGGTGTTAGAATGGCCAAGTCAAAGTCCAGACCTGAATCCAATCGAGAATCTATGGAAAGAGCTGAAAACTGCTGTTCACAAACGGTCTCCATCCAACCTCACTGAGCTCGAGCTGTTTTCCAAGGAAGAATGGGCAAGAATTTCAGTCTCTCGATGTGCAAAACTGATAGAGACATACCCCAAGTGACTTGCAGCTGTAATCGCAGCAAAAGGTGGCACTACAAAGTATTAACTTAAGGGGGTCGAATAATTTTGCACGCCCCAATTTTCAGTTTTTTATTTTTACAAAAGTTTAAAATATCCAATAAATTTCGTTCCACTTCACGACTGTGTCCCACTTGTTGTTGATTCTTCACCAAAAAATTAAAATTTTATATCCTTATGTTTGAAGCGTGATATGTGGCAAAAGGTTGAAAAGTTCAAGGGGGCCGAATACTTTCGCAAGGCACTGTATCTATCTAGGTATTGGACCTCCCCTGCTGCCCTCTCCTATGGAGGTCTGCAATTCTCACATACTCCCCGCCCCAATAATAAACCTGGTGGAGGCGTAGGTGTAATCCTGTCTGACAATTGCTCCTTTGTCCCAATCCAACCGCTGCCTGCTCTCACCCTCCCCTCCTTTGAAGTACACTCTGTTCGCATTTACTCGCCATTCAACCTCCAACTGGCCATCATATATGAACCGCCAGGACCTAGCGCTGACTTTATCGACCACTTCACCACCTGGCTAATGCACTTCCTATCCACTGACACTCCCACCATAATCATGGGTGATTTCAACATCCCCATTAACACAAACCACCTCTCCACTTCCAGTCACCTGTCCCTCACTGCCTCCTTTGGTCTCTCTCAATGGTCCTCCTCTGCCACCCACACAAAGGAGCACACGCTCGACCTCATATTCACCCGCCTCTTCTCTCTAGCCAACCTCTCCAACTCTCTGTCCATGCTCTCTGACCACAACCTGCTAACATTCTCTGCTCTCTCCTCTGTAATTGACTCCCCAACCCCTAAACCAACACCCCCCCCGCAGAAACCTTCATTGCCTTGACATCCGCACGCTCTCAGTCTCTCTCCTACCACTTGCTGACATAACCTCACTAAAGGACGCAGATACCACCGCTGACTTCTACAATACCACCATTACTTCAGCCCTTGACTCTGTGGCCCCCTTCACTAACACCAGAACCCGACTGATCAATAGGCAACCCGGGCACACTGACCTGACTAAAAAACTGAGACGTGCCTCACGGGTTGCAGAACGCCTCTGGAAGAAAAGCTACTCCCAGGAGGAATTCCTTAGGTACAAAGAGGCAGTACTCACATTCAAGAATGCACTCACCTCTGCAAAGCATGTCTACTTCTCCACACTAATATCTGCCCTATCCCGCAATCCCAAACAGCTATTCACTAACTTTAACTCCCATCTCCCTCCTCCTGTACCCCCTCCGACATCACTTATCACAGCTGATGACTTTGCCTCTTATTTCAAAAGCAAAATTGACACCATCAGAGACAGTCTCACCCTACACCCCCGACAACCACTCTACCCAACTGTCCTATGCTCTTCATCTTTAACCTGTGTCTGCACCGTCACTGATGAAAAGCTCTCCACCCTAATCTCTAAATCCCACCTCACCTCCTGCGCGCTTGACCCGATCCAGTCACACCTCATCCCCAAACTCTCTGAAGTCATTACTCCTGCCCTAACCCATCTCTTCAACCTATCCCTAACCAATGAATCATTCCCTTCCACCTTCAAACATGCTACCGTCACACTTATACTTAAGAAACCTTCCCTCGACCTATCCTCTCCAGCCAACTACCGCTCCATCTCACTGCTCCCGTACGCCTCTAAACTGCTGGAGCAACACGTCCACTCCGAACTATCCTCCTATCTCTCATCCAATGTGCTCTTTGACAGACTACAGTCAGGCTTCAGACCCAATCACTCCACAGAAACTGCCCTAACCAAGGTCACTAATGACCTTCTAACTGCCAAAGCCAAGCGTCACAACTCTGTCCTCCTCCTCCTCGACCTCTCCTCTGCCTTTGACATAGTTGACCATTCCCTCCTGTTACATATGCTCTCATCCCTTGGCAACTCAGACCTTATCCTTTCCTGGATCTCCTCATACCTCACCAACCGCACATTCAGCGCCTCCAATTCGCACACCACCTCCCCAAAACGCCCTCTTTCTGTAGGTGTTCCCCAAGGCTCCGTCCTAGGAACCCTCCTGTTCTCCATCTACACCCTCGGCCTTGGCCAACTCATAGAATCCCATGGTTTCCATTACTGTTGCTATGCTGATGACACCCAAATATATCTCTCTGGACCAGACATTACCTCTCTGTTGTCCAGAGACCCAGAATGTCTAGCAGCCGTAGCCTCCTTTCTCTCCTCCTGTTTTCTCAAACTCAACATGGAGAAAAAGGAGTTCATAATCTTCACCCCTCCTCGCACGGCCCCCCTACCTGACCCATCTATTAAAGTTAGCGGAACTACACTCACCCCAGTCCCATGGGTCCGCTGCCTTGGGATAACCTTAGACTCTGACCTATTCTTCAAGCCGCATATTCAAACCCTCAACACCTCCTGCCGCCTCCAACTCAAGAACATCCACCGAATCCGCTCCTTCCTCACTCCTGAAATTACAAAGATGCTAATTCACGCCCTCATAATCTCCCGCCTAGACTACTGTAACATCCTTCTCCATGGCCTCCCAGCAAACACTCTCACCCCCTCCAGTCCACCTTAAACTGTGCTGCTCGCTTAATACACCTCTCCCCACGTTCTTCATCGGTCGCTCCCCTCTGCCAATCGTTTCACTGGTTACCCATCGCCCAGCGAATAGAGTTCAAACTACTAACACTGACATACAAAGCCATCCACAACCTGTCCCCTCCATATATCTCCGACCTAATCTCCCGATACCTGCCCACGCGTAACCTCCGATCCTCCAAAGATCTCCTACTCCGCTCTGCACTTATCCGCTCTTCACACAACCATCTCTAAGACTTCTCTCATGCATCCCCCATACTCTGGAACTCACTTCCAAGACACATCAGACTGTCCCCCAACCATGATAGTGATGAGGGGAATGAGGACTCCAAGCTGATTATAAGTGAAGGTTTGGTAAGAGAACATTTAGCTAAGATTAAGGAAACCAAGTCCCCAGGACCGGATGATTTACACCCTAGAGTTTTAAAAGAATTAGCAGAGGAAATAACAGAACCCCTTGCAATAATCTTTAATAAGTCATGGGAAACAGGAGTGGTCCCTCTAGATTGGAAAAGGGCAAATGTGGTCCCCATCTACAAAAAGGGGAATAGGGACGACCCAGGAAATTATAGGCCGGTAAGTCTGACCTCGATAGTAGGAAAAATCTTTGAACAAATCGTTAAAGAACATTTAATTAGGTACCTGGATGGGAAGGCTTTAATTAATCAGAGCCAGCACGGCTTTATGCCTAATAAATCTTGTCAGACTAATCTTATTTCCTTCTATAATAAAGTCACTGAATGGTTGGACCAGGGAAATGCAGTGGACATAGTATATCTTGACTTTAGTAAGGCCTTTGATAAAGTATCACATAACATTCTTATTGAAAAAATGATCAAGTATGGCTTTGATAAAATATCAGTGAGGTGGGTTCACAATTGGCTTAATGATCGGGCACAACGAGTAATTCTAAATGGCTATACATCAAACTGGAAGAAAGTAAAAAGCGGGGTGCCGCAGGGCTCTGTCCTGGGCCCAGTACTTTTTAATATTTTTATAAATGATCTGGATGATGGGGTTAATGGGGAACTCATAAAATTTGCAGATGATACAAAGATAGGAGGAATGGCCAACACTAGAGAGGAGAGAGAATGCATCCAAAAGGACTTGGACACACTGGAACAATGGGCTGAGGTGAACAAAATGGTATTCAACAGGGACAAATGCAAAGTTCTACATCTGGGTAACAGAAATGCAAGAAGCATATATAGTATGGGAGGAATAGTACTAAGTGAGAGTACAGGGGAAAAGGATCTGGGCATAATAATAGATCGCAAATTCAACATGAGTCAACAGTGCGGTGCGGTGGCTAAAAAGGCTAATAAAATTCTAGGATGTATCAAGACGAGCATTGAAGCTAGATCAAGAGAGGTAATTATTCCGCTGTACTCTGCCCTGGTCAGACCCCACCTGGGATACTGTGTACAGTTCTGGGCTCCCCAGTTTAAGAAAGACATCGATTTATTGGAGCAGGTCCAGAGAAGAGCAACCAAAATGGTGGAAGGTCTACAAACCATGTCCTACGAGGAGAGGCTAAAAGAATTGGGACTGCTTAGTTTGCAGAAGAGAAGGCTAAGGGGAGACTTAATAGCGGTATTTAAATATCTGAAAGGTTGTCACAGTGCAGAGGGATCTACCCTATTCTCATTAGCAGAAGGAAGCACGAGAAGTAATGGGATGAAACTAAGGGGAAGGAGATTCAGATTAGACATTAGGAAAAACTTTCTAACAGTAAGGGTAGTGAGAGAGTGGAATAGGCTGCCACGGGAGGTGGTGAGTTCTTCATCAATTGAAATCTTCAAGCGGAAACTGGATAGGTATATAGCTGGGATGTTTTAGGAATTCCTGCTTTGCAGGGGGTTGGACTCGATGGCCCTTGAGGTCCCTTCCAACTCAAACAAACAAACAAAAGAAGACCCTGAAGACTCACCTATTCAGGAAGGCCTACAACCTCCAATAACACTGTCACCACACCACCACCTGTACAGTCTCTATCCCCACCTTCTGTCTCTATCCCTCTTCCCTCATAGATTGTAAGCCCTTGCGGGCAGGGCCCTCTATCCCACTGTGCCAGTTGGTCACTGTTAGTATTATCTGTTTTGTACATCTTGTGTATCGTTTGTAAAGCACCATGGAATAAATGGTGCTATATAAATAAATAATAATAATAATAATAATAATAATAATATAAAAAGAAACCATGTATCCAGGCAGATGCTTCATTTCAACCAATAAGTCAAGGAGGACTAAGCATCCCATCAATAACCCAATATAACAAAGCCTGTATTTTGCACCATTTAAGATGCTTATGGAACAATGATACATATAAAACACTGTCTTACTATTAAAAATAAGCTGTTTCAGTCCAATTTAAAGCCTTCTTATATGCTTCATCTTTCTTAAGATCTATGACAAATCAATTCCCGATACAATTAGAGCGATTATTGAGATCTAGGAAATAACAACTACCAATTAATCTCTCTGACTGACTATCATTAAAGTTTTAGAAATTGGCATACCATACCTCAATTTATTAATATGGATTGACAAAGGCATTAATAACATACGTGATATGTATGAAAGAAATCTTACTTTTGAAGTACAAAAATCAAAATATGATATCCCAGACTCAGAACTGTTTAGATGCTTACAAATTAAATCCATTATAACTAAGTGGAATGCTCACTATTACTCTGTACAACAAATCTACTTAAAGGGACACTGGTGAATTTTTTTTTACTAATTATATTGTCTGAAAGACCATCCCCTCAAAAGTAATATCTGTCTACTCACAGTGTCTTTCCTGATTTCACCTTCTTTAATAAATCACATGATCACAGTATAAACTCTTTTTTCTAACATACAGTGGGGAAAAAAAGTATTTAGTCAGCCACCAATTGTGCAAGTTCTCTCACTTAAAAAGATGAGAGAGGCCTGTAATTGACATCATAGGTAGACCTCAACTATGAGAGACAAAATGAGAAAACATATCTAGAAAATCACATTGTCTGATTTTTTAAGAATTTATTTACAAATTATGGTGGAAAATAAGTATTTGGTCACCTACAAACAAGCAAGATTTCTGGCTCTCACAGACCTGTAACTTCTTCTTTAAGAGGCTCCTCTGTCCTCCACTCATTACCTCTAGTAATGGCTCCTGTTTGACATTGTTATCAGTATAAAAGACACCTGTCCACAACCTCAAACAGTCACACTCCAAACTCCAGTATGGTGAAGATCAAAGAGCTGTGGAAGGACACCAGAAACAAAATTGTAGACCTGCACCAGGCTGGGAAGACTGAATCTACAATAGGCAAGCAGCTTGGTGTGAACAAATCAACTGTGGGAGCAATAATTAGAAGATGCTAGACATACAAGACCACTGATAATCTCCCTCGATCAGGGGCTCCACGCAAGATCTCACCCCGTGGGGTCAAAATGATCACAAGAACGGTGAGCAAAAATCCCAGAACCACACGGTGGGACCTAGTGAATGATCTGCAGAAAGCTGGGACTAACGTAACAAAGGCTACCATCAGTAACACACTACGCTGCCAGGGACTCAGATCCTGCAGTGCCAGATGTGTCCCCGTGCTTAAGCCAGTACATATCCAGGCCCGTCTGAAGTTTGCTAGAGAGCATTTGGTTGGTCCAGAAGAGTATTGGGAGAATGTCATATGGTCAGATGAAACCAAAGTAGAACTGTTTGGTAGAAACATAACTCGTCGTGTTTGGAGGAGAGTGAATGCTGAGTTGCATCCAAAGAACACCATACCTACTGTGAAGCATGGGGGTGGCAACGTCATGCTTTGGGGCTGTTTCTCTGCAAAGGGACCAGGACGACTGATCCGTGTACATGAAAGAATGAATGGGGCCATATATTGTGATATTTTGAGTGCAAACCTCCTTCCATCAGCAAGGGCATTGAAGGTGAAATGTGGCTGGGTCTTTCAGCATGACAATGATCCCAAGCACACCGCCAGGGCAACGAAGGAGTGGCTTCGTAAGAAGCATTTCAAGGTCCTGGACTGGCCTAGCCTTTCTCCAGATCTCAACCCCATAGAAAACCTTTGTAGGGAGTTGAAAGTCCGTGTTGCCCAGCAACAGCCCCAAAACATCACTGCTCTAGAGGAGATCTGCATGGAGGAATGGGCCAACATACCAGCAACAGTGAGTGCCAACCTTGTGAAGACTTACAGAAAACATTTGACCTCTGTCATTGCCTACAAAGGATATATAACAAAGTATTGAGATGAACTTTTGTTATTGACCAAATACTTATTTTCCACCATAATTTGCAAAGAAATTCATAAAAAATCAGACAATGTGATTTTCTGGATTTGTTTTCTCATTTTGTCTCTCATAGTTGAGGTCTACCTATGATGTCAATTACAGGCCTCTCTCATTTTTTCAAGTGTGAGAACTTGCACAATTGATGGCTGACTAAATACTTTTTTTCCCCACTGTATATCGTTCCTCCACTTTCCATTTAACTATCCCATGGTCATAAATTTTCTCTAGTTTCTAGCTCCAATCATAAACCTACTTTGATTTAAACAGTCTTCTCATCTGACAGATCACTTGTAACTACAAGCACATGCGCACTGCCATCTAATGGAGATTCTCCGCAAGCTGGGAACCTCCACACGTGCAGCGTCATGGATTATCCTCTGCGCATGCATGAATCACCAAAGCGTGGGGAACCCCTTCCTCCAATCACTTAGATATAAGAGATTCTGCTCACACAGAACAGCTTTTCTGAGCAATTTACCAGATTGGTAAATCCATGGAATTACCCTTAAGGGATTTTATTTATATATATTTTTTACACTTTGGCATATACTTCTGTACCATTTCTTGGATTTTTATAAGACATCACCCATCATTCATTCTCATTTATTCTCATTTCCTAAGCGTGATAATGATATCTGTAAATGTTTTATGGATAACAAACATTACCCATCATTTATTCTCATCTTTTAAACACAATAAGGACATTTGTAAACCCTCTGTTTATTTTTGTTATGAATGCACCAAATCAATATGATTATGTCAGCCCTCTGATAAACCTTTTTCCCCCTCCCATCGTTTCTAGAATAATATGGAATATATCTCCCCCTTTGTTTTTATCTAGCAGATACACTTTTTAATAATGTTTAGCTAAAGATCCCTCATCAATATTTTGATTTATTTCTACATCATTCACCATAAGCCTATTTCCATTTTTGTCTTCGGTGCACAAGTATATAGATGTATATACTATCGGGGCATACGATGACATTCACCATGCTCACAAGCTGTTCCTTTATTTATATGTATTTGTATTACTATACCAAATTTTTATAATATTTTTTGATCTTATAATGTATTTTTTTATTTGATTTGATTGGATTAGATTTTATATTGAGTATTATGTTTTATTATTTTAACAGTTTCTTTGCACTTGATAAAGGGGCTTTTGCTCCGAAACGTGTTGTACCTATTGATACAATAAAAGTGATTACCAACTATCACCAACTGTGACCGGGGATTATTTCCCACGAGCGCGGGATGTTTTTCGGATCCTTTGGGTAACCAGAGATACCATTTGCTCACAAAAAAGTGAGGAAGGTGATCCGGAATTCGATGTTGATTCTATTACAGATAACAACAGGCAAGCGGACACAGGAAGAGGGTTGTGGCAGCTGCAATAGTTCCACTAGACGTACAGTCCCAACATCCAAAAGACCTGCCTGGGGTAGGTCTAAGGTAAACTCGGGCGGTGGTGGCACTGGCAGGACACATTTCTGATTTTGGCGGCAGAAGCTATATGCAGTCATCTGCTGTATGGGAATTTATTTGTACATTACCAAATGACAAAACAACGGAAAGGTGCAAGATCTGCACCCAGATAATTAGCCATGGGTGTGCAGTCACACATGTAGGTTTCACCATACTCACATTAAATGGCATCACCAGTAGCAGGGGCACCAATTCCTTCTCCCCATGATCGTCTTTGTAGGCAGGCCACATCCATTCCACACCTAGCACATGGTGGTCATCATCACATTATCATTCATTATTGTCGTCTCCATCTGCTTCTCCTCCTCCATGCTATCTGCACCCAGTCACCCGGCTGGTCTGTAAGTTTAACTCCTACCTGGCCAAGTTACTGGCGGTGCATTCACTGCCGTGCAACTTAGTGGAATACACTGCATTTCACCTACTGATGGCATCACAAAGTCTCTATGGAGAATACATACTCGCCATTATTTCTTGAGGAAAGTTAGCCCTGCTTAATAGGCATGTGGAACGCTCCTTGTAAATGTCTATGTGGTGAAAGGTGCTTACCACCCTCAATACATGGAGCATCAATTATGGACAGGGGACAATACATTAGCTGTCATAGCCCACTGGGTCAATATTTTTAATGTCAAAGGCCACAGTCTGGAAACGCAGCAAGGCCCAGTTCTTTCTAGTACTGATATCACCTCTCGGGTGCTGGGCAGGTACAGTTTCAACACCAGATGGGATCCATCTGCCTCCTCCAGTTCCTACACACTGGACCCGGTCCTGCCTCCAACTTCACCAGGGCGGGCCACTGGTTCCACTCCCCCACCCTCGTTTCATGGTTGTAAGGTGAATTGCACATGCTGGAGCTTCAGTTTCAGCAGCAATATATATGATAACTGCATGCAGCAAACCACAGACACAATGATCACTTTTGAAAGATAGTCCACAAGTCCAGATTCTTCAGTTGGCAAGCTAGGCAGTAGTTACACTGACAGTGTGCCACAAATTTTTCTTGAAATTATGTCAATTGCCACTCAGTCACTCACTAATACACTACTTGCTTGGGTCATAGTATCCTTTCCATTTCAAACAATATTCTAGCTTTTTCAGCGGCCAGGTTGGGCATCTCTGCCTTTATCATCATCTTCCATTTACAACTACCATCACTGCCACCACTCAGGCAGACATATCCTGTGGCCTGATCTATCATATTATGCTCTGCCGCACTACCACACATGTTGCCACAGCTACGGGGTTCGTGCTCATGATTGATTTAGCCCATAGTTATCGGAAGCTGTTCAATTTAGTGACACCATTTACAATAATATTAGAGCAGTTAACCAATGCTGTACAGTTCTGAGTGATGGCTGAAGGTATCTCCTAATCTAGACATGCTTTGTGGTCCCACAGGCCTTTCTCAATAGCCATATGAGTAAATTAATATAGTCTCCAAATAAACACACAACACTGCAACACACTAAGGACATTAATACAATGCCAATGAGGTTCTTGGGGGATATTTTGAAATTGTGAGAACCCATTTGCCAACAAAAGGGCAACCTCTTTATATGGGTCTCTACATCACATAAACTCACCTCTCTCAGGACCTAAGCTTCCACCGATTGAACAATATCCTGTATGGCTGAAACACGGTAAGACCGGTCGGCTTTATTATTTTACTTCATTACAGGCCGCCGTGCCTATTTTTTGTTCAGCAGTTGTTTGTCTTGGTTAGGTGGCATGTCTACATGGTGGATTTTTTTTGTCTTGGGATTTAAGATTTTAACCCCTTAATGACCGGGCCATTTTTTGTTTTTGCATTTTCGTTTTTCCCTCCCCACATTCCAAGAGCCATAACTTTTTCATTTTTCAGTTCACAGAGTCACATGATGGCTTATTGTTTGCGAAACAAATTGTACTTTGTAATGTCACTATTCAATATTCTGTGTAATGTACTGGGAAGCTGGAAAAAAATTCAGAATGAGGTGCAATTGGAGAAAAACTGCATTTGCGCCAAATTCATATGGGTTTAATTTTTACACCATTCACTGTGTGGTAAAAATGACATGTTACCTGTATTCTGTGGGTCAGTACGAACACGGCGATACCAAATTTATATAGTATTTGTAATGTTTTGATACCTTTTAAAAAATTAAAAACTTTGCTAAATAGAAAAAAATTTTGCATCACCATATTGTGTCACCTGTAACTTTTTCATATTTACATGTATGGAGCTGGGTAAGGTGTCCTTTTATGCGGGACAACATGATGTTTTTATTGATACCACTTGGGGAAAGATCTGATGGTTTGATCACTTTTTATTCAATTTTTTATAGGAGACAAAGTGTTGAAAAAAACGCTATTTGGCCATTTTGATTTTTTTTTCCCCGCTACGCCGTTCACCGTATGGGATAAATATTTTAATATTTTAATGGTTCGGGCATTTTGGAGCGCGGGGATACCTAATGTGTTTATGTTTACTTTTGTTTATTTACTTTTATATCTGATCTAGGGAAAGGGGGGGTGATTTGAACTTTTGTGTTTTTTTTTTAATTTTTACATACTTTTAAAAACTTTTTTTTTTATACTTTTACTTGTATGATCAGACTCCCTAGGGACCTTGAAACCTAGGGAGTCTGATCGATCATACTATTCACTGCGATACTACTGTATCGCAGTGAATAGCAAAATGCCTTCACTGCTATTAGACGATGCCTTTGGCATCGTGTAATAGCTATACTGAAATGACAGGCCTGGGAGCCTTCAATAGGCTCCCGGCTGTCATGGCAACCAAGCGCCGCCCTCCGATGACGTTTCGGAGGGCAGCGATGAGGTAAAAATGGCGGCGCCCTTGTCGGCTCCGCAAATTAGACGCCGCGGTCGCGTTTGACCGCGGCATCTAAAGGGTTAACAGCCGCGATCGGTGCAGGCACCGATCGCTGCTGTTAGCTGCGGGTCCTGGCTGTATTATACAGCCGGCACCCGCGGTGTATGGAGAGCGCTCAGCTCCTGAGCGCTCTCCATACATCGTCATGCGACTCAGGACGTACTACAGTATTACGCCCTGCGTCGTTAAGGGGTTAATATTTGTGGTATATGTTTTTTAACTTGATTTAATAAAGGTTATGTATTAGTCATTTCTGGATTTTGACCCCACATTCAACTATGGTTACTCTTTAAGATAAATTTGGGGAGCCAGCCTATGTGTTTCACAGAAGACTGATTATCTTTTTATAGTTAAAAAGTCAGAACATTGACTGATAGTTTATTGTCTTCTACAAAATATGCCCAATGTTTCACTGTGGATCATTATAAAGTATGTTATAGTTTTCAAAACTGTGTTATTGACATAAATACCTGTAAATATTTCTGAAAAGAGGGAAATGAAAATTGGAATCGCCTTTATAAACAAACAACAGGTTGAATCAGTAAGAAGCAGAAGGAGACATATCTTGTAAATAGCTGGGCATAACACAATGCCATAATCCATTGTGTGCCGTGTAGCCTTGTTGCCATAGCAACGCATTCTCCAGATGACTATAGTATTCATAAACAAACTTTGATGATAACTAACATTGGTGAACAGCTGGCCTTCATTATTATGTATTGATGCGTCTGAATAATGATATTACATCTAGTGATGGTATTAATGCATCTAAAGCATGCTGCTGGTAACAAGGTTTGAAGCACAATTATTATCTGTTTCTAAGGCTAACAAGTTATGGACATGTAATATCAATTGTGCAAATAAGAAATTTGAATTTATTTGAGAACATACATTTCAGGTTTTTGAGTTGGTGCAACCACCACCTTATATGCTGATTATACATTTAAAGCTAAAAATCATGCCTTGTCACACTATAGTAATGGGATTTTCCCAAGAATGGACAGCGCAATGTATCCCACACACTCCATAGTGTTACTATGGAAATGCAGCGAGGGTGGATGGTGTCAGTAGCATTGGTGCAAATAATGGCAGGTAACTGATTGCTCAGAAGGAGTCTAACTTTTCTTCCAGTCTTACTCTAGATTCACACAACCAAGTTTCACCCATGTAACTGAACTTCATGCCGGAAATGGGACTCCTAGCATCATAGTTATCTATGCTGCTAGGAGTCCCGCTCCCAGCATGAAGTTCAGGCCGGTAAATCTGGTGAACAAACAGACCTAGTTTCACTGGTGAAACATGGTCTTGTGAATCTAGGGTTACTCTTGCTCATTGCTGGGTCTGCTAACTAAGAAGAGTTAAAAGCAGGAGTGAACATACATGTAATTTACTTTACTTAAATACTTTACTGTTTATTGTAATTTGGCTAATGGCTGGCAAGCTTGGATGTTTAATTCACTGTACAGACTGTTGTATGTGTGCACTACTAAAGCATGAGTTCCAGGATGAATACCGCTGTGGCAGATATGAGCATGTTGCCCATCTTGAAGCTTGAATTAGAGATCTGGAAGAGCAAAGTCCAAGACTGAGGGCGATTGACCATCTTGAGTGGACCATGCCGCTCACTGAGCAAGCCATTCATACATTTAGATTTGGAGGTTGAAGAGCTGGAGGTACATCAGGAAGACAAGGCAAGCAGCTGGGTGAATGTGGATAGAAACGGTTGAAGAGGCTCCAAGAAAAGGAAGATCACTCCTGTTTCTGTTCATCCAAACAAAATTGCCAAGTTGGGTGACGATATAAGGATAATGAGGATAATGCTGAGGATAATGCTGACCCTAACACCTGGGAGGACAGTCCAGCTAGTAGTCAGGAGGACGGTAGCGCAGGTAGGCCAAAGTAGTTAAGTGGTTATAGGGGATTCTATAATCAGGAAGGCAGATAAGTTTGTCACCAAGACTGTCTCAACCGAATTGTTTGCTGTCTCCCTCGTGCCAGGGTTGGGCATGTGGTGGACAAATTGCTGGTAGGGGCTGGGGAAGACCTAGATATTGTGGTCCATGAGGATACCAATGACAGAATAAATGGTAGGTAAAGGCTCCTTAAGAATAATTTTAGAGAGCTAGGCTCCAAGATGAAGGGAAGGACCTCCAAGGTTGTATTCTCTGGAATTCTGCCTGTGCCATGCGCAACACAGGAAAGGAGCTTACGGAATTAACCCCCTAACAGTCAAATTAAAATTGTAACAACTTTTGTCACTTTTTTTTGACAGATTTTGAATTTATGGAACAAATAAATATGGCTGACATACAGTCATATGAAAAAGTTTGGGCACCCCTATTAATCTTAATCATTTTTAGTTCTAAATATTTGGGTGTTTGCAACAGCCATTTCAATTTGATATATCTAATAACTGATGGACACAGTAATATTTCAGGATTGAAATGAGGTTTATTGTACTAACAGAAAATGTGCAATATGCATTAAACCAAAATTTGACCGGTGCAAAAATTTGGGTACCCTTATCATTTTATTGTTTTGAATACTCCTAACTACTTTTTACTGACTTACTGAAGCACAAAATTGGTTTTGTAACCTCACTGAGCTTTGAACTTCATAGCCAGGTGTATCCAATCATGAGAAAAGGTATTTAAGGTGGCCAATTGCAAGTTGTTCTCCTATTTGAATCTCCTCTGAAGAGTGGCATCATGGGCTCCTCAAAACAACTCTCAAATGATCTGAAAACAAAGATTGTTCAACATAGTTGTTCAGGGGAAGGATACAAAAAGTTGTCTCAGAGATTTAACCTGTCAGTTTCCACTGTGAGGAACATAGTAAGGAAATGGAAGACCACAGGGACAGTTCTTGTTAAGCCCAGAAGTGGCAGGCCAAGAAAAATATCAGAAAGGCAGAGAATAAGAATTGTGAGAACAGTCAAGGACAATCCACAGACCACCTCCAAAGAGCTGCCCCCACCCTCTCCCCGCGGGGGGTGTCCCTGTGCAGCGACCAACAACACAGCACACTTTGAACAAGGAGAAGCTGTATGGGAGAGTGATGTGAAAGAAGCCGTTTCTGAAAGCACGCCACAAACAGAGTCGCCTGAGGTATGCAAAAGCACATTTGGACAAGCCAGCTTCATTTTGGAAGAAGGTCCTGTGGACTGATGAAACAAAGATTGAGTTGTTTGGTCATACAAAAAGGCGTTATGCATGGTGTCAAAAAAACACAGCATTCCAAGAAAAACACTTACTACCCACTGTAAAATTTGGTGGAGGTTCCATCATGCTTTGGTGCTGTGTGGCCAATGCCGGCACCAGGAATCTTGTTAAAGTTGAGGGTCGCATGGATTCAACTCAGTATCAGCAGATTCTTGAGAATAATGTACAAGAATCAGTGACGAATTTGAAGTTACGCCGGGGATGGATATTTCAGCAAGACAATGATCCAAAACACAGCTCCAAATCTACTCAGGCATTCCTGCAGAGGAACAATTACAATGTTCTGGAATGGCCATCCCAGTCCCCAGACCTGAATATCATTGAACATCTGTGGGATAATTTGAAGCGGGCTGTCCATGCTCGGCGACCATCAAACTTAACTGAACTGGAATTGTTTTGTAAAGAGGAATGGTCAAAAATACCTTTATGCAGGATCCAGGAACTGATTAAAAGCTACAGGAAGCGACTAGAGGCTGTTATTTTTGCAAAAGGAGGATCTACTAAATATTAATGTCACTTTTCTGTTGAGGTGCCCATACTTTTGCACCGGTCAAATTTTGGTTTAATGCATATTGCACATTTTCTGTTAGTACAATAAACCTCATTTCAATCCTGAAATATTACTGTGTCCATCAGTTATTAGATACAGTATATCAAATTGAAATGGCTGTTGCAAACACCCAAATATTTAGAACTAAAAATGATTAAGATTACTAGGGGTGCCCATACTTTTTCATATGACTGTATAACTCCAGTTCCTTATGTACATTTTAACCCTTTAGCGATCTAACACATTTTAACCTTAAACCAGTAACTTCTCTGCATTCCCGCTTTCATAACTTTTTATATTTTATTTCAGTGTATATTGTGGGTACCTAAGACTTTTTGATTAGTTTTGAGATGCAAAGAAAACATAAGATTTTTAAGGTCTATGGCATTTATCATGTAGAATAAATAACATACTAATTTTATTTTAGAGGATGTTATGGGTATGGTGATACCAATTTAGTGTTTTGTTCTTTTTAGAGATGAGCAAATCGAAGCTGACGAAGTGGAATTCGATCCAAATTTCAGGAAATTGATTCCGGATTTCCTCACGTTTCGATGTATCGAATTGCACATTTCCGATCGAGGGTTTTAACCACTTGGATGCCGCGATCAAACATGATATGCTGATACTCACCTGTCCTGGGCTAACCAGTAACTCCGATTCTGATCGCTGCTTCAATAGGTATATGCTGCAATACACGTGTATTGCAGTGTATAGGAGGCTGTCAGCCCATGCAGACTCATAGGCTGACAGTCTCCATTCAAGGCAGGATCAACCAGGTATGCAGAGGGACAGCGATGTGGCAGACCCGGGGTCAGCTCCGACCACGGGTGTTAGAGGACAGTGTCAGCTGTTACTTATGGCTGACTCCCCGCAAAGCAGGGTGCGCACACAGTTTCTGGTTCGCGGGAAGTCCTTCCCGGCAGCGCCTTACTATTAGGGCGGATGTCGAGAAGGGGTTAACGTGATTCGCTGCCAATTAATTTGGATCAAATCAAACACAAGAGAGGTAAGTAACAATGCTTTTTATGTTCCCTCACCTCCCCTGGTCCTCTGATCATTGTACTCCGGGGTCTGAAAAAACCCCAGAGTATAATGATAGCAGTGTTTGTGGGGTTTGTGGCCCGTGGCCTTACTTCCCGATCCCCGCTCCTGCTCACAGCCACCTCCGCAGAATGGGAAACGCAGGCGGCCGTGAGCAGGAGCGGGGATCAGTAAGTAAATAGGGCCCTCAGCAGGTAACGGCTTATTAAAAAAAAAAAAAAAGCATCAGGGGCTCCCTAATGTATCCTGGGCCCTTTACCCAGCAGGTAAAGGCCTATTAAAAAAAAAAAAAAAAAAAAAAAAGCATCCCGGGCCTTGTGGCAGCTGCTACCGCTGCTACCCCGGTATTTACACCCCTGGCCCTGCCCTGGGGGGGGGGGGGTTAAATGCATGGCTCAAGTCTTGGTGTCAGGATCTTATTTTGATGAACTCTTTGTTTTGTCAGTACTAGTCCCTTAGTAAGATAGCGTTTTGCGTGTTTCCTGTCTGTGGTCATCTTGGTTCCTGCCTGTTGATTATTTGAACTCCTCTACCTGATCACTCAGTTCCTGAGTATTGTGTTGAAGCCAGCTTCTATCAGTCCTTGAGCCGGGATCGATTGCTACTAATCGATTCTATACATCTGCTGAACCGCAAGCCCCAGCTACTACCGCTGCACCGCAAGGTTCCAGCTACTACTGATGCACTGCAAGCCCCAGCTACTACCATTGTACTGCAAGCCCCAGCTACTACCGCTGCACCGCAAGGTTCCAGCTACTACCGCTGCACTGCAAGCCCCAGTTACTACCATTGCACTGCAAGTCTCAGCTACTACCGCTGCACCGCAAGGATCCAGCTACTACCGCTGCACCGCAAGGTTCCAGCTACTACCGCTGCACCGCAAGTCCCAGCTACTACCGCTGCACTACAAGTCCCAGCTACTACCGCTACACTACAAGTCCCAGCTACTACCGCTGCACCACAAGTCCCAGCTACTACCGCTGCACTACAAGTCCCAGCTACTACCGCTGCACTACAAGTCTCAGCTACTACCGCTGTACCACAAGGTTCCAGCTACTACCTGTTGCACTAAGATCCCAGCCATTGGTCTCCGGAAGCCCGGTAAGAGAGTCTTGAAACTTGGTACAGGAAATAAGGGTTTGGGTTCCTAGAGCACTGGGTTAACTTTTCATTGGAGTGGATCAAAAGAGGCATATATTCACATGACAAGACTACATGAAACATTGTATAACATTTTAGGTACCAGATTACCACAAAGACAGTAGAGAGGTTTCGTAGGCGGGCAAGCAAAGTCATATATGGTTTCAAAGGAAGGACAGCAAAGAATTGTAACTGTGTATAAGAAAGGGGTATCCACTATGTCTATAGGAGAGAAAGATACATTCAGACTGCAGTCAGAAGATGGCAGCCACAGACATTAATGGTAGTAGAGTAAGGTTACATTAACACCTGCAATCAATTTCCGTTGGGGGTTCCGTCCCCCATTCCGCTTCAAAAATGCAGACTTTTATCTACACATTTTTCAGGCAGAAACCATGGAGAAACACGGCGGGCCCCATTATAGTCTATGGGGTCCATGGGTTTCTGTGGGTAACTGCTTTTTAAGTGTATTGGATTTCCGTTTTTCGGGTCGCCGAGTAGACCCAAAGAAAGGAAACCCCAATGCAGATGTTAATCTAGAATAACAGATGGAGCCTCCTGCATCTTAATTGCCTGGACATCCGCACGCTCTCAGACTCTCTCCTACCCCTCGCTGACAAAACCTCACTCCAGGATATACATACCGTCACTGAATTCTACAATACCACCATTACTTCAACCCTTGACTCTGTAGCCCCCTTCACTAACACCAGAGCCCGACCGATCAATAGGCAACCCTTGCACATTGACCTGACTAAAAATCTGAGACGTGCCTCACAGGTTGCAGAACGCCTCTGGAAGAAAAGCCACTCCCAGGAGGACTTCCTTAGGTACAAAGAGGCAGTACTCACATTCAAGAATGCACTCACCTCTGCAAAGAAGGTCTACTTCAGCACACTAATATCTGCCCTATCCCGCAACCCCAAACAGCTATTCACTACCTTCAACTCCCTTCTCTGTCCTCCTGTGCCCCCTCTGACATCACTTATCACAGCTGATGACTTTGCCTCTTATTTCAAAAGCAAAATCGACACCATCAGAGACAGTCTCACCCTACACCCCTGTTAGGGTGGGGACTAAGACCCCTGGGTTATGTTGCCGTAGTTCTAATTGATAAGAAGTTACGAGCTCGGGACAAGCTGACACAGAGTATCATGTTTTGAATGCTTCGCTTTATTGGTTGGCAGAACAAGTTTATATAGGAAACACAATAATCTATATTTAGCCTTCTGTTACGCTGTTCTATATGTCCAAAAAACCGGTTTAGACCAATCTCAGAGTTGTGCGTCAAACAGGGACATTTCTTAAGGTCAACAAAAGGCCACATGACATCTGGGGTCAGAGATTAGTTTCTTTGCAACATAAACATAAGCATGTCTGCATCCTGTGCACAGGGCCGGCGTTAGGGGGGGGGCAAACTGGGCAATTGCCCAGGGCCCCGTCCCCAAAGGGGCCCCCGGGAACCGGAACCTGATGACTCCGGATCCCGGAGTCTGGCCCGGCCAAATCAACAACAGAAAGGGACCGCAGGGCCCCTCTACGAGGTGAGTAAAAATAACAAACATTTTTACTCACCTGCCCTGGCGTCCGATGTCATCTTCTGGCGTTCCGGACATCACTACTGAGGCGCTGAGGCCTGGCCTCAGCGGTCACGTGGGGCGTGCCTCACGTAATCGCTGAGGCCCAATCACAGGCCTCATAGGTGACGTCCACAGCGCGTGACGTCAGCCGCAGAAAAGAAGAAGCGGTCGCCGGCGGGGATAGCGGAGCAGCGCGAGGAGGCCCAGGAGAGGTAAGACAAGGTGAGTATAACTGTTTGTTATTTTACCTTACTTACCCTGGGCCTTAGATTATTATACTCTGGGGTCTGAAGAGACCCCAGAATATAATATAATAATAGCACTGTAGGGCCCCTGTAGAGCATTATACTGGGGGGCCCCCTCTGGATAGCATATTATACTGTGTGGGGCCACTGTGGAGCATTATACTGGGGAAGGGGCACCTCTGGATAGCGTGTTATATTCTGTGGGGCCTCTGTGGAAAATTATAATGTGTGTGGGGGGGGGGGGGCTCTGGAGATAATGTTATATTCTGTGGGGCCACTTTGGAGCATTATGCTCTCCAGAGGGGCCCCCCAGTATAATTCTCCACAGTGGTCCCACACAGTATAATATGCTCTCCAGAGGGGCCCCCAGTATAATGCTCCAAAGTGGCCCCACAGAATATAACATGCTGTCCAGAGCCCCCCCACTTTATAATACTCCATAGAGGCCCCGCAGAATATAACATGTTCTCCAGAGGGCCCCCTCCCCAGTATAATGCTCCACTGTGACCCCACACAGTATAATATGCTCTCCAGAGGGGCCCCCCAGTATATTATACTGTGCGGGGCCACCGTGTAGCATTATACTGGGGGGGGGCTCTGAAGAGCATGTTATACTGTTTTGGACCACTGTGGAGCATTATACTGGGGGGGGCTCTGGAGAGCATGTTATACTGTTTTGGGCCACTGTGGAGCATTATACTGGGGGGGGCTCTGGAGAGCATGTTATACTGTTTTGGGCCGCTGTGGAGCATTATACTGGGGGGGGGGCTCTGGAGAGCATATTATACTGTTTTGGGCCACTGTGGAGTATTATACTGGGGAAACCTCTCTGGGCAGTATATTATACTGTGTGGCGGCCATTCTGGAGCATGTTATACTGAGTGGGGTCACTGTGGAGCATTATTCTGGGGGGGGGCATCAGCAGAGCATATTATATTGCGTGGCGCCACTGTGGGGCATTATTTGGGGGGGACTAATGAGCATTATACTAGGGGGCCCTCTGGGGAGCATATTATACTGCGTGGGGCCTACTGTGGAACATTATACTGGGGGGACGCTCTGGGGAGCATAATATATTGCGTGGGGCCACTGTGGAGCAAAATACTGGAGGGGGCACTGTGGAGCATTATACTAGCAGGGGCCCTCTGGGGAGCATATTATACTATGGGCCACTGTGGCGCTTTATACTGGTGGAATGGACAGTGTGGGGAGCCTGTTATACTGTGTGGGGCCATTGTGGAGTGTATTATATTGTGTGGGGCTTTTCGGGAGCATATTATACTCTGTGGAGCCATTGTAGAGCATTATACTGGTGGGGACTGTGGGGAACATATTATACTGTGGGGGACCACTCTGGAGCATTATACTGGGGGAACCCCTCTGGGGAGTACAGTCATGGCCAAAAGTTTTGAGAATGATACAAATATTAATTTTTACAAAGTCTACTGCTTCAGTTTTTCTAATGGCAATTTGCATATACTCCAGAATGTTATAAAGAGTGATCAGCTTAACAGCAATTACTTGCAAAGTCAATATTTGCCTAGAAAATGAACTTTATCCCCCAAAACACATTTCAACATCATTGCAGCCCTGCCTTAAAAGGACCACCTAACATCGTTTCAGTGATTGCTCCATTAACACAGGTGTGGGTGTTGATGAGGACAGGGCTGGAGATCAATCTGTCATGATTAAGTAAGAATGACACCACTGGACACTTTAAAAGGAGGCTGGTGCTTGCCATCATTGTTTCTCTTCTGTTAACCATGGTTATCTCTAAAGAAACACGTGCAGTCATCATTGCACTGCACAAAAATGGCCTAACTGGGAAGAGTATTGCAGCTAGAAAGATTGCACCTCAGTCAACAATCTATCGCATCATCAAGAACTTCAAGGAGAGAGGTTCCATTGGTGCCAAAAAGGCTCCAGGGCGCCCAAGAAAGACCAGCAAGCGGCAGGACCGTCTCTTAAAAGTGTTTCAGCTGCGGGATCGGGCTACCAGCAGTGCAGAGCTTGCTGAGGAATGGCAGCAGGCAGGTGTGAGTGCATCTGCACGCACTGTGAGGCGGAGACTCTTGGAGCAAGGCCTGGTCTCAAGGAGGGCAGCAAAGAAGCCACTTCTCTCCAGAAAAAACATCAGGGACAGACTGATATTCTGCAAAAGGTACAGGGAGTGGACTGCTGAGGACTGGGGTAAAGTCATTTTCTCTGATGAATCCCCTTTTCGATTGTTTGGAACATCTGGAAAACAGCTTATTCGGAGAAGAAGAGGTGAGCGCTACCACCAGTCTTGTCTCATGCCAACTGTAAAGCATCCTGAAACCATTCATGTGTGGGGTTGCTTCTCAGCCAAGGGAATCGGCTCTCTCACAGTCTTGCCTAAAAACACAGCCATGAATAAAGAATGGTACCAGAATGTCCTCCAAGAGCAACTTCTCCCAACCGTCCAAGAGCAGTTTGGCGCTCAACAATGCCTTTTCCAGCATGATGGAGCACTTTGCCATAAAGCAAAGGTGATAACTAAATGGCTCAGGGAACAAAACATAGAGATTTTGGGTCCATGGCCTGGAAACTCCCCAGATCTTAATCCCATTGAGAACTTGTGGTCAATCATCAAGAGACGGGTGGACAAAAAAAAACCAACAAATTCAGACAAAATTAAAGCATTGATTCTGCAAGAATGGACTGCTATCAATCAGGATTTGGTCCAGAAGTTGATTGAGAGCATGCCAGGGAGAATTGCAGAGGTCCTGAAGAAGAAGGGTCAACACTGCAAATATTGACTTGCTGCATTAACTCATTCTAACTGTCAATATAAGCTTCTGTTACTCATAATATGAATGCAATTATATTTCTGTATGTGATAAAAACATCTGACAAACACACATAAAAACCGGAGGGCAGCAGATCATGTGAAAATATAATATTTGTGTCATTCTCAAAACTTTTGGCCATGACTGTATATTATACTGTGTGGAGGTCATTATGGAGCATGTTATACTGTGTTAGGCCACTGTAGAGCATTATACTGGGGGGGCATTGTGGGGTGCATATTATACTGTATGGAGCATATTATATTGTGTGGGGCTGCTGGGGAGCATATTGTACTGTCTGGGGCCACTAAGGGGTAGTATACTGTGTGGGCCACTGTGGAGTATTATACTGTGTGGAGCCTTACATACCATGTGGGACCACAATGGGGGGCTCAGGGGAGAATTTTATACTGTGTGGGGTCCAAAGTCGTTCCTTTCTTTTATAGTGAAGCGTCCTCTCCTCACTGTTATCAGGATCTCGGGAGAAATGAAGTCCTCTTTAACAGGGAAACCCAATGAATAATAATAATAATAATAGTCCTTTAATAGTCCCACAGTGGGGAAATTCAGTGTGTTACAGCAGCAAAGATAAGATAAGCAGATACAAATACAAATACAACATGTACAGGAATGTTCCAAGGTGAGAGGCATTACATTAATAGCAGACAGACAGATAGGAAGTAGCAGGGGGGGGGGGGGGGATTTAACAGGCAGAGAGATATTTCAGTTCTCTGTATGTAATGATCTCCGCTTAGGTCGGTGTTGGTTGTACAGCCTAACCGCGGTGGGGAGGAAAGACTTCCGATAGCGCTCCTTCTCACACCTAGGGTGGAGCAGTCGGTCACTGACAGTACTGCCCAGCGCAATCACAGTCTCATGCATAGGATGGGAGTTATTCTCCCGCATGGAGCTCACCACGGACAGTATCCTTCTGTCACCCACCACCTGCACTGGGTCCAGTGGGCTCCCCAGGACAGAGCTGGCCCTTCTAATCAGCTTGTCAAGTTTATTTCTGTCCCTGGTTGATATACTGCTCCCCCAGCAGGCCACTCCAAAGAAGATGGCTGATGCCACTACCGAGTTGAAGAAAGTCCTAAGAAGTGCCCCCCGGATTCCAAAGGCTCTCAGCTTCCTAAGCAGGTAGAGCCTGCTGTGGCCCTTCCTGTACAGGGCCTCCATATGATCTGCCCAGTCCAGCTTATTATTAAGGAGCAGACCCAGGTACTTATAGGTGTTCACAATCTCGATGCCTGTCCCCAGGATGTCCACTGGTTTTGGAGGGCATCTGCCTTTACGGAAGTCTACCACCATCTCCTTGGTCTTCCCCGCGTTAATCTTCAGGTGGTTCCGGTGGCACCAGTCCACAAAAAACGGTTCAGTTCTCTGTACTCCTTGTCATCATCGTCTGTGATGAGGCCTACTATTGCAGAGTCGTCAGAATACTTCTGTAGGTAGCAGCTGGATGAGTTGCACCTAAAATCAGCAGTGTACAGTGTGAAGAGGAAAGGGGCGAGAACCGTACCCTGAGGTGCCCCCGTATTACAGATCACGGTACCTGACACACAGTCTTGGGCTCTCACGTATTGAGGTCGATTTGTGAGGTAGTCTAGGATCCAGTTGGAGAGGTGGTGGTCCACTCCAGCAAGGCCCAGCTTGTCTCTCAGTAACCTGGGCTGTATGGTGTTAAAAGCACTGGAGAAATCAAAGAACATTATTCTCACCGTGTTCCCTGGTTTTTCCAGGTGAGACAGAGCCCTGTGCAGAAGGTGGATGATGGCATCATCTACCCCAATGCCCGGTCGATAAGCAAACTGGAGAGGGTCCATAGCGGGGCTCACTAGAGGGCGAAGATGTGTGAGAACCAATCTCTCTAAGATCTTCATCAAGTGGGATGTCAGTGCTACAGGTCTGTAGTCGTTGAGGTCCATAGGGTGAGGTTTCTTTGGAACTGGTACCACACAAGAAGATTTCCATAATTCAGGGACTATTTCCTGCCTCAGGCTCATATTATACATATATGTAATTATACCACACAGCTGGTCCCCACAAGTCTTAATTAGCCTTGCACTGATGTCATCTGGCCCTGCGGCTTTCCTCGCCTTGATCTTTTTCATCTCCTTCCTCACCTGGGCCCGTGTGAAGGTCAGACTGTGGTCAGATAAAGACAGATTTCTGGATTTACTGGTCTGTTGGGAAGTAGCCACATGGGGTGAATGGGGTGAAGTCATTGTGGTGAGGGGAGCTGAAGGACATTCTGGGGTGGGAGGAGCTGGTGTGTGATCAAATCTGTTGAAGAATAGGTTTAGTTCATTAAGCCAGTTAACATCTGCCTCAATCTGGCAGACCGACTGTTTATGACCCGAAATTGACTTAAGCCCCTCCCAGACCCCCCTTATGTCTTTTCTTTCCATTTGCTTTTCCATTTTTTCCTTATAACTGGCTTTTCCTTGCCTGATTAGATGCCTCAGCTCCTTTTGTACTTCCCTCAACCCCTCCTTATCTCTTGTCCTGAATGCCATCTTTTTCTCCTTAAGTAGTGTTTTTATATCAGCGTTAATCCATGGTTTGTTGTTGGAGAAGCACCTCACCACTTTTGTGGGTACTGTGTTGTCCACACAAAAATTTATGTAGTCCGTTATGCAGTGTGTGAGTCCTTCTATATCTTCTCCATACGAATCCTGCAAAACTTCCCATGCGGTTGTGTCAAAACAATCCCTCAGAGCCTCATCACTGCAATGTAATCCAACAGCAGATTCCACTCAGCACACTGACAGTCCTGCCGAATCCATACACTGAGCTGGGATGTAAGCCGGGATTTAGCAGGTGCTGTCCAGTACATCAACAGCACTGCAAGTCTCTATCTGTGGTATCCATATACACAGTCACAATGTCAGTCTCACTGATCAGCCACTGAGCACAGTTCCTTTCACGTGGACTCACTAGATCTGTTGTCTCTTTACACTCTGTTTGTCTCTGGACCAAGATACAGCTTAGCTGTACAGAAAAATATCCACACCAGTTCAACACAGCACAGACACCTGTCTTCTCTCTTGCCAAGATGGCTGCTGCTCTCTGTCTCGTCACTTCCTGCTTCTCTGCTCACACTCTGTCTGCAGAACAGGCAGGCTGACATAAAAGGGGGGGGGGTCTCACTCCAGCATCATGTCACAATTACAATGGCTGCTGTCTTAAGCAAACAACCTATAATCACCATCTTTTGTTCTGTAATTAAGGCCATTACTGTCACACCACAGGATTTACAATAGGCTGCTGTGGGGGGCTGCGTGTGTGTGTGTGTGTGTGTGTGTGTGTGTGTGTGTGTGTGTGTGTGTGGAGTGGCATGTCCTTCTTGTGTGACTCACTCAGTAACAGCGATTTTTTTGCGATTTTTTTTTTTTTCTGCACCCATTGACTTGAATCTAAATATACAAAGGGGGGGCTGCGTGTGTGTGTGTGAGTGGCATGTCCTTCTTGTGTGACTAGCATTTCAGCACTTACTCAGCAGTCTGTCTGCACTGTCGGAACATACCTGGCACTGCCTGGGTATGTCCCTGGTACATTTGCCACACGTGTATTTGTAGCAGTCAACACATCTCTCAGTTGCACAATTGTTCGTGCATCGATGGTTGACCTGACACTTCGCCCTTTTGCCAGGGCTGGGTGTGGAAGGTTGTTGCCGAAGGAGTTTCTCCTTGCATGCCTTCTTTTCAGTCACATGAGAGCCACCTAACTCTTTTGCAAGCTCAACCAGGAAGTCCACCCGTCTCTCCTGCACCCCAGTACATGCCTGATAAAGAACATGAGCATTCAGTGCTGCCATGTCAATCATGTTGTAGAACACGGCGAATGGCCATCTCCGTGTTCCTGCACGCACACTGTACTCCCGCACCATTTGGTCCATTACATCCACACCGCACTTTGTGTGGTTGTATTGTGTGACCGTGTTTGGCTTCCTTTTGTTGGTATCCTCAGTCTCAACCACACTGTGCATGCTGCTGAGAATGTAGACGGCCTTCTTTCGTTTGGGTGCATACACTGTCAGTGTGGCACCAGTGGTTGAAAACACCTGAGTGGTGAATTCAGTGCGGTCCATCTGTCTAGCGGATTGAGGAATTTCCCGGCGACTCTTGTTGACTGTGCCGAGGATAGTGGTTTTCCGGCTAAGCAGTCGTTGTGCAAGTGACAATGATGTAAAGAAATTGTCCGTGGTTACAGTTCTGCCCTTGTCCATGAATGGTTCCATCAGCCTCATCACTACAGTTTCGGACAGTCTCTCCCCGCTGGGACGACTGGGGTCCTTGCCAAGATATGGGAGGACATTACAGATGTACTTTGATTTCAAGTCGCAAGCCACCCAAAACTTGATGCCAAACTTGTCTGGTTTTGTTGCAATGTATTGCAGAAAACAGCAGCAAGTCTTTGACGGGAAAAGCTGTTCATCAATAGTGATGTGTCGACCAGGGTTGTAGGATGCGATGCAGTTGGTGACAAACGATCTCCACACATCGGAGATTGCAGCAAACTTATCGGTCTCCACTCGCTCACTGCGTGTGAACATGTCATCAAAGCGTAGGTGTTGCATGATGTCTTGGAAGCGGTTTCGGGTCATAGTTGCAATGATCCTTGGGTTTGCTAGGTTTGCTGACCAGCTGTCATGTAGTGATGGAACCTTGGTCACCCCCCGCAAGATAATGACTGAAATAAATGCCATTAGTTCCGGGAGACCCATGAACCAATCCACCTGCTCCGTGTGACGTGCATGTTGAGTAGTCCATTCTTGAATGCTACGAAGAATGTCAAGAGTGATAAAACAGAGGAAGCTCTGAAGGCGACTCCGGACACTTCGTCTGGCCTTAGCACTTGGCTCTCCATCTGTAGGGTACGGTTCTATTGGGGTGAAATGGAGACGTTTCCCCACTTCTACTTCACGCCACACTGTGCCATCTTTTGCGGTCTCTGTCGGCTCACTCGCCAACCGAGCTCTCTTTTTTGGTAGAGGAGTCTCCTCATCTGCAAGATAAATAATTTCAAATTAACATTTTGTTTTGGTTCTAAATAAAAAAGATAGTCAGGAAATAAAAATCGGTAATTTGAAAAAAATCTAACCTGAAGACAGCTCAGAGTCCGAATCCAGTTGAAGGACTATGTCTTCTCCATCTGAGTCAGAAGGGTTGGTGTTGCTCAGGATCAGTTCCAATGCCTGTTGAATGGTGTGCCTTCTCTGCATTTTGTTTCTTGTGAACAAAATAGGTGAAGCAGTCCCTTCACATCCCCCACAGCACAAAAGGCTGCATGCAAATTTGCTAAGGTGTTAGCAACCTTATGCATATTCCCAGCACAACAATGCAGCTGGGGGATGGGCAGACACACTCAAGAGCATCTTACATTCTTTTGTTTACACTCTCTTACAAGACCTGAGGTGGATCAACACAATTGCCCCTGCAGATTCCTCAGACAATGGCCACATTTACAAATGAAAGGATGCTAATTGGAGCCATCAGAGTTGTCTGTTTGGACTAAGGGTCATTTGACCCTCTTTCAGGACTTCAAGGGGGAGCTCGAAATTTCTGGGACTTCTAGTGTTAAATCCTTCAGGTCATTCGACCCGTCTCTGGGTTCCAAAGGTAGAAATGTTAAATGACCCCTCTCTGGGACTTCTAGTGTTAAAGGAACAGAATCACAGAAATACATTCAACATTAACAATTTATACAGACAAATAAAGCTTAGGACAACATTGGCTGTCTCTTACACAGTTTCCACGCTGGTTACATTAGAGTACAGCCCCTTGGGGTCTGCTAGGTCAATGTCCATTTTGCTCACCTGGTTGAGACCCTTCCATGGCAGCAGTGCTGCTGCTTTGGCTGCTGTGTCAGCCTTCTCATTTCCAAGACTTTCAGGGTCTCTTTCTTTTGTGTGAGCTCTGACTTTCACAATTGCCAACTGCTTAGGGAGCAATATGGCCTCCATCAATCGACTTACCGAATCTCCATTTTTGATTGGCTTGCCCTGTGCCGTCAGGAAGTTTCTAGACCTCCATATAGGACCATAATCATGCGCAATGCCAAAAGCATACCTGGAGTCAGTGTAAATGTTTGCTGTGCTATCTTTAGCTATTTTGCAAGCCTCTGTAAGGGCTTTCAATTCAGCTTCTTGAGCTGACATGTATGGTGGAAGGGCTTCTTGTATTATGATGTCGTGTATAGTGACTACAGCATACCCTGTAACAAATTTGCCTTCATCTGTTAAGTACCTAGAACCATCCACAAACATCTCATAGTCAGGGTTCTGTAATGGGATATCCGTGACATGGTTGAAGCCCACTGTCTCTTGAGACATTAGGGCCACACAGTCATGCTCATGTTGACTATCAAACAATTCATCTTCTGAGAGGGAGTTTAAAAATATCTCATCATCTACTCCCCCTTTGAATCATGAACTCCTACTGGTAGAAGAGTTGCAGGATTCAAGGTCAAACAATGCTGAAATGAGATGTTGAAGGAGGATTGCAGAGCAAATTCCATTTTGCTCTGTCTTGCCAAAGAAAGATGACGTCTGTCTACCTGTGTGAGGATTGCATGGATGTCATGTGGTGTATATACCACCAAGGTGTGGTCTAGGACAATGTCTGAGCTCTTTTCAAGCAGGGCTTGTACTGAAAGTACAACCCTTACACAAGAGGATGTTCCTCTGGCTATGGTATCTAAACGTGCACTATAATATACCACGGGACGCTTTCTATCCCCATGTTGTTGTGTGAGAACTGCAGTAACCTATCCCATCATCTCAGTGACATAAATTTGAAAGGGCTTCTGATAGTCAGGCAGGCCTAGGGCAGGTGCACTGACTATCTGGAGCTTAAGTTGATAAAATGCATCCAAAGCTTCTGGTGTCAGACTGAATGGTTTAGCATACAAGGGCTGCATGGTCAGGGATGCAGATCTGATCCATGGCCTACAGTATGACACTAAACCTAAAAAGGTACGCAACTGAGCATGGGATGTTGGTACTTGCATTTCTCTTACCACTTTGGTTCGTTCATCTGAAAGATGTTTGGTACCTTGGCTGAGACAGTGACCCAGAAATACCACCTTTTGCTTGCAAAATTGCAGCTTGTCTTTACTGGCCTTGCAACCGCTCTGGCAGAGGAAACACAACAGGCTTATGATAGCAGCTTCACATGTCTGTTTATCTGGGGCACAAAGAAGAAGCTCATCAACATATTGCAACAATACAACATCATCAGAGGGAGGGCCCCAGGCATTCATGATCAGAGTGAAACATCTCATAAATTAATTTGGCCTAGATCTGTTTTACTTGTTGCCCAGAGACTTTCTGGGACCTGTGACAATAGTATATTCTCTTCTTCAGTGAGGGTGAACACAGAATGTGGAGTACTCACTATAGCAGATACTAGGCAAAGTATCTCATAGTTTGTGTGTGTGGTCCGCACATAAGCTTCACCAGAGGGATGTAACATGATATCACAACCTAGGACCCCCATCACATCCGTACCCAATATATTATCTAAGGTGTCAGAGACAAGGTATCTAGTTAGAATTCTACATCCTTGAAATGATGTCTCTATGGGGTCTGTTTGGTCAAGGGTAACAGGGAGACCTGACACTCCCTGAACCACCTGGCTATCTCCTGACAATGGTAGGTTAAATTTGTTAACGATGTCTTTACTGACACAAGATTTTGTGGCCTCAGTGTCTATTAGAAACGGCACCTCCTTTCCATTTATCAATAGAGGTTGAAAGATTTGTATACCTCTCTCTGCTGAAGATAAGAGGGACACTGGGGCAGGAGGGCCTGACCTTCATTGTGAATTATCCTGGCCTTGGTCGGGGCCAGGTGGGCAGTTTCTAGACTGTCCTCTATTATTGTTATTCTGTTTGGGACACCAGCAATCTCTGGCTAGGTGTCCTTGTTTTCCACAATTGAAACACTTCCTATTTTCCCTCTGTCCCTACCTTCAATTAGGGCATATATTCCCCTTTGTAATTTGTGCTCCTGGATTTGTCCTGCATGGTCTAATCTCCATTGATCCCAAAATTTACTATCAAACAGTCCTGTCTTGTGAACCCCTGCTCTCTTAAGGATCATTTTTACTTGGGCGGCATCTTCTTTCCCTTCCCCTATCTCTATTAGTTCATATGGGGTGTACCATATCTTAGAGGGTCCCTTCCCCATACTGGCTTGTAGCTAATCAGCCGTGAATTCCCACTCCTCTAGGGCAATTAAGACAATAGAGGGTCACTTTGACTTCTCTAGTGGGAACTCCCAAACAGACACTCTGTTTTCCTTGAACTAATTCTTAATGTGCAAGTTCTGGTGTAGTGCTCAGGGCAAAACCTCAATTGGCTTCCACAGACTGAACTTTCTGCCTGTTTACCCCTTACCGAAACACACCTGAATTATTGCACGTACCTGCGCGGATTCTACTCAGTCCTTCGTGCTACTACTCAGGTCTCATTCGACCCTGACTGTCCAGGCACAGCTGGAGGCTAGTGTTCCAAAACAAGGACTTTTCAATCACTCAGTACTTTTCTTTCCGGACCTTTTCCGCAACTCTAAGGGTTAAGGATGGAGAATGTCTCTCCCTTCTTGTGCCGCCTTATACACTTTATAACAGATGTAACAACTAAATGACAGTATGATCAATAGACAAAGACTGATGTATACTATCTCCCACTCCACTACAGACAACATACCCTTTAATTAAGGTTCTTCCGTACTATATAATATGGCATCAAGTGTCACAAAAACATGCAGCAACTAACCTCACTCATCGACACACAGGATCAAAGACACGTAGGAGCTCAGATAAGTTATTTGGCAAGACAAGGGCTTACCTTACTGCGCTGTTTTATTTATCTGAGGTCCTCCGGTCCCGTCTCCAAATCGGTCGGTGAGTGGATTGGCACGCTATTGGCTGCACATCGGACGATCCTTGATGCCCCATGTTGAATAGCCAGTTGTTAGGGTGGGGACTAAGACCCCTGGGTTATGTTGCTGTAGTTCTAATTGATAAGAAGTTACGAGCTTGGGAAACAGACAAGCTGACACAGAGTATCATGTTTTGAATGCTTCGCTTTATTGGTTGGCAGAACAAGTTTATATAGGAAACACAATAATCTATATTTAGCCTTCTGTTACGCTGTTCTATATGTCCAAAAAACCGGTTTAGACCAATCTCAGAGTTGTGCGTCAAACAGGGACATTTCTTAAGGTCAACAAAAGGCCACATGACATCTGGGGTCAGAGATTAGTTTCTTTGCAACATAAACATAAACATGTCTGCATCCTGTGCAGACATGTGGTTCAGAACTCATAATGAGCTTACTTCACTCTTTTGTTCACTATGTCTTCCTTATCAATATATATAAATATATACATTTTAGCAAGTAAAACATGTTTAACCCTTACACCTCCGTCAACCACTCTACCCAACTGTCCTGTGCTCTTCATCTTTAACCTGCTTCTCCGCCGTCACTGATGAAAAGCTCTCCACTCTAATATCTAAATCCCACCTTACCTCCTGCGCCCTTGAACCCATCCAGTCACATCTCATCCCCAAACTCTCTGAAGTCATTACTCCAGCCCTAACCCATCTCTTCAACCTACCCCTAACCAATGGATCCTTCCCTTCTGCCTTCAAACATGCTACCGTCACCCCTATACTTAAGAAACCCTCCCTCGACCCATCCTCTGCAGCCAAATATCGCCCCATCTCACTGCTCCCGTATGCCTCTAAACTGCTGGAGCAATAAGTCCACTCCGAACTGTCCTCCTATCTCTCGTCCAATGTGCTCTTTGATAGACTACAGTCATATTTCAGACCCCATCACTCCACAGAAACTGCTCTAACCAAGGTCACTAACGACCTCCTAACTGCCAAAGCCAAACGTCACTATTCTGTCCTCCTCCTCCTCGACTTCTCCTCTGCCTTTGACACAGTCGACCATTCCCTCCTGTTAGAAATGCTTTCATCCCTTGGCATCTCTGACCTGGCCCTTTCCTGGATCTCCTCATACCTCACCAACTGCACATCAGCGTCTCCCACTTGCACACCACCTCCCCGCCACGCCATCTTTCTGTAGGTGTCCCCCAAGGCTCCATCCAAGGACCCCCCCTGTTCTCCATCTACACCCTAGGCCTTGGCCAACTCATAGAATCCCATGGCTTCCATTACCATTGCTATGCTGATGACACTCAAATATATCTCTCTGGACCAGACATTACCTCCCTGTTGTCCAGAGTCCCAGAATGTCTAGCAGCCGTAGCCTCCTTTCTCTCCTCCCACTTTCTCAAAGCCAACATGGAGAAAACGGAGTTCATAATCTTCACCCCTCCACGCATGACCCCCTTACCTGACCCATCTATCAAAATTAATGGAACCCCTCTCACCCCAGTCCCACAGGCCCACTGCCTTGGGATAACCTTAGACTCTGACCTATCCTTCAAGCCGCACATTCAAACCCTCAACACCTCCTGCGAATCCGCTCCTTCCTCACCCCCGGTACTACAAAGATGATAGTTCATGCCTTCATAATCTCCCGCTTGGACTACTGTAAAACTCTTCTCCATGGCCTCCCAGCAAACACTCTTGCCCCCCTCCAGTCCACCTTAAACTGTGCTACTCACTTAATACACCTCTCCCTCCATTCTTCATCGGCTGCTCCCCTCTGCCAATCCCTTCACTGGCTACCCATCGCCCAGCGAATAGAGTTCAAACTACTAACGCTGACATACAAAGCCATCCACAACTTGTCCTCTCCATATATCTCTGACCTAATCTCCTGCTATCTTCCCACACGTAACCTCCGATCCTCCAAAGACCTCCTACTCTGCTCTGCTCTTATCCGCTCTTCACACAATTGTCTCCAAGACTTCTCCCGTGCATCCCCCATACTCTGGAACTCACTACCAAGACACATAAGACTGTCCCCCACCCTCACAAGCTTCAAGAAGGCCCTGAAGACTCACCTATTCAGGAAGGCCTACAACTTCCAATAACGCTACTGTCACCACACCACCACCTGAACAGCCTCTACCCCCATCTTCTGTCTCTCTCCCTCTTCCCTCATAGATTGTAAGCCCTTGCGGGCAGGGCCCCCCAGTTGGTCACTGTTAGCATTATCTGTTTTGTGTATCTTGTGTACCGTATGTAAATCCTCATATGTAAAGCGGCCATGGAATTAATGGTTCTATATAAATAAACAATAATAATAATAATAACAATCTTTGCCCCATTAACTCTAATGTAAACAACATGAAGGGCACTTGTTTCTTTACTTTTGTAACAGAAAAAAAAAGTCCTGCATGCAGAACTTTTTCTTTCATCAGAAAAGTGAAAAACATGATGGAAGAAAGCTTCTGTCACGTTGGGGTGAATGCAAATGGACACCCGATGGGGGGGGGGGGCTCTGTCTGAATCTGTCATTTAAAGTCTGTTGGTCTCATCCTGAGATTTGGATTAGGGAATAAATGTTTTCCTACCTCATCTGGGAACAGATTTAGTTTAGTCTGAGTCTAGTGGGCGGTCTTATTTAATTATTGACAGCCTTCCCTGTAGGAGTGTGCACAAAACAATATATCACTTTGCTCAGCATCTTCCTCCTTTTCAGTCTACTGTCTGCATGTGATATATGTTTGCTTTAATCTCGTGGAAAGAAAAGTTTTTTTCTTTTTTCCTGTATAAAGTCTCATTATAATCATTATTTTAATCATTTCCTTTAGAAAGCCACATCACTGTCAATATCTGCGTGGAATAACCTTTTGCTTTGAATATTGACTTGCCTGATAATTATTTCGCAAATTCTTTCTTTTTAGAACAAATATTTTTTCCCCTTTTATTAAATGACCAAAGAGGATATGTCTGATCAAACAATAGGGTAATGTCTTTAGACATATAATACGGTATTCTTCTTTAGTTAAGAGTTTAAGAAAAATACTTTGATAATCTTAATCAAATGCCATAATCAAGTATTTCCCATCAATAAGAAAAGTATGCAAATATTCCCATGGAACATGATATCGGGGTCACTGGATACAATTACAGCCACCTGTTTAACAGATTTAAACAAACGAGCAGCTAGATGTTTGTATGTCAAAACCAATACTGAGGTCTGTGATATCAGGTATGATAATGACCAAAGCTCTTCATTGAACCCATAGTCCTCACTTGTTTCTGGAGACTGTGAGATCAAGCAGTGTGATCCAAATCTGCAAACGTGAGAAAGGAAATGCCAGGTTTCCGAGTTATAAGAAAGCCTGAGAGCGTTGAGAGCCTAGTCATCTCTATGGGACTGACAAAGATAGGTAATTGCTATACTAAGATTCTCCTTGTCAGTCCCATAAAGATGAATGAAGTGGCAGCATGTACGCTATACTTTTGCTCCATTTATATTGAGGAAATGGTTCTCTCATCATCATAATAGGTGGTGGTCCCACTGATCAGACACTTTAAAACTTGGTACTACCCTTTTAACACAGTTTGTCCCCGACCACATAAAATGTAACATAATAGAAATGCCACGCTTGGCTTATACCCTGGGAAATACTCAGTATTCTTTTGGCCTCTGTTGGGCTGGTATATAGCAGTAAATTGTCCCCCAAAATAGTTTGAAATAATGTAGTAGACTACAGTATTCCACAGAAAAGTACATGGAAAAAAAAGTCTACCACTCAATGAAGCCTATGAGCTTCATTGTACATCTTTAAAAATGGTATATGTTGCAGACCTCCATTGCAGGTATGCATCAGGAGCTTTACCCAGTGTCGGGGGGGCATAGGGTGAAGCAAACAGGGTGTAACACACCTGCTCTATACAGAGGCACAAAACTATTTTGGCTGACCCACTAATTATGCCCCTGCTTACATATGCTCAAAATAGGAATGAATGTGATCCATGGATTTACCTCATTTTACATCTCTTAGAGAATATGTTCATTGGAATAGTGAAGGTGTAATAAGGTATTGAGAACTAGACAGCTAAGGGATGTCCTTCAAAACAGATGGTGGTACAAACATAAGATGTACTAAAGAATATAAACATAGCCTTGTAACAAGAGAATATTATACCATGGAGACAGGGCTCAGTCTTTTGCTAGGAGTAGGTTGGTCAGGAGCAGACAGAGGAGGAGGAAGGTACTGCAGAAGGCTGAAAGATCCTCAAAGCTCCACAGGGTGACCGAGTATCCATTCCTTCAGGCAATGAGGGTAAAGGGAAAGCCCCATTGAAAGACAATTTGGTGGTCACATGGCAAGGTGAGCAGGGGGCAAAGGTGTCAGTTATTCTGCAAGGTAACCCAGGAGAGGTCAGGAACAGCTGGATATGCAGACCATCAAACTCCATTGTGAAGATTACAGGTTTTAGACATGATTTGTTTTAGTCCCAAAATCATGCACACAGCATATCACGTCATGTAAGTGTGTGGCGGTTCCTTTAGTCTTAAGGGCTTGATGGACCCTGTCCAGTTTAATCTGATTAGTGGCAGAGGCTCCTAGGATAAAATTAAAAATAGCTTCAAGAGTGACCTGCAAGTCCTCATCTCCAGTAGCCTCAGGCCCCTAATATCCAAGTCCTCAACATGGCGGTGGGCCTTTTTAAGAGCACTGGTGCCATTGTAGTATGAAGTTGCAGCTTTCATAATAAAAGTATATTAGTAACTTCAATTACTTCCTATTTAAAATACATTGAAAAACATTTTATGTTATATATACACAATAGTAAATAGTGAAATTGTTACTGTTTTGTTACTGTTTTGCTCCTAAAAATCTAAATTTTAATTTGTATTATTTTGTTAGTATTTTGTAAATCCAACTTTGGCTGACAACACTGCCTGAATCCTTCTGGGCACACTCTCAAACAATTGATAGTGCATACTGATCGACTCACTACGAATACAGCTTTTTCTTCAACTCTACCCATAAGTGTTCCATTGGGTTGAAGTCTGTGGGGTCCAATCCAGCACCACTACTTCATTGTCATTGAACCATTTCTTCGCTAATCTCAACATATACTTCGGGTCATTGTCCTGCTGGAATATTATGTAAACCTTTTCATACCCATAGTACACGAGGGCACAACGTAACTCATCTTGCAGGATACTCACCTATAGCTCCAATGCCTTTGGCTGTGAAACAACCCCATATCATCAGACTTCCTCCACCAAACTTACAGTCATATGAAAAAGTTTGGGCACCCCTATTAATCTTAATCATTTTTAGTTCTAAATATTTGGGTGTTTGCAACAGCCATTTCAATTTGATATATCTAATAACTGATGGACACAGTAATATTTCAGGATTGAAATGAGGTTTATTGTACTAACAGAAAATGTGCAATATGCATTAAACCAAAATTTGACCGGTGCAAAAGTATGGGCACCTCAACAGAAAAGTGACATTAATATTTAGTAGATCCTCCTTTTGCAAAAATAACAGCCTCTAGTCGCTTCCTGTAGCTTTTAATCAGTTCCTGGATCCTGGATGAAGGTATTTTTGACCACCCCCCCCCTCTCCAAAACAATTCCAGTTCAGTTAAGTTTGATGGTCGCCGAGCATGGACAGCCCGCTTCAAATTATCCCACAGATGTTCAATAATATTCAGGTCTGGGGACTGGGATGGCCATTCCAGAACATTGTAATTGTTCCTCTGCATGAATGCCTGAGTAGATTTGGAGCTGTGTTTTGGATCATTGTCTTGCTGAAATATCCATCCCCGGCATAACTTCAAATTTGTCACTGATTCTTGTACATTATTCTCAAGAATCTGCTGATACTGAGTTGAATCCATACGACCCTCAACTTTAACAAGATTCCCGGTGCCGGCATTGGCCACACAGCCCCAAAGCATGATGGAACCTCCACCAAATTTTACAGTAGGTAGCAAGTGTTTTTCTTGGAATGCTGTGTTTTTTGGACGCCATGCATAACGCCTTTTTGTATGACCAAACAACTCAATCTTTGTTTCATCAGTCCACAGGACCTTCTTCCAAAATGAAGCTGGCTTGTCCAAATGTGCTTTTGCATACCTCAGGCGACTCTGTTTGTGGCGTGCTTTCAGAAACGGCTTCTTTCGCATCACTCTCCCATACAGCTTCTCCTTGTGCAAAGTGTGCTGTATTGTTGACCTATGCACAGTGACACCATCTGCAGCAAGATGATGCTGCAGCTCTTTGGAGGTGGTCTGTGGATTGTCCTTGACTGTTCTCACCATTCCTCTTCTCTGCCTTTCTGATATTTTTCTTGGCCTGCCACTTCTGGGCTTAACAAGAACTGTCCCTGTGGTCTTCCATTTCCTTACTATGTTCCTCACAGTGGAAACTGACAGGTTAAATCTCTGAGACAACTTTTTGTATCCTTCCCCTGAACAACTATGTTGAACAATCTTTGTTTTCAGATCATTTGAGAGTTGTTTTGAGGAGCCCATGATGCCACTCTTCAGAAGAGATTCAAATAGGAGAACAACTTGCAATTGGCCACCTTAAATACCTTTTCTCATGATTGGATACACCTGGCTATGAAGTTCAAAGCTCAGTGAGGTTACAAAACCAATTTTGTGCTTCAGTAAGTCAGTAAAAAGTAGTTAGGAGTATTCAAATCAATAAAATGATAAGGGTACCCAAATTATTGCACCGGTCAAATTTTGGTTTAATGCATATTGCACATTTTCTGTTAGTACAATAAACCTCATTTCAATCCTGAAATATTACTGTGTCCATCAGTTATTAGATATATCAAATTGAAATGGCTGTTGCAAACACCCAAATATTTTGAACTAAAAATGATTAAGATTAATAGGGGTGCCCAAACTTTTTCATATGACTGTAAAAGTTCCTTCAATTTCCTGATCCGTTAGCCCCCTTTTCCTTTGTTTCTTCAAGACCCATTTGCACCCATCGGAGCCCAGTTAATTGACTTTCATCTCATTGCTCCAAATCACCTGTTTCCAATCATCTACTGTCCACTTTTTGTACTTTTTTTTGCAAACTGGAGCAGACTTTTTTTTTTTTTATTCAAAGTTTATTGAACAAGAAGCACATACATTGCATCCAGTACAGAGTAAGAATATCATACAGAATACAAAATATGTTCATAATAGGCACTACATGCATTTAGAAGACAGCAACATTCGACAAACCGTTTAGTCAAGTGTATATATATATATATATATATATATATATATATATATATATGTGCGGGGGGGAGGGAGAGGAAGAGGGGTAAGAGGAACGAGACAGAGAAAGAATAAGAAAGGAAAAAGAAAAAGATCAGAGAGAGGAATGAAGAAGAAGAAAGAAGGCAGGAGTAGCAGGTTATGTTAGTACTGGGCAGAGCGGGGAGGAAGAATGGGGGACAATACGAGAAAAAATAGTAAGAAACACAGAGAGAAATGAGCAGTAGTAAGATAAAGAGACCCAATTCTCTATATCAAAAGAACTATAAATCAGGAATCCACAGGTATTTCCGAATTATTCCAAAGAACACGTTTTATCCAGTTGGTCAGCTCTTCAAATCTAGCAATTTAGTTAACTTTGTTTTTCCATTTGTCTAGAGATGGCGCAGTTTGGTGCAACCAGAGTAGCGCGATCAGCGACTTCGCAGCCGCAATTAATTGGTAAATGAGATGTTGTGGAGCAGACGCTTCTTATGACTATACTGAAGTCGAGGCTTCTTCAACTTTTTTCGGGCCACCATTCCAGACTTGTGTAATGTGCATCACATGGTGTTTGCTTGGACATCTGTGATCTCACTATAACAAAGCATGTGAGCCACCTCCACTGCTGTGTTTGTTGCGCCAGAATTAATAGACCTTGTGATGAGCCGTCTTTTTGACTCTGTTTTGCCTGGACGTCCACCTCTTGGCTTTCGAATAATTGGATTGACTTCATTTTGTATTCTTCCAACTGTCATGGCACTCACATGATGCAGTTTGGCAGCTTTCTTGGCTGAGAGATTGTTATTGATGAGCTGGATGATGCGGTTTCTTTTTTCTTGGGAAATCTTCATTGCTGATCCACAAACCAGTGATCTTTCGCTTGGGAATCAACCTAATAACACACTGAGCTATTGGGGAATGTGAGAGGTTGTAATTTGTAGTGTACAAGAAGAAAAAGATTTTTCCACCACCAGGAGCAAAACAGTAACAATACAGTTACATGACAAGAATCTGCATAACTAATCCTATGCTAAATAGTTTCTAAAAGTCAAATTTATGTAGGAGTTACGCAAGATGACTGTTTATAAAATAATGGTAGTCTCACGTTTGAAGCTGTAGTGGATGATGAGATATGGAGCCTGAACGTCAAAAGTTCAAAACATTGTTACCCTTTTGCTCATCAGTATATGTTTAGTATTATCCCCTTCAGTAAATTCATAGGGACAGCATTTTCCTTTCAAGGTATTATGACTATATGTTTTTTTTAGCTTCTATCGTTATATCATACAGAATAGCTAGTGTAGCACACCCGTGGGTGGAGCTTGATTTGATTATGGGATGTAACCCCTGCCTAAAGCCTTGGTGACACCCCAAATATTCCCCAACTTTCTGACACAATTTTCCTTTGTCAACAGAAAGCATTTATTGGAACAGGTTAGTAAAATTATCCTTAAAACAAGTTACAAAGTATATAGGTAGCAATAGAAAAGGACAGAAATCAAATGATTGGCTAGTTAGCCACCAGTAATGATATTAAGGTAATGTTATTAGTTCACATGCATGCATCTAATCACACAATAACTCCACTTCTATGGTCCAACTGGTTCAAAATGCCCTCATAAACTTGTGTCTGAGGTGAGGGAAAAACAGGTTTAAGGAGAACAAAATGTGTCCATAGTCCTCTAGTACCAAAAAACAAAAAAAAAGAGTTCAATATATCCTCAACTGTGCAGCTCCCAAATGAATCACAAATAACCATGCAGAGGTGCTGATAAGCTTTAGGTGTAGTCTCTCTCCTTACAGACAGGTGGGGAAACCTCAGGCTGCTGGCTCTCACTTGTTCCCCTTTCTGTTACAGATACACTTCACATCACTGGCATTTATCTCTGTATTTCACTCCAATCTGCAGAATTATAATTGAAAACTGGGGCTGCATCTGGTGTGGCTCCTGCATGAATGTGCCACTGTTTTTTTTCCTTTAGTTGAAATGGCTGACTGCATTATAATTCCAACATGTGTCTTTAGTGAAATGGTGGCAGCCTCACACCGTGTTGTCTCTCATCCAGCTATCTAGTAATGTCCATACACTGTAACTTGTACTCACGGCCCGGGCACGTGTCTGCTAACAGGCAGGTTCTTTTTAGGTCCTTTCTGAGGTGATTCACAAAATATCCCCCCCGAATGAAAAAAAACAACAACCCCCCCGACCCTCCTCACTTCCTCTTCTCTCCACCCCCAACTGGCTCCCATTGGATTGTGGGTCCTGTAGTTTTTACACTGTCTCTCCACTGAATAGCTCTGAGTATAATCTGATCCCAGAGCACAGTCCGAACTAAAACAACATTAATTGTTTATTTGCTGAAGAATGTCACTAGCAGAGGGACTCTACATTCTCCCCCCACTTAAAGTCTTGAGTCCTCTCAAGATGAGAAAGCAAAAAAAAACCATGGGTGAACATCCAATGTAAAACTATTAATATACCATCAAATGAGCATTAGCATTATATGCAAGAGGAACATCCCACCAAGGTATATTACCACAATTTTCCTGGTATGGGGTGTCACCAAGTGAACTAATGATTAAGGGAGAATGGGCAAAGGTTAGTCGATGGGCTGTCCTAATAGGCTCTTGAGTACTATGACCCAGGGAATCATAGGTAAGTCTCTGTGGAGGTCTAATGGTTCTTGAAGGTCTTGTTTCAGCACTTGTAACAGGGGAGCTTGACTCATGACCTGGCCCAGACACATCTTGTTCCTTTTCTTGACATGTGTCTTGCACAACTTCATTTCCCTTATCCTCATGACTAGGAAGAGTTGCTTCAGCAGAATTTTTAGGGTCTTCATCAGGGAAACCGGTGCCATCTCCATTGTTACTTGGCAAGGAATCATCTGCATCTGGGGCAGACTGATCATCCAGCTCCTTTTGAATTTGTTGGGGAATGAATTCTAGAGCATTGATATTCAAATGAATGTCTAGTGGATCCACATTCAAGTCATAGAAAAACTCATCCAGCTCCCACTCATCCTCACTTGTATCTGTGTCTTTTATTGGGGCAATATCTTCCTGAGTTAGAAGTAAAGGTTCCCTTCGCCTGAGTCTCCTAGACCGCCTAGAGTTGGGTTTACGCTGAGCCATTCTAGGTTCTGGAGTTATGATCCTCGCAGATTCTGTCAAAGGCATAAGATTATTTCGATGCCATGACTTTATGGGTCCATCCTTCCCTTCTGGTCGAATTTGATACACTGGGATGTTGGGCAACTGCAAGCAGATGATGTAGATTTGTGAACCCCAACGATCTGCCAGTTTGTTCTTTCCATGAAGGCCCAGATTTCTTAGAAGAACTCTGTCTCCTGGTTGTAAGTCATGGACCTTCACCTTTTTGTCATACCGAGCTTTATTTTGATGGTGACGTCGCCCAGCAGCAGCTTCAGCCTGTTCATAGGCCTGTTTCAAGTTTTCCTTTAATCTTTTTACATAGCTCGCATGTAACTGTACTGGTGTGTCATCAGCAGTAACACCGAACACCAAATCAACTGGAAGTCGAGCCTCTCTTCCAAACATGAGGAAGTATGGAGAGAATCCTGTAGCATCACTTCTGGTACTGTTGTATGCATGGACGACAGTAGCAACATGCCGGCTCCAATGGACTTTCTTCTCAGCCGACAGTGTGCCAACATGTCCAACAGGGTTCTGTTAAAGCGCTCTGGCTGAGGATCCCCTTGTGGGTGATATGGGGTTGTACAACTCTTTTGTACCCCCAGCAATGTGAGTAGCTCATGAATCAAATTGCTTTCAAAATCACGCCCTTGATCCGAATGTATCCTCCTCGGAAGGCCATAGTGCACAAAGAACTTTTCAACAAGTATTTTCGCCACTGTGATGGCTTTTTGGTCACGTGTAGGGAAAGCCTGAGCGTATCTTCTATAGTGGTCAGTCACCACTAAGACATTGCTGACTCCGCCTTCATCTGGCTTCCTCACTTCCTCTCTTCTCTCCTCCCCCAACTGGCTCCCGTTGGATCGTGGGTCCTGTAGTTTTTACACTGTGTCTCCACTGAATAGCTCTGAGTTTAATCTGATCCCAGAGCACAGTCCGAACTAAAACAACATTAACTGTTTATTTGCTGAAGAATGTCACTAGTAGAGGGACTCTACACTAGATTGACAAAGAATATGAAAAACAAGAAGAAACTAGCATAATTCTTGACAAACATTTTGGTTATTCTGTCCTTACTTTCCTGAGATAAAGGGCTTATGCACTTGACATGATCTGGGTTGTACTGTTCTAAAACACGGTGCCTATATAGTACATTATACAAACGCACACTATAGCTGTGGAATGCTCTAACATATGCCATTTTAAAGAGCTATTTGGCTCTATGGGAGAATATCATGCCTTAGCAAGGCACTATGTAGCAGCACATAAATCCTTAAGGTAGTGAGATATTTGGAGAGGCCGTACTGAAGGTCTTAGTAACTTTAAACATGTCAGGATGATACCTTTGCCACAAGTCAGTTGATGAAATCTCTGATCTTCCAGATATGCCCAGGTTAACTATAAGGGTAGCAGCACACAAACGTGTTTCAAACGTGAAACTCGGCCCGTGTGTTAGCAAGATTTTCTGACTTGAACTTCATGCTGGGAGCGGGACTCCCAGCATCCTAGTTATCTAAGACGCTAGGAGTCCCTGCCCCCCAGCGACATATTGTCTTGTATCAAGTACAGGACAGTATCATAGATAACTAAGATGCTAGGAGTCCTGCTACCAGTACAAAGTTCAAGCCGGTAAATCTGGCTAACACACAGACGGTGTTTCACGGGTGAAACACGGTTGTGTGCTGCTGCCCTTAGTTCTATTTTTATGAAATGTAAGTCTCTAAGAAAAACATATGCCCTTATGACTGAATGGGCACAAATTCCCACAGACTCACTCCAGAATCCTATGGATAGCATTCTTAAAAAGTGGATTCTGTTATAGCAACAAAGGGGTCCATGGTTTTGGCATGATGGACAGGGATTCAAATACTTTTGGCCACATAATAATTTCATATACTGTATACACACGCCTCAACTTTGAAATTGCAACATGAAGAAGGAAAAGTCTTGGAAATGGAAATCACAAGATCGATAGACATGTTAATGATATGCAAATTATTTAGAAAATGGAAACAAAATATTCATAACATTTCGATTTATTCAGTATCGAATATGAGTGCCATGCACAGAAATACGCGCATTTAAACACCTTGGCCTTCTATCAATGACATTATTACTGGTTGTCTGAGGAATGTTATAGGGACAGGAATCTCTCACCTTGAGGAGAGCACCAGTGAAGGTGTGTAGAGTTTGAATGGAATTGGGCACGCAAATCATCAACATTAGCTGCTATTATCTCCCTTTGCAATTCCTGATCAACAGCGTCCCAGATGTGCTTGATAGGAGACAATCCCAGAGACACTGCAGGCCATGGCCACGCAGTAGCATAAGTAACATGTGGACTGATGTTCTCTTGAAAATGGCTCCTGGGACACTTAGGAGAAATGGCCATGCCAATATAAAACCAAGCTATTAGTGTGCCTGAAATGAAGACTAGAGGGGTCTGGCCTCTATACATTATGCCACCCCACACCATAATCCCAGGAGTAGGACCATTGTGATGTTCCCTTGTGGTGATCTCTTCATGGCATTGCCCATGTGGTCTCCAGACCAATTTCTGGCTATCATTAGATCAGATACAAAAGTGAGACTCGGGGAAGAGGATAGACCTCCATTCTAGCCTCCATTGCTATCTTGCTATGCACCATGATAGTCCTTGAGAGCAGTGGAGTGAGGTCAGTGGATCACCTGTAGATTGACATCTGGCTCATAGACAAATATTATGCAAATACATACTGTATGCTGCCCTAGGCTTAGCATGTGACGTCCAATTTCCCTTTCAGTATAGAATAGGTTCATCTGTGCAGAGATTCGCCTTGTCATTGTCATTGAAATCTCAGCCCAAGTGCGTAGCGATCTGTCAAAGTGATAAACCAAAGTTTCTCAGTACAAGTATGTCCCTCTGTTTGCGACAAGTTCTGGTAACTGTCACACTAACAGGATGCATCACACAATCATCCCACACCAACCTATCTGATTTTTGAAGTTTCATGTGGCTATAAAACATTACTTTCAATCTAACTTTTATGCCACTCCCACATGCCACAGATTTGAGCTGGGTGCTTGAAAATTTGATCAATTGCAGATCGTGATCATAGTGACACCTGGTAATTACTTGATTTGCATAATCAGTTCTTCTTGGTATTGCAATTTAAACGTTGAGGAGTGTATATACTATGAAATACTTATTGCTATCATTTATGTTACTATGTAGTGTTACATGCTGTTGCTCTTTAAGACTAGAGTCTTTAAGATTGTATAAACTGTGATTTTGCTGGTGAAAGATACTCAGTTTAGCTGCCTTATTGTCTTGCACAGTACGGTTAAGAAATATCCTGCTGAACTGGCAAATAAGCAATCAAAGGTTCAATGTGCGCTGCTCTCCGAAAAGCATTTTACTTTGCAATGATTTGTTTGTGGCCAAATGTGAAGCATGTTTGTGAAATCCACCTACACCAGGACTGATCAAGAGAGAACTTTACTTCAGAGCTTATAAATGAACTTCATTACTCTGCAAACTTTCAGCCTGTCTCTATATCTCTGCATTTCAGTACTAATTGATACATTATTGACTGAATTATAATAAACTGTCATGTCGTTGGTGGTTTTCACTAACTGCCCAGCATGGAAACAATACTGGCAACTGCATGTTCTGGTAAATATCTGATCTGCGAAGTCCTAACAGTCTAACAAATCTAAGAGATCAGTGGGGGTCTAATACCCAGGGTCCCTGCTGATCAACGGTTTGAAGAGACCGTAGTGCTCTTGTGAGCGCCGTGACCCCTTCACTATTTACATCTCGCAGGATCTGTTTTATAGTTATCGTACAATGTAATTACAACCAGTAATAATATCACATGTCTGCTATAAAACAGATGGAGTGTGATGCAAATAGTGAAGGAGGTCCACACAGTGCAATATCTTCCAGAGAGCCCCCCACAATATAATGCTCCACAGTGGCCCCACACAGTATAATATGCTTCCACATTGGCCCCACACAGTACAATATGCTCCACATTGGCCCCACACAGTACAATATGTTCCACAGTGGCCCCACACAGTATATGCTCCACAGTGGCCCCCACACAGTACAATATGCTCCACAGTGACCCCACACCATATAATATGCTCCACAGTGGCCCTCACACAGCAGAGTATGCTCCACAGTGGCTCCCACACAGTACAATATCCTCTACAGTGGCACTCACACAGTACAAAATGCTCCACAGTGGCCCCCACACAGTATAATATGCTCCACAGTAGCCCCCACACAGTATAATATGCTCCACAGTGGCCCTACACAGTATAAAATGCTCCCAAGAGTCCTCCTTGAGACACTTCAGATGAACCCCACGAAATTCAATGAATATTCGTGGGGTTCGACACTCCGGTTAGTTTCGGTGCTATTATTACACTGGGATCTCCTATATGATGGTCACTTGGGCTTTTCTTAGCTACTTTTATTCCTATTTTACAGTTACTCCGGACAGAATTACATGTACATAAACCAGTAGTAGTAGTAATAGATAGGGGAGGAAGGCAGATTGTACATGCCCACAACCTGAGAAAAAAATGTAAAATGTGCTGCAACCATAATGGGGATATTATCAGTAGAAGTACTGAAACCATGCATGAAGGTTTATACAGCCATAGAATAGACTGCCCTGCAAGATCCTACAGATATTTCAACTATTCATGAAAACTCAGGTATCCTTTAGTCAAAGTATAATTGGAAGGGCAAACCAAATATTTCTCTGGAAATGAATGATAGATTTGCAATAAATGAAGTAAAATAATGTTGTGCTGTATTGCTATATTTGGATGTTTTAGACCACAGATTCTAAACTTTTTGGCTCAAAAGTCATATTCATACCTAACATTTAATGGTAACCAACACCATGTTTTAATACACAAGGAATATAACTGAAGTCAATGAAATTTCAACTAACAATATACAACCAACTAAAAAAATGAATTTCAGCACATCACAGCATGTAAAATACAGTATATAGTAAAACTCATACTCTGATGTTAAGTATATGTAAGTGGATTATATTTCAGACAAAGGGACTGTCTGGTTTCGAAAAGTTATTTTCAGGTATCATTTTAAGGATCAGAATCAAGAGAAACCCCTAATTTGGGATTTCTATCAATTTACAGAGTGTCTCATGGGAATGAAACAGAATGCAGTTGATCACTTACAGTCCCAGAAGTAGGAGAGTCTATAATCATCATATTTTTGGAGAATTGTCAAAAGTGGACAAGATTTTTAAAGTTTTTTTCAGAACTAGAGGTCAGTGCCCTGCCCTGATGAGGGACAATAACCCCAAAACAGTTGTCTGCAGATACGTCTCTGAAGCAGATATTCTAGATAGGCTTTAATCCCAAATCATACCACTAGTTTTCCAGAAAACCAGGCATTGATCTATAGGGATCTACTTTCCAAAAGGTGCCACTAGAGAAAACTTTCCTTTTTTCAACCAAGAAGGACCTATTTACATATTCTTTCCCCAGAATCTTTAGCAGGGAATGGTCTATAAATCCCTGTATATCAAACATTGGCCTGCAAAGGCAATCTCTATAAGGGGACATAGTACCCCAGTACCCCTTCTGACTCAGAACTAGAGGTAAGAAGGAGTGGGAGAAGTGGAATTTTCTTTCTGTTGCTTGGACATCGCAATGGAACTCTATAGCAGAAAGGTAAGAATTTATTTTTATTATACTGGAAATGTAAGAGATTGCATGTAGTTGTAGGGAAAACAAATTGATTCCTTTAGTATACCATCCATCATAACAAGCAGATACCAGTCTCTTTGTCATTGAGTTCTGTAACCCTAAGAGTAATGATGTTTTATATTATGTTGCAGACTTATTTATGGTTGTTACAGTCATATGAAAAAGTTTGGGCACCCCTATTAATCTTAATCATTTTTAGTTCAAAATATTTGGGTGTTTGCAACAGCCATTTCAATTTGATATATCTAATAACTGATGGACACAGTAATATTTCAGGATTGAAATGAGGTTTATTGTACTAACAGAAAATGTGCAATATGCATTAAACCAAAATTTGACCGGTGCAAAAATTTGGGTACCCTTATCATTTTATTGATTTGAATACTCCTAACTACTTTTTACTGACTTACTGAAGCACAAAATTGGTTTTGTAACCTCACTGAGCTTTGAACTTCATAGCCAGGTGTATCCAATCATGAGAAAAGGTATTTAAGGTGGCCAATTGCAAGTTGTTCTCCTATTTGAATCTCCTCTGAAGAGTGGCATCATGGGCTCCTCAAAACAACTCTCAAATGATCTGAAAACAAAGATTGTTCAACATAGTTGTTCAGGGGAAGGATACAAAAAGTTGTCTCAGAGATTTAACCTGTCAGTTTCCACTGTGAGGAACATAGTAAGGAAATGGAAGACCACAGGGACAGTTCTTGTTAAGCCCAGAAGTGGCAGGCCAAGAAAAATATCAGAAAGGCAGAGAATAAGAATTGTGAGAACAGTCAAGGACAATCCACAGACCACCTCCAAAGAACTGCAGCATCATCTTGCTGCAGATGGTGTCACTGTGCATCGGTCAACAATACAGCACACTTTGCACAAGGAGAAGCTGTATGGGAGAGTGATGCGAAAGAAGCCGTTTCTGAAAGCACGCCAAAAACAGAGTCGCCTGAGGTATGCAAAAGCACATTTGGACAAGCCAGCTTCATTTTGGAAGAAGGTCCTGTGGACTGATGAAACAAAGATTGAGTTGTTTGGTCATACAAAAAGGCGTTATGCATGGCGTCAAAAAAACACAGCATTCCAAGAAAGACACTTGCTACCCACTGTAAAATTTGGTGGAGGTTCCATCATGCTTTGGGGCTGTGTGGCCAATGCCGGCACCGGAAATCTTGTTAAAGTTGAGGGTCGTATGGATTCAACTCAGTATCAGCAGATTCTTGAGAATAATGTACAAGAATCAGTGACGAATTTGAAGTTACGCCGGGGATGGATATTTCAGCAAGACAATGATCCAAAACACAGCTCCAAATCTACTCAGGCATTCATGCAGAGGAACAATTACAATGTTCTGGAATGGCCATCCCAGTCCCCAGATCTGAATATCACTGAACATCTGTGGGATAATTTGAAGCGAGCTGTCCATGCTCGGCGACCATCAAACTTAACTGAACTGGAATTGTTTTGTAAAGAGGAATGGTCAAAAATACCTTCATCCAGGATCCAGGAACTGATTAAAAGCTACAGGAAGCGACTAGAGGCTGTTATTTTTGCAAAAGGAGGATCTACTAAATATTAATGTCACTTTTCTGTTGAGGTGCCCATACTTTTGCACCGGTCAAATTTTGGTTTAATGCATATTGCACATTTTCTGTTAGTACAATAAACCTCATTTCAATCCTGAAATATTACTGTGTCCATCAGTTATTAGATATATCAAATTGAAATAGCTGTTGCAAACACCCAAATATTTAGAACTAAAAATGATTAAGATTAATAGGGGTGCCTAAACTTTTTCATATGACTGTATGTCTTCACTTATGTTTTATGGCTATATGTTCATGCTATTTTTCCATCTGTATTGTATATGTGATAAAACAGGAACTGACAAGTATCTGAGGAGGCATCGGATAACAGTAAGAAATATCATAGGGAAAATGTCAATTACTACACAAGCAGCACTGTTTTTGTCAACTCTTTCTTCTCTGTCTCCTTACATCATGTTGAACATTACAACATTTCCACTGGTGTGATCATTAAGATGCTTGACCACATCAGTCACTAAGCTTTATTGACAATGTAACTACAAGAATATACCAGATCTTGACATTGCTGTAACCAACACAATGATTTACTCTGTCTAATAGCAAAAATTACATTTGGCTTTATTTTTATCTTGTTTTAGTTTGATCTTTTTCAGTCGTAAGTAAACTGTGCTTTTATGTAATATGTTTATTGCAGGTTTTTTTTATTAAACAATATTCCTCTAACTAGGTAGTGTTTACATTCACTGTTGCGCATCCAGTATATATGCTAAAAACATATCTACAGAGCACCATTTAACTAGCTGATGTGAAAAGTATGAAGGTCAGTGAAGCCAATTTGACTTTGAAGCAACTCTAAAGGCATTGCCTAAGCAGCCTCTCCAGTATTCACTCTTTAAGCCACTGTACAGGAATGTGTACTTTGCTATGGAAAGACTGCCAGGTTGTTACCTCCTGAGATGGTCCCTGTGTTGGTATCAGCTGGCCCAACACACCAATAGATGCTGGTGCAAAGCACCAGGGATCAGGCAAGAGAATGGTAGGCCCAGGCAGATGGTTAGGGGAGGTGGCAATGAGTCAGAAGTGAGGAACAAGCAAGTGGACAAGACAGCTGGCAAGGGTTCAGAGGTCAGGTTCTAGCCAAGCATCAGACATAAGTATCGAGCAGAACAAGAACAACAGACAGAAACGTAGCCAGAAACAATCCAAGGGTCAATATACTTTTAGGACAGGCCAGATAACAGACACACCGAATGTGAGTCTAGAGCAATGGTTCCCAAACTTTCTAAAGGTGGAAATCATTTTTGGATCAGAATTTTGCCAGGGACCCACCTCTACTGTATTTAATCACAATTGAAAAATAAATGTACCTATCTATATTCTTATTCAGCTGTAGTCTTCTTTTTATCCTGCCTTTTATTTTATTCTGCCATCAGGAATTCTATCCCATACTGGCAAAATTTGTGAGCCCCATTCTCCCTGATTTATGTTACAGCTTTCTGTCCTGTGCCCCCACACAGCACGCTCCAGAGCAGCCCCACACAGTATAATGCTCCACAGTGGGATGCACACAAGATAATGCTCCACAGTGGCTGGAAGTCTAAGGTTGCTTCATTAGTAGAGATGGACGAACCTCATGAGATCCGTTTAGACAAATAATTGTTTGGTTCGCCTCCTTCCCCCGGAGGTTCATTTCAGTGAATTATTGTACTCTGGGGTTTCCTCAGAACCCAGTTTATAATAAGTGGAGGCCCAGAGGAGATGAGTAAAAATAACAAACACTTATACTCACCTTGCCTCACTTTTGGGCATCCTCGCGGCAACTGGTGGCATACTGCAGTCATCTTTACGCCTCATGATGCCGTCATGTGCTCCAGGTGTCACCGCTGGGTCTCAATGTGTCATAACATCAATGCGCTCATTAAATAGTGTAATAAAAGCATATACTTGAAAGACACTGGCTTAAGACAACAATAACAAAATATATACTGTATAAAAAAAAAAAATCATCTCAGCATCTCCTGCCATCCACTGTCCAGAAATGGAAGCATCAATCACTAAGTGACAAGTAGAGATGAGTGAACCAATTTGTAATGACTCCCAAGCAGTATTCGACCCAAAGTTTTTTTTTTTCTTTTAACAAAACTGAAACCTTTGCAATTTGTCTCATGTGAACTAAAATGGCTACCACAACAGTCATTGCGCATTTAAAATAAAAAAAGAAGGATCACACAGGCTCTGTGACTAAGCTGGCTTCTGACATCACCTGATAATAAGGGGTAGGCTGATAGCTTATAGTGCTGATGTCACAAGCACAATATAAGATGCTGTAAGCAGCAAGGAGAAGAGTCATTTTGTGAATTTGCAAGCTTAGGGAAAATTGTGCTATCATCATCACTGCATTATTCAAATTTCTGCAATTTGCTACTGGGAAAAAAAACATCAAAATTGCAATAGAACTACAGAATAACAGGAGAAGAACTAGTGGAGCATAGTTAGTTAGATTTAATTAATTTTAAGCAGAAAAATCATAGGAGAAGGGGGAGGGAGAAATTCTGTAGTGTGTTGTGATGTCTGTGTGAATGCAGTTTTCACATAAATATTTTCATTGCTGCTGGTGTTGGCAGCAGCAGCTACATGGGGTCATCTCCTGTATGTGAATTTTTTTGTATATTACCAAATGACAAATGGATGGCAAGGTGCAAGATCTGCAAGCAGAAAATTAGCCATTAGCCAAATAAAATTGGCAGGCTAAGTGGGCAAGACCGTCCTCCTTCTCCTCCTCCTCATGATCTTCTTTGAAGGCAGACCACATCCACACCTGTCTGCATCTTCTCCTTCTCCTATATATCTGGGTGGTCTGCAATTGCACCTGGCCAAGTTACTGAAGGTTCATTCGCTGCCAAGCCAGTTAGTGGATTTCACTGTGTTTTGCCAATTGATGGCACGTGCACAGTCTCGATGGAGAATACCTAGGCGCCATTATTTCTCTAGGAAAGCTGTCCCTGCTTGATATTGCCATGTGGGCCTCTCCTTTGATGCGTCCAAGTGGAGAAAGGTGCAAGCCACCATCAGCACCTGGAGCACCAATTATGTGCAGGGACAATAAATAGCTTTCAAGGCCTAATGGATCAATGTTTTTTTTTTTTTCAATTCAAAGTTTTATTGATTTTAGTTTACAAAAAGACATAAAGTACAAAAAAAACAACAACCAGAAGCCACAATAGCAGCTTCAATTCACATACTTTAGACAATGGGAAATCCCCAAGTAGGGGTTGGAGGACTAGAGAAGGAAGGGAAAGGGAAGAATATGTGGAGTAGCAATAGCCCCAATTGTAGGGGGAGAAGAAGAAGGGGGGACAGAAGAATAAGAAAAGGAGAGAGAGAAGAAAAGGAGAAAAAGAGAGAGAGAGAAAAAAAAAAAAAAAAAAAGGGGGATAGTTTATACAACAGTAGCAACCGGATCCAAAAAGGAACCCCAGGGAAGCAAGCAAGTGAGAATGTTTCAGCAGAAGAGCGATGAACCTCACCACGAGGCAATGCCAGGAGATGAGGAGTAGGTCCAAGCTGGTAATCTATCAATTAGCCATGGAGGCCAGAGCCAGTCCATAGAAGTCTACGGGGGGGGGGCACAGGCCCGAGAAGCGCCCGGTAGTCATCGGTACACTGGAATTCCATCCACGAGAACCAGGTCTTATTAAAAATTTCGACAGTGTCATGCAGGAAAGAGGTAAGGCTCTCCACACGCATAATCTCGTTGACCTTTAGAACCCAGAGGGAGAGGGGGGGGCTCAGTTCGTTTCCAGAACTGTGGGATGCATGCTCGAGCCGCGATGATGAGAAATCGAAGCCTAATGGATCAATGTTTTGAGAAGTAGCAGCCCCCATCCATAAACACAGAAAGGCCAGGTGGCAGTACTGACATCAACACATGTGTGCAGGCCCAGGTTCAACACCAATTCAACACAATTCTGTAATTGTCACTCCTTGATTCCGCATGTGCTCCCTTAAAGGGATCATTTACGGTGGCTTTTTCAATTCTTTCTCACTTCACTTTACAAATTCTGTAGTTGCCAGTGACACGCAACACAACAACAACATAATAAAACAAACAACCCCACTATTGCTTCTTACAATACCAACCCAAAAGAGATAATTTTTGGTGGATTTTTTTTCCTGAAAAGTCACTTCTTCTTTATTGCTTTTCAACCAGGCACGCGGCCACAAATTTTTCTTCAAAATAACAAGCCTGTTGCACATACAAGTCCCCAAAACAGGCTAATTTTTAAATAAAGCCATTGCTTTTTGCAATATAACCGCCATGTATGTATAAAAACTACGGGCAAGCACCTTCCCACAAAACAGGCTAATTTTTGGAGTGTTTTATATATTAAAATTCGTAAACGCAAGTGACAGTGCAATGTATGAGTAAACTAGCAGTTTATTTCCACTGCTTACCTTCCTTTTTCCCATAGACATACATGTCACTGTCACTTGACATAGCTTCAGCTGTGTATGCCGTAGGCAACTCTACGCAGGTACACATACAGTACATAGTTACCACAGACATTACATGAAAACATGCATGCATTTGAGACCAGTGCAAGTGTGTTAATCTAAGTCTGACCCAGTGTAGTGTGCTAGTAGGGAATTTCCCAAAGTACGATCACATATTTAAAGGGCCACTGATGTATATTTATAGAATTATGCAAACTACAGTAGAATAGGCATACTTATGGCCTTTATAGCACAATACAGTTGTGCTAAAAAGTTTACATACCACGGCGGATTTTTGTTTTTTGTTGGCCTTTTTTCAGAGAATATGAATGATAACACGAAAACTTTTTCTCCACTCATGGTTAGTGGTTGGTTGAAGCCATTTATTGTCAAACTTCTGTGTTTTCTCTTTTTAAATCATAATGACAACCAAAAACATCAAAATGACCCTGTTCAAAAGTTCACATACCCCAGTTCTTAATACCGTGTATTGCCCCCTCTAACATCAATAACAGCTTGAAGTCTTTTGTGGTAGTCGTTGATTATATTGTTAATCTGTTTTCCCTTAGTCCTAACAGCAGCACAATATGGGGTATTTCTCCCCCTGTGTGTTGTTTAGGACAGGTGGAACTTTTAATTAGCACAAAAATGTGCTTACTAACTAAGAGGGCACGAGAGACCTCCCTCACCTTTGTAAATTATAAAGTAAAAGAAACAAGATTTTAGGGAGGGAAGCCTTGTGCTGCTGATAGGACTAAGGGAAAACAGATTAACAATATAATCAACGATTCCCTTACGTCCTACAGCAGCACAATATGGGGATATAGCAAGTAATTCCCCTAGGGAGGGTTTCCTCACCTTACAACCTCAAGAACTGTCTGGCAAAGGCAGTCGCCTCGGAAGTGCGGACATCCAAACGATAGTGTTTGACGAAAGTCAGCTGGGATGACCAAGAAGCAGCCGCACAAATTTGATCCAGTGGAAGCGAGCGATTCTCAGCCCAAGAAGTCGACACAGCCCTGGTTGAATGGGCTGTACAAAAAACTGGAGGAAGCAACCCTTGAGCAATGAAAGAAATTTTGATTGCCTCCTTAATCCATCTGGACAAGGAGGGTCTGGAAGCTTTAAGACCTCTGTCTTTACCATACATATTGATTAGGAGATTTTCAGCTCTCCTGAAAGATTGTGTCCGCAATAAGTAAATTCGCAGACACCTCACCACATCCAAAGTATGAAGTTTAAACTCCTCTTCTGAGGACGGATCCGGAAGGAAAACAGGCAAAGAAATCAATTGATTATAGTTATTACGTGAAGGAACCTTAGGGATAAAGCCAGGCAAAAACCTAAGGTGGACCCTATCCGAAAAAAATACAATATAAGGTTCTTTGGAGGAGAGCGCCTGTAGCTCTCCTACCCTTTTGGCAGATGTGATGGCTAACAAAAAAGTAGTTTTAAAGGCTAAAAATTTTAGCTCCGTAGCTTCCAGAGGTTCAAAAGGAGGACCACAAAGGCCTGAAAGGACCGTCGCAAGGTCCCATTGGGGAATAGGAGAAGATACCGCAGGTTTCAGCCTCGCCGCTGCTTTAAGGAATCTTGCAACCAGGGAATCCTGGGACAACTGTCTGTTTAAGTGGGCGGATAAAGCCGATACCTGTACCTTTAAAGTAGCAGGGGCAAGGCCCCTGTCCAAGCCATCCTGAAGAAAATCCAAAACATCAGAAGTCAAAGGATTAGAAATATCAACACCTCTTTTGGAGCACCACTCCAAAAAAATCTTAGCCGTCCTCTGGTAATTCCTTTTGGTGGATTCAGCTCTAGCACAGGAAAGCGTCTTCAGGACGGCTTCTGACAGTCCTCTATACATTCGTAGGGACTGGTCAACCTCCAGGCTGTCAGGTTGAATCTCCTCAGATCCTGGCACTTCAGTGATCCTTGGGAAACCAGGTTCTGGGTGGGGGGAAGCCTCCAATATATCCCTCGACTCATCACCATGAGCTGGGAAAACCAAGCTCTTTTTGGCCAGAATGGAATGATGGCTATTACAGAGGCTTGGTCCTGTCTTATTTTCATCAATACTCTGGGTATCATAGGAATTGGAGGGAAAATGTATGACAGCCTGGACCTCCAAGGGATGGACAGGGCATCCACTGCCAAGGGATTGTCCTCCTGGTACAGGGAACAGAACGTCTCCACCTTGGCATTGAGTCGGGTTGCCATGAGGTCTATCACCGGTAGACCGTATTTCAGGGTAATCTGATGAAACACTTCTGGATTGAGTGACCATTCTCCTGATACGGCACAACCCCGACTCAACCGATCCGCTACTGAGTTCAGGGAGCCCTTGATGAGAACCGCGGATAGATGGGTCAGATTTTTCTCTGCCCAGGAAAAAATCAGATCTGCCTCCCTGAGGAGGGATGATGATCTGGTGCCTCCCTGTCTGTTCACATATAATACCGTCGTCATGTTGTCCGAGCGAATCCTGACTGCTCTTCCCTTGAGAAGAGGAGAGAAATGGAGTAAGGCACGGTACACAGCTCTGAGCTCCTTCCAGTTGGACGACGTCCTTCCTTCTGGAGCGCTCCAGACTCCCTTTATGGAGTTTCCATCCAGATGGGCTCCCCATCTCGTAAGGGATGCATCTGTAGTCAACAGGGTCCAACGAGGTTGGACCGTGGACCTTCCGTCCTTGAGGTGTAACCACCCACTGAGAGAAAGACGGGTCCTGGGGGAGAGTCGAATCCTCCTGTTGAGACCGGACAGAGAGCGATCCCAAATTCCTAGGATTTCCATCTGAAGAGGACGTAGATGCCATAAGGCCCAAGGAACCGCCATGATGGCAGATGACATCAGACCTAGGATTTTCATCAAAGTTCTGATGGACGCTCTCGGCCTCCTGAAAAGTTGCCGAACCGCTGTAATTAATTTCTCTTTCCTTGCAGTCGCCAAGGAGATTTCCAGCCGGTCTGAATCTAGGAAGTAACCAAGAAACTTCCTTTTGGTTGAGGGGACGACTTCTGACTTCTCCCAATTTATGAGCCATCCCAGGCTTTGAAGCAGGGATATGGCAATCTGTAAATGCTGGAGCAGAACAGACACTGACTGGGCTTTTATCAGCCAGTCGTCCAAATAAGGGACCACAAAGAGTCCCTGAAGCCTGAGGGCGGCTACTATGGGAGCTACCACCTTGGTAAAGGTGTGGGGAGCCGAGGAGATCCCGAAAGGGAGGGCCGAGAACTGATAATGCTTCCTGTGGCCGGAAACTATAACCGCAATCCTTAGGAACTTCCTGTGCGGAGGGTAAATTGGCACGTGCAAATAAGCGTCCTTCAGATCTAGGGTGACAAAAACGTCGCCCTGGAGAAGAAAAGAAGAAACTGAGCTTATGGTTTCCATGCGGAACCGTTTTTTTCTGATGAAACGGTTTAGATACCTCAGATCTATAATCATCCTCCATCTGCCTGCTGGCTTTGGAACTAGAAAAACGGGGGAATAAACCCCCAAACCTTCTTCTAGAGAAGGAACTTCTTCTAGAGCTCCTTTGCGGATATACTCTTGAATGGAGCGTTCCAAAATACCTTGCTGAGACGAGGGAAGACGGCGAGTTAAGACGAACCGATCTCGGGGAGGACAGAGAAATTCGATTGCATAACCTCGCTGAATTAACTGTAAGACCCAAGGGTCCTGAATTTTTTCCCCGCCAAGCGCTGAGAAAAAGGGAGAGACGAACCCCGACAGGAATTTCGGCCACAGGAAGACAGCTTCTCATGTCAGAAACTGGGCTTCCTTCTATCTTCGATTTTGGGAAATCTCCGTCCAGAGCCTCTAGAATAATACCTAGAGCCCCTCCGGGACTGCTGACCACGTCGAGGTGAAAAACCTCTGCCGCGGCCAGGGCCAAATCTGCCCCTAAAAGACTGAGGCAAAGTCTTGCCTTTTTTATCAGCCAAGCCTTCTAAAATTTCATCCAGGCTACTGCCAAAGACTCTTCCTGGCTCAAATGGTAAGGCACAAAGGTTATACTTGGAGATAAAATCAGCTCTCCAAGGTTTTAACCATAAGGGTCTCCTCGCCGCCGTGGAAAGCGCCAAGGACTTTGACGCCAGCCTTAATTGATAATGGGAGGCCTCAGCTAGGAATTCTGCCGCCAAAGAAGTCGAAGTTAAGAAGGAAAGTAACTCGTCTCTGGAGACACCAGAATCGATGTCCCTCTCAAGCTGGAGCAAATCAGCCCGTAGTTTGGCTGAAACTTCACATGACGCAACAGCGACAGAGGTCTGAGCAGAGGCCGCTGAGTAGGCCTTCTTGAGAGTACTCTCCATGCGTCTGTCCATAGGATCCTGCAGATTTGCTCCATCCTCAGATGGTACTAGAGTGCGGCGAGATAGCTTGGCTACCGCTATATCCACCTTAGGGGGAGGACCCCACTGATCCAGTTGAGACTCTGTGATGGGGAACAAGGCCTTAAACCTACCAGTAGTTATAAAGGGTTTCTCCGGAAATTTCCACTCTGAAGACATTAACTTTCTTAATGTCTCGTCCACTTGGAAGACCCTAGGCCCTCTATAGGTGGACGTGGAGGCTTCCCCATCAACATCACGGTCTTTAGACCGGATGGACTTCAGCAGCCTATTGACTTTCTCGAGTGGGAAGAGAGGTCTGCTGGTATCTTCAGCGGAGTCATCAGAAGATAAAGTTTCATCCACAACCTGAGACCCGCAAGAGAGGATGTTTTTCAAGACATGGTCTCTTGGCGATCTGGGAGATAGAATTCCGGATCTCCTTGAGAGAGTCCTCCATGTATTCTTTCACCCATGTCACAACCTCACGTATGGATGGCTCCTCAGAAGGGGGGCCACGACACTGCCGACAGCGGGTGAATTCATAGCCGTCAGGCAAGGGAGTCTTACAATCTAAACAGGTTAAATGTTTACACTTGGAGGATTTCTTCCTCCTAAAATCTCCATCACCAGAGGCGGAAGCAGAAGAAGACATCTAAAAAGACCACAAAAAGTCACAGACAATAACAATACCAATATTACAAACCGCAACCAGAACCAGAAAGAGAGGGGTACCTTAAGGAGGTCGGTCGTCGCAAAAAATGTAGCAACAGCACACACAATAGTCAAATAGGGTAATCTCTGAATCACAGAGGAGAATTCTACTCCTTAGCAATAGGAGAGCCAGAAAATCACAGCCCGACCGAAATGGACTATGTGACATTTTAAAGGCAACCATAAGTGGAGGCGGAGCCAAACACAAAACTAATCCACAATGAAAAAATTCATAGGAAATCATGCAGCAAGGCCAGCGATATGAATCGACCATTCATATAATATATGAACAAGAATAAATAAATATTACTTACCTTCCTGAGATTTATAGCACCAAAACGGGTCAAATGCCATAATGAAACATAGAGGAGCAAAAGCCTAAGTCAGAGGCTCAAACAACAAGCAGCAAAAATCAATTCTATATTTTGCCTTTAAATTTTAAATTTCCAAACTTACCGCACTTTTTCCGAGAACCGGAAGTAGGCGTGAAGGAGTCCGGGGAAATCCGTCCGCACGGGAACCCGGACACAGAGAAGGGTTCCGGCCGTCGCGAAGTCCGACGTACCCTCCGGGTGGGCCGAAGCCTACCGCCGGCCGAAGAATTACCGACAGAAGCGCTGAGAAGAAGGAACGCAGGCCGGCAACAGAAGGAAACGACCATCTCAAGGTAAGAAAAAACCCCTTAACTCTAGAGAGGTCACAAGAGACCTCCTCCACCTGTCCCACACAGGACAGAAAAAAACACAGGTGAGGGAGGTCTCTCGTGCCCTCTTATAGGGCAGGTTAGTAAGCACATTTTTGTGCTAATTAAAAGTTCCACCTGTCCTAAACAACACACAGGGGGAGAAATACCCCATATTGTGCTGCTGTAGGATGTACGGGAATTGTGGATGAGGCTCTTTATTTTCTCAGATGGTAAAACTGCCCATTCTTCTTGGTAAAAAGTCTCCAGTTCCTGTAAATTCCTGGGCTGTCTTGCATGTACTGCACGCTTGAGATCTCCCCAGAGTGGCTCAATGATATTGAGGTCAGGAGACTGAGATGGCCACTCCAGAACCTTCACTTTCTTCTGCTGTAGCTAATGACAGGTCGACTTGGCCTTGTGTTTTGGATCGTTGTCATGTTGTAACGTCCAAGTATGTCCCATGCGCAGCTTCCTGGCTGATGATTGCAAATTTGCCTCCAGTATTTTCTGATAACGTGCTACATTCATCTTTCCTTCAACTTTGACCAAGTTTCCTGTGCCTTTGAAGCTCACACATCCCCACATCATCAGTGATCCACCTCCGTGCTTTACAGTAGGAATGGTGTTCCTTTCATCATAGGTCTTGTTGACACCTCTCCAAATGTAATGTTTATGGTTGTGGCCAAAAAGTTTGATTTTTGTCTCATCACTCCAAATTGTACAATTGTATACCCAGTACGCATACAAGAAAAAAAAATCTATATACATTTATAGTTATAGGCATAAAGTTCAATGCTGCTACATCATTAGGGTCCAGATCTGGCACACATTGCACTCACTAACTTAGGTGGACACCTACCATAAAAAATACAGGGCGTACTCCAGCCATTATCCAATGGCGGGTCTACCATAAGTCCTAATTCAATGTCAATAAGGTTTCAGTACATATCAAAACCCAGTCATACACGATATATCATGATGTGTTCATCAAAGAGATATAACAACCTATATTAACAATGTCATAACAATCTTGACCCATCCCGCTGGTTACCAAATATTAAACTTGTCCTTGTCATGTGATGCACACACAGGTGCAGTACACGGATTGCTACACATCAAAATGACAGTTTCCTCTTACCATATATGTGTAAAATATTAGTTCATAAGAAAATTAGTATTTTTTTTGAGTCAGACATAATTTTTACAATTGGTATTACAGTATGTTAACCATTGAGAAAGAATATCGGCTTGTAATCTTCACACAAATCTGGACTCAGACATTATTTTCATGTATAATTATCAGACGCCTTCAAATTCTGAAATCAGAAATTTCACACATATTGTAATTATTTTGCAATTCACATGAATTAATTACATACACCTAATTATACGTACACGTTATATATGACTCATGGTCTGTTGAATGTACTGCTGTGAAGAAAACACAGCTGTCTCTAACCATTCACTTTAATAACTATTGACATACATAATGTCCAGTCCTAATTCTATATTTTTCTTCTATTGTTTCTGACCATCAATAATAAAATGTAAAATATGCCATTAGCTTCCATAGGTGCTCCAATCTTATATAAATATAATTTCTGATGTGCAGGTATAATTCTTGAAAATCCATGTGGGTTGGAGCCAGGGCCATTTTAATATATTAGGAGGCCCTATTTAAACTTTTTTAAGTGGGGCCCCCATAACTTAATTTCCCCATAACTAGCCCCCTCAACCACCACACGACCCCTTCCCCCCCAAAGAATACTTACCTAACCGCATTCCCACAGACCTGCAGGCTCCGGCTGTAATGATGTCTGCGGTTCAGTGCTCATTGCGCTTTCCTGCTGCGGACATCATCGGCCGAAGGATGAATAATGGAACACGGAGCTGATAGCTGCACGATCCTCTATTGTATTCAACCTCTATCTGTGTGCTAAGGACACGGATACAATGGAAATCACTGCCTGCTGCCCGAAACAGTGGGACAGCACCCAAAAAGTGGGACTATCACGCTCGATCCGGAGCAGTTGAGGGGGGCCCTTGCTATCATTGATGCGGCTACACCATTGGCCCTATGGTTAAAGCAGCCTTGATAGGAGCAGTTCAAGACTGCATGTAGGATGTGTATTGTATTCTGCCAGAAATTATGCATACATGGTGGACCAGCCAGTAAACAGACTGTGACCAGAATTATGTCACCTTCATAGACATTTTGAAGTAGAGTCATCAATATTGTAGATTGTAGATATGGTATGGTATGGTAGACATAGTAGATACAGAACATTTGATTATAAAATTATTCACCTTTTTTCTGATTCTCTGTTCTTCACATATTTATAGGGTATGCCCATCTTTTGTTTTACTACTGTAATGCATCGTGCATAGTTATGCATGGTGCTTTCTGATTGCTGCAGGCTTGGCTGAAGGGGTTAACAGTGTCAAGTTGAAGGAGGCCTTACCTGCATTTTATCAATACATACACGTTCAGTAAATGTACCATGGAATCTTTTACTTTTTATGATACAAAATGTATTGTATTTTGTGCTACCTATTATCTGTGGAAACTGGGAAGACGTTTGGTTACATACAGTGGTGGGAATTTATCAAGACTCGCACTTCCTATACCAGTCTTAATTCATTTCCCTGCTGCTGCAAGATATGCCAAGATGAACTATTAAAACTCCTGTTTTTCTAAAAAGTGGTGAGCAATCTGGAAAATGGAGACAGTGGAGCATTTTTGGTGCAAAGGGTTGTGTTCACCACTTTTGCGCCAAACTGGTGTGCCTATTTTAGTAAATTCTCCCCCCCCCCCCCAGTTGGATTTGCCTTTATTGATGGAACTTTTTAAAGATCTGTCAATCAAGGTAAGAATTCATAGAAACTTCAGGGCAGCACCTACCTGTGTGGCCAACATCCCTTGTCTTGGCTTGCCTTGCCTGAGCAACAAGATTCCTTAGTTTAAAGAAAAAAAAAATATTTGTGAAGGTGTTTTGTTCACTCTTTTAGATTCAGCATGGACAGTTTCTTGACTCTCTTTGGGTTGTTGCCTGCTCTGTATCTCTAATGTTGTATCAGCTATAGTGATTTAGTCGACTCCACTTTCATTTATTGATTCTGATATTTTACTTCCTAAATACCATCTTTAAACTGTCAGAAGCTGCATGTCATTGGAAACTACTTTGGGGGCATGGCCTGGGGATTCCCTGCACAAAATCCATACCTCTGTGAGGGGTGAAATGAAGATTGCAAAATCCCTTAGACTTTTCCTTGGTTAAGCCTGTTTAGCCATAAGGCATATCAAAAAGTAGTACAGAGGGTCCGTGCTCCTGTCTTATTATTATTATTCTGACAACTTTAAATAGTGTAAGCAAATAATAACCAGTGATTGCCAAATAAATGTGTTATTAATTGATATTATGACTGGGTATAATAATGAATGTTTTCATCATTACAATATTTTACATATTCTTATTACATTTTATGTGTAACAATGAGAAAAACATTTGTGTTTATAGTACATTACAAACCAGAACCTCAAAAAAGGAAAACATTTCAAAACATGGCTAAGTATGGGCTGTATTGCACAAGCTCCAGGTTGCAAGGAAATGTAATTTCTTTGGGGCCTTATTGAATTTCCAATAGCATGTTCCATCACCTGTCCTATTGCAGAGTACTCTATTCTCATATACTGTAGAAGTACTGTTGTGCCCAGAAAGTCCTAGGCTAAGTTGTTCCTCTGCGGACTTTCTGTTTCCATTATACCTATGCAGTAGACCACAATTATGAAGCGTTGTAGACACTTTTATGACTTGTACAACAAAGTGGTGAGGATTTGTATCAGGGTTGTGGCATTTTGTAAAAGGGGGTGTGACCTACAGTGGGGAAAAAAAGTATTTAGTCAGCCACCACTGCTCTAGAGGAGATCTGCATGGAGGAATGGACCAACATACCAGCAACAGTGTGTGCCAACCTTGTGAAGACTTACAGAAAACGTTTGACCTCTGTCATTGCCAACAAAGGATATATAACAAAGTATTGAGATGAACTTTTGTTATTGACCAAATACTAATTTTCCACCATAATTTGCAAATAAATTCTTTAAAAATCAGACAATGTGATTTTCTAGATTTGTTTTCTCATTTTGTCTCTCATAGTTGAGGTCTACCTATGATGTCAATTACAGGCCTCTCTCATCTTTTTAAGTGGGAGAACTTGCCCAATTGGTGGCTGACTAAATACTTTTTTTCCCCACTGTACCTCAAAGTGGATGGTGCACTGATTCAGGAATCCATGATAGGACTTAGAACTTTCATTATAATTAAAAGACAGTGCCAGCTGGATACTAAAACTACTGTAGTGTGAACTGGGTGCTAGTTGATGAACAGGCTGAGAAACAGGTTGAGGAGTTTCTGGTAGGAGTCTAACCATGTTATCCAGATGAATTGGTAGGTTTTTGGCCCCCTTCAAGTACAGCCACTAGGTGACTTCCAGCTGCATTATGTACTGAAGTGGTGTTACTCAAACACTAGGTGAGCCCAGGGGGATGACTTGGGACACGGTATCATATCAACCAAAATTCATCTTCGTTTAATTTGTTTTGCAGTCGCCCATTCATAGATTGGCCACTCCTGAGAAATATACCCCTCTCATCATGTCAATACATACATTACATGCTCCTCAGCATTTGGCTGGTTCATGGGCCATCAATTTTTGACCTTGCGGCTGGCGTCATCAATCCTGTTCTTTCAGGGTTTCTTCCAGGTAGGTTAGCCATGGCTCCATGGTACCCTCCCATGGAAGGATCTCCTTTGCAAGAAAAGCCCCCAGCATGGGAGCCATTAACAGAACTTCAGACTGTTTCTCCCACTTCCGAATGATTGCCTTGTAGATAAACTTCAAGGGATGGGACTCCAGTTGCTCCCATAGTGTCCATTTCAGGGAGGGCTCCTGCAGTTCCATGACAAAATGGTCCCACAGTACACTTTTGGTGTCATTGGCCAACTTAATGTTCATCCCAGCCTTTCACTGTAGTGTAGTGAGCAGTTCCTGGGGGCTTTTGGAATACTGTGCATCTTTTGTGGTATGCCCTTGGGTTGAATACATCCCGTATTTTACCTCCAATACAACCAATCTTCTTCAGCTCCCCTTTCAACATGTTTAGTGTGAGTTCATCCCTCTGCAAAAAGATAGCAAAACTAACCCCCAAAATTTTTTTAAATATTGTGATAACTTGGGGGAATTAAACTCAAAATGGCGGCTTCTCCTGGTCCGGACAGCGGTGGTTCATGGTACTGGGCGCCGGAAAGATAGCTTTCAGACAGTCCAAGTGTAAATAAAAGTGGCTTTATTCAGCTCAACTGCAACATAACAAAACAACAAACAAACCTATGCCACAGTTAGGGCCTAACTCACTCCTTGAGCCCCTAACTGTCCTGACTGTTACTCAGCTCTAGCAACAGTTCTCTGTGGACACCAGCCCTCTGGGACAGAGCCTATCTGTCTGTCCTAGCTGGTCCACTCCTTCCTGCTTCCTGCAGGATGCTCCAGCCCCTCTGGAGTTACGTGCCACCACCCAAAGGCGTGGCTGAGAGCCTTTTCTGGTCTGGCCTGGGTCGCTCAATAGCCCCCCCTGGCTCACATACTTACATACCCTCCCCCTCAGCTCACTACCCATGGGGTGAGTTACAATGGGACGAGACATCCTATGATGAAGTCCCTCTTCAACCATGTATGCCTGTCCATTGTCTCTCCAGAAGTCCCAATCTGGCGATCTTTTCTTCCAAATTCCGCTCCATCGAGTTTTCCGTCTTCTCATCACTTTCGATGCTACGCCAAGATCCTGGCCATTCTGTGCAAAGGCAAGTTTTCCTTCATCACCTTCACAATTCGTCATACAGGGGATCACATCATTTTCATCACATCTCTCGCCATAGTCTTCAGCCATCCCATTGCATGACTTTGATCCCTTTAGTGAATAGCCGTAAAAACCTTCATCTTCACCTATCATGAATTCACAGGAGCTCAGAGACCAACTAACACGTACTTCATGCACATCAATGTCTTTAGAGTATAACTGCATCACGGGAACTTTTTCCGTAACCTTCATCTCAAAGCAAACTTTGCCATCACCATCAAGGCTTAGAAGTTTAGGAGACATAGGCTGCTTGCTCTCCTCTTTGTTTGAGATACGCAATCTCTGTACTGCAATATCTTCTCCTTCTACATGAGGGCCATACCGTACACCCTCACATAATAGATCACGCTGAACTACATTTTCTGGTATGTCTTTAACAACTGTCACATCATTGGTGACATGTAACCATCTCTTTCTTCCTGACTCCTCCTTCACAGACAACATGGAGTCATTATTCACCGTTTGTCCACCAGACATTTGGCTAGAGACAGGCACAGCAACACCGTTATCCACAATGGCTTCAGACACTTTAGTTGTTGGAACAACATATGCGTGGTCAGTCTTCTTACGGACTCTTGTTCCACACTTTTGGTGACCCTTCACCGTATTTATCATCTCACAGCCCTCTAGGCTTTGGACCTCATTGGTTTGAGGCTGGACCCACTCTGTCACAGGCAGTGTGTGACCAATCACAGTTTCTTCTTCTGTTGGACCTTCTTTGGCCTCCTCACATTTTGCAGGAAGTCCACCTTTAGCAGCATCTTCCTGGGGTACTATACCCTCTACTTGACGTTTTACCGAGTTTCATCATAATCTGATCATTGGTATCAACATCCGTGGACAGGTCACTCATGTCTGTCTGACTTAATGATTCTCCTTTCTCTGCCTCTATGCTGGCAGATTTTTCCAATTCTAACGCCTTCTGTAGCGCACAAATCTCTGATTCCAGCTCCAGAACTTTCTTCACTGCGACATTTTTCTGTGCCGCTTCCATCTCAGTCTTTACTAGTGCACCTTGCAGCTCTGATTCTTTAGATGTTAACAGGCTCTGCAGCGAATCCTTCTCAGCTTCTAGTGCTGACAGCTTTGAAGATAGGGCAGATGCCGACTGTTCAGTATTGGATAGAGACTGCTGCAATCGATCCAATTCTTCTCTTTTAGATTCCACTTCGGTTTTTAACTGTTCAATCTGAACAGTGCACTCTTCCAACTTTATTTCTGACTTGCGCTTCACTTGATCCATCTGAAACTCCAGCTGTTTCTTGATTTCCTCCTGCTTGTTCACTTGCACCTTTAATTTAGAAACAAGCATTTTTAGATCTACAATCTCAGCAGATAAATTAGACAGGTTTCCTTCAAACTGAATCCTCATCTCTTCTGTCTGGAGGTCCAATTCTCTCTTGGCCTTTTCCAGCATCTCATAAGCATTAGCTTTGTTCTCATACAATATCTGCACAGATTCCAGGTTTGTCTCAACTTTATCCTTGGAGCTAAGCAAATCCTCCATTTTTTTGTTCATATCAGTCGCCTGAGCCTGTAGTCTGTTTGCCTTGTCTAGCAGCTCTGCTTGAAACCTGTCCCCTTCTGTGACTTTTAGTTGCATCACTTGAAGTTGAATCTCTACCTTTTTGTGACTCTCCTGCAAGGTTTGCACTTTCTGAGCATGGACAGACGACATCTCCATCAAATCTTTGTCTTTATTTTGCACCAAAACAGACAAGTTCTCATTATCTTCACAAGATCCTGACAGCGTCCTCTCCAGGCTATATATTCTAGCTTTGAGTTCCCTTTCTCTTTGTTCCAGAACTCCAGCTTTACTTCGCCATTCATGGATTTCACCATTTAGGCGAACCTGATGCAAGTTTTGCTCTGACTGCAATGTCTGCACCACAGATTCTAAATCACTCTCTCGGTCAGACACATACTTCCTCAGCTCGGCAATTTCATTTTCTTTGTCAGCTAAGGCAGCCGAAAGGTTTACATACATCCTGACTTGGTCATCCAGACATTCTGACTGACTCTGCAAAAATTAACTTCTCTCATATTTAGCAGTTTCAAGGTCATCTCTTAATTTTTCAATGACACTCTCTTTGGCAATGGAGTCTTTAACATGCTGCTCCTTTAAATCCTGCAATTGCTTCTCAAGCACTTGCTTTTGCTCTACACTCTGTATAACTTCATTAGATAGAGCACATTTCATTTCTGCAAATTCCTTGTTAGTGACACAGTCCATTCCAGGCAAACCCAGTACCACATTTTCACAATGACTAGGATATAACCTCTTCATAGAGTCAAGCTCTGCCTTTAACTTAAGGTTCTCTCTTTCTGATACCAAAAGTTGCCATTTCCAATCAGATATTTCATTCTCATACATGAACCTGATGGTTTTATTCTCATCTTGAAGCTGCTGCACCCTAATATTTTCATCTTTGGCGCGTTCATGCACTCCAGTATGAGACACACACTCAGCAGGGACATATTCCATCATAGAACAGAGGTGCTTTAGAAAAATTGAGTCACCATCATGCAACCCTTTATCTTTACTTGCACTCCACCTGATCTGCTCCGGGTTTTGTGTCTCTCTGCATTCAGATTGCTGCACTAATAAACCTGTGCATAACTGCTCTGCTTTATTACAAGCTGAAATTCTCTTTTTCTTGCCCATGGTTTACTAGCAAGATTACACAATATTCCACAGCAACCTTGAGTTCAACCAGCAGCAACTTTTTGCTATCTTCTGCAGTCACATGTATTCAAACAGTTAACTTATGTGGCACTACAACAACCAGCATTTTCTTCTGTCTTCCACAGAAAACACCAACATGGCACCATAGCCTTTCACATAGACTGTTTATGTGGCACTACAACAACCAGCATTTTCTTCTGTCTTCCACAGAAAACATCAACATGGCACCATAGCCTTTCACATAGACTGTTTGCAATATCCATCTTCTATACACATTGCTTACTTTCTTGCCATCAGCAAACATTTCACAGACTTCTGTGCCACAGTATACACAAAGTCCATTCCCTGGATTCCTCATCCAGAGTTTTTACTTTCACATTGCTATGTTGCAATTCACTCACCCCTCCCTGGGTTTCTTCAGTTGAAATCACAGATTTCTTCCAGCTGTAGGCCACAATGCACACTTAGCAGTACTGCAGTCACCAAACACTTGTCTTCCAGGACTTGCGTGGATCTCTTTATGCGCGCTTTATCCACCATATGTGATAACTTGGGGGAATTAAACTCAAAATGGCAGCTTCTCCTGGTCCGGACAGCGGTGGTTCATGGTACTGGGTGCCGGAAAGATAGCTTTCAGACAGTCCAAGTGTAAATAAAAGTGGCTTTATTCAGCTCAACTGCAACATAACAAAACAACAAACAAACCTATGCCACAGTTAGGGCCTAACTCACTCCTTGAGCCCCTAACTTTCCTGACTGTTACTCAGCTCTAGCAACAGTCCTCTGTGGACACCAGCCCTCTGGGACAGAGCCTATCTGTCTGTCCTAGCTGGTCCACTCCTTCCTGCTTCCTGCAGGATGCTCCAGCCCCTCTGGAGTTACGTGCCACCACCCAAAGGCGTGGCTGAGAGCCTTTTCTGGTCTGGCCTGGGTCGCTCAACAGCCCCCCCTGGCTCACATACTTACAATATATAAATGAAAAAAAAAAAAACCTAAATAATGGTAATAGAGATTTGGTCACCAGGGATCAAAAAAAACAGAGCTATTAAATGTTCTTTAGCTCTGTGTATAGAGAGGAACAGGGTGTAGTTTATGTAGGTGTCACCAATGCTGGTAATACATCAACCAATATACTAAACTGGATAAACATAGAAATGGTCCAAGACAAGCTAAACAAAATAAACATGAGCAAGGCTCCGATGGATTACACCCACGAGTATTTAAAGAACTCAGTCCAGTCATTGCTGTACACATATTCTTAATTTTTAGTGATTCTCTAGTGACTGGTACAGTACCAAGGGACTGGTGAAGGCTAATGTGGTACCTAAATGGGCACTAGGTCTTCCCCATGTAACTACAGACCAGAGAGTTTAACATCCATGTGACTGTACTGTACATATTATAAGTGACACACAGCGTGGTTTTACTAAGGACAGAAGTTATCAGACTAACCTGATTTGCTTTTATGAAGAGGTGAGTAGACGTCTGGACAGAGGGGAAGCTGTGGATATAGTGTTCCTGGACTTTGCAAAGGCTTTTAACACTGTCCCTCACAGATGTATAATGAGTAAAATCAGGTCCTTTGGCTTAGAAAATATTGTTTGTAATTGGATTGAAAACTGATTAAAGTATTCTATACAGAGAGTTGTGGTCAATGACTGCAGCTCAGACTGGTCCTTTGTTATAAATGCTGTATGCCAGAGTTCAATGCTGTGTCGACATTTATTTAAATTATTTATTAATTATATAGAAGATGGGATTAATAACATTGGACTATTAATGCCGACTTGGACAGACTGAGTGTTTGGGCATCCACATGGCAAATGACGTTTAATGTGGATAAATGTAAAGTTATGCATCTGGGTAATAATAATCTGCATGTGACATATGTCCTAGGGGGAGTAAAGTCTTTAGAGACAAGTGCGTCTCCTGTGGTTCTCCCTCTTCTGCAGGGCTTTCCGCGCTAGCCTGTATTGGTTTGCCTCACTGGAAGCTCCTCTGTTGTCTTCTCTATTGCAGGTACGTCAACTGCTAGGCCTAATAAATCGTTTGCTGGCTCCTCCTGATCGACTTTTCTTGCCTTCTTCCCCACTAGTGGTGGTACTGCCATCATGGTACATCCACATGAATGCTAAGACTCATGGATTCCAATCAAAACATTGCCCAGAGCATCACAATTTGGCCTTTATCACTTAGTCACTTAGATCCTTATACAGTGCTGGCCAAAAGTATTGGCACCCCTGCAATTCTGTCAGATAATACTCAATTTCTTCCAGAAAATGATTGCAATAACAAATGCTTTGGTAATAATATCTTCATTTAATTTGTCTTCAATGGAAAACCACAAAAAGAATTGTCAAAAAGCCAAATTAGATATAATTCCACACCAAACATAAAAAAGGGGGTGGACAAAAGTATTGGCACCCTTTGAAAAATCATGTGATGCTTCTCTAATTTGTGTAATTAACAGCACCTGTTACTTACCTGTGGCACATAACAGGCGGTGGCAATAACTAAATCACACTTGCAGCCAGTTGAAATGGATTAAAGTTGACTCAACCTCTGTCCCGTGTCCTTGTGTGTACCACATTGAGCATGGAGAAAAGAAAGAAGACCAAAGAACTGTCTGAGGACTTGAGAACAAAATTGTGAGGAAGCATGAGCAATCTCAATGCTACAAGTCCATCTCCAAAGACCTGAATGTTCCTGTGTCTACCGTGCGCAGTGTCATCAAAGAAGTTTAAAGCCCATGGCACTGTGGCTAACCTCCCTAGATGTGGAAAGAAAAGAAAAATGGACGAGAGATTTCAACGGAAGATTGTGCGGATGGTGGCTAAAGAACCTCGACTAACATCCAAACAAGTTCTTGCTGCCCTGCAGTCCGAGGGTACAACAGTGTCAACCCGTACTATCCGTTGGCGTCTGAATGAAAAGGGACTCTATGGTAGGATACCCAGGAAGACCCCACTTCTGACCCAGAGACATAAAAAAGCCAGGCTGGAGTTTGCCAAAACTTACCTGAGAAAGCCAAAAACTTTTTGGAAGAATGTTCTCTGGTCAGATGAGACAAAAGTAGAGCTTTTTGGGAAAAGGCATCAACATAGAGTTTACAGGAAAAAAAAAGAGGCCTTCAAAGAAAAGACCACGGTCCCTACAGTCAAACATGGCGGAGGTTCCCTGATGTTTTGGGGTTGCCTTGCTGCCTCTGGCACTGGACTGCTTGACCATGTGCATGGCATTATGAAGTCTGAAGACTACCAACAAATTTTGCAGCATAATGTAGGGCCCAGTGTGAGAAAGCTGGGTCTCCCTCAGAGGTCATGGGTCTTCCAGCAGGACAATGACCCAAAACACACTTCAAAAAGCACTAGAAAATGGTTTGAGAGAAAGCACTGGAGACTTCTAAAGTGGCCAGCAATGAGTCCAGACCTGAATCCCATAGAACACCTGTGGAGAGATCTCAAAATGGCAGTTTGGAGAAGGCACCCTTCAAATCTCAGGGTCCTGGAGAAATTTGCCAAAGAAGAATGGTCTAAAATTCCAGCAGAGCATTGTAAGAAACTCATTGATGGTTACCGGAAGCGGTTGTTCGCAGTTATTTTGTCTAAAGGTTGTGCTACCAAGTATTAGGCTGAGGGTGCCAATACTTTTGTCCGGCCCATTTTTGGAGTTCTGTGTAAAATGATCAATGATTTGACTTTTTTTTTCATTTTCTTTTGTGTTTTTTCATTGCAAGCAAAATAAATGAAGATATTATTACCAAAGCATTTGTGATTGCAATCATTTTCTGGAAGAAATTGAGTATAATCTGACAGAATTGCAGGGGTGCCAATACTTTTGGCCAGCACTGTATCAACCTGACACTTTACAGGTGCCATTGTTACAAAATAATCAATGATTTTCACTTCACCTATCACTAGTATTTGAGATGGTTGATCAGTGAATATGCCACATCAATGTTTAATATTGATAAGACTATATTTACACCGGTGTTATAACCTTTCACACTCCAAAGTATCTCATCACTTTTGATGGCAAAATTAGCTAAGCATGCAGGACAATGCATGTTGTCAAATGATTGAAACCTCAACAGAACCCTTTGGTTCTTTATATACCATAAGGTAGCAACCACTGCTTTGATCCGCCATACAATGCTGCTTGCAAAGTGTCATGCCATGTAAGTCATTTATAATTGCTTGACCTTCATACCTAGCACAACATTTAACTGGATTAGCCAAGACTGCACTGTGTGATATTTGTACAGTACACAAAGTGGAAGGCTCCGTACACTATGCAATGGCCATGTGGTGCAATTGCAGCTTTGGTCCTATTCATTTCACTTATTTACAATGTACACAAATTGATCCGTTATAGTCTTCCAAGGCACATCTGGATATAGCTACGCAATCTATGTCAAAATGACAGAATCTGTCATATTAGCATATTTCCCACAGTCTTATGTATCATTAACAAATGATTATTTCCAGAATTACATCTCAATTGTCTCTCTGTACAATATTATTCCACAGCTTGAAAAAGGGAAATATATTTCTAGTGTAAATAATGCTGTACAAAAAGCCAAGCTGTATTATTGTATTAACATTGTGAGTGACTCACAGAGGCTGTTTGGCTTCATAATTTATTTTTCTTTGAGGGAGTCTAGGGTCACAGGAACACACAACTGTTTCTGCATCTAAAGGGAAATCATTTTCAAAACAGGAGGAAACAGAAGGAGAGTGCCCAAATCCCGTTAAAAATTATGGGGCTTTGTGTACCTCCCTCCCACACAGCACTTTATAAAGGTACCCCCCTATGGATTTCATCAAAAGAATACAATCTTGAAAAGGAAAGATTTATTTTTTTGATTGCTTGCAGTTAAATGTAAAACGCATTGAACTACTCAGTTTTCAATTCCATGAGAATTTAATTGAAAGTACCCAGAGCTGTATGCACAATGCTTTTATTTCATTTGCTTCTCGATTTCGCCTTCTTCCCTATTGTTTTTCTGTCACACTTTTCTACAAGCTGTTCAGGTTTCCACCACTTAACTCTAGTTAAACCTCATTTGTGGTTAGATTTGTTTTTCTTCATAAGGCACCATTCTCAGAAGAATCGTTGTGTTAGCTCAATGCTTCAGCATCATTCTGTGCAAAAGACATGCAGCCTTTTGGTCCAGCCATTAGCCAATTTACATGCAAAAATGCTGGTGTTTCATTACTAGAAACAGAACAATTGCTTTTATAAAAAAGAAAGCAGAATAAAATACAATGGTGCAGACTTATTATGCCTTGGACACCACTTTTCTGGTGTACAAGGCATAAAAAGTCGCAAATATTTTGCTTAGATCAGGCTTGGGACTTTTTCTTTTTTTGTGCTGCCCTCGCCACTTTCACGAAAAGGTGGTATGATGAGAGAATGCAGGAGGTGGGGCCGTTGGCCCAACCAGATTTTTTTTTTTTATCATTTACAAAAGAAATCTGGCGTAAATGATCCTGGAAATCTATGCCAACTGTGAGCTAGCATAGATTTACCTGCAGGCACACATGTTACGCCTAATTTATGGCTCCGTCAGCTATGGGGTTATGAAGATTGACGTTGTGTGCAGTTAAAACTGCATGAAAATGGCAAAGGAAAAAACTCTGCCTCTCCTGTGCAGCCCGTTCCCTGCTCCGCCAATGGATTTCTTTCCATTCTCACATCTATGCCTACTGCCCTAGTTTTCCATGCTCGGTCGCTGGCTCCTGGGATAAGGAATCCCGCTGCAGGGCTACTCAAGGGCCCCTGTTCTATGCTACCCCTATTGCCGTCAGCCTCACTTAACTTCTCCCACCTGCATCCCCGATGGCCTGCACTATAAGATTGCTCCAACCTACGATCCCTGGCTGGGCTCAACATGCTGCCCCCCAATAAACACCCCCAGGAATGGGAAGCCAGAGGATTTATGCACACTGCTGAGCTCTCCTCCCTGAGAGTAAAGGTTCATCATTTAGAGGAACATGTCACTACTTCTGAGATGTCAAAGGCGGCCTTGCTGGCTAAAGTGGACTCTTATGAAACTTTGTTGGTTACCCATGCCTATCAGCTCTATTGCCACAGCTGACCTATATAACACTTTACATCACATTTTCATTTCACTCTTGGAAGAACTATGTATTGGAGCCTGCCTACAGATTTCTTGGACCCAATCTGCCAACCCTGAATGACCTCACAATGTTATATGTAGCTTCAGCTGAATGCCAATATGCTGAAAGTCCAGGTCCAATACTAAGGTAATGATCTGTCTCGACTAAAAAAAGACACTCTGGCCCATTCTTGAGAGCCTACATCAGTGGAATATTTCCTTCCTCTTTCTCTTTTAAGTCAAGCATGCTGGTTAGAATCTGATAGTCCCACACCCAGAAGATCTTCTGGTACTTAAAGGGGCATTGGTACTCCCACCTGCCTCAGACCTGGACTCGACTCCTTCTCACCCTTTCCTTACCATTCTCTGCCCCACCCCTCTCCTTCTCTTCTCACTCAACCTACCCCTTTCTCTCCACTACCACCCCCTTTTTTTCTCCTCGGTTTCCTACTTTGTTCTTTTATCTTCTCTCCTTTTTTTCCTCACCCTCCCTTCTCTCCTCCTTGTTCCATCCTTCCAATATGGTTCCCTCAGGTTATTGACTTAATGTCTCAATCGTCTGCAAAAATGTAACCACATTTTGTATCAAATGCATAAACTGTGTGCTCATATTTTCGTATTTGAGGAGACTCAATTTTGGGCTGGGCATATCTTCACATCCTCGCCAACCCTGGCAGATATTTCTCCTCCAAGGCATAGTACGAACCACTCAACAACGTATAAGGGAGTGTCTATTGCCATCCATAGAGCTCTACAATATGAGGTACTGGATGCCTTGATTGACTCCATGGGCAGATATATTTCTCTTAAACTTAAAATGTGGAACCACTTGTTTACAGTGGCTAATTTGTACCTCCCTAACCAGGATCAGACTCATTGGTTGACCTACAGTATGGAGGATCTTTATTCCTAGGGCTAGGGACTATAGATATTTTTTACTGGCACATCAATCTTACAGTCACATTGATGTGCTCTTTGTAAGTCACAATGTCTGCTCCTGGCGACCTGCTGCCTCTATTGGGTCAAAGTTGGTTCCTCTTTCCTAATCTAGGGGCAAACTCTGTATCCTATTGCGTTGTGGGGGAAATTCATCTGCACTATGTTGAGTTACAGTCACTTTCTGCTGGCTCTTTAGACTTGTTCTTGCTGAGGTCTACAGCCTCTCAGCATATAATGGCTCCACTGATCATCAGACCTTCTTCACTTGCTGCCACAGGTGTGAAAGCAAACTTGTTACCCCTGGTCGCTGATGGTGGGAGCAGAGCACTTACCTCCAGCTGGGTGATGAATGCACACATGCATGTACCACACACTGTAGCCAAGATGGCTACTGCATCTACCTACATGCAAGCCTCCTCTTAACCTCATCAGCGACCTCAAAGAGGGTATCGACATTTCACACAGCTCAAGCTTATAAACTGAGTAATACTTCCCATTAGTGTTGACCATATTGTACTACTACATCTAATTCTCTTAAACAGTCCAATGATCATTGCAAGCCATCAGTTGCTTTACGACTTGGGATCCACTGCAGCATTGATTTGCTAAGGCAACAGGCACCCAAAGATGGGAAATTGTTTTGCCATGCCTTGCCTGGTTTTTGAGGTCTATTCTGGATCCACCCCAACACTCACACCTATCATATGTCCTTACAGATCAGAATTGATAAAAGTCAAAAGGTCCTCTTCTGTTGGGGACAGCAACATAGGAATCTTTCTTGTAGGGGTTAAGGACTGATTCTTCCCTTTGCAAAAATCTTGTTCAGTTTTGCTGTAGAAATTTTATGTTTCTTAGGCTTGTCTAACCGGAGGTCAGATGGATAGAGGTGGGATTTGATTAAATGATTTTTCCTCTCACCACTTGTTTTGAATTTCTCCATACATCCCTCCACCAAACACTGGGACATATTGGTCCTTTCCACCATTATCTGGAAGAGAGAGTCATGCCACCCAAGAATGTGTGTATGTGGAACAAACATTTCTATGCAGTGTGTTGTAATGATGTTCATAAGACTCCAGCATGTCAAACAGTTGCATGCAGTCTACTACTTGGCAAGGGAATTCGGACACCCTTGACTTCACTTCACCAATGCCGGTCAATATATCTTCAATGTACAAATGGCGATGTACATCTACATCCTCGAAAAACTAAACCCGACTCTACAGGAAGCAAATGTGACAGGCTCTTCTGAATTCTTCACCACTGGTAAACTGGGTAGCTACCTGATATTCAGCAACTCCTCCCCTGAAAGTGAAGCGATTAATTCTAAAGGAACCATGCATAAGGCTGCAGGGGTTAAGGCAGAAGACAAGGGGTTATGGCTTTAGAGAACCCATATTCCAGCATGTGATTGTGACAACTATCAAAGCATTATCCTTAGAGTTGCAGTTAGTATCTAAAAAATGGGAAGCATTCCACATTGCTTTTATAGACTGACACTTTCTGTTACTAAAGCTCCCGCATAGGTGTTACAAGTAGTACAAAACAAAGTGGAGGGCTTTCCCAAAGAAAGGGCATGTGTAAAGTAGATATATCACATATCAAAGTACATGGGGGGGGGGGGGGGGATTAACACCAAGCTATTTTGTCCTGAATGACAAAATCCTCCATTTATGCTTGAAGGCTCATTTTTATGTACAGTGAAGGAAATAAGTATTTGATCCCTTGCTGATTTTGTAAGTTTTCCCACTGACAAAGACATTAAACGTCTATAATTTTAAGGCTAAGTTAATTTTAGTAGTGAGAATATCAAAAATAAAATACATTTATTTGCATTTTGCAGAGAGAAATAAGTATGTGATCCCCTACCAACCATTAAGAGTTCTGGCTCCTACAGACCAGTTAGACGCTCTGTCAGGGATGTTACATCTGTTGTTGCTGCTTTAAAGTTGCCCGGTCTACATAAAGAAGGGATGGTGGTTCTTGCTTGAAGGTTGCCATGACAACATAGGTGAAAAAATGGTAGGAAAGTATCCAAAAAAAGGGAGGTATGGAGACCGCGCTTCACTAGAATGCTTTTTATTGAACTTCAATTACACAACGTGTTTCGAGGAATGAGTCCTCTTTATCAAGTGTACTATGGACTGAATAAAAACAAACAAATATTTATGGACAAGTTATACTCATAAATAAATAAATACATAGATAAAATAGATAATGAACTTGCTAAAACGTATAGGGAGTGTCAGAGGAATATGTCTACTTAAAACAATACATGAAAGAGTAAAAGGTAATTAAATTTAAAGATAACATATATAAATATGTAGGAGACGTATAAACAAAAAAAAAAAAAAAAAAAAAAAATATATATATATATATATATATATATATATATATATATATATATATGAGACGTATAAACAAAAAAAAAAAAATGGTGGGTAAATCTATATAGGTTGCATATGAGGTTGTGAAATGGAGAGTGGAATGAGAGTGAGTGGTAGTTAGTACTTACCAGCCTTAGAGCTTATGGGCGGAACAAGCTGGTGTGTGTGATGGCCACTTGGTTGGGGGTATATAAGGGTATGGCTGACAGGTCCTGCCTTAAAGGGGAGGGGTTAAGTTATTGTATTAGAAATGAGAGTGGTGATTTGCTAAATAGTCCAAAAATAAGTAGAAATATGGGAGTATATAATCATAATTATGTATATAGATAAATAGATTGAGACTGGACCACTCAGTTCTTTCTTTATGCGCAAGCGCAAAATAGACGCTCTTTTTTACCGCTGCTATGATTGTTCCCCAAAGCGTATGCGCACCCCTCCAATACCCACCCTACTATACACATTACATTCAGAGCGGGATCAAATGACACACATGCGCAGTTGAATTCTTTAGACGCCATCCAGTTCAAACATTCACTTCATCCTTTTATCTAGTCCAGTCTCAATCTATTTATCTATATACATAATTATGATTATATACTCCTATATTTCTACTTATTTGTGGACTATTTTGCAAATCACCACTCTCATTTCTAATACAATAACTTAACCCCTCCCCTTTAAGGCAGGACCTGTCAGCCATACCCTTATATACCCCCAACCAAGTGGCCATCACACACACTTCAGCTTGTTCCGCCCATAAGCTCTAAGGCTGGTAAGTACTAACTACCACTCACTCTCATTCCACTCTCCATTTCACAACCTCATATGCAACCTATATAGATTTACCCACCATTTTTTTTTTTTGTTTATACGTCTCATATATATATATATATATATATATATATTTTTTAATTTATTTATTTATTTTTTTGTTTATACATCTCCTATATATTTATATATGTTATCTTTAAATTTAATTACCTTTTACTCTTTTATGTATTGTTTTAAGTAGACATATTCCTCTGACACTCCCTATACGTTTTAGCAAGTTCATTATCTATTTTATCTATGTATTTATTTATTTATGAGTATAACTTGTCCATAAATATTTGTTTGTTTTTATTCAGTCCATAGTACACTTGATAAAGAGGACTCATTCCTCGAAACACGTTGTGTAATTGAAGTTCAATAAAAAGCATTCTTAGTGAAGCGCGGTCTCCATACCTCCCTTTTTTTGGATACTTTCCTACCATTTTTTCACCTGATATGCCGCCTGGATCCAGGAGATCCTGACGCCCAGAGGTTCCACAGCTCGCACATACCATGACATTAATCGGACAAGTCCACTATACTATTCGTGATCCCACGAAAAACCATATAAGGTGAGAGTACATCGATACTGGTGTCATTGTTCACAAGAGTGTTACCGTGTGAAATGACCAATTGAGGGGGTGTTGGTTCACACCAGACCCTGTTGGTGGTACATTCACATACTGTATACACACTCTCTGTGCCCACCAACCTACTCTCAACCTTTACTAGTGGACACGTTCTGGTCACCCTGCACAAACTACTTTTATAACACAATTCATACTGTGTAATTTAATACTATCACATGATAATTTTTATTTAAAGAAAACAGTATCACCCTATGTGCCGCTCGGCGTTGTTGTTTTTCTCGTTTTTTCATTAAATGACAACATAGGGAAGTTTCCTGAGCCAGCCTTTTTAAACCACTCCCTATCACTCAGCTATGCTGGCTAATCAGTTTCCTAAACTCCTGCTAAGCGTCTGACTGCGATTTGACTTCTCCTATACCTGACCTGTGGCTGTGTACCTGGATTCCTCTTTTGTCTTGCGATTTTGTTCTGGCATTCCTGATCGGTTCTGACTATTGGCTTTGTTTCCCGGATTTTTCTTCGTCTCGTGATTTGGATCTGTTTTGCCCTCCTCAACTGCTGACCCGTGATTGTCGACCATTCTGTTTTCTCTGTCCCTGTGAGTAGTGTGCGGATTTGGTGTAGGCTCCTGCTGCAGTGCATTTATTTGTAATACACTTTCTGTTCTGGTGACAATTCTGGTCTTCAGATTGAGCGAAAGGCCACCTCTTCTTGTGAGGAGCTCTGGTGAAGGCGTCTGAGGCCGGTCTTGGCTCGCAGTAGTGTTTTGCCTTTAAGTAGCATTTTCTACTGCTCACAGTTGTCAGCCCTTTGCTGCTGCTCCTCTCCTATAGACTCGTACATTTCTTACCTTGCATCTGAATCCTAACACGTTCCTAGTCAACTCATTACCTGCATTAAAGACAACTCTCTTATATTGTCACCTGTATAAAAGACTCCTGTCCACAGACTCAATTAATCAGTCAGACCCTAACATAGGAAAGACCAAAGAGCTTTCTAAGGATGTCAGGGACAAGATCATAGACCTGCACAAGGCTGGAATGGGCTACAAAACCATAAGTAAGACGCTGGGTGAAAAGGAGACAACTGTTGGTGCAATAGTAAGAAAATGGCAAAAATGCAAAATGACTGTTAATCGACATTGATCTGGGGCTCAATCTCACCTCATGGGGTATCCTTGATCATGAGGAAGGTGAGAGATCAGCCTAAAACTACACAGGGGGAACTTGTTAATGATCTCAAGGCAGCTGGGACCACAGTCACCAAGAAAACCATTGGTAACACATTACACCGTAATGGATTAAAATCCTGCAGTGCCCGCAAGGTCCTCCTGCTCAAGAAGGCCCATGTGCAGGCCCATCTGAAGTTTGCCAATGAACACCTGGATGATTCTGCAAGTAAATGGGAGAAGGTGCTGTGGTCAGATGAGACAAAAATTGAGCTCTTTGGCATTAACTCAACTCGCTGTGTTTGGAGGAAGAGAAATGCTGCCTATGACCCAAAGAACACCGTCCCCACTGTCAAGCATGGAGGTGGAAACATTATGTTTTGGGGGTGTTTCTCTGCTAAGGGCACATGACTACTTCACTGCATCAATGGGAGAATGGATGGAGCCATGTACCGTAAAATCCTGAGTGACAACTTCCTTCCCTCTGTCAGGACATTAAAAATGGGTCATGGCTGGGTCTTCCCAAAACATACAGCCAAGGCAACAAAGGAATGGCTCAAAAAAAGCACATTAAGGTCATGGAGTGGCCTAGCCAGTCTCCAGACCTTAATCCCATAGAAAATTTATGGAGGGAGCTGAAGCTCCGAGCTGCCAAGCAACAACCTCAAAATCTTAATGATTTAGAGATGATCTGCAAAAGAGGAGTGGACCAAAATTCCTCCTGACATATGCGCAAACCTCATCATCAACTACAAAAAACTTCTGACTGCTGTTCTTGCCAACAAGGGTTTTGCCACCAAGTATTAAGTCTTGTTTTCCAGAGGGATCAAATTCTTATTTCTCTCTGTAAAATGCAAATAAATTTATAAAATTTATACAATGTGATTTTCTGGATTTTATTTTTGATATTCTATCTCTCACTGTTAAAATTAACCTACCCCTAAAATTATAGACTGTTCATGTCTTTGTCAGTGGGCAAACTTACAAAATCAGCAAGGGATCAAATACTTATTTCCTTCACTGTATGCTATGAGCCCTAAGTATGTCACATAACTATAGGAGGCAGAAACAGAGCGGAATTTGCTGCTGATTATTGGGCGGAATCCAGCTCAAAATCAGTGCCAGTATCCCCCCATGTGAACAATACCCTAAGGCTAAGGCCCCACATTGCCAAAACACAGCTTTTTTGTTGCAGATTTTGTTGCAGTTTTTGAGCCAAAACCAGGAGTGGATTGTGCAGAAGGTAGCAGTATAAGAACTTCCTGTATATTTCCCATTCATTTTGTAGCCATTACTGGCTTTGGCTCAAAAAAATGCAACAAAATCTGCAATAAAAAAAGCTGTATTTCCACAACGTGGGGTTTTAGCCTACAGGTACATTGACATCAATATTGTTAAAACAGATGCAAAAAAAAATAATAATGGTGTAAACAGATGGCCATCCATTTACATAGAATCAGTGTTGAAAAAAAGCAATGATCTCTTTCTGTCTTTTTTTTGGTGGACCCAAAAGTTTGGTAAAATGACGGAAGCCCTTGGGTGCTGAGATCATGTGTGTATGTCTGTCTGTCTCTCTCTCTCTCTCTCAACTTTTATACTAGAGAATATCTTGTGACCGTCTTATGTCACAAAGGTCCTTACTAAATATTTGTTACCGGGAAGCATCAGGAAATCTGGATTCCATGCGAATCAAAGATTTCCTGAAATTCGGATCGAATTTCACTTCTGCAGCTTCGATTCGCTCATCTCTATATCTCAGCATGTAGCCAGGAGGGGACATACTTCATTCCCCCTTCAGCATTCATGTATTCATACAGCCACATTCCATCCAAGAAACATTATACGGAATGACGTCAACAGCCCCAGAGAACCACCGAGGCCTGTGACTGAACCTCAGTAGTCATATGGGGTGTACAGATGTCCCACCGGGACCACTGACATCATTCCTGAGGCCTGAAGAGGCCCAAGGAGGACACTGAGGGACTGCCAGATGCCATGACAGAGCCATGCAGGGGTATATAAGACTGTTTGTTTACTCACCTCCTCTGGGCCTCTGCTTATTATACTCTGGACCAGACAAGTTCAGACCATTGCTGCAATTGGTCGGCCTGTAAAGCCCTACTCACATCACTCCCTCTTGCCATCTCCTCGCGTGCGCCCTGTGGTGCTGAGCGCTGGTCAGTGACATACAGTACATTATTCAATATTTAGCAACATGTTTTTGCTTTTTTTCTTGTAATAAGCTTAATTTAGTTAGAATTAGTTAGATCTATCTATCTATCTATCTATCTATCTATCTATCTATCTATCTATCTATCTCTATCTATAGAAAAAAATTAGGCAGCTTTTAAGACAGGGTCTTATATAAAGTAAATTATATCTCTTTTTTTCTGGTTAAAGCATAACTAAACTTTCAGACAACTTTTTATTTTATGGCAGTATTTGTGTAATTTATACATTTTGTAATATACTTTATCATTTCTGTGAAATCCTGCATTTTTTCACTCTTTCCCTGGTTTCTGTATTGAGAGCTTTTCCTGCCTCTCACTGAATGTTACTGTGTAAGGGAGTATGGGCTGAGTAATATGTAGAAAATTAGGGTCACTTCAAACAGTTATATCGTGGACATTATAAAACATACAAACTTACCTTTTGTGTCAAATGAAAGAGGAGATTCTGCAGTGATATCTAAATTATGTCCAGAGATATCACTGGTTGAAAACACAGTTTGGATTAGAATATTTATAACCAGCTGTATAATATACAATGGGAAAAATAAGTACAGTATTTGATACACTGGCGATTTTGCAAGTTTTCCTTCCTACAAAGAATGGAGAGGTCTGTATTTTTTACTGTAAGACTGTGAGAGGCAGAATGTAAAAAAAAATCCAGAAAATCACATTGTATGATTCTTAAATAATTAATTTGCATTTCATGCAATGAAATGAGTATTTGATACAATAGAAAAACAGAACTTAATATTTGGTACAGAAACCTTTGTTTGCAATTACAGAGGTCAGATGTTTCCTGTAGTTCTTGACCAAGTTTGCACACACTGAAGCAGGAATTTTGGCCCACTCCTCCATACAGATCTTCTCCAGAACTTTCAGGTTTCAGGGCTGTCGCTGAGCTACATTGAGTTTCTGCTCCCTCCAAAGATTTTAGATCGGGTTCAGGTCACGAAGCTGGCTAGGCCAATCCAGGACCTTGAAATGCTTCTTACGGAGCCACTCCTTAGTTGCCCTGGCTGTGTGTTTCGGGTCATTGTCATGCTGGAAGATCCCATGACCCATCTTCAATGCTCTTACTGAGTGAAGGGGGGTTGATACCAAAAATTTCTATTTTGGACTCATCTGACCACATGACCTTCTCCCATGCCTCCTCTGGATCATCCAGATGGTCATTGGTGAACTTCAAACAGGCCTGGTCACGTGCTGGCGTGAGCATTGTGTGCCATGCAGGATTTTAATCCATGACGGCGTAGTGTGTTACTAACAGTAAACTTGGAGACTGTGGTCCCAGCTGTCTTCAGGTTATTGGCCAGGTCCTTCCATGTAGTTCTGGGCTGATTCCTGACTTTTTTCAGAATCATCCTTACCCCATGAGGTGAGATTATGCATGGAGCCCTAGACCGAGGAGGATTGACAGTCATCTTGGGTTTCTTCCATCTTCTAATAATTGCACCAACGGTTGTTGCCTTCTCGCCAAGCTGCTTGCCTATTGTCCTGTAGCCCATTCCAGCCTTGTGCAGGTCTGCAATTTTAACCCTGGTGTCCTTAGACAGCTCTTTGGTCTTGACCATGGTGGAGAGGTTGGAGTGTGATTAATTGTGTGGACAGGTGTCTTTTATACAGATAATAAGTCCAAACAGGTGCAATTAATACAGGTAATGAGTGCAGAGTAGGAAAAACTAACAGATCTGTCAGAGACAGAATTCTTGCTGGTTGGTAGATGATCAAATACTTATTTTATGCAATAAAATGCAAAATAATTATTTAAAAATCATACAATGTGATTTTCTGGAATTTTTTTTAGATTCTGTCTCTCACAGTTGAAGTGTAGCTACGATAAAAATTACAGACCTCTCCATTCATTGTAGGTGGGAAAACTTGCAAAATCATCATTGTATCAAATATTTATTGTAACGTCTCTGCTTGTTCTGGTCTCTGTGCCACCCTCCGCTCAGGAGGTGCAGGAGGCGTTTTCAGTTTGATTCCTTGTGTAGGGTCTTGTTGCTCCGCTGTACACTGTCCTAGTACCTCTTCTCTGTAATTGAATTTCAGCCACACCCGTCTTCTGCACCTTTGTTCCCTGTGCTCCTCAAACAGTTAATTATAGCTTGCCTGAGTGATTGACAGCCTATCGACCAATCTAGTCTGGGACAGATTCTGGACTTCCTATAAACAAGTTGTCTGCTCACACTTGGGTGCTGGCTATTGTGACTCTGTCCTGTGACTTTGTTCCTTGCTTGCTGTGTGCTGTGCTCTTCCTATTGTATTGTATTCTGACTTTTGACCTTTGGATTCCCTGGTGACTACTCTTTAGGATTTCGATTTGCTACTGCTGTCTCTCTGGTTTTGACCCTTGGCTTGCTGACTCCTCTTCTGTGTTTGTCTTGTCTTGTTCTGTGTTACACTTATTCTGAGAAGGGATCGTCGCTAAGTTGTCCCTGTCATTAGGACAGTCATGGCAATTAGGTAGGGACAGGGGGCTGGGTCAAGTTAGGGCTCACTGTCTGTCTTTCCCTTCTTCCCTTGTTTCAGCAGCAGCACTGGGGAATTGCTGGCAATTCCCTTACACTTATTTTCTCCACTGTATATGATATAAAAATCCCAATCCCGACTGTGTTTTCAACCAGTGATATCCCTGGATATAATTTTGTACATTTTATAATGTCCAGGATATAACTGTTTGAATTGACCCTCCCCCACCCTCATTTGCAACATATTACACAGCCCATACTCCCTTAAACATTAACATTCAATGAGCGGCAGAAACAATAGATATTTAATACAGAAGCAGGGAAAGAGTTAATGCAGGATTTCACAGAAATGATCCAAAATTTGTTAATAAAGTATATTACAAAACTTATTAATTAAATAAATACTACCAGAAAATCCTCTTTCATATGACACAAAAGGCAAGTTTTTACGTTTTATAATGTCTGGGATATAACTGTTTAAAGCGACCCTCCCCTACCCTTATTTTCTCTACGATACAGCCCTGTACTCCTGTACACAGCAACATTCAGTGAGAGGCAGAAACAGCTCTTTATACAGAAACAAAGGAAAGAGTGAATGCAGGATTTCACAGAAATTATCCAAAATGAGTTAATAAAGTATATTACAAAATTTATTAATGACATAAATACTGCTAGAAATCAAAAGTTGTCTGAAAGTTTAGTTACGCCTTAATAAATTTTTACATATATACACACATGTTGAAGCATAACATACACTTCACATTTTCAATAAAGGTTCAACAAATAAAGTTTTAATAAGGTTTTAATACACGTGGAAAAGCACAAACCAAATATAAAATGTCCCAAAGCTCCCAAATGTCCCAAAGATTGTATTCAGCCTCTCACATTGATATTGCCAGCAAGTGAAAAGATACCCCATTCCTCATCATCCAGTGATGAGCGGAACCCCAGAACAGTTGCTGAGGCAGCTTCTGAAATTACTGACCCAATAAGAACCCACTACCACCTAAAAAAAATTGTGAGCCACCCATCTTATATCAGCCGTTAAGTTGTTGGTTCCACAGTTTTGGCTCCAGACTGTAGCACCTCCTGTATCGTTATGGGAGTCTAAAGTGGCTGCTTTACTCCAAGGGTGATCCTCCTACATCTACTTCCGTTCAGAGTTAATTCGGACCTGAGCCTACCATCCTTCCTTCCTAACTTCTCCTGTAATATTATTCAACCTCGTTGTCTTTATAACATCTGCGGTTATGTACTATAAACAGAATTACTGTCATCATTTGCTATTTCATTTGTTTTGATATGTCTTATCTGGATTATTAGCTGTTTTGTCCTATCATCTCTATTCTTACCAATGTTTGTACCTGCCCTTTATATGACAATACACAGTGCCTGCTCCAAGATGCCCCCAACACCAGTCATTGACCACATTAGTGCCAAATTTGCTGGGGCATTTCAATAGATGAGTCCCTGATCAGTTTCAAAGGGAGGCTTAAATTCCGCCAATACCTGTCAAGTAAGAGGGCATGGTACAGTATTAAAATGTACAAAAAATGTACTGTGTGAGAGCAGCCAAGGGTACACCAACAAGTTTAGGGTTTATGGAAAGGAGACCAGAAGTGAGCCCCCAGTATGCCCCCCAATCCTTGAAGTTGGTGAGAAAATAGTGTGAGATTTGCTGCAGCCTCTACTAGACCAAGGTTATCACCTACAGTGCTGGCCAAAAGTATTGGCACCCCTGCAATTCTGTCAGATAATACTCAATTTCTTCCAGAAAATGATTGCAATCACAAATGCTTTGGTAATGATATCTTCATTTAATTTGTCGTCAATGGAAAACCACAAAAAGAATTGTCAAAAAGCCAAATTGGATATAATTCCACAGCAAACATAAAAAAGGGGGTGGACAAAAGTATTGGCACCCTTTGAAAAATCATGTGATGCTTCTCTAATTTGTGTAATTAACAGCACCTGTTACTTACCTGTGGCACATAACAGGTGGTGGCAATAACTACAGTAAATCACACTTGCAGCCAGTTGAAATGGATTAAAGTTGACTCAACCTCTGTCCTGTGTCCTTGTGTGTACCACATTGAGCATGGATAAAAGAAAGAAGACCAAAGAACTGTCTGAGGACTTGAGAAGCAAAATTGTGAGGAAGCATGAGCAATCTCAAGGCTACAAGTCCATCTCCAAAGACCTGAATGTTCCTGTGTCTACCGTGCGCAGTGTCATCAAGAAGTTTAAAGCCCATGGCACTGTGGCTAACCTCCCTAGATGTGGACGGAAAAGAAAAATTGACGAGAGATTTCAACGAAAGATTGTGCGGATGGTGGCTAAAGAACCTCGACTAACATCCAAACAAGTTCTAGCTGCCCTGCAGTCCGAGGGTTCAACAGTGTCAACCCGTACTATCCGTCGGCGTCTGAATGAAAAGGGACTCTATGGTAGGATACCCAGGAAGACCCCACTTCTGACCCAGAGACATAAAAAAGCCAGGCTGGAGTTTGCCAAAACTTACCTGAGAAAGCCAAAAACTTTTTGGAAGAATGTTCTCTGGTCAGATGAGACAAAAGTAGAGCTTTTTGGGAAAAGGCATCAACATAGAGTTTACAGGAAAAAAAAAGAGGTCTTCAAAGAAAAGAACACGGTCCCTACAGTCAAACATGGCGGAGGTTCCCTGATGTTTTGGGGTTGCTTTTCTGCCTCTGGCACTGGACTGCTTGACCGTGTGCATGGAATTATGAAGTCTGAAGACTACCAACAAATTTTGCAGTGCCCAGTGTGAGAAAGCTGGGTCTCCCTCAGAAGTCATGGGTCTTCCAGCAGGACAATGACCCAAAACTCACTTCAAAAAGCACTAGAAAATGGTTTGAGAGAAAGCACTGGAGACTTCTAAAGTGGCCAGCAATGAGTCCAGACCTGAATCCCATAGAACACCTGTGGAGAGATCTCAAAATGGCAGTTTGGAGAAGGCACCCTTCAAATCTCAGGGACCTGGAGAAATTTGCCAAAGAAGAATGGTCTAAAATTCCAGCAGAGCATTGTAAGAAACTCATTGATGGTTACCGGAAGCGGTTGTTCACAGTTATTTTGTCTAAAGGTTGTGCTACCAAGTATTAGGCTGAGGGTACCAATACTTTTGTCCGGACCATTTTTGGAGTTTTGTGTAAAATGATCAATGATTTGACTTTTTTTTTCATTCTCTTTTGTGTTTTTTCATTGCAAGCAAAATAAATGAAGATATTATTACCAAAGCATTTGTGATTGCAATCATTTTCTGGAAGAAATTGAGTATTATCTGACAGAATTGCAGGGGTGCCAATACTTTTGGCCAGCACTGTATATGTGGATAACTTCTACACTAGCATCCCACTCTTTAGGTGCCTCAGTTCCAGAGGAACTGCAGCTTGTGGGACAGTGTGCAAAAATCAGTGAGGCCTCCCTAGTGGACAGGTTGCACAACCCCGTAGAAGGGGTGAGATTAGGGCAGCCTGCAATGAGAACATGCTGTTGGTTGAGTTTAAGGACAAGAGGTATGTGCTTGTGCTGACCGCAGTTCATAGTAACGGCAGCATCCCTGTCCCTGTACACTGTACCAGTACCACTATCCCCAAGCCAGGCAGCATCCTGGCCTATAATATGTACATGGAAAGAGTTGATGTATCTGACTAAGTCCTCAAGAAAAACAAGAGTGTTGTACAAAAAGCTAGACATGCACATTGTACAGATGGCAATGTATAACACTTTTGTGATATCACAATGAGCAGACAGGACAGGAACATTCTTTAAGTTTCAGGACAAAGTTACCAAGATCCTGATATTTGGGGACCAGAATGAGAAACTGAAGGTGTCCATACTGTACCAGAGCAACACTTTCCCAGTGAAGTCCCACAAACTGCAAAGAAAGGGAAGACCCAAAAAAGGTGATGTATGTGAAGGAGTGCTTCAGACTTTACCATACATTCATGGATTATTAAATTGATAATTTATTTTCATGGTATATCACCTCCTTATACCATGAGGTACTCTGCACAGATTTACCTTTCAATCTATGCTGTGCACCAATTTTTGGAAAATAAATGAATGTAATACCTGTGGAGTCCAAATGCTCAGTATTCCCCGTAATACATTTCTTGAGGGGTCTAGTTTACAAAATGGGGTCATTTTCACTGTTTTAACACCGTGGGGGCTCTGCAAATGAGAGCCTGAAAACTATGAAAACAAAATCTGCCCTCCAAAAACTGTTCTGTTCCCCCGTGCGCCCATACATCAGTTAACATCCACATGTGGGACATTTCTGTAGTCAGTTTTCTCCTGTAACCCTTGTTGAATTGCAAAAATGCAGATTATAGCAACATTTTATAGGAAAATATTAGTAAAATATTAAGTAGGAAAGTACTTACTATACCCCTTGATAAATTCCTTGAGGGGTCTAGTTTACAAAATGGGGTCACATTTTGGGGATCTTTACTGTTTCGGCACTTTGGGGGCTCTGCAAATGAGACATGGTGCCTGAAAACTCTTCTAGCAAAATCTGTCCTCCAAAAGCCAATTAGTGCTCTTTCCATTCCGAGTGATGCCATGTGTCCGGACATCAGTGTACCAGCACATATGGGGAATTGTCGTATTTAGGAGAAATTGTGTAACAAACTGTGGGGTGCAATTTCATCTTTAACCCCTTGTGAAGATCAAAAATTTGGGGTTAAAAATGACGTTCTAATCAAAAAAAAAAAAAAAAAAAAAAAACTATCCCCTTGATAAATTCCTTTATGGGTCTAGTTTCCGAAACTGGGTCATTTTGTTTTTTTCCCCCCACAGTTCTGGCACTTCATGGGCTCTGTAAATGCAACATGGTGCCTGAAACAGACTCAAGCAAAATCTGCCCTCCAAAATGCCAATAGTGCTCCTTCCCTTTGGCGCGTTGCCGTGTGAAAATACATCAGTTTACAATCCACATGTGGGATAATTCCATGCTCGAGAAAATTTGCATAATTTGTGAATGTGACACATGTCAGATTTGAAAAATGAGGTCTGGTCCTTAACGTACTTTTAGGCTGTGTCCTTAAGGGGTTAATTCTAAGTCTATGCAGGGGACTTCTAACTCTGTATAAGAAAAATGGGGTTCCAGTATTTCTAATAGCAAGAAATGTATTTTGGATAATCACTTTTTCTACTGTTTCCTACAGGTATAGCTATACTTCACTGTATTCCACTATCATGGGACAAATTAGGATTTGGATTTTCTATAGGTCACTGATTTTTGACAATGTACTTAGAAGATTATTGAAAATAGACAAATGAATATCTATTCCTTTTTGCTACATTGGAGTGATGTTCATGTGACTTCATCTGCAGGAAACAGGTGCACTATAAATGTACATCTATGAAACTCATAGAAGTTGAAAAACAGCAACACTGCATTACAAACTGATCCTGCGCCGAAAGAAGAAATACTCCATGACTTCCATTATAAAAATCTCTTGCTGAGACCCAACACAAGTAAGAAGCAATTTTCTATTTTTACTTCTTTCAGAAATTGATTTTTAAATGTTCTGCTTTGTATTTTAGTGGTAAAATTCAGAACAGTATTACATAATCAATTGAACTGAAACATCTGCAGAAGCTGGCTTGCTCTGAAACCCCGCAGAAGCCGTGTTATCAGCAGCTGTGACACCACCATTTGCCAAAAAGGTTGGTTTGTATCAGCTTGGTTAACTTTATTATGTTTCAAAGGAAATATTAAAACAAATATATATACACAATAGAGTAAACACTTTAACTTTACCCAGATAAAGTAAACCTAGCCCTGTTAATGTAATGCAAGGCAACAGTGAGAGTTCCATGCTTACACCGCTCAACTGTTTGTGTTGGCCCCAAAGACATAAAATGGAGCAGCAGTGTGCGTACATGACCACTGCTGCATTCAACTACCCCCCTCACTGTGTTAGTGCAGTGAGGAGAAAGGGGGTAGCGCCATAGCCCCTGTTTATAACTCCCCATTTACCCACACTATAATGTTCCACAGCAGCCCCTGCACACAGTATTACAGCCCGCAGCGGCCCCTGCACATGGTATTATGCTTCGCAGCGGCCCCTGCACATGGTATTATGCTCCATAGTGGCCCCTGCACACTGTATTATGCCTCGCAGCGGCCCCTGCACATGGTATTATGCTCCATAGTGGCCGCTGCACACAGTACTATGCTCCATAGTGGCTCCTGCACACGGTGTTATGCTCCATAGTGGCCCCTGCACACGGTATTATGCCCCACAGTGGCCACTGCACATGGTATTATGTTCTACAGCAACCCCTGCACACAGTATTATGCTCCCAAGTGGCCCCTGCACACGGTATTATGCTCCATAGTGGCCCCTGCACACGGTATTATGCCCCGCAGTGGCCACTGCACATGGTATTATGCCCCATATTGGCCCCTGCACACGGTATTATGCTCCATATTGGCCCCTGCACACGGTATTTTGCTCCATAGTGGCCTCTGCACACAGTATTATGCTCCATAATGGCCCCTGCACTGGTATTATGCCCCATAGTGGCCCCTGCACTGGTATTATGCCCCATAGTGGCCCCTGCACATGGTATTATGCTCCATAGCGGCCCCTGCACACGGTATTATGCTATATAGTGGCCATTGCACTGGTATTATGCTCCACAGTGGCCCCTGAACACGGTATTATGCCCCATAGTGGCCCACTTGTGAACTATTATACCCTGGGGTCTTTTCAGACCCCAGAGTATAATGATCGGAGACCCAGAGGAGGTGACAAACATAAAAACCAGTGCTGCTTACCTATCTTGGACACTGGTGCACTCCCTGTAGCTTTCGGCCCTGTTTAATTGCGCGCACACGTCACGTGATCAGGCCGGTGACGCGACCTGATGACGTCACCAGAGGGCCTAAGCCTGCTCTGAGTAACGTTGGACCGCAGGAGAGGTAAGTAGAATTGGTTTTTATGTTCCCTCACCTCCCCTGGGTCTCCGATTATTATACTCTGGGGTCTGAAAAATAGTAGTATTTGAGGCCCGCGGCCTCACTTACCGATGCACACGGCTGCTTACAGCAGCATCCACTTCCCCTTCTGCGTCCCATAGCAGAAGGGGAAGCGGAGGTGGCCACGAGCAGACTCGGGGTAGGTAAATAAATAGGCCGTTACCTGCTGGGGATACTCCAGCAGGTTACGGCCTATTTATATATATATATATACAGTACAGACCAAAAGTTTGGACACACCTTCTCATTCCAAGAGTTTTCTGTATTTTCATGACTATAAAAATTGTAGATTCACACTGAAGGCATCAAAACTATGAATTAACACATGTGGAATTATATACTTAACAAAAAAGTGTGAAACAACTGAAAATATGTCTTATATTCTAGGTTCTTCAAAGTAGCCACCTTTTGCTTTGATTACTGCTTTGCACACTCTTGGCATTTTCTTGATGAGCTTCAAGAGGTAGTCACCTGAAATGGTCTTCCAACAGTCTTGAAGGAGTTCCCAGAGATGCTTAGCACTTGTTGGCCCTTTTGCCTTCACTCTGCGGTCCAGTTCACCCCAAACCCTCTTGATTGGGTTTAGGTCTAGTGACTGTGGTGACCAGGTCATCTGGCGTAGCACCCTATCACTCTCCTTCTTGGTCAAATAGCCCTTACACAGTCTGGAGGTGTGTTTGGGGTCATTGTCCTGTTAAAAAATAAATGATGGTCCAACTAAACGCAAACCGGATGGAATAGCATGCCGCTGCAAGATGCTGTGGTAACCATGCTGGTTCAGTATTCCTTCAATTTTTGTAATAAATCCCCAACAGTGTCACCAGCAAAGCACCCCCACACCATCATACCTCCTCCTCCATGCTTCACGGTGGGAACCAGGCATGTAGAGTCCATTCGTTCACCTTTTCTGCGTCGCACAAACCAAAGATCTCAAATTTGGACTCATCAGACCAAAGCACAGATTTCCACAGGTCTAATGTCCATTCCTTGTGTTCTTTAGCCCAAACAAGTCTCTTCTGCTTGTTGCCTGTCCTTAGCAGTGGTTTCCTATCTTGCCATAATACAAATTCTAACACTCCATTCAGTAGGACTATCAGCTGTGTATCCACCTGACTTCTGAACAACACAACTGATGGTCCCAACCCCATTTATAAGGCAAGAAATCCCACTTATTAAACCTGACAGGGCACACCTGTGAAGTGAAAACCATTTCAGGTGACTACCTCTTGAAGCTCATCAAGAGAATGCCAAGAGTGTGCAAAGCAGTAATCAAAGCAAAAGGTGGCTACTTTGAAGAACCTAGAATATAAGACATATTTTCAGTTGCTTCACACTTTTTTGTTAAGTATATACAGTCATATGAAAAAGTTTGGGCACCCCTATTAATCTTAATCATTTTTAGTTCTAAATATTTGGGTGTTTGCAACAGCCATTTCAATTTGATATATCTAATAACTGATGGACACAGTAATATTTCAGGATTGAAATGAGGTTTATTGTACTAACAGAAAATGTGCAATATGCATTAAACCAAAATTTGACCGGTGCAAAAATGTGGGTACCCTTATCATTTTATTGATTTGAATACTCCTAACTACTTTTTACTGACTTACTGAAGCACAAAATTGGTTTTGTAACCTCACTGAGCTTTGAACTTCATAGCCAGGTGTATCCAATCATGAGAAAAGGTATTTAAGGTGGCCAATTGCAAGTTGTTCTCCTATTTGAATCTCCTCTGAAGAGTGGCATCATGGGCTCCTCAAAACAACTCTCAAATGATCTGAAAACAAAGATTGTTCAACATAGTTGTTCAGGGGAAGGATACAAAAAGTTGTCTCAGAGATTTAACCTGTCAGTTTCCACTGTGAGGAACATAGTAAGGAAATGGAAGACCACAGGGACAGTTCTTGTTAAGCCCAGAAGTGGCAGGCCAAGAAAAATATCAGAAAGGCAGAGAAGAAGAATGGTGAGAACAGTCAAGGACAATCCACAGACCACCTCCAAAGAGCTGCAGCATCATCTTGCTGCAGATGGTGTCACTGTGCATCGGTCAACAATACAGCACACTTTGCACAAGGAGAAGCTGTATGGGAGAGTGATGCGAAAGAAGCCGTTTCTGAAAGCACGCCACAAACAGAGTCGCCTGAGGTATGCAAAAGCACATTTGGACAAGCCAGCTTCATTTTGGAAGAAGGTCCTGTGGACTGATGAAACAAAGATTGAGTTGTTTGGTCATACAAAAAGGCGTTATGCATGGCGTCAAAAAAACACAGCATTCCAAGAAAAACACTTGCTACCCACTGTAAAATTTGGTGGAGGTTCCATCATGCTTTGGGGCTGTGTGGCCAATGCCGGCACCGGGAATCTTGTTAAAGTTGAGGGTCGCATGGATTCAACTCAGTATCAGCAGATTCTTGAGAATAATGTACAAGAATCAGTGACGAATTTGAAGTTACGCCGGGGATGGATATTTCAGCAAGACAATGATCCAAAACACAGCTCCAAATCTACTCAGGCATTCATGCAGAGGAACAATTACAATGTTCTGGAATGGCCATCCCAGTCCCCAGACCTGAATATCATTGAACATCTGTGGGATAATTTGAAGCGGGCTGTCCATGGTCGGCGACCATCAAACTTAACTGAACTGGAATTGTTTTGTAAAGAGGAATGGTCAAAAATACCTTTATCCAGGATCCAGGAACTGATTAAAAGCTACAGGAAGCGACTAGAGGCTGTTATTTTTGCAAAAGGAGGATCTACTAAATATTAATGTCACTTTTCTGTTGAGGTGCCCATACTTTTGCACCGGTCAAATTTTGGTTTAATGCATATTGCACATTTTCTGTTAGTACAATAAACCTCATTTCAATCCTGAAATATTACTGTGTCCATCAGTTATTAGATATATCAAATTGAAATGGCTGTCGCAAACACCCAAATATTTAGAACTAAAAATGATTAAGATTAATAGGGGTGCCCAAACTTTTTCATATGACTGTAATTCCACATGTGTTAATTCATAGTTTTGATGCCTTCAGTGTGAATCTACAATTTTTATAGTCATGAAAATACAGAAAACTCTTGGAATGAGAAGGTGTGTCCAAACTTTTGGTCTGTACTGTATATATATATATATATATATATATATATAAAGTTCTCCGTACCTACCTTGATGGAGCCGCCGCTTCCTCTTTTTGTCTGTGACGTCTGCGTCTCAGCGTAGGAGGCGCGATGACCTCATTGTATAGCCCACTGCGCTGACATGCAGTGGTCTTGTAAGCCAGCCCAGGATAAGCCCCGCTCAGCATTGTTTTTTTAAAGCTGCCTGTCCTGGGCTGGTTTACAGTAAATAAATAGTAAAAAATGCCACCCCCCCAGACAGTAATGGACAGTGCCGCCTGAGGCAGCCGCCTCATTTTGCCTCATTAGCGGTGCACCCCTGGATAGATGATAAATGTCTGCTGTTACCGACCTTTTTTTAACAGGTCGTCTTAGCATTTGTATGACAATTTGTATCCCTAAAATTTTAGAACATATGAGAAATGGTGGGTTTAATTTACAATTCATGGAAACTTCCATAGATTTTGTTTGGTGAGGGTGACAGATTACTCAGAATCAGTTACCACGATCATCTTCATGAGAATGTTTTAGCACCGATCACGATCGATTATAAGAAAATAAAAAGTTCAACAACACTTACCCGAACCTCCACTGTATCTTAAGTGTAGCTATGTCCCTAAAATAATCCAGTGCACAGATCCCCTCATTGGCTTGAGGATATATACAAATAATGAGTTCAGTACTGCTTCTTTACTGTAAATCCAATCACATGTCCATATTTTTATAAAACATGTTAACAAACATGGGGGTGGCAGGTGCTACTACATCCACTGACATGTTTTGAAGAGTATAGGTGCTTTGTTTGAGCTTGAAATATATAGCTCCCCACATAATATATAGCCCCTCCCCAAACAGGTATATTGTATAAAGTATTTGAAAGCACACAACTAGTATACAGCCAATATACTGTAAATTACATCTGCTTTTACAATAGTATACAGTAATTCTTAAGTACACTAACACTGATCATAGCATAGTCCTCACAATTGTCTTGTTATAACTCGTGGCCTGGCCCGACAGGACCTTTGCCAGCACATGGACAGTGATTATGTTTGCACTACATTCTGTATACTTTTTCTATAGGGAGAGCAGATGGAGAAGGATTTTTTTAGCAAATTTACACATATTGCACCTCATCCTCTCACACGTATAGGGTTTGTACCAAGTTTTCATAGGATACTGCATGATCAGTGGGGGTCCAAACATTATGACTCTCACCAATCCTGAGAATGTGGCACCAATTGTCGGATCCTGAATGGGCAGAAATCCGAGCATTATCTATGGGATTTCCAGAGATAGCCAAACCATGTCCTTAACCAAATTTGAGCTGAGGTAAGGGTGGTGACATATAGTGTGCAACTTGAAGAAAATTTGTCCTTGTCATATAATTATCACACAGGTTTGTTTCATTACAAGTGACAGCTCTGAACTCTGTTACTGTACAACTGTGAGCACCTGCTAAATACACAACAAAGATTTCAATCCATAAGTGCAAGAAGAGATTTTGAAAACAATGGTGCTAAAACTAATACTAATGAATACTAATGAAAACTAATACTATCTAAGATTTAGACAGCTCAAACTTAGACAAGGCAGCCTTAAACTGTAACAGATTTTCTAATGTTTCTAATGCCTAATGTCTAAATCTGGAGTAATTTTAAATTGTCTAGTATAACATTACACTTAATAATTGGCTTAGTTTCCAATAAAAAAATTGCCAACAATTTTTGCATTTTCCAAAGTTTGGCACATTTTTTGGCAAATATTAAGCCATGGCCCCAATCAACAAGCCCTGCAAATTTGTCAAGACAAGGCACAGACATGCTCAGAAAGTGTCTAAAATACATACAAAGTGAGGTGTAAAGCATGTATACTAGAATTCTGCCTTTTGATGAATTTATCTGCCATAATGAGTTATTGATAAATAAAGTATATACAACTTTTATTGATGAAACCAGAAAACTCCTATAATGGGAATCTCCATAAGTGTAGAGTGTTCCTTAAAATAACACTAAAGTGACAGCCTGTCCTTGCTAAATTTTGACAATGGCTGGATGGAAGTGAAACAGTATAATTTTTTTTAAGTGATAAGAAAAAATCATATGCTACAGCTTGGATGTGAACTTTCTTGGCCTGAGCATAGGAAGAGGGTAGTAAATGTTCTTACAATTTTATTTAAGCCTTCTCTCTATTTTAAAAAGTGAAAAAAAAAAATAAAACTGACAGCTTTACAGCAACTTTACCTCTGAAACATTACACAGCAGCAGAACAAAAATGAGACTTTAATACTTTATCTCATGAGATATTGCCGAATATGTAGGAAAAGTTAAAACAATGTTGTGTACAGAGTGGACAGGCTAATACTTTCTTATGAAACAGTACACATCTTTATTCTATGTGATAATTCTTTGGGGAAAACAGGAAATATCTACATCAAATCCCACTAAACATATCATGACGGCTGCTGCAGATAATACAGGCTATGGAAACTCTTTTTAAGTCTGGTATTGCAGCACTGTTTCACTGATGTGATAGGAACTTTTTTTCTAATCCTAAATCTCTTTAACTCTTTAACCAGGGCTGTTTTAACATGGTGGTGGGCCCAGTGCAAAGGTTTCAACGTTGGCCCTATGGTTAAAGCAGCCCTGCCCTTATCCCTTTAAGGACGCAGGGTAGTTTGCATGTTAATACTTGGAGCCTTTTTTTTCATATTTTCCTTCTCTGCTTTCCAAAAGTCGACATAGCTAAGTGAGGGCTTATTCTTTGCGTGACGAGTTGTACTTTAATTTGGCATCTTTTGGGGTACATTTAATGTTTTGATTAGCTTTAATTAAGTTTTTGGGGTGGTCTACGTGAAAAAAACGACAATTCTATCAATTACTAATAAAACTTAATTTTTCGAAAAATGAATGATTTCCCAGGGGTCACTGTATTCTGACACCTATAACTTTTTTACTGTTTTCTTGGTGGAGAAATGTAAGGGCTCTTTATTTGCGGGGCAAGTTGTAGTTTTTATTGCTACCAATTTTTGATATGTATGACTTTTTGATAATTTTTTATTGCTATTTTTGTGGGGAAGTGAGGTAACCAAAATACATTAATTTGCACATTGCGGTAAATAACGCTATATTTTTATTAATTAAATTAAAAGGTGTGTTTTTTAACTTTTCATTTGTTTATTTTTTTATACTTTTTTTTTTTGACTTTTTTTTTCCACTGTCCCACAAGGGGACTTGAACCTGGAATCTGCTGATCCCAATGCAATGTATAACACGTCCAAATTATTATGCAAATTATATTTTTCTCTGATTTTCCTAAATGGTCGATGCAAATGATAGTCAGTATAATGTTCAAATCTTCAACCATAAGAGTACAAATCAAATGTTATTGGACAAAGCTCTCAATGATAAATTTTTTTTTTCACAAATTAAAACTGAAAATGGTTGTTTGAATTTGCAGCATTAAGAGGTCACATTTACTGAAATTAAAAGCATCTTAAAAGGCCAAGTTCATGTTAACATAGGACACCTTCTTTGATATCACCTTCACAATTCTTGCATCCATTGAACTTGTAAGTTTTTGGATACATTTCTGCTTGAATTTCTTTGCAGGATCTCAGAATAGCCTTCCACAGCTGCTTTTTTTATGTGAATTGCCTCCCACCCTCATAGATCTTTTGCTTGAAGATGTTCCAAAGGTTCTCAATAGTGAGAGTTTCTCTCCTTTTGCACAATAATTTGGAACGTGGTGTACTGCAATACATCATATTAAAGTATATGAGCATAGGCAGGGCCAGTTTTAGACAAAGTGGGGCCCTGGGCAAGTTTAGAAGTGGGGCCCTAAATTCTATGACATACCCAGTGGCGGAACTACTGCCATAGAAGCTGCTATTGGGCCCGTGATCATAGGGGGCCCGGTGGGCCTCTGCTGCTTTTGTTTTTTAAATAGGCCATTAACTGCTGGAGTTACTCAAGCAGGTAACGGGCCCTATTTACTTACTGGTCTCCACTTCTCCCACGACCACCCCTACTTCCCCTTCAGCCCTCCAGGTGGCCCATGCGTCAGGACTTTGCTGACAGGCACGTGATATGCAATGCACGGGATTCGGTAAGTATGGCTGCAGTACTTGGTATTTGCTGGGTGAACCTCGCAAGATCCATCTCGCGAGATTTGCCTTGCAGTTTCATTCTGACAAACTACTATTATTATACTCTGGGGTCTTTTCTGACCTCAGAGTATAATGTTCAGAGGCCCAGGGGAGGTGTAAAAAAAACAAAAAAAAACAAACAAAAAACAACAAAAAAAAAAAAAGCGGTCTTATCTCTCCTGTGCTCCAACGCCAGTTCCTGCTCTCTTTGGCCCTCTGCAATGATGTCACAGGCGGCACTTGGATCCAGCTGGAGTCACTGACACCGATGTAACCCATGTCTGTGATGTCATCGAAGCCAGCAGGAAGTAGCACTGGAGCACAGTAGAGGCAAATAAGACCATTTTTTTTTTCACCTCCTCTGGACCTCTGAACATAGTACTCTGGTTTCTGAAGAGACCCCAGAGTATAATAATAGTTCATAGGTCATGATCCCAAAAATTTTTGGGTTCTGCCGAACCCAAAATGTTTGTAATATTTGCACCAAGAACCATAGGGAACATTATACTGTGTGAAGGGGCCACTATGGGACATTATACTGTGTGGAGGGGCCATTATGGGACATTATACTGTGTGAAAGGGCCTCCATGGAACATTATACCTTGTGAAGGAGCCACTATGGCTCCTTCACAAGGAGACAGTGAATTATGTCAGTGGGTATATAAATGAGACATTTGAGGAAAGGATATGATCAGTTAGAAGATGGCCAGCCTGCCCAACCAAAGCAGAATCAGGTCATGTAGTCCCCCATATGTTGCAGTCATGTATAACTAAGGTTAAGTTCACATCTGCGCAGGAGTTGCCAGAAACCGCTGAAAATCGGTGGAGACAAAAGTCCTGCATGGAGAAATTTTCTCTCTGCCAATTTCAAGAGGACCTTTCACGTCCTCTGGTACCCGTAGCTTTATATACCACTAGAAAGCTGACTTCAGCGCACTGTCAGCTTTGACAATAAGTGCCCAGGTTTTGGCAATATCGCTGCCGTTAGTTTCGGCACCGATATCCCTTCACCGTCAGAAGGGTGGGCCTTACTTCTCAGCAACATCGTTGGGCGGTAAGGAACGCCCACTCTGACAGTACAATGCTATGGAAGAGTACTGTCAGGGGGGCAATGACGCTGAACAATAAGGCCCGTCCTTCTGACAGTGGAAAGATATCTGTGTCGAAACTAATGGCACTGATATCTCCAGCACTCGGGGGCACATCGGGGAAGTTGACAGTGCGCTGAATTCACACTGAATACTGGCAGTATATAATACTGCGGGTGCCAGAGTCCACTGGTGTCTGTGTGTAACCTCTAAAACAGTGGTCATGCTCCCCCGGAAGACCCGAACGACGTAGACGCAGGATCAGATGTAAACCTAGCCTAAGAGTTTTCAATTCATTTCAAAATTACAGTTTTTATGTGGCCTTCATCATTTACATATATAGGAAGAATCTTAGGAAATATAGTGCTGATCATCCTGACAAATGTAATGCAAAACTGCAGTAAATAATGACAGCATATCAAAGCAAATACACTACCGTTAAAAAGTTTGGGGTCACCCAGACAATTTTGTGTTGTCCATGAAAACTCACACTTTTATTTATCAAATGAGTTGCAAAATGAATAGAAAATATAGTCAAGACATTGACAAGGTTAGAAATAATGATTTTTATTTGAAATAATAATTTTCTCCTTCAAACTTTGCTTTCGTCAAAGAATGCTCCATTTGCAGCAATTACAGCATTGCAGACCTTTGGCATTCTAACTGTTAATTTGCTGAGGTAATCGGGAGAAATTTCACCCCATGCTTCCAGAAGCCCCTCCCACAAGCTGGATTGGCTTGATTGGCACTTTTTGCGTACCATACGGTCAAGCTGCTCCCACAACAGTTCAATGGGGTTGAGATCTAGTGACTGCGCTGGCCACTCCATTACAGATAGAATACCAGCTGCCTGCTTCTTCCCTAAATAGTTCTTGCATAATTTGGAGGTGTGCTTTGGGTCATTGTCCTGTTGTAGGTTGAAATTGGCTCAATCAAGCGCTGTCCACAGGGTATGGCATGGCATTGCAAAATGGAGTGATAGCCTTCCTTATTCAAAATCCCTTTTACCTTGTACAAATCTCCCACTTTACCAGCACCAAAGCAACCCCAGACCATCACATTACCTCCACCATACTTGACAGATGGCGTCAGGCACTCTTCCAGTATCTTTTCAGTTGTTCTGCGTCTCACAAATGTTCTTCTGTGTGATCCAAACACCTCAAACTTCGATTTGACTGTCCATAACACTTTTTTCCAATCTTCCTCTGTCCAACGTCTGTGTTCTTTTGCCCATATTAATCTTTTCCTTTTATTAGCCAGTCTCAGATATGGCTTTTTCTTGGCCACTCTGCCCTGAAGACCAGCATCCCTGAGTCGCCTCTTCACTGTAGACGTTGACACTGGTGTTTTGCGGGTACTATTTAATGAAGCTGCCAGTTGAGGACCTGTGAGGCGTCGATTTCTCAAACTAGAGACTCTAATGTACTTGTCTTGTTGCTCAGTTGTGCAGCAGGGCGTCCCACTTCTCTTTCTACTCTGGTTAGAGCCTGTTTGTGCTGTCCTCTGAAGGGAGTAGTACACACCGTTGTAGGAAATCTTCAGTTTCTTGGCAATTTCTCACATGGAATAGCCTTCATTTCTAAGAACAAGAATAGACTGTCGAGTCTCACATGAAAGTTCTCTTTTTCTGGCCATTATGAGAGTTTAATCGAACCAACAAATGTAATGCTCCAGATTCTCAACTAGCTCAAAGGAAGGTCAGTTTTATAGCTTCTCTAACCAGCAAAACAGTTTTCAGCTGTGCTAACATACTTGTACAAGGGTTTTCTAAACATCCATGAGCCTTCTTACACAGTTAGCAAACACAATGTACCATTAGAACACTGGAGTGATGGTTGCTGGAAATGGGCCTCTATACACCTATGTAGATATTGCATTAAAAACCAGACGTTTGCAGCTAGAATAGTCATTTACCACATTAACAATGTATAGAGTGTATTTCTGATTCATTTAATGTTATCGTCATTGAAAAAATACTGTGGTTTTCTTTCAAAAATAAGGAAATTTCTAAGTGACCCTAAACTTTTGAACGGTAGTGTATATATGAAATTCTGGTTCAAGTTTTGTATACCATAGTGAATCTGTATTACTACACATACATAAACATACACACAAGACAGAACATGTACGCACACACACGTGTGTAAATCATGTCTAAATGATGAAGGCCAGATAAAAACTGCAATTTTAAAATGAACTGAAAACTCTTAGGCTAGGTTGACATCTGCTCCAGCCTCTCCATCCTTCGGGTCTGCCAGGGGAGCCGGACCACTGGTTTAGAGAGAAAATTTCTCCATGCAGGACTTTTGTCTCTGCCGATTTTCAGAGGTTTCTGTAGACTCCTGCGCAGATGTGAACTTAGCCTTAGTTATACATGGCTGCATGGGACTACATGACCTGATCCTGCTTTGGTTGGACAGGCTGGCCATCTTCTAACCAATCATATCCTTTCCTCAAATGTCTCATCTATATACCCACTGACATAATTCACCCCCCCCCCCCAAAAAAAAAAGATATATTTTTTTTTTTTTTTAAGGGGGGGGGGAGGGAGGAAGGTATTTTTTTTTTTTTTTTTATTTTATTTTTTTTTTTAAAAAGAGGGAGGGGGGGTTTTTTAAAAAAAAGAAATTTTTTTTTTTTTTTTTTTTTTTTTTTTTTTAACTCTTTTTTTTTTTTGGAACAAAAAAAAAAAATTTAATAAAAAAAAAAAAAAAAATTTTTTTTAGATTTTTGGGTTTTTTTTAAAAGTTTTTAATATTTTGGATGTTTTTTTTTTTTTTATTTTTTGTGTTTTTTTTTTTAAAGAAAAAGGAGGAAAAAATATGTGTATTGTGTGTGGGTGGTTTTGGGTTTTTTGGGTTTTTTTTTTAAGTTTGGGGGGTTTTTTTTAAATAAGTTTTTTAATTGGTGGCTCCACCCCTAAACCAACCGTGAACACCTACTTTGGGCTAGAGCTTGGTATGTCACACCCCCTTTTTGGGCAGGACATGCTTAATTTTCAGAGACTGTTAATGAAAATTAAGGAATGTTCCTGCAAATGCAGGCAGTTGGCAAGTATGCTAATATGAACGGATGTATGATGCGAGACTGATAATAGTCTCAGGGAGTAAATGACAGTGGTCACACACGACATACATAAGGTGAACGAAAGAGTTAAAGAAGTTGCGAGTAACTACGGTAGAGGGTCAGATTTCTCCTATGGAAAGAAATATGAAAAAGACAGTGCACAATATTCACCTCTTTATAAACTAGACAGATTACCTGAAAAACATGCTTCATAGAAACATCAGTCTGGTGGAAATGCCAGAAAAAGTGAAGGGTAGAAAGGTGGCTAACTATTTCAAACAGTGGCTACAAACTACTTTTGGCAAAAATTGACTCTCTCCCTTTTTTGCCCTCAAATGGGCACATAGTGTACCAACCTGACCATTATTAGCTAGGGCTCCTCCCTGCCCATCCTTATAAATCTACTGCAATTCAAGGATGCAAAAATTATCCTCTGTAAAGCCAGCCCAAGATGATGATTCAAAGCAGGAAGATGTCCATCTACCCGGATTTGGGGTTGGCCATCAGTACCACTCTACATGCTCTAATGACACATGAGATGCTACATTGCTAGTCCATAGGGCCATCCCCTGTACATGAATTAAGTAATAATTGACCTGGACATTCACTATACGTACCTTCTGTGCACTGTCCATGGTGCTACGAAAAACTGTCTTAGTTGCTCATTTTGCATTCTGCTCCTGAATAATTAAAGCTGCATTGCGATTAGTTGTTATAAGCAACTAAGACAGTTTTTCTTTCACAACTCCCTAAAACCTTGTAAATTGAGCGCCAGTGCACTTGCATGACAGTTGCTCCATTCACTTCTATGGGACTACTGAGACTGTAATCACAGTAGATACTAAAGAGGAAGACGGCCCTTACACAGGAGGAGGGGTATTTTTTTTGTGGGGGGGGGTCTTTCGTTTTGGGGATCAGTGGGTTATTGGCAACCATAGTAAAGGGTCCTGGTGGGTTCAGCACATATTGCTCAAGTTAGTTCAAATACCAGGGACATGATCACAGATGATGGAGGGAAATTGCAAATCACAGAACAGATGTATTTATACTGAGACTACATTACCCACAGCTGGACTCTATTAACTAGTTAAGTGACTTCTGAAGGCAATTGTGTGCACTGCATTTTATTTAGGGGTATCAGAGTACAGGGGGCTGAATACTTTTGCACGTCACACTTTTCAGATTTTTATTTGATTAAAATTTTGAAAACCATGTATAATTTCCATTCCACTTCACAATTAGGTGAGTTTTTGTGTTGGTCTGTCACTTAAAATCTCAATAAAATACATTAATGTTTGTGGTTGTAAGGTGACAAAATGTGAAAAAGTTGAAGGGGTATGAATACTTTTGTAAGTCACTGTATACTGTGTGGGGCTGTTCGGGAGCATATTATACTGTGTGGGACCACTGTGGAGCATTATACTGTGGGGAGTCTCTGGGGAGCTTTATATATCATGTGGGGTCACTGTGGGGCATTATATATCATGTGGGACTACTGTGGGGGGCTTGGGGAGCATTTTATACTGTGTGGGGCCTCTGTGGAGCATTATACTGTGGGGGGTGCTGTGGAGCATTATATACCATGTGGAGCATTATACTGTGTGGGGAGTACTGGGAAGCATTATATATACTGTGTGGGGGTCACAGGACAGGAAACTGTAAGATACATGGGCCCTAGGTCTTTCAGTCCGACACTGTATACAAATCTAGTTTCACCATATTGTAAAATAACTTGGTTATTATACCTTTCAGCACAGGGGTGAGATGAGAGGACGATTCTCCTACTTTCCGTCAGTCCATGGATAGTTTTTGCCAACCTCCTTGGGCAACCTAGTGTCTGATGAAATATGAGGGGGGCTGAATTAGCACAGTTTTAGTTTAGCGGTGACTGGTTCTGCACCATACCTATTTGATGTTAGGTTTAGTTGTAAAGCCCATGGGGAGGGCACTTCATTATCTATTTACCTGGTCTCCCACTCCATGCTAAAATATTGGAGAATATTAATCTACACCCATGTAGAAGGCGTAAGACCTACAAGCATATTTACCTAAGTAATATTAAATTATACTAATTAGTTGGACCCCAAAGATGACCTGTGTGATGATTATGGAGGTGTCATGATTCATATGTTTGAGAGTATACAGAAAGTGGTGAGTCATTTGTACACACTGGAAAGCACAAAAAATACCCAAGATGGTTCTGATAATTACTATATTGATTGAACTTATTTGGAGTTCAAAAGCAGCATATTTCTTTGGTACCCCATAGACAGTAAGACTTTTGTGGCCAAACTGCCTACTTTGTAGCAGTTCTGCATATTCTTGCTCTTTAGCATCTCTATGTGGATTGTACATCCCAAAGTCCACTTACACCTTCAATGTTCTGGGACAGGGAAATGTAAATCAAATTGTCCAAGGTCTGGCTTTCATCACAGTATTATTGATTTTATGTACCAATAGAATGTACATCCAAACAACATATAAAGTATCTAAGTTATCAGAAATATATTTTCCAATAATTATATTTTCAAGGTCAGGCTTCTACCACAGAGTAATAAAAAAAACAAGTCTGATTAAAAAAGAAATAAACTGTGCAGATACAATCTGTCAACATATGTCATGTTATGGGTATATTTATTGGGGAAACACAAGTGACTGGGATTTCTTGAGGCTGAGTGTTTTGCTGTAAAGCTGCAACAGAATTAAAGCACCATTGGATGAAATTCTGTGATGCCCCAGAGCAGAACTTTCCTTAAGTGATAGAAGTGATTGGTATGATGTATTAGAAAGTTTACAAGTACTGTGCCACTTACAACTTCTAATAATGCTGATAATATTGCATTGGCAGTGGGTCTTAATTAGGAAACATGTCTAACCCTTGACCTTGCAGCCCATAGTAACCAATCAGAGCTCAGCTTACGTTTCTTCAATTACTCAATTTATTATTAAGTAGGTTCAAATGGAGTAACAGCAGGAGAGTCACATGAGGAAATATATGAACCGCGTAAATGGGAACTCACTATTAGACAAAGGTATACATTGATATGAGAATGGATGATGGTGGTAGCAATAGGTAATGGAGTAGATAAATTATAACAGGCAACAACTGAGCCTTTCCGTATATCTATGCTTAAATATCAGTCCTCACACCAGACACTCACTGTTTCCAAAGATTTCCCTAAAGCCTAACCCTAATCTAAAATACCACACAATAGGCTGTGACAGCTTAGGGGAATTACACTCAAAATGGCGGCTTGTCCTGGTCCGGACAGCGGTGGTTCGTGGTACTGGGAGCCGGAAAGATAGCTTTCAGACAGTCCAAGTGTAAAATAAAACGTGGCTTTATTCAGCTTAACTGCAACATAACAAAAACAACAAACACCTAGGCCACAGTTAGGGCACTAACTGACTCCTTTAGTCCCTAACTAGCCTCTGGGGGGCAATAAGAGCTTGACTTAGTCTCTGTAAGTCCTCTCTGGATCCAGCCCTCTTGGACAGAGCCTCTCTCTCTGTCCTCGCTGGTCCTGACTATTGCTCAGCTCCAGCAACAGTCCTCTGTAGACCCGAGCACTTCTGGCACAGACCGTCTATCTGTCCAGGTGGGTCCCCCATCTCCTGCTCCCTGCAGGATACTCCAGACTACTGGAGTTACACGCCCCCCCTCAAAGGCGTGGCTGAGAGCCTTTTCAGGGCTGGGCCTGGGTTGCTCAACAGCGCCCTCTGGCTCACATACTCACAAGGCATACAATACTAGAATAAACAAGGGAAAACCAATAGCTACACTATAACCTACCACCAGCTACTGAGCTAGGAAGATTCATAAATAGGGACTACTCTTTAAACAAGATGCCCACTAATGACTCATTTAACATATAGTTGCATAGCATCTATCCCAAACAAAGTAGTAGATGGTAGATGGAGACATAACAGAACAATTTCTGCTGGTTGTAACATGATGTAGGACATCATGTTATTTCCACTCTGGCTTTCCTTTCCCTCTTAGACAGAATGTCATTGATAATATAGACACCAGAATCTAGTATAGTGTGCATACCTGTTTTTGTTTCTTCAGCACAGGTGCACTATATGCCTAATTCTCATCACAATTCCACAACAATCTGTATGTTTGTTTTTCTGGGTGTTTTTTAAAAACAAAGTTTATGGAATGGATATTGTTGTGACCATATTGTCAGTAAGGGCTTTTCTAAGCAATGCTGATGGTTATTGTACCATCAGTGCTCCATTGTCATGTGGTTGAGAAGGCTGATGTTAGGTTGGGAAGGACCTGCAAGCTTTCACATATGGACACAAAGCAAGCCCATTCCTTTAACTAGGAAGTTTCTAGGAACATGCCAGATTATCTAATTTATGGTTATTTGGGGTCATCTAACCTAATAATTATATCACAAGAACATTTACAGATAATGGGGCAGATTTATTAGACTATAACGGCGTATAAAAACTGCGGACCCTGATGGACCCCATTACAGTCTATAATGACCGCTGTTTTAGTGATCTGGTTCTCCATCATTGGGGTCTGTCGGGGGAGCAGTACCAGGGGCGCACCGGTAATGAGGCGAAGTGAGGCGGCTGCCTCGGGCGGCACTGTCCGGGGGGGGGGGGCATTTTTACTATTTCATGTAAACCAGCCCAGGACAGGCCGCTTTAAAAAAAACAAAAAAAAAAAAACAGAGCTGAGCGGGGCCTGTCCTGGGCTGGTTTACAAGACGTCGCATCTCAGCGCAGGCGGCGATACAATGACGTCATCACGCCGCCTACGCTAAGACACAGACGTCGCGGAAAAGAGGAGGAGGCGGCGGCGGCTGCATCAAGGCATCGCAGGTGAGTATAGCTTTTTTTATGTATATAAATAGGCCGTAACCTGTTGGAGTATCCCCGGCAGGTCAGAGCCTATTTATTTACCTATCCCGCGTCTGCTCGTGGCCGCCCCTGCTTCCCCTTCTGCTATGGGCCGCAGAAAGGGAAGTGGATGCCGCTGTGAGCGGCCGCGGGTATCGGTAAGTTAGGCCGCGGTCCGCAAATACTACTATTATTATACTCCGGGGTCTATTCACCTCCTGCGATCCGATGTAACTCCGAACAGGCTTGAGGACTCTGGTGACGTCATCAGGTCGCGTCGCCGGCCTGATCACATGACGTGTGTGCGCAATTAAACAGGGCCGAAAGCTGCAAGGAGTGCACCGGTGTCCAGGATAGGTAAGTAACTCTGGTTTTTATGTTTGTATTCTCCCCTGGGTCTCCAATCATTATACTCTGGGGCTGAAAAGACCCCAGAGTATAATAATAGTTCATGGGTGGTCCACTATGGGGCATAATACCCTGTGCAGGGACCACTGTAGAGCATAATACCCTGTGCAGGGGCCACTCTGGAGCATAATACAAGTGCAGGGGCCACTATAGAGCATAATACCGAGTGCAGGGGCCACTATAGAGCATAATACCGGGTGCAGGGGTCACTATGGAGCATAATACAAGTGCAGGGGCCACTATGGAGCATAATACCAGTGCAAGGGCCACTATAGAGCATAATACCAGTTCAGGGGCCACTATGGAGCATAATACCGTGTGCTGGGGCCACTGTGGAGCATAATAACGTGTGCAGGGGCCAATATGGGGCATAAAACTGTGTGCAGGAGTTGCTGTGGAACATAATACCGTGTGCAGTGGCCAATGCGGGGCATAATACCGTGAGCAGGGGCCACTATGGAGCATAATACCGTGTGCAGGGGTCACTATGGAGCATAATACAAGTGCAGGGGCCACTATGGAGCATAATACCAGTGCAAGGGCCACTATGGAGGATAATACCAATGCAGGGGCCACTATGGAGCATAATACCGTGTGCTGGGGCCACTGTGGAGCATAATACCGTGTGCAGGGGCCAATATGGGGCATAAAACTGTGTGCAGGAGTTGCTGTGGAACATAATACCGTGTGCAGTGGCCAATGCGGGGCATAATACCGTGAACAGGGGCCACTATGGAGCATAATACCGTGTGCAGGGGCCGCTGCGAGGCATAATACAGTGTGCAGGGGCCGCTGCGGGACGTAATACTGTGTGCAGGGGCTGCTGTGGAACATTATCGTGTGTGTAAATGGGGCGCTATAAACATGGGCTATGGCACCTGTTTATATTATACGCTGTCTGTTTATAGTGGCCGTGTGATGTAATTGTAGCCTTGTCACATACTGTAGACATGTACAGGACGAGGCTGTAGTTACATGACATAGCCGCTATGAGATGAATTACACTATGTAAACAGAGAAGCGGTCACGGCGCTTACACAGGTACCATTCAAACAGCTGATCAGTGGGGGTCCTGGGTTTTTGAGCCCCACTGATTAGTTTATTAATGACCTGGAAAACCTTTTAATTAGTTAACATCTGGGGCATTATTAATAAGGGGCACTATTTATACAGGGTACACACGGACATTATTAATATAAAGATGCACTTGGGAGTATTATTCATTATGGGGGGGGTTATATCATATATTTTATAATTGGGGGTAGCAGCAGAATGGGGGCTTTGTGTAGGTGAGGACAATGTGGGTTGGATGCCTGGAAAAGTGAGGAGCCAAAGATGTCTGTGTTGCAAACTTTACAGAGACAAGTCACAGCTGGAAGAAGTGGTCATGGCGGTCCAAAGGGAAAAGAAAGGAAATGTGAAGGATTAGTCAGAGACGTCACCTGTAAGTCACAAAATGTTACTGCCCTGTATTCACCTAAATGATAGAGGATAAATACCTGATTGATGGGGGTCTGTCTGCTGAGACCCCCACTGAGCCTGAGAATTGGGTTTTTTCCCCCACTAAGTGGGAATCTTTCCTGACCGCAGCCATATATATAGGTGTGTCACTTGGTGGATGGATGAACCCGCGTGGCTCTCATTCACTTTAATGGGAGTGCCAAAGATAGCCGAAGTCCAGTACTTAGCTATCTGCGGGGCTCCTATTATAGAGAATGGGGGCCACGTGGGCTCGTCCATCCACCAAGCAGAAGATATGTGAAGTTACTTTCATTGTTAATGCCGTGTTGTTGATCTGATACTGAAGTAATACAGGAAGAAGAATTCTTAAAAACTGTTTTATAACTTTGTGTATTGTGTATATTGTGGGACGATAACAGTGTGTTAAACTAGTAGCATGGAAACTCAGTTTTTTGTTTTTTTTTTCTTTTGGGGGGGGGGGGCGTCTTTCTATAGTCCACCTCAGGCAGCAAAGAGGCTAGGTTCACCACTGAGCAGTACGCAGATGTGAACTTAGCCTTAGACTTTCACAACTTACTACTTCTCTCCCACACAAATGCTACATTCACATCTATGTCGGAGTCTGCACTCATTGGTGCAGAGTCCAGCAGAAATCCCATATGGAAAAGTCCTCCAAGCACAACTTTTTAACTTTTTCATCCAACGATATCTTTAAAAAAATATAAAAAAATAAAAATAACAGACACCAATCAAAGTCAATGGGGTGTCTCAGGATTCGTTGTTGTGCAGAAAAAGATGTAGATGTGAATTCAACCAAAGATGGTAATATCCTTAATCTGGTCTTCTTATGGCTCAGATCAGTCTCTGACTTTATTGACACTCCCCTACCACAACCTTTTTTCTACCAAAGGTTGTTGTCCTTCTTAGAACCCAACTATTTATTATACATGCAGGAATATACGTGCAATTAATAGTCAGCACCTCTCAAATACTTTACAGTTACAGATCGTTCTGATTCTGAGACCAGGAATAAATCGATTAGGAGAAGATCTAGGGGGAGAAGGATAAAAAGATGTGTATGGAGCTAGGTATACCATTTGATCTTCTGCAAAATGTGAAAGTATTGGCTGAACTTAATGAGGTGGAAGGTCAACCCAGTGCACGGGGACCTTTCACAAACTTACAGAATAAGAGTACGAAATTACCTCCCCCTTGTGAGCTGTCTTGTGTACATGTGTTTTTAAATCAGGTGATAACTGACTTGCGGAAGATCAAGCAGTCACATTCCTCCTTTAAACTAAATGGTAAAGAGATGTCAGTTTTACGAGATCTTGAGCTCGATAAAGAGCTGGTAATAAAATCTGCTTGCTGACCAAGGAGGAAATGTGGTCCTGATGGATGTTTCACAATACACCATCATGTGCGAGGCGCTCCTCCTCCTCCAAAAAAAAATGGGGTTTTACAAAAGAATCCAACAGTTGAGTTCAGTAACATCTTGTGAACACTACTGTTGGAAGCAAAACATACTAAGTAAGTTGATTTCAGATAAAGAATATGAATTTCTGTTACCATTGATGCCGGTGGAGGCGACATTTTATTGTTTACCAAAGAACCACAAAAGCCTGTCCCCCCTAAAGACCTATAATATCAGGGGTCAATGAACTTTGCCAAAATGTGGGGTTTTACCTAGATAAGATTTTAAGACCTTTCATGACATCTCTTCAGTCATTTGTTCAGGATACCTCTGACCTGTTACGAAAACTGGAGGGGGTGATTCTCGATGATGGTGTGATTTTGTGTTCCATCGACGTGGAGGCATTATACTCCTTGATACCCCATAAATGGGGGTTAAAAGCTGTGGATCACTATCTGCGCTCACGTGGCACACGGTACCATGCCCACAAGAATTTTGTCCTTAACCTGCTTAAATTCTCTTTAACACACAATTTCTTTCTGTTCAGTGGAAAACCTTACCACCAGCTCATGGGCACCACCATGGGTAATCCATGTGCGCCAACGTACGCAAACTTGCTCCTGGGCTGGTGGGAAGAGACGATTTTGTTTACAGAGGGTAATGAGGTCTTTATGGGTAACATCGAGTTGTGGGCACAGTACATTGATGATGTGCTTGTGATATGGAAGGGTGACGCTGCTTCATTTGTGGAATTTGTTGGGACTTTGAATTTCAATGAGAATGTCTTATCGTTTGCCTTTGAGATTGGGGGATCGGCGCTTCCTTTTTTGGACGTACCAATCTCCAAGGATGAAAGGGGTAATCTGAATATAAAAATACACAGAAAGCCAACTGTTACAAACTCTTTTCTTCAGTGGAGAAGCAGTCGTCCCACTTCTTTAAAGAAGAGCATCCCCCAAGGGCAATATTTGAAGCAATGGAGGAACTGCTCCAGGGGACAGGACTTTGTTGATCAGGCAAAAAAGTTAAGAACCAGTTTTAAAAAATGTGGGTATTCGGATAAATTACTGAGGGAGGCATATCAGAATTCCTTAGTGTCTGATAGGACGCAGCTTTTAAGAACTAAAAAAGAGACATCTGATGAAACTGACCGTGTTATTCATCTTATAACTTCATTTGACAATGGAGCACCCCACGCAAGGGAGATACTTGGACGTAATTGGGGGACCCTTACTATGGATCCGGAACTAAAAGAGGTAATTGATGTCCCAAGATCACTTTTAGGAAGAGACATTCCTTGAAGGATAAACTTATGCATAGTCACTTCTCAGTATCTAGGGCCTCCACGTGGTTATCTCCACCTAGGGGATGCTACAAATGTAGTGGATGTGTGGACTGTCCTTTTTTGATGATGGGACAATCCTTTATCTCAGAGAGATTTAAGACTATATATAACAGCAAACACTTTATCTCTTGTCGGTCTAAGGGTGTTGTATATAAAATGACATGTCAGTGTAAACTTGAGTACATTGGCAAGACCAATAGAGAATTGAGAAGAAGAATTGGCAAGCATGTTAATTATGTTAGGAATGAACGAGATACTCTTATAGCGAGGCATATTAATATATGTCGTGGAGGTGACATGGCTTGTCTACGCTTCATTGGGATTGACTTGGTGAAGACACCCCAATGAATCTGACTAGAGATCATGCTGTAACATTCAGGAGTCATGGGGATGCCTCTTGGAAAGTATTAAGAGAGAAATCTCTCTTTACTCACATTAATAAGGGTTGCTGTTGGTTTCATTACTGAAACGGCATCCCTGTCGCCATAGCAAAGGTGAATTACGCCGTTTCAGCTATCCTGTGAGGTCTGTGTTGTGCCTGTGCAGTGGGACGAAATAATGAAGGAGATCATCACCACTGAATTGGCTGTTCTCCTACTTTTCCCGTGATCTTCCTGGTAGGCAGGGCACATCTACGCATAGCACAAGTACATGGTCATCATTATCAACATTTATCACCAATTTTTTTCTCCTCCTCTTGTATGCAAATGTCAGCCATCCATAAGGGAATGTGTGGCCTGGAGACAGCAATATGCACCCAGTTATCCAGCATTTGTGCAACTTAACTTGCACCTGGCCAAGCCGCTGGTGGTGCAGTCACTGCCGTTTCACTGCGTTTTGACAACTGATGGCATGCACTTAACATCGATGGAGGATACCTAGCTGCCTTTATTTTTCTAGGAAAGCTGTCCCTGCTTTATATCGTCATGTTTCAAAGAACATGGGCCTTTCCTTGGATACGTCAGCTTGGGGAAAGGTGCATGCCACTGTCAAAATGTGGAGCAGCAATTATGGCCAAGGACAATACACGGCTTTCATGGCCCACTGGATTAATGTTTTGAGTGGCAATGGCCACAATTCAGAAACGCAGGAAGACCAGGTGCTAGTTCCACCCTGATTGTGCAGGCCCAGTTCCAACACCATGCAGGGCACATTCACCTCCTCTGGATCATCCTCTCTGGACCATTTCCCGCCACCAAATTCACCAGGGCAAGCCATCTCTTCCACTTTTCCTCTTCTTCCTTCACCCTCGTTTCATATGTGTAAGGAGAAGCGCTGCCATGTGGTTTTGCAATGAATGAGTATGGATCAGAGAAGCTACACAGCAGGGGAGCTGCTTTGCTGTATCCAGCAGCAAGTATCCCGCTGGATGGCTCCTCGCCAACTCCAAGTGGGCAGTGTTGCTAGCGACAACGGCATCGATATTGTTGCTACGCTGCAGTTAGGACAAATAACACATTGTCCTTGTATGGCACTTGTTCTTAATCTGGTGGTTCTCCATTTTATTAACCTGCATTTTGGCTTAAAAGAGGTGCTCCTCATGACCAGAAAAATCTCATGCGCTTTTCAGCTGTTCTTAAACCCCTGCTTGATTTGCAGCAATAAAATGGTCTGCTTTTGCACTGCCTTATCTGTGATGTTCCATCTCAATCGAACTCTAACTTTAAACATGCTGAAGCATCTGTGTGAGCAGCAGCAGACCACAGGGACAATGTGTTACTTCAAGATATGTCATTGGAGGCCCATGATGGAAGTGTGCCAGCTTCTCAAACCCTTTGAAGAAGCCAACAAATTTTTCAGCAGGGGAAACTGCAGCATCAGTGATGTGATCCCTCTACTGTATATGTTACAACTCATGCAATGAGGGATGGAAGAGGAGGAACCATTTCCACCTTTTAGTCAATGTCATTGCCTTGTGTTGATAGAGGAGGATGAGGATCCAGGTCATTATCATAGAGGAACTGAGAATCCTAGTCAGGCACAGTCAAGGGACGAGGCTGACCCTTATCTGTTTCAAGAAGATGCCAAGTGTGGCAGACTGTATGCTCCACTGCTTAAACAGCGATAAGCATATTATTAGCATCAAGCAGAGAGATGAGTACTATAAAGACAATGGGGGGAATTTTTCAATGGTTCCCAAAGGGAAGAAAAATTAGAATATCATAAGGATAGGCTGTATACCCAGCTTGCCAATCACATGCAGGAAATCCTACGAAGGATTGCCAAGGAGCTCCAACCGGTGCTACATAGGGACAACAGACTCAAGGACATATTTCCAGTCCCCCCTCTCCTTTCCTTTTGACAACCACCAAACCTGAGGCGTATTATTGTCCGGAGTGCCCTGAAGGCCCCAACTGAAAATGGCACCTCACCTTGCCTACAAAAAAGGTGCATGACCTGCAAGCACATCCACACCGCTGACAGTGTACCTGTTCCACAGTCACAACAGGTGCACAGAATTAGGGGGACATTCTCCTGCAGGTCTTCCAATGTGGTGTACCTCATAATGTGTGTGCAATGTCCCACCACAGGCCTCTATGTGGGGGAAACAGGGCAGAGACTTAGTCAGCGAATGAACTCACATAGATCCAATATTAATAACAGCAGAACAGATCTCCCAGTGGCCGCATATTTCTCCGGAGAAAATCACTCTATTAAAGATTTGCGGGTTGTGGTTTTAATGGGACATTTTAAGATGCAGGAGGAGAGGAAACAATGGGAGTACAAGTTTATGCAAAAATTTCAAACTCTGCAATTTGGACTTAATATTCATGACAGCTTCATGTCACACTATGTATGAACTGTGAGGGTCACAAATCACCTCCTGATAGCAAACAGATAACAGAGCCCTCTGTCACGCACCACAACTTTCCAGATTGTTTTTTGACCTGTTGTAAATAACTTCTCTACTTAGATTGCATTTTGTTTTGGGTTTTTTAAGGACTCTAAAATACTTTGAAGATCATGTGTATAGAGTATAAATAATCTGTGAATTTTCAGTTCTTGTATAACACCATGTCTGATGAAGAGAGCTAGACTCTTGAAAGCTTATTATCAAATATACTCAGTTAGCCTCTGATAGGTATCGCCTGATTCCGAATAGTGAGTCAGTCATCCTCTATCATCATCTTCCATTGACTGTACTGCTGCTAATGCTACTCCTAAATAGCTCCCAATACGGTCACCATTCAGTCAGACATGTCTTGCGGCCTGGTCCATCATATAATGCCTTGCTGCACTGCCACACATGTTGCCACAGCTACCACAACTGCCACCACATTGTCAGACATGTCCTGTGGCCTATTATGTTACTGATCACAGTGTATTTCAGTATACTATACTGATCACTCTGTACTGATTGGCAACTAAGCATTTTTTCAAAGTCCTGTACAATAACTGGTCATATTAAAAGTTGACCACTCAACCCCTCCCCCAAAGTTACTATAAAGATTGTATGGGCTATTGTCTTAGTTAGTCTCAGCAAGGATCATGAAATAGATGCCCTGCATCTCTGGAAGTTATCAAATGATGGGTATATAGCAGTGCATGATATATAGAGGGGTTCCCCATCCAGCCAACTATTGCATCATTTGTAACCACAGCTAAGTATTATTTCTTTTAATTTATTAGCCTTTTCAGGACACAGCCTAAAAGTGCCTTCATGACCAGGCCTCATTTTTCAAATCTGACATGTGTCACTTTATATGGCAATAACTTTGAGACGATTTAACTTACATAAGTGATTGTGAGTTTGTTTATTCGTGACACACTGTACTTCGTGTTAGTGGTAAATATTGATCAATATTTTTATATTTACTTATAAAAAAAAATAGGAAATTTGATGGAAATTTGGAAAAAAATCGCAATTTTCAAAATGTGAAATGCTCTGCTTTTCATACACAGTCATATCACACAAATACATTAATAAATATTATCTACCATATCTCTGCTTTATATCGGCATCATCTTTTAACCGTCCTTTCATTTATTTTGGATGTTAGAAGGCTTACAAGTGTAACTGCGATTTTCCAGATTTACAAGAAAATTTCCCAAACTAATTTTTTAGGGACCACTTCAGTTCTGAAGGGGATTATAAAGGCCTATATATTAGAAACCCACCCCATAAATTACCCCATTTTCAAAACTGCACCCCTCAAATAATTCAAAACAGCATTTTGGAAGTTTGTTAACCCTTTAAGCATTTCACAGAAATTAAAATAATATGGAGGTGAAATTTAGACATTTCATTTTTTTCAGTAACACATTCATTTAGCCCTAAAATTAACACCTTCACAAAGGGTTAAAGGACAAACGCATCTCACAGTTTGTTATGCAATTTCTCCCGAGCACAGAAATACCCCACATGTGGGTGTAAACTGATGTTTGGGCAAATGGCAGTGCACAGAAGGGAAGGAGCAACAATGGGCGTTTGAAAAGCAGATTTTGCCGGAATAGTTTTCGGTGCCATGTCCCATTTGCAGAGCCCCTAAAGCACCAGTACAAACGAAATCCCCCAAAAGTGACATTTTGGAAACTACACCCTTCACAGAATTTATCATGGGGTATAGTGAGCATTTTGACCCAACAGCCTTTTCATAGATTTTATTAACATTGGAATGTATAAATGAAAAATTACTAGAATGTCACTTTTTCCCCAAATTTTTCATTTTCACAAAGGTTTAAAGGAGAAAAAGCACCCCACAGTTTGTTAAACAATTGCTCATGAATGTGGCAATACCCCATATGTGGTCATAATCTGCTGTATGGGTACATGGTGGGGCTTGGAATGGAAAGAGCGCTATTTGGCTTTTGGAGGGCAGATTTTGCTGGAATAGTTTTCAGGTGCCATGTCGCATTTCCAGAATTGGAAAAAGTGATTCCATTTTAGAAACTACACCCCTCAAGGAATTTATCAAGGGGTATTATAATTTTGAGCCTAAGAGTGCTTCCTGAAAATTAATGTACAAAGTGAAAATTTTGAGTTTTAAAGAAATATGCCATGTCAGTGCCCAATACGTTGCACCAACTTTGTGTCATCAGAGACATACACTCCTAAAACTATTAACTGGGCTATCCCAAGTAGAAAGAAGTTGTATATGTAGGTGTAAACTTCTGCTTGGGCACACAGTAGGGCTCAGAAGGGATGGAGCAGTACGCTTTTTAGCTTTTGGTGTACAGATTTGGAGGGATTTTCTGGACGCCATGTTGTTTTTGCAGAGCCCTGGTGGTGCCAGTAATGTAAGGGTCTTGCCAAACGAAGCAATACCCTGACACTACTGCAGCGGTCAGGGAGGAAGGACAGAGACAAGTGAGCCCTAATCTCACCCCAGCCACTGTCCCTTCCTATTGCCACAGTTACCCTAAATGGTAAAAGGACAACCTGAAGACAAACCCTATACTGGGTAAGTGACACACAGAACAGGACCAGACAAAACAACACAGAAGCAGTGTGAGCAAGCCAAGGGGTCAGCAACAAACGAGCAATGCAGTACAAAATCTAAATCCAAGAGAATAGTCAAAGTCAAAGCCAGTGGTCAGAAAATCAGGTAACAAAGTAGTAAGGTATATCACAAGGAGAGGAGGCAAAGACAGAGCAATAACCGGCCGCCATGTGAGGGCTGACAACCTGTTTATAGAAAGTCTGGGACCAGCCCCAGAGCTGATAGGTACACAGGCTGTCAATCACTCAGGCCAGGAAGAGATTAACTCTATGCAGTCCAGAGAGAAATGTTCCTAATTACACGGGTGTGGCTTTACACAGCAAGAGAACTAGGAACATGTTCAGATTGAGCATCAAGAAGCTTGCACAAAGAACCAAATTGAAGACGCCTCCTTCGCCACAGCGTGCGAGCGGAGGGCGGCGCCGAGACCCGAAACGGCAGAGACGTTACAAGTAAATTGGATTTCCCCAAAAAGTGACCCAATTTTGTAGGGGCAATTTTAGAGTCTCTATAAATGTGACATGGCGTCCAAAAATCAACAATCTAAATCAGCGGTCCAAAAGCACATAGCGCTCCTTCTTTTCTGCACCCTCCTGTGTGCCCAAACAGCAGTTTATGCCCACATGTATGACACTGGTGTACCCAGGATAATGTACTTAATGTCATATGTGGGTATAAATTGATGTTTGGGCACAGAAGGGAAGGAGCGCTATATTGGTTTTTCGATGTCATGCCACTTTTGCAGAGCCCCTTAATTGGCAGTAAAGTAGAACCCACAGACATGTGACGCCACTTTGGAAAGTACACCCCTGAAGGGATTTATCAAGTGGTGTAGCGAGCATTTTTAAACTTTGAGTGTTGCATTAATTTCATTTCCTGAAAGGAATGTGCAGCTGATAATGAAAAGTGAAAATTGCAATTTTTCCATAGATACGCCATTTCAATGCCCGATATGTTGTACCCAACTTGTGTCAGCAGAGACACAACCTCCAAAAACAGTTAAGCGGGTATCCTGGGCACAGCAGCTTTTGAAGCATTCGTCTCTGATACAAGCCGGGCACAACATATTACACACTGAAATGACGTATTCCTGGAAAAAGTGTCATTTTCATCTTCCACCATCAGCTGCATATTCATTTCTGGAAAATTAATTAAGGCAACACTTGGGGGTTAAAAATGCTCACTGTACCCCTGGATAAATTCCTTCAGGGGTGTAGTTTCCAAAATGGAGTGACATGTCAGGGGATTCCACTTTAGTGGCATTTCAGGAGCTCTGCAAAAGTGTCATGGTGTCCAAAAACCAAACCGTCTAAGTCTGTGCTCCAAAAACCAAAATAGCGCTCCTTCACTTCTGTGCCCGGCTGTGCCCAAACAGCCATTTATATCCACATATGACATTAAGTACATTACCCTGGGTACACCAGTGTCATATATGTGGACATAAACTTCAGTTTGGGCACACAGCAGGGCAGAGAATGGAAGGAGCGCTATGTGGCTTTTGGAGCGCATTTAAATGTTTGGTATCTGGACACCGTGTCATGTTTGCAGAGCCTCTAAGGTACCAGTAAAGTGGAATACCCTAGGGAATGACCCCATTTTAAAAACTGCACCCCTCAAAGAATTTATCAAGGGGTGTAGTGAGCATTAGTATCCCAGACGTGACTGCACAGCAGATGAAGAGTGAATAGGTAAGCTCGTATGATTGGGGGAGGGGTCACTCTGGTGGTCACTTCTGGTTTATTATCCCTCGTAAACTCTAAATCTGGTTTGTACCCTGATATACGCTCGCACAGCTTATACATTTCCTTCCTGCCACAGCCAGTTGTGTTCTAATGATTTGGCGATTTTTGGGGTTTTTGTCTTCACATTGTACAAGCTATATATATATTTTTTTCTGGTGCTGTAGCCATATGAGGGCTTGTTGTTTGTAGTATGAGATGTATTTTGTAATAACATTTTTGTGTGCCTATAACTTATTGATTAACTTTTATTAACGCTTTCTTGGTGGATTAAAAAAAATCCCCATCAATTCTGGCATTGTGTTTTACCTTTTAATTTTTTTTCCACACAGCGTACAACATAAGTAACCTGTGACCTTTATTCTCTGTGTCGGTACGATTACAACGATACCTCATTTATATTTTTTTTTTATGCATTACTAGTTTTGCAGAACAAAAATCCATTTGGGGAAGGAAATCAATTATCTTTGCATCGCCATCTTCTGAGATGCGTAACATTTTTATTTTTCGGTTGACAGAGTTAGTTGAGGGCTTATTTTTTGCGGGACAACCTGTGCTTTTTATTGGTACTGTTTTTTGGTACATGTGACTTTTCGATCACTTTTTATAGCATATTTTGTAGGGTGAGATGGCGAAAAATCATTACTTACGACAGATTTTTTTCTTTTTTTTTTTTTTCTGACGTTCACCAAGTAGGTTAAATAATGTTTCAGTTTTATTGTATAGATTGTTACGGACGTGATGATACCAAATATGTATTGTTTTTTTTATTAATTTTTAGGTTTTTGTTTTATATAACTCATTTGATATAGGAAAAGGGAATTCTGTGGCTTTATTAATTTATTTATTTCACACACTTTATTACATTTCTTTTGCACTTTTTTTTTTTTTTTTTTTACATTTCTTTGTCCTATAAGGATACATGAACCAGGGATCGCTGGTTCAGTATTATAGATTGTACATATGAGCACCCCCCCGTTCATGTTTGACCGCGGCATCCAAGGGGTTAAAACCTCCGATCAGAGCACAGCTCCGACCGTAGGATATGGAGCAGGGTGTTAGCTGTCAGATGTCTAATATCAGGCAAAGTTTATTACTGCAACAAACTTTCCCTGATATGGCGGCTACATGATCGGGACCTGAACCTATCAGGTCCTGATCATGTCTCCGTGAACACCAGCAGCTATTATTGCTGTGCTCACAGAGTTCCTGACCCTTGGGGAGACCCGATCCCCAATTTAGCAGGGTCAGTTTATAAACGTTGGCGCTGTACAAAGCCCAGCAAGAGCCGACGTTGAAAAGGTTAAACACTTATTATTTTATTATATTCTGGTGTGATTATAGTCATTATTTGGCCATCTTTGAGTTAACCTGTTTTAAAAATAATAAATAAATCAACCTGTTTGCCTACACCACACATGCTGCCACAGCTGCCTAGGACCTACCAACACTGCCACCAGTCAGGTAGACATATCCTGCAGCCTGGTCCATCATATTAGTTCCTGCCGCACTGCCACACGTTGCCACAGCTGCCACCACTCAGACAAAAACGTCCTTCGGCCTAGTCCACCATCACGCTACCACAGTGTTGGTATAAAAAAAAAAAACAAATCAATTTTGACTTCACATCTGCTCCTATCAGGGCCGGAGTAAGGGGGGGACAGACTGGGCAATTATTATTTAGAAGGGTAACTATTATTTATGAGAGGGCTATCATTAATAAGGGGGAACTATTTATAAGGGAGCAGTATTATTTTTAAGGCGTGAAAGTTACTGGTAAGGAGGAATATTACTGATACAGGGCACTATTTATAAGCAGTAACTATCATTTATAAGGGCAATGTGACTGACAAGGATTTAATATAATTTATAAGCAGGGACTATTATTTATAATGAGGTATTATAATAACTGAAAACTGGGTGCAAAAATCTATTAGGTGGTACAAAGGGGGTCATTTGTGTGTGGGAATATGAGACTTGTTATTACAGTTTTGGGGGCAGAAAGGAGGAATTATTAAAGGGGTTGTCACTGGAAGATGATGGTGTTGTTTGTATATTAGTATTTGGGGACCTGTAACTTCTTCTTTAAGAGGCTCCTTTGTCCTCCACTCATTACCTGTAGTAATGGCACCTGTTTGAAATTGTTATCAGTATAAAAGACACCTGTCCACAACCTCAAACAGTCACACTCCAAACTCCACTATGGTGAAGTCCAAAGAGCTGTGGAAGGACACCAGAAACAAAATTGTAGACCTACACCAGGCTGGGAAGACTGAATCTGCAATAGGCAAGCAGCTTGGTGTGAAGAAATCAACTGTGGAAGCAATAATTATAAAATGGAAGACATACAAGACCACTGATAATCTCCCTCGATCAGGGGATCCACGCAAGATCTCACCCCCGTGGGGTCAAAATGATCACAAGAACAGTGAGCAAAAATCCCAGAACAACACGGGGGGACCTAGTGAATGACCTGCAGAAAGCTGGGACTAACGTAACAAAGGCTACCGTCAGTAACGCACTACGCCGCCAGGGACTCAGATCTTGCAGTGCTAGACGTGTCCCCCTCCTTAAGCCAGTACATATTCGGGCCCATCTGCAGTTTGCTAGAGAGCATTTGGATGTTCCAGAAGAGTATTGGGAGAATGTCATATGGTCAGGTGAAACCAAAGTAGAACTGTTTGGTAGAAACACAACTCGTCGTGTTTGGAGGAGAATGAATGCTGAGCTGCATCCAAAGAACACCATATCTACTGTGAAGCATGGGGGTGGCAACATCATGCTTTGGGGCTGTTTCTCTGCAAAGGGACCAGGACGACTGATCCGTGTACATGAAAGAATGAATGGGGCCATGTATCGTGAGATTTTGAGTGCAAACCTCCTTCCATCAGCAAGGGCATTGAAGATGAAACGTGGCTGGGTCTTTCAGCATAACAATGATCCCAAGCACACAGCCAGGGCAATGAAGGAGTGGCTTCGTAAGAAGCGTTTCAAGGTCCTGGAGTGGCCTAGCCAGTCTCCACATCTCAACCCCATAGAAAACCTTTGGAGGGAGTTGAAAGTCCGTGTTGCCCAGCGACAGCCCCAAAACATCACTGCTCTAGAAGAGATATGCATGGAGGAATGGGCCAACATACCAGCAACAGTGTGTGCCAACCTTGTGAAGACTTACAGAAAAAGTTGACCTCTGTCATTGCCAACAAAGGATATATAACAAAGTATTGAGATGAACTTTTGTTATTGACCAAATACTTATTTTCCACCATAATTTGCAAATAAATTCTTTAAAAATCAGCCAATGTGATTTTCTGGATTTATTTTCTCATTTTGTCTCTCATAGTTGAAGTCTACCTATGATGTCAATTACAGGTCTCTCTCATCTTTTTAAGTGGGAGAACTTTCACAATTGGTGGCTGACTAAATACTTTTTTTTCCCCACTGTACATGTCTCATTTACTTTAACTTCAGCTGTGTTTGCCTTAGAGCGCTAGAAATTGGATAGATAGGTTCCTAGGAGTCCTAAGAATATTCTACAACATGTTTTAAGCAAATTTAAAAAGTGGTTTGTACCGAACTTGTTCCTCCCGAAACAAAACGGGGATCCGAGCCACTGAACACAAAATGAATCTTTAGACGTTTGCCAATCTCTAGTTGGTGATAAATGCAGAATAAAGCTAAAATAATGTATCCCAGATACAGAACTGGAAAACTAAGATGATGTACTGTAAGTCACTAGCTATACAAGAGGCTTGTCTCAGTTTCTAGTCTGTACTTCCTTATGTCTCTAGATGACGCTGTTCACAGTTTGGCAAGAACTATATATTAAATGATATAAAGTCAGCCCTCGATGCCTGACATTTAATATTGAATATGACATAATATTTTCACAACTGCAAATGAAAGAACGCTCGTTAAATTGATGTAGGACTAATTTTTCTGTGGTCAACAGTGTTTATATATGAAGATCAGTGGGATGTAATTTAAATAAATTAGTTTGATGGTGAAATTTTAATAAAAGATATTAATTTTGATGTGACATACTAAAACTAATTGCAATGGATTAATTGTAGTTGACTTTCCAAATTAAATAAGCAATTAGTCCAATATAAGAGTTTATCAATTTAGTCATAATTTTCCTAACTTAATTAGTTGTAAACTTTTAATTCTAGGAAATGTATATTTAGAAAATAAAATAATGCAGCATAAAAAAAACTAGATATTAGAACAGTTTATATTCATTCTTGCAACTAATGAGTGTGTAGATAGTTAAATACAATGTTCAAGTGAGAGTCAGGCTATGAACTGGGCTTATAATAAGTAGTTCTGTCCATTTATAGCACATTAGTTATAGTGAATAATGAAGTCATATGCCACCAGGGGCGCACCGCTAATGAGGCGAAGTGAGGCGGCCGCCTCAGGCGGCACTATCCGTCACTGTCTGGGGGGGCGGCATTTTTACTATTTATTTAATGTAAACCAGCCCAGGACAGGCCGCTTTAAAAAAACAGTCCTGGGCTGGTTTACGAGACCTCCTCATGTCAGCGCAGGCGGTGATACAATGTCATCGTGCCTCCTACGCTGAGACGCAGACAAGAAGAGGAGGCGGCAGCTCCATCAAGGCATCGCAGGTAGGTGCGGATAACTTTTTTTTTTTTTTTTTTTTATATAAATAGGCCATAACCTGCTGGAGTATCCCCAGTAGGCAACGGCCTATTAATTTAACTACCCCGCGTCTGCTTGTGGCCGCCTCTGCTTCCCCTTCTGCTATGGGACGCAGAAGGGGAAGTGGATGCCACTTTGAGCAGCCGCGGGCCTCAAATACCACTATTATTATACTCCGGGATCTTTTCAGACCCCAGCATATAATAATCGGAGACCCAGGGAAGGTGAGGGAACATAAAAACCAATGCTACTTACTTCTCCTGCGATCCGATGTTACTCCGAGCAGGCTTGGGCCCTCTGGTGACTTCATCAGGTCGAGTCGCCAGCCTGATCACGTGACGTGTGTGCGCAATTAAACAGGGCCAAAAGCTGCAGGGAGTGCACCGGTGTCCGGGATAGGTAAGTAACATTGGTTTTTATGTTTGTCACCTCCCCTGGGTCTCCGATCATTATACTCTGGGGTCTGAAAAGATATAAAGGTATAATAATAGTTCATAGGTGGGCCACTATGGGGCATAATACCGTGTGCAGGGGCCACTGTGGAGCATAATAACGTGTGCAGGGGCCATTACGGGGCATAATACCGTGCGCAGGGGCTACTGTGGAGCATAATACCCGTGCAGGGGCCACTATGGGGCATAATACCGTGTGCAGGGGCCACTATGGAGCATAATACCGTGTGCAGGGGCCAATATGGAGCATAATACCGTGCGCAGGGGCCACTAGGGAGCATATTACAGTGTGCAGGGTTTGCTGTGGAACATAATACCGTGTGCAGTGGCCACTGCGGGGCATAATACCATGTGCAGGGGCCACTATGGAGCATAATATCGTGTGCAGAGGCCGCTGCAAGGCATAATACAGTGTGCAGGGGCCACTATAGAGCATAATACTGTGTGCAGGGGCCGCTGCAAGGCATAATACAGTGTGCAGGGGCCACTATGGAGCATAATACTGTGTGCAGGGGCCACTGCGGGTCGTAATACAGTGTGCAGGGGCCGCTGCGGACCGTAATACTGTGTGCATGGGCTGCTGTGGAACATTATAGTGTGTGTAAATGGGGCACTATAAACAGGGGCTATGCCGCCTGTTTATATTATACGCTGTCTGTTTATAGTGACCATGTGATGTAATTACAGCTGTCACATGGACGTGTATAGGACGAGGCTGTAGTTACATTACATGGCCGCTATGAGATGAATGACACTATTTAAACAGAGAAGCGGTCATGGCGCTTACACAGGTACCATTCAAACAGCTGATCAGTGGGGGTCCTGGGTTTTTGAGCCCCACTGATTAGTTTATTAATGACCTGGAAAACCTTTTAATTAGTTAACACCTGGGGCATTATTAATAAGGGCCACTAGTTATACAGGGTACACACGGACATTATTAATATAAAGATGCACTTGGGAGTATTATTCATTATGGGGGGTTATATCATAAATTTTATAATTGGGGGTAGCAGCAGGATGGGTGTGCAAGTGAGGACAATGTGGGTCAGGTGCCTGGAAAAGTGAGTGTTGCAGACTTTACAGAGACAAGTCACAGCTGGAAGAAGTGGTCACGGCGGTCCAAAGGGAAGAGAAGGGAAATGTGACCGATTAGTCAGAGACGTCACCTGTAAGTCACAAAATGTTACTGCACTTCATACAACTAAATGAGGATAAATATCTGAGTGATGGGGTCTTTCTGCTGAGACCCCCACTGAGCCTGAGAAGTGGGTTTTACCCCCACTGGGTGGGAATTCAGCCTGACCGCAGCCAGGCTGAATATAGGTGTGTCACTTGGTGGATGGACGAACCCGCGTGGCTCTCATTCACTTCAATGGGAGTGCCAAAGTTAGCCGAAGTCCAGTACTCAGCTATCTGCGGGGCTCCTATTATAGAGAATGTGGGCCATGTGGGCTCATCCATCCACCAAGCAGATGTGTGAAGTTACTTTCATTGTTAATGCCGTGTTGTTGATCTGATACTGAAGTAATGCAATAAGAAGAATTCTTAAAAACTGTTTTATAACTTTGTGTATTGTGTATATTGTGTGATGTTAACAGCGTGTGAAGCTAGTAGCATGGAAATGCAATTTTTTTTTTTTGGGGGGGGGGCCTCATTCTATAGTCCGCCTCAGGCAGCAAAGAGGCTAGGTTCACCACTGTATGCCACTTAAAGAGGACCTGTCAGGTCCTCATTGATGTGCAGTATTATATACCACTAGAAAGCTGACAGTGTGCTTTCCCGGTGAGGGCCCCGGTGCTGGAGATATCGGTGACATTCGTTTCGACACCGATATCTCCCAATTGTCAGAAAGGTGGGCATTACAGCTTAGCGTCATCGCTGGGCTGTGAAGAACGCCCACCCTGACAGTACAAGGCAATAGAAGAGTAATGTCAGGGGGGCGTTCCTCACAGCTCAGTGATGATGCTAGGCTGTAAGGTCCGCCCTTCTGACAGTGGGGAGATATCTTCAGCACCAGGGCACACAGTGGTATAGCCAACAGTGAACGGAATTCAGCGCACTGTCAGCTTTCTAGCACTATATAATAGCACACATCTACAGTGATGGCCAAAAGTATTGGCACCCCTGCAATTCTGTCAGATAATACTCAATTTCTTCCAGAAAATGATTGCAATCACAAATGCTTTGGTAATAATATCTTCATTTAATTTGTCTTCAATGGAAAACCACAAAAAGAATTGTCAAAAAGCCAAATTGGATATAATTCCATACCAAACATAAAAAAGGGGGTGGACAAAAGTATTGGCACCCTTTGAAAAATCATGTGATGCTTCTCTAATTTGTGTAATTAACAGCACCTGTTACTTACCTGTGGCACATAACAGGTGGTGGCAATAACTAAATCACACTTGCAGCCAGTTGAAATGGATTAAAGTTGACTCAACCTCTGTCCTGTGTCCTTGTGTGTACCACATTGAGCATGGAGAAAAGAAAGAAGACCAAAGCAAAATTGTGAGGAAGTATGAGCAATCTCAAGGCTACAAGTCCATCTCCAAAGACCTGAATGTTCCTGTGTCTACCATGCGCAGTGTCATCAAGAAGTTTAAAGCCCATGGCACTGTGGCTAACCTCCCTAGATGTGGACGGAAAAGAAAAATTGACCAGAGATTTCAACGAAAGATTGTGCGGATGGTGGCTAAAGAACCTCGACTAACATCCAAACAAGTTCTAGCTGCCCTGCAGTCCGAGGGTACAACAATGTCAACCCGTACTATCCGTCGGCGTCTGAATGAAAAAGGACTCTATGGTAGGATACCCAGGAAGATCCCACTTCTGACCCAGAGACATAAAAAAGCCAGGCTGGAGTTTGCCAAAACTTACCTGAGAAAGTCAAAAAATTTTTGGAAGAATGTTCTCTGGTCAGATGAGACAAAAGTAGAGCTTTTTGGGAAAAGGCATCAAAATAGAGTTTACAGGAAAAAAAAAAGAGGCCTTCAAAGAAAAGAACATGGTCCCTACAGTCAAACATGGCGGAGGTTCCCTGATGTTTTGGGGTTGCTTTGCTGCCTCTGGCACTGGACTGCTTGACCGTGTGCATGGCATTATGAAGTCTGAAGACTACCAACAAATTTTGCAGCATAATGTAGGGCCCAGTGTGAGAAAGCTGGGTCTCCCTCAGAGGTCATGGGTCTTCCAGCAGGACAATGACCCAAAACACACTTCAAAAAGCACTAGAAAATGGTTTGAGAGAAAGCACTGGAGACTTCTAAAGTGGCCAGCAATGAGTCCAGACCTGAATCCCATAGAACACCTGTGGAGAGATCTCAAAATGGCAGTTTGGAGAAGGCACCCTTCAAATCTCAGGGACCTGGAGAAATTTGCCAAAGAGGAATGGTCTAAAATTCCAGCAGAGCATTGTAAGAAACTTATTGATGGTTACCGGAAGCGGTTGTTCGCAGTTATTTTGTCTAAAGGTTGTGCTACCAAGTATTAGGCTGAGGGTGCCAATACTTTTGTCCGGCCCATTTTTGGAGTTTTGTGTAAAATGATCAATGATTTGACTTTTTTTTTCATTCTCTTTTGTGTTTTTTCATTGCAAGCAAAATAAATGAAGATATTATTACCAAAGCATTTGTGATTGCAATCATTTTCTGGAAGAAATTGAGTATTATCTGACAGAATTGCAGGGGTGCCAATACTTTTGGCCATCACTGTATGAGGATGTGAAAAGCCCTCTTTAAAGGGGTTGTATTATCAGAGACATCTCTGGAAATTAGCAGCCCGATCAACAAAAATCTAGCTTCTGCTCACCCAGCAACCATTTGATTTTTATCAGGGAAAGCCAAAGCTAGTCATGTTTTACAGGACATTGTTATCCGTATAAGACAACATCTTTAAAAGGGTCACTATCACCAATATAGATCTATAAACAGAAAAAGCACTGCCGAGCGGCACATAGCATGATACTGTTTCACACAATAAATGTGAGTGCAGATCTTGAAATCAGTGGAAAGTGATTAGCCAAAGGCAAGTCAGGTGAGAGTGCACTCGCACAAACAGAATCTTAAAGTGGTCAAGATGTACTCTCACCTTTTCTGGTTGTGAACAGTCACAACCACTTTAACTGCATATAGACATCAATATGGGCACCGGTAAGCAGCTGGTCATCAAATCGCCTCAGGATATAGAGTCCAGACGACAAGCAGTAAATCATGAAATATGGTGAAAAAAAAAAAAAATTCTCCCAAAAATAATGGAGTAATGCGCGCTTATCCAGGTGAAGAGTGATCTTTATTGAATAGCACTAACTCTACGTACACAACGTTTTGGTAGTTCAGCGCCCTACAACTACGATCTGAGTGGCAATATGAATTCTATCAGGTTTGGTGATCCCAGCATGCCATCTAATAGCCAGTAATTAACTGGCCTTGAGTTTTTAAGATACTTAATGTTATTTTAATAATGATGTAAATGTGTTTGTTTGCATGAATGAGGCTCCTCCCCCTAGAGGGTGTCTCTCTCTGTCAGGTCCCTATATTAAGCAGCATTGCATTTGTGTGTTTATTGTTTGCCTAATATACACTTGAAAAAGGGGTTGTAACCCGAAACATTGTATACGTAGTGTTAGTGCTAGTCAATAAAGATCACTCTTCAACTGGATAAGTGCGGATTACTCATCATCATTTTTGGGAGAAATTTTCTTTTTTTTTTCTCCATATTTCATGATTTACTATCACCAATATAGTTGAAAAAATGTTTGAACTTCTTTAGAAGAGAGTCATTTTACTGCCACAATCCATAATTTATTTGGCACTAAGGTCGTTCGTACAGCATTTCGGCAACATTTGGCTATTCCAGTTAACAGACTTTTACTATGTAAAGATGAGAATTTTTGCTGGATTTTCCCTTTAAGGATATGCTCACACAGAGGAATTTCGAGTTGAATTGAGGCATATTCAAAATCAGCTCCAAATTCAGCCTTAATCTTCCTGTCTCTCATTCACTTCAATGGGAGGCAGAGACAAAAGTATCATGCTTGCTCTTCAGGCGGATTCTGCCTGAGACTCCCATTGAAATGAATGGGATGAAGATTTTGGAACATTTTTTGAAGTACATTTTCAGAAAACGCATCAAAATCAGTTTTCAAAAGCTGCTTCAAATTCCTGAAGTAGATTTTTTCCTGCCTGACTAAATCCCTACATTTGAAGTTACCCTAAGGCCTACAATAACTTGTCATAGGGTGGTTAAGCTCATTTTGTCATCAGAGATTTTTAGTTACAACTATAGCTAGAAAGTGTATTGCTTTGATTACCTGTTTGTCAAATACCAAGACTACATGCATGGCTTTTCCTAGAAATCAATACACACTACATTGTCATTAGCAATTATTTCTGCTAGAGGATTTTCAGGTGAACTGTCACTTGCACTCTGACTACTACGGATAATAATATGTATTTCAGTTTTACAGCAAGCTATAAAGCAAGAACATTATCTTTAGGAGACTTCTTTGACCATACCCAGCACCTTTTCTAAAAACTATTTCATCCGTTTTTTATGAATTTTTTCCTTTGAAAAATATCTCTGTCATTCAGATATAAACATATGTTAGCACCAGAATATATAATGTTCTAATGACAATATTGTTTACATGTACAGAGAAACCTCCCTAAAAGACCACCCCTTTGAGAAGACTCTCTCCCATAAAGACCAAATTATTTTGCGACTGAATTTTAATTACAATACAGGCTTTGTACAATGACTCTCTTTAAAAAAGACCACTTTTTGGTACAGGTTTTCTGCTGGGATCCCCTTTGTAAAGACATCTGTCTTATAGATTGCCTCTTCTCTGTTGTCCTTGGGGTTTACCAGAGAACAGGAGATGCCAAGAGAAGGAGTGGGAACTGTCAGCTTTTAGGCCTGTACACTGCCAGGAGACTGACTCCTAGCATTATAGTTATCTATGATTCTAGAAATATTTCTGTTAGGGTTAATTATACTGTGTTGAGGGGTGGATAGAGGGGTACTGTTACCTTTATAACACTACATAACACAAATTTTGTTCCCAGCTTTTAAATGTTATATTCCAATTGCTTATGTCTAAAACAAATTAAAAATTGCTTACATTCATCATAAACTTCGCTTTTGTGACCACGGCAACGAAAATTATGCATTTTTACTATAGAAACAGACGATTTAGCATTTTCTCATTTATACAGTCAGACTAAGAACACTATATGCATTGCAAATTTACACAGATTACCAAAAACTGTTCAGAAGTGTGCGGTTTTCCGAGATTTACGACTATACTGAAAATCAGTTTCACGAATCAATCCCCAAATATAGTCGCCCATCATGTTTTCGTTATATTGTCCTTGGTAACGGCGTTCAAAGTTCATAATGTCCTGGTGAAAGCGCTCACCTTGCTCCTCTGAATAAGCTCCCATGTTCTCTTTGAACTTATCAAGATGAGCATCAAGGATATGGATTTTGAGTGACATCCTGCAGCCCATTGCAGCATAGTTCTTTATCAGATTCTGAACCAGTTGTACATAGTTTTCATCTTTATGATTGCCTAGGAAGCCGCGAACCACTGCGACAAAACTGTTCCAAGCTGCTCTCTCCCTCCTATTCAGCTTCTTGGGAAATTCACTGCACTCTATGATCTTCTTGATTTGTGGTCCGACGAAGACACCAGCTTTGATCTTGCTTCAGACAGCTTAGGTAAAAGATCTTGGAGGTAATTGAAAGCTCTCGACTCCTTAGCTAGAGCCCTGACAAATTGTTTTATGAGCCCAAACTTGATGTGTAGTGGTGGCATCAGCACCTTGCGTGGGTCCACCAGTGGCTCCCACTTTACATTGTTCTTCCCCACAGTGAACTCTGTCCGCTGAGGCCAGTCCCACCTGTGGTAGTGTGCTTCAGTATCCCGGCTGTCCCAAAGGCAAATAAAGCAAGGATACTTAGTAAAACCACCTTGGAGGCCCATCAGGAATGACACCATTTTGAAATCTCCGATAACTTCCCAGCCGTACTCATCATACTTCAAGGCACCTAGCAACATCTTGACACTGGTGTATTCCTCTTTCAGGTGCACCGAGTGAGCTACAGGAAGAGACGGATACTTGTTCCCATTGTGAAGCAGCACGGCTTTGAGGCTCTTGCACGAGCTGTCTATGAAGAGGCACCACTTATTCGGGTTACAGGTGATACTTATAGCCTCGAATAGACCGGCCACATTGTTGCAGAAGCACAGTCCATCTTGATGACTGAAGAAGATGGAAAAAACTTGGTGACGCTTCCTCTGATCTGTGACTTGGACGCTTTCATCTAATAAGTTCCATTGCTTGAGCCTTGATGTCAGAAGCTCTGCGTTGGACTTGGTGAGACCAAGGTCTCTGATCAGATCGTTGAGGTCTTTTTGGTTAGGGTAGTATGGCTTCCGCTCCTCATCTGCATATGAAGAGAAATCGTGATCTTCAACGTCTTCCTCGATGTCTGACCTGCTGCTTTCTTTTGAAGGTGGTGTAGCTCTGTCTGGAGGCGTTGGTACAGGAAGTTCAGGGCAGTGTGGTACTGGGGCAATAGATGACAGAATGTCAGGATACGTTACAGGCGGTGCATTTTTGCCAGTGCGACTTTTGGAAGGGTCCACCATGCAGAAGTAGCAATTTGTTGAGTGATCAGTCGGTTCACGCCAAATTCTTGGGATAGCAAAATGCATGGCTCTCTTCTCTCCCCTGTACCAACCTATAAGCAAACAAAATAATATTTGGATTGAGAATTTGATTTAGGCCTATTTCACACTAATGACTAGTGATATTTACAATATTAACACAGTTAATCTGCTAATTAAGAGAGTAGCATTTATCCACTTACCTTCAAGAGTTTTCTTGCAGTGCTCAAATGTGAAATGAGGAGCCCATGGTTTGTCTTGGTCACCAACAGGCATGCTGAAGTATGTTTTGTAGGCCTCTTTATTCCATGCAGTATTACAGTGCAAGAGTGTACTGAGGATTCAGTAGAGCAAGATTGATCACCCGGTACCAGAGTAACACACAATATATACATTTACATTCCTAAGCTCCTCCTGTAATGGGTGTGGGGTGAAGTGTGAATACTGTCGTTATCAGAATCTGAATAAATATTGAATTCACACCTGTCTGTCTAGGTCAATTCCCCTTTGTCTGTGATGGCCATTGCCCACTTACTATGCAATCCCAATCAATTGTCTCTCTGTCTCTTAGGAAGGGCTATAGTGGCCCTATATAACTGTAGTTATACAGCTACCTACAATTCTGTACAGTCCCAGAAAGTTCTAGATAATTCTGGGCAGTTCTAGAAACTTCTTGAGAGTTCTCACAATTCCAGAAGCTTCTTAAGTATCTTGAAATATTGCGAATATCCTTAAAAATAGATCAATTTCAAAATATCATTGTGCTGACCACAAAAGCAAAGTTTACAGGGAATAATAACTTTTTTCTATCCATTTAAGGTACAAACAATCAGGAAAACACACTTAACAACTGGGAACAAATATTTTTTTGAAAATTGTTACATGGTGTACAGTAATCATACAAGTTTTCATTTTTGTTTAGGGGAAAGTCTCCAGTGTGATACTCAGGTAACCAGTTGGAGGTGGTTACCTACTTAAGAGGGGATAAATTGCTTCTGTTTGCTGTGTGCAGTCCCTTTGCAACCAGAGGAATCAGTTGCAACTTGGAGCAGCTTTAAAAGTTAAGTTATAAAGTGAGTGTGTGAGCTTGCGAGTATGTTTTGATTCTAAATGTAGTTTTGGTTTAAGTGTGGTTTAAGATTAAGTGACTTTAGATTTAGCGACTTTAGAAAACACACACAAAAAAGAGCTTATTCACTTTTTATTTGAATTGTGCTTATTTACTTGTATTTTGTTTTGTTGTAATAATCCCCATTAGGTAAGATGTGCTCCATGCTTACCAATGTGGTCCAGTGTACATCTTGCAGCATGTATTCTCTGCTTGAGCAGCCACTTGAGGGGGCATACTGCTGTGTAAGATGTAAGCACGTTGCATATTTGGAAACACAGATCATGGATCTAAATGAACAAATTGCAAGACTGAGATCCATTGATAACTTGGAAAGGAGTTTCTTGCTCACAGAGCAGGAACTCACTGGGGTAAGTGCAGAGGGAGATGGTAGCATGGAGGTGCAGGAACATAAGGCAGCTAGCTGGGTGACAGAAAGCAGCGGGGTAGAGGGAAGAGTGCCAGGGAGGTTAGTCCTGAACTGGCACACCCCAACAAGTTTGCTATATTGGCAGATGAGGGGGATGTTAGTACAGGGGTAACACTGCTGCAGCAAGACACTTCCTCTGACAGCCAGGGCAATCTGTCACAAAGATCGGGATTGTTGAATGGTGTGTTGCCTTCCTGGTGCTCGAGTTAGACACATCGCGGATCAGATTGATAGATTACTGGGTGGGGCTGGTGTGAATCCAGCAGTCATGGTGCACATTGGCACAAATGACAAAGCTAGCGGTAGGTAGAAGGTCCTTAAAAATGATTTCAGGGATCTAGGGAGCAAGCTGAAAGCAAGGACCTCCAAGGTAGTATTTTCAGAAATACTACCTGTATCACGGGCTACACAGGAAATGCAGCAGGAGATTAGGTAAGTAAACAAGTGGATCAAGAGCTGGTGTAGGAAGGAGGGGTTTGGTTTACTGAAGATCTGGGCTGACTTTGCTGTGGGCTACAGGTTCTATGGTAGGGATGGGCTGCATCTCAATGGGGAGGGTACAGCTGTGCTGGGGGGAGAAGACGGCTAGACAGTTTGAGTGTTTAAACTAGGGACTGGGGGGAGGGTAACAGATGTAGAGGGCAAGATAGTGTAGAAATGGGGTGGAGCGAGGGGGGTGGGGTTAGAAAAGTCAGTAGGCAGTGGAAGAGTAGGGATAAAAATAAATCCATGAAATGTATGTATACTGATGTCAGAAGTCTCACTAACAAGATGGAGGAACTAGAAGTGATAATGTTGGAAGAAAATTATGAGATGGTGGGGATAGGTGAGACATGGCTGGACTCTAGCTATGACTGGGCTGTAAATATACAGTGGTACAGTATGTTTACAGGGGTTTGCTTATACCTAAAATCCTGCCTTAAGCCAGTCTTGTGTGAGGACATCTGGGAGGAAAATGAATATGTGGAGTGCTTATGGGTGGAAATTAAGGGAGGAACAAAGAATAGTAAAATACTGATAGGGGTTTGTTATAAATCCCCAAATATAATGGAAGCTGAAAATATACTAATAAAACAAATAGATGAGGCCGCAAAGCATAACAAAGTCATTATTATGGGGGATTTCAGCTACTCAGATATCAACTGGGAGACAAAGGGAACATGTTATTGTCAGTAATAAAAGACAACTACCTATCGCAACTAGTGTAGGACCCAACAAGAGGCGAGGCACTTTTAGACCTAATTTTAACAAATGAACCTGACACAAAGTGGAGGTTGGGAGACATCTAGGTAATAGTGACCATAACATAATAAGTTTTTTTGTACACATTAAAAAGATGTACAATAGAGGGGGAACAAAAACACTAAACTTCAGGAAGGCCAATTTTAACCAGCTGATAGAAGAGCTTGGCAACATAAACTGGGACAATGTCCTCTAAGTAACGGGAACACAAACAAAATGGGACATTTTCAAAAGCATTCTAAATAGGACCACTAAAAAAAACATATGCCTTATGGGAATAAGCAGGCCAGAAATCACAGAAAACCAATATGGCTAACTAAAAGGGTAAGGAATGCAATTAGGGATAAAAAGGAAGCATTTAAAATACTAAATCAAGAAAGTAGTGACAGCATTAAAACACTATAAAGGAAAAAAATAAATTGTGCAAAAGACAAATAAAGGAGGCAAAAATCAAGGCTGAAAGAAAAATTGCCAAGTAAAGTAAAAATAATCCAAAATTATTCTTCAATTACATAAATAATAAGAAAATAAAAAACGTCAATTTGGGCCCTCTCAAAAATAATTTGGGTGTAATGGTGGAGGAGGATGAGGAAAAAGCACAACTATTAAATGCCTTTTTCTCATACAGTGTTTACAAAAGAAAATACAATGGCCAGCAACATGATTAGGGGTAATGTTAACTATCAATTAAATGTCACCTGTTTAACCCAGGAGGAAGTGCGACACCGCCTTTAAAACACTAAACTAGAGAAATCTCCAGGCCCAGATGGCATACACCCCCAAGTTCTGAGGGAATTATGCACAGTGATAGACAGACCCTTATATCTAATATTTAAGGATTCAGTAATGACTGGGTCTGTTCCACAGGATTGGCACATAGCAAATGTGGTGCCAATTTTCAAAAAGGGGTCTAAAAGTGAGCCTGAAAACTATAGGCCAGTTAGTTTGACTTCTGTGGTGGTCAAGATATTTTAGGGTTTTCTAAGAGATGTTATTCTGGAGTGTCTCAATGTAAATAATCTTATAACACCCAATCAGCATGGGTTTATGAGGAATCGGTTCTGTCAGACCAATCTGATCAGCTTCTATGAAGAGGTCAGTTCTAGACTGGACATGGGTAATGCGGTAGATGTTGTATATCTGGACTTTTCAAAGGCTTTTGATACTGTACCACATAAAAGGTTGGTATGCAAAATGAGAATGTTGGGACTGGGGGGGGGGGGAACGTATGCATTTGGGTTTGCAACTGGCTCAGTGATAGGAAACAGAGGGTGCTTGTTAATGGTAAATACTGAGATTGGATCACAGTCTCCAGTGGGGTGCCACAGGGTTCAGTATTGGGTCCCCTCCTGTTAAATAGGTTTATTAATGACCTGGTAGAGGGTTTACAGAGCAGGGTGTCCATATTTGCAGATGATACTAAACTCTAACGTAATCAAAAATGAGGATAATAGTAGAATATTACAGGAGGATCTAAAGAAGCTGGAAGCATGGGCACTTGGCAAATGAAGTTTAATTTTGACAAATGTAAGGATATGCATTTTGGTCAATGAAATAAAATGTATGATTATGTATTTAATAGTAAAATACTGGGTAAAACTGCCAATGAAAAAGACACGGGGATTTTGGTGGACAGTAAGCTTACCTTTAGTGACCAGTACCAGTCAACTGCTGCCAAGGCAAATACAATTATGGGATACATCAAAAGAGGTATAGATTCTCATGACAAGAACATAGTTATTCCTCTATACAAATCACTGGTACGGCCACACTTAGACTATTGTGTGCTTCTGGGCCCCAGTATACAAGAAGGACATAATCGAACTAGAGAGAGTGCAGAGAAAGGCAACCAAAATTATAAGGGGAATGGGTGGATTGGAGTACAATGATAAATTAACAAATTTGGGATTATTCAGTTTAGAAAAAAGATGTCTACGGGGAGACTTAATAACAATGTACAAATACATGAAGGTACAGCACAAAAAACTTTGTAATGATCTTTTTACTCCTAGACCAGTGACAGTGACAAGGGGACATCCTCTACGACTGGAGGAAAGTTTCACCAGCAACATAGAAGAGGATACTTTTCAGTAAGAACAGCGAGGCTATGGAACTCTCTGCCCCAGGAAGTGGTGATGGTGGATTCATTGAGCAAGTTCAAAGAGGGCTTGGATGTCTTTCTTGAACAGAACAATATTATGGGTTCTAGATTTTGTTAAGAAGTTGATCCAGGGTTTTATACAGATTGCCAGATTGGTGTCGGGAAGGAATTTTTCCCCTGAAATGGGGCAATTGGCATAAATCTCATGGGGTTTTTGCCTTCCTCTGGATCAACACTGTAGGGTTATAGGTTGGACTTCATGGACTGGTGTCCTCATCCAACCTCATCTACTATGTAACTATGTAAGAAGCGCATCAAGTTTTTTCGCGCACTGTTTTTCCATTGCATTTTTGCTGCATTTTTCTCTGTGATTTTTCTTCCCTTATTAAATCTATAGGGGAAACAAAAATTGACATGCTGCATTTTTCAAAAAGCCACTTTTCCACAGTGATTTGCTTTCCTACAGTGTGTTGAATAGCCAGAATCTCATTCACTTTGTACTGTAAAATACAGCACTGAAAAGAACTCTACCTCAAAATGATGCACTGCAGCCTTTACCTTGCTTTTATATAGATATATAAAAATATATTCTGCTGAAGACAGTGCCTAATCAGTTAACCAGTTGCCTTATGGCAAGAAGTTTTTCTGTAACCACCAAGACTCATTCAAGTTTGTTGAACTAGCAACATTTTACCTGCTTCTGTTCACCATTCCTTTGTGGGGAATCTCTCATAACACTTGGGTCCAATCGAAAATTATTTAGGCAGGTGCACCATTACACCCAATACTGATCACCGGGTTTTTTGAGTAGCAGTGTTGCCTTGCAACAATGGTGTTCTAGGTTCAAGTACAGCTAAATATCTACATGAAGTTTGGTACATGTCTGGCAGTAGAAATTATATTACAAGCCCTTTTGAAGAGAGTGAATGATGTGAATAGCATTAATCTGCATCCAACCATCTCAGATCCAGCAGGATAGGCTTGGATTTAGGGTAGTGTCCTAGTGTTCTGGGAAGGTGTCTGCATGCTGTATTTCAACTGTATCAGGACACAGATGCAGTTGATGCAATTAAAATATACCTGTGGAGAAGAAACTGATCGCTATCTTCTCCATCATCCACTGGGTTAACACAGGCAGATGTGATGCAGTGATAGCTTTATGCCTGCTGAGTCACAGATATCACAGGACAGAGGAGTCTTGTTGACTTATGTGCTTCTTGCTTTACAGGAATGAGTACAGGTGAGCAAACGTTTTTCTAAATTTTTCTAATTTCTTAATTTCTAGATATTGTATTTAAGTGAAGAAGCATGAAGAAGGCCTCATACCATGTGGGAACACCATAATGTGTAGAGGTGCACTAAGGGGGCATAGTGTCTGTGTGGGTGGCACTAAGTGGGTTTCATACTGTGTGGGGAGTGAATAAGGAGACATCTTACTTGTGGGGGGGTGGCATTATTGTGAGTGGACTCTATAATGCCAATATAACTATGTTGGTACACTATTACTGTGTGCCACACAAAGAGACACTATTACTGTGTGGGTGCCAGAAAGGGGACTAAGATGGACAGGTTCCAATTAGAGGCATGGCTTTATGTACAGAAATTTTCCAGTAATGTTTATTTTCTTTGAAATATCGGAGGTATAAATCTGCACAATGCTGTGAAATAAATTGATAACAGTATAAGCAACATAAATAAGAAAAAAAAAGTGTAGAGCAGCTGACTCATATAACCATATTTTATTCACAATAGAACACATCAGAAATTGAAAGTTACACATTTTCCCATTTAATTAGAAAAAAATTGATTAATTAAGAAATGGATGGCAGCAACACATCTTAAAAAGTTGATTGGGCCTCGTGGCTTGCGACGCTTGAGTCTATGCGTCATGACGCCATATGACGCTGAGGCCCAATCACAAGCCTCAGCAGTTCTTGACGTCTGTTAGAAGCCCCAAAGACAGCAGAGTCACACCGGTGCCCAGGAAAGGTGAGTAACAGTGTTTTTCAGGAATACTGTTCAGGAACACTTCCAGAAATCACGGTCTATGAACATTGTGTGATGTGTAATCTACAAATGCAAGTTAAAGCTGTCATTCAAGTAGAAGCCACATATCAACACAATCCAGAAACACTGCAGTCTTCTCTGGTCAAAACCTCATTTAAAATGTTCACAATTTTAATTTATTTATGGTAACCATGGATGCAGTGTCCTGTGAGCTTAAGAGTACATTCACCTTGTTATCAGTGCACAGTTCAAAAGCTTCCTTCTCTGTTGGTCAAATTAGTGCCTAGGGTACTGGCACCTTACACATCTATAAATGTACCATCAATAATAAACAGTATACAGCGGTATTAGAACATATGCTCTCATCCAGACAATGGCTCTTTTAGGGAAGGCCTTGCAAATTTCAGCAAGACCGTGCTAAACCACATATTGCATCCATGACTATAGCATGGCTTCAAAGAAAAAAATCCAGTTGTTGAACTGGCCTACCTGCAGTCCAGACGTTTCAACAATAGAAAACATTTGGCGCATTTTGAAATAATAAAAATACAACAAAAACAACCCAGGACTGCAGATAGAATCATGTATCAGTCAAAGAATGGGACAACATTCCTCAGAAGGGGGAATGCTACATAATGGTAGACATGGCTTTTTCCCAACTTTTTTGAGATTTATTGCTCTCATCTTTTTCTTAAAGGAATTTTTTCAAATGAAAAGGAAAAAGGTCTAACTTTTAACTTCTGATTTATGCTAATAAAATAGTGTTATATGAGAGTTCAAAATCATTGGACTCTTGTTTTCTTTACATTTTACACAGCATTCCAACTTTATTGAAATTGGGGTTGCATTAAGCCAGCCATTTTGAGACTGCACACACAGATTGCATCTTTTCACTGGTAGGTCAATAAGGCTGGATTCACACTAGCATTGGAGTCTCCGTAGGAGACTCTGCCGCAGAATCTGCCTAAAATTCGCGGTGAAAAATGTCTTGCAAGGATGACTTTTCCCTCTGTCGGTTTCAGTATAAAACCGGCGGAAACCAGGCAGCCCCCATTATAGTCTAAGGGGTCTGCGGGTTTCCAGGTTTCCACGTGAAACCGCTTTTTAAGCGGACAGGGTCCCCATGCGGATCCAAAGGACGGAAACCTGAAAACTAGTGTGAACCTAGCGTAAATATAGCAAGCACTATTTTTTTTTCTATGAATTCCATCTACATCTATCTGCGCGTGACAGATAAGACTGTTAAACTATTAAATCCATACAGTGATTTACGTCACATGTTGACGACCCTTGAGAGGATTACTTAGAGCTAGTGACTGCTGTGATTATTTGTATCTGGCTAGTTAATGTAATACATCTTCTGACAGTAATTAGCTAATTAACGTATTCCTTTAAACTTCTAACTACAACCTTGCTCAGATGAAATACCAACGCTAGCCAAACTAATCTCATTATAAATGACACACTCATTTTTCTTGAAAACCACCAATAATCCATGTGACATATTTTATCAGTAAATATCTACAGATTTTTCCTTCAAAGGTTTCTCTGTCTTATGTTTATTTCTGTCATGCCAACAATTCCTCTGAAAATGAATACCTATCATCCAAATTGTTAAGAATTATTTTTAAATTATGTGAAGAATTGAAGTGTGTTTCATAGGATGGTGAATGAGTTGCTGCTCCCTCCTGGCGTGGTCATAAAGTGATCCCGCAGTTAAGATCATAAATAATTAAAAAAAAAAAAAGAGGAGGAGAAGAATACTAAGGTGAGAAAAAAAGGGATTGACCAGGCGCTGCTGTAAGAACAAGGCTGCAGGACAGTACAGTACTGTACTGCACAGTAAGTACTGGTATACTGGAGTTGCTGGAGACCGCTGCAATATTATTATGTCATGAGTGTGGTAAGCTAATATTCCCTGCATTAAGTAAAGTCAAAATCAACATCCCTATGTTATGGGATATTTACTTGCAAGATGTTCAAAGGAATCAATGGGCACCGTGGAATATGCTCACATGCACTCGTCATTTAGTGTATACTAGCGAAGTATGTATTAGACCAGATGTAAGCCATTGGGCTTTTCAGACCTGGCGACAAGGCTTTTAATTTCTGAACAGGCTTTTATTTTCTGAATGTCATCTCTTGACACCTTTAAGGCCGTTTATTTCATGATGTTTTTTTTATCCATTAAAAAGTATCTTTAAACAAAATAAAAAAAAACAAAACATTTGATTGTTCATGTAAAGTATCCCGTTGTAAATGTACCAATTTATGTCACAATGTGCCACTGTGTTTAGCATACATAGCTACTGTATCCACCAAGCATAGTTCTTTCTCTTCGCTTCCCATAAGAATCCTGTATTTAAAAACAGTGCTTTAATGTAAAAAAGCAATATAAAAAGCCTATTGTTTGAGAATTTCAGCTCATTCCTTGACACCATGCAACCACTTCAAAAGTGTGAAAATGTTATTTTGATTTGCTACGTAACACTAACTTTACAGTTCTTGACATGTTTGATTTTTGTGTGCCTGAGCAACTACAGTTTGAATTGTGAAAGATAAAATATGTACACTTTGTTCCTTAGTATTTTTCACTCACAATAGACGTCACAATATTTAGGTTACAATATTTTGACTTTTGAAAAAAAAAAAAAAAAAAAAAAATCACAAAATGATAAATCTATCATTTTGTGATTTTTTTTTTTTAAATAATGGATATCAATCTTAAATCTAAGATTGATATCCATTATTTAAAAAAAAAAAAAAATTCTGTATAATTGTGTGTTCATATGCAAATTGATCCGCCTCTACGGTCTTTGCATTTTTGTTTGATCTTCTGCACTACACTTTGAAATTAGGTTTTTATTAATCAGACAAAAACAATATTGTAACATTACTTTAAAAAAAAAAAATCCCTAAAATTTTAGAGTAATAAGTGGCACTTTTTACTATTTACTAAAGATAAAAAGTTACTTAGAGGGAATCTGTTGCTATGAAAAGTCAGTCTAATCTGCAGGCAATATGCTCCCCTCTGTGCATACAGATAGTTGTCAATCAGTATTAGGATCACCCACTGACCTCGATAACTCCTTCCAAACATAGAAAGAGCAGAAATGAATGGATAGATGACATTATACTGAAATTTTATCCATAAATCTAAATATCAATCTGCTCAGCTGCTCTTGTTCTATAACATGATGCTTACAAATTACACAGCATCTTCATTGAGACATTTTCCCTTTAACCCCTTAAAGACAGAGCCAATTTTTGCTTTTGCGGTTCAGTTTTTTTTCCAAGAGCCATAAATTTTTGTTCCACAGAGTCACATGATGGCTTATTGTTTGTGGGACAAATTGTACTTTGTAATGGCACCATTCAATATCCTAAACAATGTACTAGGAAGCTGTAAAAAAAATTTTGAACGAAGTGGAATTGGAAAAAAAAAAAACAAAACACATTTGCGCCAATTTCATGTGGGTTTAATTTTTACGGCTTTCATTCTGTGTTCAAAATGACATGTTACCTGTATTCTGTGGGTCAGTACGATCACGGCAATACCAAATTTATATAGCATTTGTTTTGATACCTTTTAAAAAATGAAGAACTTTGCAAAATAGAAAATGTTCTGACACCTGTAACTTTTTCATATTTACAAGAGCTGGGTATGGTGTCCTTTTATGCGGGACAAGAAAACTTTTTATTTATACCATTAGGTGGAAGGCCTGATGGTTTGATCACTTCTTATTCAATATTTTGGGAAGTAAAGTGTTGAAAAAAGATCGCCTTTTTTTATTTTGATTTTTTTTACCCACTACGCCATTCACCATAAGGGATATATATTTTAATATTTTGGACATTTTTGCGCATGGGGATACCTAAAGTATTTATGTTTACATTTTTTTTTTTTTTATATGTGATCTAGGGAAAGAAGGGGTGATATGAACTTTTTTAAAATTCTTTTTCCCCCTTCTTTTATTATGTTCAGACCCCCTAAGGACCTTGAACCCTAGGGGGTCTGATGGCTCATACTATTCATTGCAATAGTAATGTATTGCAGTGAATTGTAAAAACCACTCACTTCTATGACATGCTGCCTATGGCTGCGTGTAATAGAGCCATACTAATGACAAGCCTAGGAGCCTTCAATAGGCTCCCAGATGTCAAGGCAATTAATCATCGCCCTCCGATGACGTTCTGGAGGGCATAGATCAGACAAAGATGGTAGCACTTGTGCACTTTAGATGCCACAGTCGCGTTTAACAGCAGCATCTAAAGTGTTAACAGCTGCAATCGGTCTCGGCATCCATCGTGTATGGAGAGAGCTCAGCTCCTGAGGCCCTCTCCATACATCCCCATACAACCAAGGGCGTAATAGTACGTCTATGGTCGTTAAGGGGATAAAGCACGTCTACCATTAAATATTAGTTAAAAAAAAAAAAAAAAAAAATAGGTCCAACATTTTGTTTGGTGATTTCATATTATATATTTATAGAGGTGTGATGATTCCGCTTAAATATGGCTATAACTCAAAGCTGTATTTTGATCTCTGGGTAGCGTATCTCTCTCTTAGTTCTATTTACTCAATGTGCGCAGCTCTAATCATAGGTGTAAGTGGTGAGTAGGGCAACCTTGTAACAATGGGGCTTTGTATCCATCTCAGAATAGCTCCATTCTATTCCTACATAGACCTGGGTGATCAAATAAACATGCATGGTTCAGCCTGGGCTGTTAGATCAGACATGGTTGATAACATTGTATCATTTCACTTGGTCCTTACAAAGGATCTGGACTTGAATGCATTAATCAATCAGACTTGCCGTCGCCGGTGACCTCATTCTGGGTGGTGTAATCAAGGGTATAAAAGATGAGGTAAGAGGTCAGTGAGTCAGACTACCCCTGAGACAAGACACTGAGACTACAAAGAGGATACTGTGAGAGCATGCAGGCTGGAATGCTGCTGCTTACTATGATGAGACTACAAGAGACTGAGAGATTATTACTGACAGACTGTGATGAGAGCATGCAGGCTGGAATACTGTGTTGATGCCACATGCTAGAAGCCTCCACTGGTTATTCACACATATCAGAGCATGTGTGAGTGTTGGACTATAGAGCCACATCAAGGAGATGTGTGGTAAAGTAAATATTTCATTTTTATTCCCTTTTATTTTATTGCACTGTATCTTGTAACTATTAATGCTTGTATATATCTACATATCTGTTCTGAACTGCATGTGTTAGATGTTAATACCGACCCATTTAGGGGTTAATAAATATATAAAATTTAGAAAGCTTGTCTTGTATTTATCTTGTGAACCCAACACTCACTGGCGGTGAGTGTGGTTTTTTATGAAAGAAGTCTCAGGTGTGGGCCAATGCGGTGTTGGCGCACTGAGGATCTTTCACAAGAGGCTGGATGTCATTTTTGAGATGTAGAGTCTAATGATAAAAAAAAAACAGACTGCATATAGCCATCACTAGGTGCATGTTAAAATTTAAAGGGATTTTCCCTATCTCCCTCTCTCATTAAGTTTGCCTGCATTCTCTTCTCACTTCTTATATTCTTCAACAAGCTGGTGGACAGGCTTTGCCTGTTTGATGGACAGGACGTTATGAGGTACCTCAGTAGATAGACATCTATAATAATGCAGATCAAAATATGCACAGTAAATGTATTTTACATTACACAGGTTTGGAGAGAAAAAAAAATTACTTCCTACCAAGACAGACAATGGACTTGTGGTAAACTGAATGTTATCTTTGTGTTTACATAGAGAGGTAGTAGACACTGTCTCAGCTTTTAGCAGCACACTGCATCTAGCAGGAGATAACCGCTCTGAAAGCAAACGTGATCCAGAGAACCCCTCCCCTTCAGAGAGCAATGAGTCATCGCTCTATAATGCTAGATAGAGAGATACAGGCCAGGAACCAAGGAAATTATGTGTAAACAATGGGAGGAATAATTTCACATTGCAGGTAAACGAAGCAGCATTGCTAAAGCAATGTATTTAGAAAAACTCTTGAATGTACATAAGCTAGCAGTTTAGATAGAATCTTTGAGATGGAAAGACCCCATTAATGTATAAACAATAGGCAGTTTGCTCCTAAGATCCCTCCAATAATTGCTGCAGATATCCAGAATGGAATAGTTCAACAATATGTCAAGACAGGGGATTTGAAGCTATAAAGATATATTAAATTATTTTGTAGTACAAATGATATTAGGTTGAGTTACTATTGTAGTCCCAACTAGACTCTGGCATAAAATGTACCAAAGCATGGTGCCTTTCGACAAATCTTGGGCATATTGTCCCATTTAGTTAAGATAACATTTTTCTGATTTACTAGACAACTGGGCATGGCTTGGCAGTTAAAAGGTGTGTGGTTTAAGACCCAACAAAAAGAATTAAAATTTTGGTGCAAAATTCTGACTCACACTAAGCCAATTAATAATAACTTGGCCACTGGGATCAGTTATATCTGTTCAAGGATATTCCGAGTGACATTCTGCTGCACGGTAAAACATGGAATCTAACCTACTCTTATGAGATGTGTTAGTCATAGGTGAATTGAAGTGGCTTTAAAGAACATGTTGATAATTGCTGTTTATGACCAAGCTGTATAATGGTTACTATGCACATTCAACCTAAACAGGTTACTTCTATCCTCAACCAGGTTGCTTCTGTCACTTACCTTTAACCTGTACAACCACTCCTTTATAGCCAGAAATATGACCATCTTTGCCTGTTATGTTAAGAGCACCCTGAGCCTGCATGCAATGCAGCTAAAGCCCATGACACTTTTACAGAGATCTCTACTATTAAACTCATTATTGAACAGTTATACTTATATAAAACTTTCATATGGAAAAGTGCTCCTCTGTAACAGATTGGTTTAAGCAAGTTCTTTAACTCCAAGGCATGTCGGAAATGATAGATTCCAAGGCTCTGTATGAGCTATATACCACCATACTGGAAAATGGATAGTTGTCTTCTTCCACACATAAGTCATATGATTTGGTACTGCATAGTCAAAGACAAATAGATAGTTTTCTCTAAATTCCCTTCATTTCTGGATTACTCTTAAACCACTGATTTTTCTCTAACCTGGCCATCCACTCCCCATCAGAGAGAAAGGAGTAACTTCACCAGTGCAGGCACTCAATTCTAGGTAGGAGAGCAGGACAGGAGCCTAGGCAACAATCTGTAAAGGCTATGGAGAAATCATCTCTTTTAGTGGGTGAATGAAGGAAATGTGGAAAGGTCATCAGTATGAAAATTCGATTTGGGGCTGGACAACCCCTATAACATAAGCTACCCATCAGAATTGTGACTGGAATACCCCTTTAAGAGTGGCCTACTTAGCTGGTTGATTGTGGTTATGTGTGACAGACTCATGTCTATGAAGCAGAATTACCTAACAGAACATTTGAAAATGGGTTTTCTAAACCAGACAACCCCTTGTAACATAACAAATGATGATTTGTGAGAAAAAGACCAGGAAGCAAACAGCTACTTAAGTTCATGCACATTTTATTGAGTAGTAATATAAAATGCTTTTTTGTCATTGTTACACGTGCATGCTTCGATTGCCAACATTTCAGAAGTCAAATTACAAAGGCAAGGCTTTAGGCTGTAGTGAATTACTTGGGCACTTAAACAATTGTTAGAAAATATCAATGGACTTATCTTATCCAATCTGATTTTTAGGTTCCCATAAGAGTTCTTAACTCATAACTCATATTATAAAGGGGGGAATAAGTGAAAAGAATTACACATTTGTGGCACATGACAAAACGTAACAGAATGACCAAACTATTATGACACTAACAGTTATCATGCACTTAAAGAGTTCCACATGTAACCACAAACTTATTTTAAATTTCACAAGTTTTGCTAAACATGCTATCCATATATATGTGTGCACTGACAAGCGTATGTTATAAAACATTAAGAATATTCTTTTCTCCTCTTTAGATTTTTTTCAAAGCTTTTTCTTTTGTTTGATTACAAAATTTCAAAGGCATTAAGCGTTTTAAGAGAATATAAAGTATGCCAGTATACATACATTTCCAGTATAAGTCCAACCACTAAGCGCATTACAGTCCCATACAGGCCTATACAGCCGTTTTGTCTTAAAAAACATGCATAGGCGGATTTTTACAGAATATAGATGCTTTTCACTGCACTTAATATGGTGTCTTGTTCACTATACTTAAAAATGCACCACTCATAAATATTAAAATTCAGCAAGCCACAACCAATACTTTATTTACCAAAAAACCTTAGATAGAACAGCAAAAAATAGAATGGATTTCATTATTCCAGTTTTGCTTTTTAAAGAAAAAAAAAATAAAAGAAAAATAATAATAATTATAATAATAAGAAAAAAAAAAAAGATACTCACTGCCAAAGGTAAGTAAGCTATGTGTTCTATAGTAAGAAGGGCATTCAAGCACAATAATGTAACCTGAGGTAAGCATAATCTGTACAAAATTAAACTTTCCTTTTTGGCATCTTTTACAATTTTCAACATTCTTACATTTTTTTAAAAATTTTTTGGATTTTTTTATTTTGCCATTTGTCCTCCATTGCCGAGGCAATACACCAAAATCTGTGTCCCAGCACCGGTGGCATTAAGACTACCCATAAAAATGGTGTGTGAAACCCATATACTGTTGGAGATGCTTGCAACTGATTAAACAGTGATGCAGAGCAGACACCTCCTACTGAGAGAAGGTGAGAAAAGAGCCAATCTAAGAAGAGTAACAAAACATGATCAATAAATAGTCCTTATTCTTGTTTGCACTTTATGTTAAAAATGTTGCAATGTCTAGTTGTAGTTTAGAGTTGCAAATGTAAACATACAATATAGTTAGTAAGAAATTAGACAAATATGTACTGTATGTTCAGTAACTAAAAGAAGGCCTTTCTGTAATATAACTACAGGTTCCCAATATCATTGGAAAATATGTTCTATATAGGTAAGCAATATCTGTGTGTATGTTTTCTACAAGCATTTATAGGCATATCCAGATGAGGCTTGTGCCTCCAATAGAATAGATTTCTCTCTTTAGATGACACTGTAAACTGAATTCAACACCAATCCCAAGAGTAAGTAGCATTTACCCAAATCAAGATCACCCATCTGCTGATGAGCGGCAATCCCATCATGCTGTGCAGCTACAAAAAATATATTAATAGACAGGAAGTGGTCACTGGATATTGCTGCTGTTACTGCCATTGCTGTCAGTGCCATTGGTCTCTGTAGAAATAGCCTTGTTGATAGAGTTAAGATTGGCATCTGAAGGCATTGCATCTCGACGTGGTGGCATCCTTTCGTTAATACGATCCAAGCCTTTGGCCTCCTCAAAGCTAGTGATCTTATGCTGCGGTGAGAATCCTTTGATTGCTGGATAGAAAATGTGGAAAAAAAATGCAAAAAAAAAAAAAAATGTAACAACAGTAGAGAATTAATCTTGTAATAAAGTTCTAGCAAATGAGAAATTTAGTAAATGTGATATGGAGTGGGAAAGAGAAAAAATTTGGATTGAAAACTGAAACAAACATAACGCCACTTAAACAAAATAAGATGAAATATTACTATCCAGTTGAGTTCAACTCAGAAGTTTTTCACCTCATGCAATTTAGAAAGACTTCCTACTAGATTTGGTGAATTAAAACAATATCCAAATATCCCCTAAACAATGCAGTAAGAAAATGTATATTTATCGGTTTAACTGTAAAATAAAAATTTCTAAACTTTCTGATAAAAAAAAAAAAAAAGTTGCCCATACTACCTTACAGATGACGTATATGTAGCAACAAGATAGATAGCATACACATAGCCAGGTGGAATTTTATAAGAACCTCATTCATCTTTTGAAGCTAAAGCAGTGTAACAGTTAATTAACATCACAGTAATATAAATGCATGCCAAGTAAAATATTCTAGCAAATTTTTGTGTAAAACAAATCTAAAACAAAATTCCAAATCCAAGAAAGAAATGGAAATATAAGTGCAATAAACTTGTGGTAGAGTTGAAATATATCTAAAAAAGGAATAAAGGTGAGTTAATAATTTTAACAAGCCACAGACTGTTATATACTGGCAAATATTCTTCGTATAAATCTACGTTGTCACCTTAAATAACCAATATGAGATCTAGAAAAGTGAATTTGAATAACACAGTCTAAAAAAACACACCAAACTACTGTTGTATTCTAGCCCTACTGTCAATGAAATCTGACAATGGTAGAAATGGGTAAATGAAGCATTCGTAACAAACAAATACAATCACCTAAAGACATGTGGTAGCAAAGTAGGCTATAACGGCACTCCTTGTAACGAATTACAATGCTGTATTTTCAGCACACACACAATACAAAAAAGTCCTACACTTAAGTTTACCATTGTTCTAGGTCGCCTGTATCTCTAATTTGTTATTGTATATTTATAATCCTTACAAAATATCTTCTCGCATTATTTGATCAATTAAATGTGGAACATTTTTTCAGTATGAAGGCTATAATCCATACACTGTGTAACCTATCTTATAAACCAATGATCCTCAGAGTCTTGCTTACTATGTTTAAATGAAAAACAAACAGAATTTTATCATTTGGTGTTGCCTTCCCAAACTTTGAGTTCATATGCAGTCAGACTGATTACCATAAGGCAATATTAATCTATATAAATTGCAGCGCTACAGATTACTATTTGAGATGAACTCCCATGGACAATTTACCAAACAACCTATGTGTATTTACAAAAATAAAATAAAAAATAAAATAAAGCAAATGAATAACAAAATGAATGAATGATCCCATTGTTTTATACATCTTATGTTAACGTGAAAGCACACATCAATTAGATCAGGTTAGAAAGCATGGAAGGGAAAGAATGGAGGAAAAGCAAAGGCCATATCAAAGCTCCTTAGACTACCTTTCAGTTTCTTAAATATTGTATAATTATACACATGTAAAGCAAATGAAGACCAACATCGGTTTAGTCAGTATTTAAGTTCAGCAAAAAATTTGTTCCATTGCTGGAAATGATTACTCAAGAATTTAGGTTTAAATATTTTCTAAACATTCAAAAATAAAAAAAAATTTCAGTTGGTCATGCATTTGAAAATCCCAAATGTAGGATTTCAGAGAGGAGTAGACTGGGCTGTGAATCTATAGATTTATAAGAGCAGACGCCTCACTGGCTGACAATGTGCTCCACTAGGTTTGCTGACCAAACACAGGGACCAATTGACTATACGGCTGTAATGTACACACAATGGAACATGACTACTATGGAAATCAATTCTAGAAAGAATCTTACTTATACTCTGCTCTAAGTTTAGCCAAACACTCACAAACTTTCAGAGATGGACTCTTTAAGGTATGTTACTTTATATTATAAATATATTTTATAATATTTTGGAGTAAATATCAAACTTAGATCAGAATCAGTTCTGTACTCAACATTATGCATGCAACCATTGTTTTACATTAAGTAAGCTAGGTTGGATTTTCCATTATACAAAAAAAATATGGTAGTTAAAATTGCAAAACCAGTTTCAGTTTTAATTTAAGTTGGTCAATACGGAGTTCTACATCCTCATATAATATATTTATCTCACAAAGACATATCCATGTACAGGGCTGTGTAATAACTCTCAAAAGTGCCTATGTGTTACTAATAAAGACAGACATGAAGAAGCATAAAATATGATTCCATGGAAAGATTTTAACAAGTTATATATGTTTTCCCTGTAAAACTGACTTACTGCCGTTTAGTAAATGAGACCCAGTAAGTGTTAGCAGTTTTGCATCAATATTATACTACTCACAACACAGAATCACATAAATCACACAAAACAGCCAAACTGGGCAACACAATGCACACTGCAAATTAGATTTTGCTGATAGGAATAGACAATTCCAACATAAATAACAGCTCACAGTGCTGCTATTTAGAAGACAGTTGTATTTTCTCTTGCTAGTTTGTTTCAAAATTAATAGATACCATATTGATGATCTTATTGAAGATAGACATTATTGAAAGCCGTCCAATTTGGAGAACACAGACATGAAACTCATGTTCAAGAGCAAAATACAACTGAAAATATTGTTTTAAAGGGGAACATTTGTGGCTAAGAGGATTCAAAGAAAAAGTTTTTTTTTTGTTTAAATTCCACTATTGTTTTTGATTATCAATAATAAAATCAAACTGAATAAAAACAAGATTTAATTATTTTACTACTATTTTTATTTGAATATTGTTACAGTTATTTTAATATTGTTTATATCTAAATCCGGGCTACTGTTTGACTAATCGAAAAATTCTAATGCGCATAGAAAAGGGGATTATATGCATATTGTGTCAAGTCAACAAACTGTCTTGTTTTATAACAGGTCGTTGAAAACTCACTTTACAGAGATGTCAATTACATCAGGTTTCTAGGTAGGTGAATTTTAACACCTGCTTCACTTTCTATTGCCTTGATGAAATATGCAGTTTGTTCGAACTGTGATAATTGATACACTAATGGCAATAGCAAACTGTAACTTTACATTCCCCTTTAAAGCAAGCACATTTGGTTAATACTTAGCCACAATCGTTAGCCCAACACCCACACACTTTTTACAAGCTACAGCAAAATGAATACACCCAGCAGGTCCCTTATCTGCTGCAAATGCAACAGAAAGGGGGCTTGCCATTTACCTTCATCGGCCTCTATAGCCTCAACAGTAGCTAAAGAGAAGAAAGGGTAGCAAAATGGATGAGAAAAATGAGCAGAGGATTTGAACTCTTACGAATAAGTCAGTGAGTAGCAAAGGAGCAGGTGAACTATGTTACGGTAAGTGCTAGACTTGTTTTGCACAGAAGACGACATAGATGCTACACAGAGAATAGGCTGAGCTTGGCAATTGTTTATTATTATTTTGCAGCTTTTTCCACTTGGTAACTGTTAGATGTATAAAAACAAGATACCCAAGATCAAGAAAACAGGTTTCAAATTCAGCACAGAAATAAACACCTTCAAAGCATCTGAAGAGACAATTCTCCTTATTAACACCTGGGGCAATGTCGATGTCCACACCACTGCTAAGTTCATTTATGAAGAGAAACTAAAGAAAGCATCATACCTGCATCATTAATCAAGGACATTTTTTAAAGGAAAAAAAAAAACAAAACACAATTTATTTGTCAATACAAACCAAGAGAACTGCTGTCCATGCTCTCTATCTTGGAAAAAAATATATGCAACAATGAATATTTGCATATGTTATCTATTTTTTTTTTTTTTTTTTTTTGTAGAGTGATGTTCAGTGCATTCATATACAAAGGCAAGGAAAACAAGCAAAATCTTAAACACATTTATGTACTAATATTACCAAGAAATGTGATTAACCCCTTCCTGCTGCAGGCATTTTTCACGTTTTCGTTTTTGACTCCATACTTTCTAAACCCCATAACTTTTTGATTTTTTTCGTTCACAGAGCCATATGAGGGCTAAATGTTTGTGTGAAAAATTGTACTTTGTAATGGTACCATTTAATATTCTGTGCGATGTACTGAGAAGCTGGAAAAAAAAATTCAGAGTGAGGTATAATTTGGGAAAAACTGCATTTGTGCGACTTTCTAGCAGACTTTGTTTTTATGTCATTCACTTTGCAGCCAAAATGACATGTCATCTGTATTCTATGGGTGCATATGATTCCTGGGGATACCAAATTTATATAGTTTTTTTTTTTTTTTTTACTTTTTAACCCCTTAAGCACTTCCATACCAGGCACATTTTCAACTTTTTTGTATGTGCGGATTTGGAGGGCTAACACATTTTTATCATTTGCGTTATTCAACTAATTTCTGCGTCTTTTTTCGGTGACATATAGGGTTTTATTTTTATGTTCTTTTTATTTTTGCATGTGTGTTAATTTTTTTTATATCCGGGAAAATATAAACAAAAGAGGAGGGAAAACGGGTCTGTTTTTCACTTTTCATTTTATTTTACTTAATAACACAAAGTGCTACTAAAAAACTTTATAAAATAGTTTTTCCTCACTGTTAAGGTAATTTTTATTTTTTATGGTGTAGTCGGGGGTGGGGCTATAACCTGTAATAAGGGTGTTTTATTGGCGTATTATTTTATTTTTTTAATTATTTTATTTACTTTTTTTTTTTTTTACTTTTCTATACTTTTTTTTTAATTTTTTTTTTTTTTTTTTTTTTTTTTTGTGTCCCTATAAGGTCATAATAGACCTTTGGGGACATCTGATGACTTTTTTTTTTTTTTTTTGGGAGGCTGATTTCCTCTGTAACTGGGGCTGGTATATTTAGCCCCAGTTGCAGGAGGAATACAGCCTCCTGCACGTTACTTACACATAACTATAGAGCTGATCTGGGTCCTTTAGGACCCAGCAGCTCTAACAGACGCTGATCCCGGCAGATCACATGACTGCTGGGTCGGAGTGGAGCCGCAAGATGGCGGCGTCCATAGCGCTGTATACACGCTATACATTGAGCGCTGTATACACGGCAATCGGGAAGGCAGGGACGGTAATAAACCTTCCCTGCCTTTTCTATGGGAGCTCCGGCTGAAGTTACAGCCGCCTCCCCGTTTCAGCAGCTGCACGATCTTGTGCAGTTGCTGAATTCTTTCTGGACGTATATAGTCTATGGGCGGTACGCAAGCAGTTAAAAAAAAAATTTTGTGGGTTTTTTTGCGGGCCCTGATGTATTTTTAGTTATACCACTTTGTGGAATGTCTGATGTTTTTTTTTTTTTTTTTGTTTTTTTTATAGGAGTCAAAACGGCAATAAAAAGGCAGTTTGGCTCTTTTAATTGTTTTTCCAGCTACAGCATTCGCCACATGGAGAAAATATTTTTATATGTTTGTAGACCGGGAGTTTTTAGACACGAGGATGTATAATTTGTTCATGTTTGCTTGTTTATTTTCAGTTCAAATCTAGGGAAAGGGGTTGATTTGAACATTACAAAAAATATTTTATTAGCCCCCCTAGAAGGCTTAAACTGTATTGTAGTCTATGGGAAATTTACTATATAGCTATTCCTATGACAGGCCTGGAATGGTAAAGGTAGGGGCCGGTGGACTTGAGGGGGATGTAACGTAAAGAAATACCCGGGATCAGAGTGAACTTTGATCGCCGGCTTTAGCTCTGGGTCTCTACTGTCCAATAGAGTGGCCGCCATCAGCTGTACTATTACGGCAGATGTTGGGAAACGGTTAAAGAAACAAACAGAAAAAAAAAAATAATCCCAGTAATTCATCATTAATTTCCTTCTATTCTATTGTGTCTCAATACAATGAACTCCTCCAGGCTCCTTGCCATGCTACTTACCTAATCACGATACCTTATCTCGCTGTAAAGGCTGTGAGCTATGGTCAAACTTTGTGGAAAAAGCACAGCTCTGAGCTATGCGGTTTCCATAACTTCCATTTACTTACAGAAACAACATTGCTTACTGTTCTACACTGTTTCTGTAACAACCAGTCACTTCTTGGGGCAAGCGGGCCAGGGATGCTCACTTTACAGATAGGTGTGGGTCCCAGAGGTGTGACCCGCATCTATCACATGCTTATGGCATATCCGGTGGATATTTCATAGATTTCTTTCATGGGAAAACCCCTTTAAAGTTTAACAGGGCACAAAGAAATGTTCTGTGTGTGTCAGAAAGTGCCTCCTCATCCTCTTCACTAACCCCCAGTCTTGCTGTAAGATAAGTGTCTACAACAGGTGTCTCCACCCACTTCTCTGCAACAGAACATAAAGACTGTTAAGCCCCACCTACTATGTTTATTAGCAAAACAAATGGTGTAAGAAATTCCTGCAAACTGGCAAATAGTGTGGAAAATGTATTTATTTTATTTCTTGTACTGTATTGTATCATTCATTTCTAAGTTTAGTATTCCAACAATTTCGCTATTCCACTATCTCAAGACTCAAAAAGCTACGCTCCATATAGTTTGGCAGGGACCTGACATTGGGGGCTCTGACATGATGCTAACAAGATAGTTGTAAACAAATTTCAATTTCTATACTGACTTGATAAATTATGACCTTGCAGGTTCAAAAAACAAACAAAACCAGTAAAATAAATACTTATTGTGTTTAATCAAAATAAAATGACCAGTAAACACCTTTTTCCACCATATCGGTTCTGCAAATGGAGAGCAACAGCAGCTATTGGTTTTTATGTTCCTGAAGAATCTCTTGTGAGTAGGAGTTAGGCTACTCTGTGTTCTATAGTACCAGCAAAGTGAATTAATCCCTCTCTACATATATTTAATTAATTATATTTATTTATTTATTGTTATTTATTCAATAGGGGAAGAAAAAAAAAGCAAAAAAACCAATGCATTTTCACTGCATTTTTTAACTGTGCTTTGCTATGTGGGGCCTTGGCCTTAAAAGGGTTGACTAATTTGTATTTATTGATGACCTATCCTTGGGATAGGTTGTCAATAAGATCAATGGGTGATGCAATTACAGCCTCCTCCCATAGAAGTGGCATGAAGCTGTAATTATATTACCTGGATGCTATGAAACAGACTATGTGCGATGTAAACACTGAAGAGGTCCCCTTTTAATAGCCGATTACCCTGGTGCCACCGATATACAGGTGCAGCTCAATAAATTAGAATATCTTTGAAACATTCATTCATTTCAGGAATTCAGTAATACAATTCATAATCAGCGTCTTCCATGATTGTGTGTCCTACTGAACCAGACTGAGGGACCATTTAAAGGCTTAGGAAACCTTGGCAGGTGACACATTGAATTTACAATACTGAACTTTTTTACAATATTCTAATTTTCTTAGATTTATGTTTTCATTAACTGTAATCCATAATCAACATTTACAGAAATAAAACACTTACAATAGAACACTCAGTGTGTAAAGAATCTAGAAAATATAGGAGGTCACTTTTTTAAATTAAATTACTGAAAGAAATAAACGTTTCAATGATATTCTAATTTATTGAGATACACCTGTAATGCAAATGGAGCTGCAGATTCGACTAACACTGAATAGATATTGATAACTAAAGATGGGAGAACCTCAAGATTTGTCATCGTGTTCGGGTTGACGGCTTGGGTCCCTGATTTGCCTCAAGTTGAACAAGTTCAGTATGAGCCACATCTTAAATTGGCTTAAAAAATAGTGTAGAACACTCTTATGGCTCCTAAGAACTTATCTATCTAATTTCTAGCTCTCTAAGGGAAACACTGTCGAAGTTATGTCAATGTGAAAGTATCATTATTATACTCTGGGGTCACTTCAGCGTATAATAGGTGGAGGACCAGGTGAGGTGTAACAAACAAAAAACAAAACAAAACACATTCATACTCACCTTTTGTTACCTCTTTTGGGTCTCCTCGCAGTGTCTGGCACTCTTCTTTGACGTCATTGGCCTGGGCTCGGAGCTGAGGCCATTCACAGGCCGATGACGTCATAGAAGAGCGTTGGACGCCGTGAGGCCCAGAAGTAGTAACGAAAGGAGAGTACGATTGTTTTTTTTAATTTTATTTTATCTTTCCTGGGCCTCCACCTATTACACTCTGGGGTCTATAATGCAGCAACCTTTTTAGTTCGTCCGAGACGTATCTCCATTTGTTTCATAAAACACTGAACAATTTGGAATATTCAGGTCGATTCCGATTAACATCATCAGTATGAAATATTCTGGGGGACCCTATTGAAGTCTATGGGGCAGCGCTGCAGTACCTACACTCGCCGATACAGTGTGTATGGCGAGTGAGCAGTGTGGCTCTCCTGCACTGCCTCGGTACTGGTGATCTGCGTAGTGTTAGACATATCCCCCCCTTCTTCCCAGATCTAATCTTCGAAACCGGATAACCCCTTTAAATTAGAATCAACTCATGAAGCAAATACTCAAGCTTATGGTCCGATTGGACCAACAATAGCCTAGGAGTGTGGTGGAGAACCTATGGCATGTATGCCAGAGAGGGCACTCAGAGCCCTCTATGTGGGCACACGCGTCGTTGCATGAACCAGGGTCTTAGATTGCTCGCAAACGGGGAATCTGGGACAGCTGTCCCAGATCCCCCCGGCGAGTGCTTATTTCAGGTGTATGAGCATATACAACTGTCAGTGTAGGCCATGGGTCCGAAAGACCACAACTTACACTGACAGAAGATTGTAACCTGTGCCCCAACGCAGGCGCGATGACGTCATTCATCAGCGCTTGATTTGCGGTGGAAGGAGGTTGTCCGGCTGCTCTTCGTGGGAGTGCAGGTAAGTAAAGGAGCATGTTATACTGTGTGGAGGCCCACTGTGGAGCACATTGTACTGCGTGGGGGCCCACTGTGGGGAACATTGTACTGCACGGGGGGCCACTGTGGGGCACATTGTACTGTGTGGGGACCCTTCACTATTTATGTCACAGAGTATCTGTTTTATAGCAGACATGTGATATTTATTAAAGGCTGTAATAACATTGCACGTCACTATAAAACAGATCCTGTGTGATGTAAATAGTGAACATTAATTGTTCAAAAGTATACCAAATGCAAACTTTTACCTTCCAGTACAAAGTTGTTTGATATCATTGAAAGCTCTGTAAAGCCCCATTCACATGACCATATTTTGCGGGTCCGTAACTGTCCGCAATTGTGGATCTGCATAGTATTAAGGTTAAATTGTGTGCTGCCACTTTGTTATAAATTAGTGGGTTTTGGGTTGCAGTTTGGGCACTCGGTCTCTAAGAAAGGTTCGCCATCACTGTCCTAGTATGTGGTGAAAACAGCACAGCTCTTCATTCAACAAACATATCACCCATTACAGTGCTGTCAGCATCAAGCTTTGCAGCGAATATGGCAAAGAATAGCTCCAATAGAGAAGATATTTTGTCAAAATCCCTGAATAGAAAGATGAAATTTGAAGGGAATCCCTGTCATGGCGTTTTTGTAAATTGTATGTTGGAAAACGTTGCAAGGTTTAAACGTATATGTCTAACTAGGACTTTCATATTTTTCTAGACTTAAGCAAAACATAATTTACACAAAACTATATTTTTGTAGAACAAAAATATTTCTGCACCTTACAGGGAATATTGTTTAATGGCTTAATCATAGGACATGTATAACCAAGTTTAGGCAAATAAATATACCATTTTCACCCTCTATTTATCTGGTTTAACTTATAAAATGTACTACATACTCCAATATTTCATAACATTGAAACCACCTGCCTTATATTGTGTAGGTCTCCCTTGTGGTGCAAAAATACCTCAGACCCATGATCTCCGTAAGACCAGTGATGTTCTGTGGTATCTAGCAGCAAGCTGTTATTTGCAACAGCAGATTAGATTTGTGTATTTTCCAGCAAACAACACCACAGATGCTCGATTAGATTGAGATCTGGAGAATTTGCAGACCAAATCAACTCCTTGAACTTTTGTCATATTCCTTAAACCTTTTTTGACCAATTTTTGCAGGGTGATATAACAGAACATCCCACTGAAAGAGGGCCCTATATGCTGCCTAACAACTATCATCACTTACATGAAGAATGTCAGACTCAAGTATTTGGTTGTTACCAAGATCTTTATCTCACGGCTGAACTAGCAGTAAAGATGATGCCAATGGCATGTCAAGTAGGCTTGACAGTGTAGAATTCAGGTTTATCTCTAACCCTTACTGACAAATTTATAAAAATGAGTTACAGTAAAGAACATTTTAATGTAAATATGATGCTTTTATATGAAGAATACCAGAATCGCCTTAGCTTGATTTCTATCCTGTTATAACTGTTGGTTAGATTTAAGGTGTTCTAGACAGGATCCATGTTTCAGTGATGTATGTAATCTATATTGAAACTACTATATCAATTCTATCTAGAAAAAGAATATGAGAGATGCCTTCATCAGGATGCACATTAAAATTCTCTTACCGCTTTGGAGTGATGGTTTGCCTCCAGAAAGAACGCCACTAGGCAGCATTCCGGTGGGTGTCAAACCTTTCAGAGTCAACACACTTTCACTCTCTTCTCTGTTCAAAGAGACAAAATAAAAAAAAATATTAATGCATATTAAAAGCTATAGTGTCCATTGGATTTGCTTTTGACCCTACATGTAAATAGAATTATCTGCCAACCAGCCAACTATCAAAATATACGGTCATAAGCAAGAAGAATGTTAAATGAAATGTTAAAGCTGAGTTCACATCTGCACTGGTATTTCCATTCGTCTGTTCCATAATAGAAACAGTTATATGAAAACAATAGCGATGTTGGATATATTGTAAAAGATTGTTGAATATATTGTAATAGATACCAACAGTGTCCAATGGACCACATTAACAATAATTGGGTTTGTTGATTTTCCATCAAAATGTCTGTCATTTTTCTAAAGAAAATAGCACAATCGCTACATATTGTTTTTCTATGAAATCCTCGACCACGGTTGCTAACAGAGCCTCTAATGCAGTCGTGAACCTAGCTTTACATGACCAGTCGTATGTGAAAGGTAAAATGGCAACACGTGGTTGATTCTTAAGGGTACAAAATGCTCCGTAAGCATTATACTTAACTGCAGAAAACATGCATATTTATTGTTACATAAACTAGTCTTGCACCTAAAGATATCTTGTCGTCTATACAAATATATAATATTTCCATTTTTGTGTTTGAGAATTACAAAACAGCGCAAGTCAGCCACCAATTGTGCAAGTTCTCCCACTTAAAAAGATGAGAGAGGCCTGTAATTGACATCACAGTTAAACCTCAACTATGAGAGACAAAATGAGAAAACATATCTGGAAAAATCACATTGTCTGATTTTTTAAGAATTTATTTGTAAATTATGGTGGAAAATAGGTATTTGGTCACCTACAAACAAGCAAGATTTCTGTCTCTCACAGACCTGTAACTTCTTTAAGAGGTTCCTCTGTCCTCCACTCATTACCTGTAGTAATGGCTCCTGTTTGAAATTGTTATCAGTATAAAAGACACCCGTCCACAACCTCAAACAGTCACACTCCAAACTCCACTATGGTGAAGACCAAAGAGCTGTGGAAGGACACCAGAAACAAAATTGTAGACCTGCACCAGGATGGGAAGGATGAATCTGCAATAGGCAAGCAGCTTGGTGTGAAGAAATCAACTGTAGGAGAAATAATTAGAAAATGGAAGACATACAAGACCACTGATAATCTCCCTGGATCAGAGGCTCCACGCAAGATCTCACCTCATGGGGTCAAAATGATCACAAGAACAGTGAGCAAAAATCCCAGAACCACGGGGGGGATGGGGTGATCTAGTGAATGACCGGCAGAAAGCTGGGACTAACGTTACAAAGGCTACCGTCAGTAAGACACTACGCCGCCAGAGACTCAGATCCTGCATTGCCAGACGTGTCCACCTGCTTAAGCCAGTACATACCCGTCTGAAGTTTGCTAGAGAGCATTTGGATGTTCCAGAAGAGTATTGGGAGAATGTCATATGTTTAGATGAAACCAAAGTAGAACTTTTTGGTAGAAACACAACTCGTCATGTTAGGAGGAGAGTGAATGCTGAGTTGTATCCAAAGAACACCATACCTACTGTGAAGCATGGGGGTGGCAACATCATGCTTTGGGGCTGTTTCTTTGCAAAGGGACCAGGACGACTGATCCGTGTACATGAAAGAATGAATGGGGCCATGTATCGTGAGATTTTGAGTGCAAACCTCCATCCATCAGCAAGGGCATTGAAGATGAAACATGGCTGGGTCTTTCAGCATAACAATGATCCCAAGCACACCACCAGGGCAACAAAGTAGTGGCTTCGTAAGAAGCATTTCAAGGTCCTGGAGTGGCCTAGCCAGTCTCCAGATCTCAACCCCATAGAAAATCTTTGGAGGGAGTTGAAAGTCTGTGTTGCCCAGCGACAGCCCCAAAACATCACTGCTCTAGAGGAGATCTGCATGGAGGAATGGGCCAACATACCAGCAACAATGTGTGCCAACCTTGTGAAGACTTACAGAAAACGTTTGACCTCTGTCATTGCCAACAAAGGATACATAACAAAGTATTGAGATGAACTTTTGTTATTGACCAAATACTTATTTTCCACCATAATTTGCAAATAAATTCTTTAAAAATCAGACAATGTGATTTTCTGGATATGTTTTCTCATTTTGTCTCTCATAGTTGAGGTCTACCTATGATGTCAATTACAGGCCTCTCTCATCTTTTTAAGTGGGAGAACTTGCACAATTGGTGGATGACTAAATACTTTTTTTTCCCCACTGTAAGTAGTTTGTAATGCTAGCATACATTATTCAAAAGGACTCTATATGAATATCTCAGTGTCGATATGTTCTTTCCTTATATACAATTGCAAAAAAGTATAGAAGCCAAATAGGCATGTGGGCATCACATATACAAGATGCACAAACATGGATAAGAGAAGTGACAAAGACAAAAATTGTATATCCTTTTTTCAGGTTACCAGACTGGGTGACAATATTATAGGGCTTACAATAGAAGAGTACTAGAGTACTAGCACAGCTACATGGCCATCTATTGGCATACCGCCAGCTGAAAATTAAATTCCATTCCAATTTGTATGGTCAGGCTAATTCACTTTTTAATTTCCTTAACCGCCCATCTTCCCCACCTCCAACCTTTTGATAGCTTTATGGTTCTATTTTCATGTGTTTTATAACTAGAAATGTCTGTATTGAAACATTTACATGTTCTCACATTTATTTCGCTCTCCTGTTATTGTGTTTATAGTCAACCACAATGAATGATTATATATTAAAAATAATTTTAATCACGGATAAGTATAATATTTACAAAAGGCTTCTTGTCCTTAAAAGGGGCCCTTTCACAACCTCCACCAAGTCCATCTTTTTGCATCCACTAATTCTGGTGCAGTTGGAATTTCTAAGTCTCTACCATTCCCAAGCAATAATTTATATTAGATTCTGCACTGTTGTGTTCTCTACTGTACGGTGGGTGGTCCCAGACTGTCTGATCCAACCGAAGACCTACCCTACCGTAGAGAGCCTGATTAACATATTGGGTGCTGAAACTAACAGTACTCATTGCTCAGGAACTGTGGGGAATAAAAAAGAAAAATCAAAATGCGCCAGTATGAGTGGAGCAGCACCTCAAGGATGCAAAGAGTTGGACTTGATGAAAGGTCCTCTTTAATCTCTAAGGATGAAAGGTAAATTGGGTGTTAATGCTCAGCGACTTTTTTCATAATGTCCATCTATGCCTTCCAAAATTGATAACTTTATTTTTCTGTTGGCATAGCCATGTGAGGGCTTATTCTTTGTCTGATGAGTTGTACTTTAAGTTGGCACCACTTTGGGGCACATATAATGTTTTAATTAGCTTTTATTAACATTTTTGTGGGGTCCATGTGAAAAATTTGAAATAAAACAAATTTGCTAGGGGTCACCATATTCTTTTTTTTTTTTTTACTGTTTTGTTGATGAAGATATGTGTAGGCTCTTTTTTGCCATGGCAAGTTGTAGTTTTTATTGGTAGCAATTTTTGGTATGTACAACTTTTTGATCAATTTTTATTGCCATTTTTGGGGGAGGTATCGCGGTCAAAACACATTAAATTTGCACGTTGCGGCATTTTATTTATTTATTTTTTTTAAATTGTTCACCTTATGGGATAAGCAACACTATTTTTGGATAGTGCAAACGTCTTTAACTTTTTCCTTCTTTTAAAATTTTTATTTATACTGTCCCACAAAGGGACTTGACCCTGGGATCTCTTGATCCCAGGGTCAAGAAGGCCGCTAGTCCCAGGTCCAGGCTGTGTATTACAGTTGTGATCCGAAAGTCATGGCGCTGGCACAGCTCCTGTGACTCCGGCATGACAGCCCTGTACTATGATGGAAAGGTTAATTTATTATATGCTCAATGCAACGTAATAGTACAGGGTCTTTAATTTGAGAGAAAAAAAAACAGATCTGGATCAAAAACTGCAGCTCCCAACAAGGATAATAATTATAATGTGTCAACTATGAAAACACCAAACAAGCAGACATTATGGGCATGAAAATTATGTCACAGAATACCATTTGATGGTTTATAAATTTCTTGTCACATACAGTACTCAACAGAAGTCCAAGTCCCTACAAAGAAATATTCATGTTTGGTATATTCTTGTCTGTACAAATTTCATCAACTATATTAGTTGGTTAAATGTAAACAAAGGCTATGGGTTCACATGTTCCATTTTAGCATTGTTTGGTGAATTTTCAATTTTGAACTCTCGCCTTCCTTCAGCCAGGAGCTTCTCCATGTGCATGTTGAAGTTGATTTCCTGTATCCATTCAATTATAGTCGCGGGTTGGGGGCTCCTCCAAAGCCTGGGGAGCCCTTTTTATTCTTGCAGAGAGGGACAGGGATCATAGACAGTAAGGCCTCATACACATGACCAAGTGTACAGGCAGAGTGCAGTCCAAGCTCTGTTCCGATGCTCTATTATTTATAAAGCAGGTCCTATAAAATATCGTAACGGAATAAAGGATTGGAAGAGCCTTGGCTACACACTCTGTTGTGTGCATGAGGCCTAAAGCGATTTGAGGAGAAACACTGATGTAAGTGATGCAGACCTTCTTATATGTTTTAAAAACAGTCTCTAAAAAGGGTTGTATTAATGAGCATATCCATCAAATGTGAGGGTTTGAACCCCCCCCCCCTCCCAATTCCACACCTCCAACAAAAATCAGAAACACAGTATTTCTCCTATGGACAGTGGTAACAGGATAGTGGTACCAACAGGTAAGATTTTTCCAGGTTCTTACCCTATGCTCTACAGGCTGGGGCATTTTGTGTGAGAGGGAGAAGGTCTGTCCTCAGCTAACAATGGGGCAGTCAGTTCTTTTTATCAGGTCCCTGTGAAAGCAGGTGATCATGGGCCCATTCTGTTTTTACTGAGACGAAAGACTATGCAGTCCCATGTATAAAGAAAGAGGGAGGAAAAGAAATAGTGGGAGGTGCCATGAAGTATAACAGCTGTACCAGAAGTCTATCGAGTCCACCCAATGTTTATACCATCTGTCAAAGTGCCAGTCCATCGTACAGAGGACAGCTGTGGCATGCTATAGTTTGAGGCCTGGGAGGGACACCCCCAGGATTTAAGATGGGTACACATTCTGTATTGGAGTCTACTTACCTCCCTTCCTAAGATAGTAATTTTCCTGTCCATAAGAGTTTGTTAATTCAGGTTACATGGCTGCAGAAGGTCTGAAGGGATATAAACACCCAGATATCTAAAGGAAGAAGACTTCTATTCGGGGAAATTTAGGCATAGATGTTCTACTTCGCTAAGGAAGGGGGGGGAGGTTTAGGAGTTCTGCTTGCTGCAAGATTTACTTTAAAATAACCTAGATGACCAAAGTTGGTAAATTCCTTTAACCCCTTTAGGACCGAGCCAATTTCTGTTTTTGAGTTTACATTTTTCCCTCCCCACATTTTAAGAGACTTAGTTTTTGAATTTTTCAGTTCAGAATCAAGTGATGGCTTATTGTTTGCAAAACAGATTGTACTTTGTAATGGCACCATTCAATATCCTGTGCAATCTCCTGAAATCTATCCAGAACTCTGGTCTCAACAATAATCTCCTAACTAATGACACAATGAAGGGGTTGTCCAGTTTCAGCAAATAAATGTTATTGTTTGTATAATGAAAAGTTATATAGGTTTCCAATATACTTTGTTTCAATTCCTTGCGGATTTCTAGATCTCCATTTTTTTTTCATTCATTCTACTTTCTTCCCATGGATAAAAATCTGTTCATTGTCATGTGATATACAGTCCATAGTCATGTGATGAACACACAGGCGCACAGCTCGTTACCAGGCAGATGTCTGATTGCTGTAACTATAACGAGCTGTGCACCTGTGTGTTCATCACATGACTATGGACTGTATATCACATGAGCATGGACTGTATATCACATGAGCATGGACTGTATATCACATGAGCATGGACTGTATATCACATGAGCATGGACTATATATCACATGACCATGGTCAGAATTTCATCCATTAGAGGTAAGCAGACTGAATGACAGCAAGCAGAGATCTAGAAAACCGTGAGGGATTGATACAGAAAGTATATTGGAAAATAACATTTATTTGCTGAAATTGGACGACCCCCTTTAATGTTTAGGGTTCTATAAACATAAATACATATCCCATAACTGCTCTAGATTATGATTTGCATGATTTGCAATATACAGCCCCTATTAATTGTTATATTTTTCAACTTGAGTTTAGCGCAGGTACTTACTTTATTTTCCAACACTGTAAATTCAGACTGTGAGCAAGCTAATAAATATCTGCACAACGTCGATACAACCTCAAATAACCTCATTTGTTTTTAATGGCAAATTTAATTTCCCTGTCTGGTTTCATAATTTTCCAAAAGATCAGTGTGTTCCACAGGTCAGAAAATCCACGACGGAACAGTTTTAAAATCAATTACAAATACTGCTAATTAAACATTTTGCCTACAATGTGCTGGAACAAGCTAACACTGAGTCGGGAATGTGGGTGTGAGGAGTGAAATTATTACTATAAAACTGTTGTTTTACCAGCAGCCCATCTATATTATGCTGTACGTATAAGTGGAGATACACAGCATTGAGAATCAGCAGTTGAAAGCAATGTTTACACCTGTAATGACTGGACCCCTGATCTTGGCTCTGCTCCCAGAATAAATTGGAACATAATGCCAAGCGAGACCAAGGACCTAAAATAATTACTTGAAAGCGCAGCAAGGGAGGCATGGAGGAAAGTGACAGATAATCTCACCATGACCTCAAAGTAGAATACACAGGTTATTGCTTACAAGATATCTACTGTGCACAGGGAATCTGCACAGCTTGTTGCAAAAACAACCTATATGGAGCAAAGTTTCAAAGCAGTGACACAACCAATGGCAGCAAGTAACAGATTGAGACTTCACAGGGCACATAATATCATGACACCTGCTCCACTGCTATGATGTAGCAACTTGTGCTGTTGTGAATTGGTTCATAAAATACCAAAAAAATGACATTTTGCCAGAAAAGAGCAAATAATATGAATGTGTAGAGTTTCTACAAAGATATGTAAACATCAAGCTGATCCGAATAGCAGGAATATTTCATTTTAAAGGTGTTCTCTGGTATTTGACAATGAGCTTTCTAAAACAATTAGTGCATACTGAGCTCATAGAGAGGGGCTCCAATGTACAGACCTCTATTGGTTAATGAGATAAGAGAGTAACCTGGAGGGATCCAGAACATGGATTACAATCATGTAATGCTTTAGGGGGGCTTGAGGTACTGTTCTGCTTATCGTTGGAGGTCCAAGTCTTCAGACTACCAGTGATCAGATGCTTAACCCCTGTTCTGTGAATAGGGGTTAAGTGTCTAGAAGGGAAAAACCCTTTAAGGAATTTAGCATTTTCTATTAAAAAATAATGTTACAGAAATGAAGCGATCCAAAAAGTGTGAATAAAATTCCATCTATTCTTAACAGTTCCTCTGCACTGCACTGGTAAAAATACTGGAGGAACAAAATAAAGGAAGCACACAGACATGATTTCCCACCTCAGTACGCTGAACACTCTTGCCATTTTCCCAATAGCACGAATCTTGTTTCTAATTACTTCCTTACGAGCTGCAGCTGTTGCTCCTGTAATTAATACAATTAAAACAAATGTCAATCATACCAATTTACATGCACATTCTACATACATACTGATGCTGTAAGTACAAGAGGAAAGATGACAGTCACACAGGTAAAGCTGTATGCAAGACTAGGTAAACACAAATTAAAGCATTTTCCATGCAACTATTAAGACAGTTTGTAAGGGAAATTTGAACAAATTATGTATTTAGCTGTTGAAAACAGATCCCCACCTACTGTAGATGGGAGTGCAAACAAAATGGGGCACATCCATCAAATATGTTGTACAGTTGACACATTGGAAAGGGACAGTCATTATCAAGCTCGCACACACAACTTAATATATTTTGCGTTAATGGTAGGGTAGACATCCTCCCCATGTCTCATAATGTAACCTTCAAAGTAGTATGATCTCAAATGCATTTAGTTTTTAAAGTAATGCCAATATCAAAATGTTCAAGGATAAAAAAAGTATAAAGAAGCTTGTCTTCTTTAAAGGGGGTCTGTCACCACAACCGCAGATAGATAGGTTAGGGTCACCTGAATCAAACAGTGTTTTCCCCTTGTGAACCGGTCCCTCCATTGTTAGGATACTGCTGTTTTTGTTCACATGCAAATGAGAGATTTGGAGCAGCAAGGGCATTGCTATTGCTCCATGGAGGTAAGCAAAAAAAGCCCTCATCGTGTTCATATCCTGGGGTTCTGGTAACAGACTCCCTTTAATGACAGCTTCCACTGAAGAAGCAAATCCTGACTCACAGAAAAGAAAAAATCCATTAGTCATTACAGAATATCATAATGATCTCCAAATCATCTTGGAGCAATGAGGGATCCAAGTTCACCATTTCATAATATGACCAGTATAATCAACAAATGCAAAATCTATTGTTCGTGTAAGTAAATTTATTATATTCTTTTACTAGACTGAAACAATGTTGAGGGCAGTCTGAATCATTAAAGGGCCTTTGTCACCGAAACCCAGCATATCAACCCAGGAAGGGTGCTGGCTTCTGGTTAATTTCTGTAATAAGTTGGACAACCCATTTAACATGCGAACATCCAAAAAATCAAAACAACATATAATTAGCTTATGTATGCATTGGGTATTAATGTGTTTCTTGAGCATCTGTTCATCACACCCACAGCCTATTCACAGTGGTATACCATCATGTAGTTTTTGTAAAGTACTGGTAATTTGTATTAAGCCACTTTAACGTAAAAACAAAGTGATCTAAATCCTGGGACCTACAATGAATAGTAGATTATAACTAGCAGCATAAAATTAGTTTCTGACTACCAGCATTGCCCATTAGGGATAGCTAGACATGTTTTATAGACTTTCCATTGGCTTCAATAAGTGCCTTATACACATGTGGACAAAATTGTTGGAACCCCTCGTTTAATGAAAAAAAAAAACCCATGGTCACAGAAATAACTTGAATCTGACAAAAGTAATAATATATAACTACATGTTGACAAGCCACAAAGCTTCTGGGAGAATGTCCTATGGACAGATGAGACAAAAATCGAAATTTTTGGCAAGGCACATCAGCTCTATGTTCACAGACGGAAAAATGAAGCATATCTTGAAAAGAACACTGTCCCTACTGTGAAACATGGAGGAGGCTCTGTTATGTTCTGAGGATGCTTTGCTGTATCTGGCACAGGATGTCTTGAATCTGTGCAGGGTACAATGAAATCTCAAGACTATCAAGGGATTCTAGAGAGAAATGTGCTGCCCAGTGTCAGAAAGCTTGGTCTCAGTCACAGGTCATGGGTCTTACAACAGGATAATGACCCAAAACACACAGCTAAAACACCCAAGAATGGCTAAGAGGAAAACATTGGACTATTCTGAAGCGGCCTTCTATGAGCCCTGACCTAAATCCTATTGAGTATCTTTGGAAGGAGTTGAAACATGCCATCTGGAAAAGGCACCCTACAAACCAGAGACAACTGGAGCAGTTTGCTCATGAGGAGTGGGCCAAAATACCTATTGAGGGGTGCAGAAGACTCATTGACAGTTACAGGAATCGTTTGATTGCAGTGATTGCCTCAAAAGGTTGTGCAGCAAAATATTAAGTTAAGGGTACCATCATTTCTGTCCAGGCCTGTTTCATGAGTTTTCTTTTTTAAAAAATTCTATTGAAGCATGGTTGAAAAGCAATGTCTGACTTTCCTTTGTTCATTTTCATAGAATTTTTATATATTATTACTTTTGTCAGATTCAAGTTATTTCTGTGACCATTGTGGGTTTTTCTTTCATTAAACGAGGGGTACCAACAATTTTGTCCATGTGTGTAAATATGTATGCAGTAAGCTCTTCTTTGTAGAGACTGCAGGCAGACAAAATTTTATTATGAAATCCTATGGGCATGTAATAAGTAGTAGAGGATTTGGGGCTCTGCATCACAAAAAACTGTGTTCCAACCTAGATGACAATACTTTATAAAATTAATCAGCAAAAAGTTTTGTATGTATTTACAAAGCCAGTGCCAGGACTATGCTGTCACTCTTTATCAGGTGGACACTGCTGTCACAATATTGTATGGGCAGAACTCTCACTAGTGATTGTTTATTAAAGACAAGATTTCTGGCACTTTGTTGGGATATGTCAGCAGACTGCCTTTATTAAGAAAGTATGAGACAGTAAAATGAATGGGTTTTGCTGTGCAAATTTGAGAGCATATTGCACATTTAAAAAATCTAAGACATATGCTAAACTTCTCAAGAAGTCATAGATTTCAGGTATAGTATTTGACAAATTTGACAAAATCCACATGGAAATTCCATGCAGATTTTAATGTAATGCTGGAAAAAGAATTTGAAGCATGTGAAAATGTTCTAAAACTGTATTTAAATAAGAAGGCAGTAGTTTGGCCTCTGAAAGTAGAATGTTTCTTCTGGGATCTAAGCTTTCTTGAGCTGACTTTTCAGATCTGACTGAGATTTGCCCAGGTCTGGTTTAAGTGGATCTAAAAATATTATACCTGCAACAGATCACTACTACCAAATATTACTCAAAAGTAGCACTAAGAAGCCAGCATTTAAAAACAATCTTCAACCATGTAAAACTGTAATAATTGTGTGACACATGTCCACATTGAAGTTATTCAGAATAACACTACAACCATGGCAAGGTTAAATACCTTTAAACATGCTTAATATATATTTAAAAAGATAAAACATTAACACAAAACAGGAAACGCTGAAGACTAAACCTAGTATGAAATTATTTGACACATAAATAACATTTCATGTACTGAACCTAAAAATAGAAGAAAAAAAAAAACAGAAAAAAAAACATTTAAAAAGGATTAAAAGACGCATTAAAACCACATAACGAGACACTTCAAGAACATAAAATATTAACTGCTTTTAAAAGGCTGCACACATTAGAAGCAAAACAAACAAATGCACAACAATAGTTGTATATCATTGGTGGATTAGCTGGAACATGTAAGTAGGAGACTCTTCAGTCTCTGAAAATGACACACAGTAATATAAGCCAACAGACCAGTCTGAACTATAAAAGCTAAAGCAGTTCTGACTATATAGGGCACTGGTTCAGATTTGACTTTTGGCATGCCTAGGTTACAAAGTAACAAAGCAGCAGTCTGAAGTATATGTCCACACACTAACCACTCTGCAGCCACATAATACCTTTTTTCTGTGCATAAATAAGATGGTCTTCTTATGAAAATCCAGAGGCAAACACATAAAGAACAAATAAAGTGTGAAGGATGAAAAAGAAAAGGGAGAGTGTGAAACAAATGCTAAAGTGAAAGGTGTCTGTAAAATAAAGCAAAGAAACATTAGAAAAGAAAACTAAGAATGGAGCTCTGAGGAGTGACTGAACACACACAAATGGTGGGAGGGTTAGGTGATGAAAAGCGTTTTACATGCCATTAGCCAGATGAAGACGTGATGACAATCTATAAAATACGCTGTTTTCAGTCTGAAGTCAATAAGAACTATTCAATATCTGGTAGATGCCATTATATCATCCAAAACCTTGTGAATTCTTGCATTACCCATGTCAGCAAGCAAACCGCAATGTGTAAAGAGTGGGATGATAACATCCAGTTGACTGTTTGGTGAAGGAGACTTCTATATAATATAGGAGGCAGCAGTAATATACAATGCACCCACATTGGCCTAATATGTAACAATCTGTTATAATATTCGAACATCCCTGTCTCAAATCTCTACAAGGAATACTCAGCTGGCTAACCTTTAAAACTGGGCACACTGGACAAGAAGGTTCACTGCCTGGAAGGTTCATTCTTTAAAAAAAACTCCCCTTTATTCTGGCAATAACTATAGAAAGGGCAGCACGGTGGCTCAGTGGTTAGCACTGCAGCCTTGCAGCGCTGGAGTCCTGGGTTTGAATCCTGCCAGGGACAACATCTGCAAGGACTTTGTATGTTCTCCCAGTGTTTGTGTGGGTTTCCTCCGGGTACTCCGGTTTCCTCCCACACTTCAAAGACATACTGATAGGGAATGTAGATTGTGAGCCCTATATGGGACAGTGACTGTCAATGTCTGTAAAGCGCTGGGGAATATGATGGCGCTATATAAGTAAGCATAATAAATAAATAATAATAAATAGAAAATGACTATGCTTTCTGTTTATAAACTTTTTCCATCTTCAACATACTGTAGGGTATACTTGCCTATTCACACAGACGAAAATTTAAAATTAATTTGCAAAACTTCTCTTCTGAAAAATTTTATAAGCCATTTCATTGTGAACAAACTAATTCTTAAACTGGTAAAGAGCTGGTTTCTAATCTGAACATGAGGGAAACACATCAATTATCTTATATGTACTAAATTTACAGTTAGGTCCATAAATACTTGGACAGAGAAAAAATTTTTCTCATTTTGGTTCTGTAGATTACCACAATGTTGAAGTTCAGACTTTCAGCTTTAATTCAGTGGATTGCACAAAATGATTGCATAAAAATGTGAGGACTATAAAGAATTTATTACACACAATCTCTTCATTTCAGGGGCTCAAAAGTAACTGGACAAATGAAATAATTGTAAATAAAATGTTAACTTCTAATACTTGGTTGAAAACCCTTTGTTGGCAATGACTGACTGAAGTCTTGAACTCATGGACATCACCAGACACTGTGTTTCCTCCTTTTTAATGCTCTGCCAGGCCTTTACTGCAGCGCTTTTCAGTTGCTGTTTGTGGCCTCTCTGTCTGAAGTTTAGTATTTAACAAGTGAAATGCATGCTCAATTGGGTTGAGTTCAGCCATGCATGCCCAAGCCATCACACTGCTTCCGCCATGTTTTACAGAAAATGTTGTATGCTTTGGATCATGAGCTGTACCACGCCTTCGCCATACTTTTTTCTTTCCATCATTCTGGTAGATGTTGATCTTGGTTTCATCTCTCCAAAGAATGTTCTTCCAGAACTGTGCTGGCTTTTTGAGATGTTTTTTAGCAAAGTCCAATCTAGCATTCTTATTCTTGAGGCTTATGAGTGGCTTGCACCGTGGAGTGAACCCTCTGTATTTACTTTCATGCAGTCTTTTCTTTATACACCTACATCCTGGAGAGTGTTGTTCACTTAGTTGGCTGTTGTGAAGGGGTTTCTCTTCACCATGGAAATTATTCTGCGATCATCCACCACTGTTGTCTTCCGTGGGCGTCCAGGTCTATTTGCATTGATGAGTTCACCAGTGCTTTCTTTCTTTCTCAGGATGTACCAAACTGTAGATTGTGCCACTCCTAATATTGTAGCAATTTCTCCGATGGCTGTTTTCTGTTTTCGCAGCTTAAGGATGGCTTTTTTCACCTGCATGGAGAGCTCTTTTGACTGCATGTTTTCTTCACAGCAAAATCTTCCAAATGCAAGCACCACACCTAAAATCAACTCCAGGCCTTTTATCTACTTAATTGAGAATGACATAACAAAATAATTGCCCACACCTGTCCATGAAACAGCCTTTGAGTCAATTGCCCAATTACTTTTGGCCCCTTTAAAAACAGGGTGGCACATGTTAAGGAGCTGAAACTCCTAAACCCTTCATCCAATTTTAATGAAAGTCAAATGAAAGCTGAAAGTCTGGACTTTATGTCCACATCCATTATATAACTATAACTTGAATATGTTTCAGTAAACAGGTAAACAAAAAAACAAAATTTGAGTCAGTGTCCAAATACATATGAACCTAACTATATCTGTATGTGTGCAGTACTGTAGATCACCATTTCTGTATAGCTCTCATGCCTCTATAATGCCCTGTAAAGTAATATAACCCCAAGGAGGAACTAGAGAGAAATGGGAGGAAGTGGGGAGAGACAATAGAAAGTGGGTGTAGATGGAGGGTGCTCTCCTTGTAAATACAGTGGAATCAGCCCTCTGTATTCTTTGAAAGCTGCTATTAGTCAAATGCCACAATTTTTTGTGCTGTTTTGGCTAATACAAAGGGCAACCTGTTCCCATGATATATTGTCTACAAACAGATCAACATAGTATGATGCACATCCACTTTAAGTAGTAACTCTTGTCAAGAATTAGAGGGACATATGCTGCAGATCTATTTGCTACCGTGAGAAAGTAACAGGCAGCTAAGAATCAATTCACATCAGTTCTAACTTGGTTGGTCTTTCACACTGAACAAACATGGGAGGAGGCTTGAAGGTGTGGCTCCTGGTGGTTTGACATGCTTTACTGTATACACCTAAGGCTCTATTCAGATCAAGTTTTTTACATCCTTGTAATAGATGCAAAAAAATGGATGCAAACAGCTATATGTTTATATAGACATCAATGGTAAAAAAACAGATCTGTTGATGTCCGTTTTTGTGGTTGGACACAAAAGTATGGTATACTATGTTTTTGTGTCCTTTAAAAAACAAACAAACAAAAAAAAACACAGCAAAAGATTAACATCGATGTTTATGTAAACAGATGGCCATCCGTTTGCATCAGTTTTTTTGCATACGTTAACTGGATGTAAAAAAATACAGGATCTGAATAGAACCTAATAACATTAGGATAGGAATTAGTAGAATTTAGTGGGAGTTGGTTAGAATGTCTTAATGTACAAATCTACGCCTTAGTTAAATGAAGAGAACACAATAGAATAAATAATGATAATATAGGATTATTGTGGCTTACTTTCTCATTCATTTGAGAAATATATCAAAATAGCACAAAACCACACCAATTTCTTCCAAGTTATGTCAGGAGAGAAAAAAAAAAAAAAAGAAAGTGTCACATCAAAAACCCATTTTACTTTTTCTGACAATAATGCCATGCACGGCATTGTGAGTAACTTAAAGGGGTTGTCCGTGTTAGAAGGACACCGTTGCCCTGGGGACATGTGAGTATGATTTTATATATTATATATATATATATATATATATATATATATATATATATATTTTTTTTTTTTTTATTTAAAAAATAACTTTTTTGCCCGGACAGCCTCTTTAAGCTTGGAACTTATATGCTTACATCTACAATAGATAGACACACATTTAGATTATAAAAAAAAGTGTATAAAAAAATTGGAAAATCCAACCTACCATCAGCATCTTCATCAGAGCAGAGTTCATCGTCAGAGCAAATGCTAAGTACATTTACAAGCATCTCTGTCACTGTGGAATAAGAGACATGGTTTTCTAAATATGGATACTTTCTAGAACATGCAAAAAGTATTCATGTATACAGAACCAGAAAGCATGGGGTAGTCAGTAAAGCACACAACACAGGCTTCTGTAACTTCAATTTACAGCTTTGTTGGAAGAGCCAGATTTTCACATGCATTGAGGGAATTGTCCTTTTTATGTAGAGATTATGACTTTCTTGAGATGCAACATCTTTCAAAGTCTTAGGCTTTATTTACACACTATATTATGGAGACGCATGGGCCAAATTACTAAGTTTTAGACAATGCAAATTAGACTAGACAGTCCTAAACTGTGCCAGATTTATCAAAGTGTCTGATGCTGTTTGATAAATCTTGCATATTGGTAGAATGTATAGTCTAACATTACACCACTTGCCTTTTGCTTGATAAATCCCCCTCCACCCCCACCCACAGTTTTTGCTCTACATAGATTTATAAGACTCTATGAGAATACAAATCAGGGCATGTTCCTTTTCATGGCTTATTACCAAGGCAATCTCCCTTAGAATTAGTCGTCTCGATTCTAGAAAATGGTACCACACAGATTGCTAACCACTCCGCAGTACAGAACTGTAGCATAGCTGGCCTACTGGTCTCCAGTTCATGGTCTCTCAGCATACAGGAAGTGCCAATCACTGGCCACAGTAGTGACCTGCCTTGGACAGTAACTGACTGAACAGGATTTGCCTGCATGTCATTTATTTAAAGGGTTTGTCAGAGACTTTTTTTTTTTTAAATTGTTTAATTTATTTTTTTACTTCTATAGATGCTGCAAATAGGGCTCAAAAAAATGTACAAAATGTACACATCCCTCCCAGATTCTAAGTTTACTCCGGATGTTGTATACAAGTCCCCTGGCTGACGTCAGCAGTGACATCCTGTTTGTGTGATGCAGCGGATCACAGGCCTCAGCAATGACTTCTTCACAAATGGCACATGACTACTGAAGAGGTCCCAGGGGACATGGAAACAGCAGCCGCTGCTGGAAACAGAGAATCACAAAGAGGGGAGTACATTTTCTTATATGTTTCTGGCTCCATTTGTAGCACCTATAAAAGTAAAAAAAATTCTTTCCAGAATATTTCCAGCGAGGTATCAGGCAAAAGAAACTTTAACCCCTTAAGGACCTGGCCAATTTTTGTTTTTGCATTTCCGTTTGGCTTATTGTTTGCAAAACAAATTGTACTTTGTAATGGCATCATTCAATATCTTGTACAATGTACTTGGAAGCTGGAAAAATTTTTAGAATGAGGTGGAATTGGAAAAAAAAACGCATTTGTGCCAATTTCATATGGGTTTAATTTTTACATTGTTCACTGTGTGGTAGAAACGACATGTTACCAGTATTCTGTGGGTCAGTACGAACAGAGCGATACCAAATTTATATGGCATTTGTTAATGTTTTGATACCTTTTAAAAAAATGAAAAACTTTGCAAAATAGGAAAAATCATTTTTGTCGCCACGTTCTGACACCTGTAGCTTTTTCATATTTACAAGTATGGAGCTGGGTATGGTGTCTTTTTATGCGGGACAAGATGATGTTTTTGTTGATACCATTTGGGGGTCTGATGGTTTGTCCACTTTTTATTCATTTTTTTATAGGAGGTAAAGTGTTGAAAAAAACGCCATTTGGCTAATGTATTGTAGTGAAAAGTAAAATCCCTTGACTTCTATTACACGCTGCCTGTCGCAGCATGTAATAGAGCCATACTACTGACAAGCTTAGGAGCCTTCAATAGGCTCCCGGCTGTCATGGCAACCAATCCCCACCATGACGCCTGCACACTTTAGATGCAACGGTCGCGTTTAACCACGGCATCTAAAGTGTTAACAACTGCGTTCAGTGTCGGCACCAATTTTAGCTGTTATCGGTGGGACCTGGCTGTATTATACATCCCCATGCTTTAAGGGGTTATTCTTAACCTTAATATAAACATACCTTTTTCTCCAACAAATGGTAAGGACCAAGTAAAGACATCCATGAAATTTGGAAGCCAGTATGGATGAGGAGAACAGTTGAACTGTCTGATATTCATGACATTGTTCTCATACTTCAATACTGCAGCTGCAACAAAATCAACAAACAGAAAAATCACTCTGGTGTCCAGGGCATAGACGCTGATCATTATCCACAACCTGTAAAATGCTAGAAAAATCACACAGACTTTGCTTATCCAATTTGTGTTTTAGGTTACCTCTAGCATATAAGCAGGACCAATTGTCTACTAAAATTTGGCGCTGCATGCTGAATAAGACCAGCAAAGCTTGCAGTCAGCCTCAAATCAGATGAAATGTGAAAATTCAACTAGGACCTTGATGGAAACTGCTCCAGTGTAAAATATATTACAGAAAATGGCTTGCTGGCACTTGACTGGACTAAAATGTTATTAAGATGACATTTTAAACACACTCTAAATGCTTACTTGGCAACATTCACCACTCCTCTAGAGTCCGCAGGTAATTTCGAGTTACAGTGCTAAAAATAAATCATTAAACTTAAAGAAAAGTTCATGAAACAGCAGCTTCCTAATTTAGTAAGGTCAGCAAACTCCGCTGCTTTGTGTAATTCCTGAATATCAAGTCTATACCACATCATATGACTAAGCAGGAGATTTTACCAATAAACAACTGCTCCAGCCACAATGCCCACTTGCTCTAATGCAAATAAGCCCACACCGTATAAATTTCTACTTTACAATAAAAGAGAATATTAATCATACAGTATACATATGCAGTGGTATTCACCTGAAAACTTCCATGGCCAACCAACCAAAACTATTTTCTGAATCAACCCAAGCTACTGTGGACAGCATAGACTCCGTAGAATCTCTTCCCCACACTATTTGGCCTCCATTGGGGCCAAAAGGTACATTTGGTATATGTACCAGGAGCTCTCCCAGGAAATTATCATTAAAATTCACAATACAAAACTCAAAATTCATTATGGATTTTTATGCAGAAACTGAAAGCCAGCAATGCAATGCCACATTTTGCTCTACAGAAACAGGAGTTTAGGTTGATTGTAGCACAAGCCACATATATATGTAAATTAGAAAATGTTTTATACATCAATTCATATGCTAGACTAAATATGGCTGGACAATTTGCTTCAATGGCCAACAAGTCTTCATATAAACTCCTAGTGCACCTTCCAAAACAGAACAAAAGCCAATTTAGTTTCATCCCTTTGTCATGTCCAAGGAAAAATAAATATTAAACCGATGATTTACCTTTATTATTGTATACATCTAGGTAATTTGGTGCTGAAAATATTGTGATTAAGGAAGGGAAGCCTGTTGTTTGACTTTTCCTATACATACGATACCTGAAAATAAAAATATATAGAAAAACAACATAAAATGTGTCAAAATGTTGAGAGAGACTTACGTCAGATACATCAGGGGATACTCTTGAGGTATACCAATGTCAAAATTATTAGAAAAAGAAAAGAAAAAAAAAAACAAAAAAACAAACACACACTTAAGCAGACCCTCATTTTTTTTCATTGGTAGACTGATCGCAGTTCAGTATACACTATTTAAAAGAACTATTGCTTTTTTGCCAAGACAGAATTATTATACAATAGTACTCACATTTCTCAATTTAACACTCTTCTTCTTTAATGAGAACTATCAGTTTAAAGCCTCATGCACACAATAGAGACATGTGAACAGAGACTTGTGGAGGCATCATGTGGAATCCCTGCAGCTTTGTGCTTTGATCACCTTATGCAAGCTACATACAGTCATATGAAAAAGTTTGGGCACCCCTATTAATTTTAATCATTTTTAGTTCTAAATATTTGGGTGTTTGCAACAGCCATTTCAATTTGATATATCTAATAACTGATGGACACAGTAATATTTCAGGATTGAAATGAGGTTTATTGTACTAACAGAAAATGTGCAATATGCATTAAACCAAAATTTGACCGATGCAAAAATTTGGGTACCCTTATCATTTTATTGATTTGAATACTCCTAACTACTTTTTACTGACTTACTGAAGCACAAAATTGATTTTGTAACCTCACTGAGCTTTGAACTTCATAGCCAGGTGTATCCAATCATGAGAAAAGGTATTTAAGGTGGTCAATTGCAAGTTGTTCTCCTATTTGAATCTCCTCTGAAGAGTGGCATCATGGGCTCCTCAAAACAACTCTCAAATGATCTGAAAACAAAGATTGTTCAACATAGTTGTTCAGGGGAAGGATACAAAAAGTTGTCTCAGAGATTTAACCTGTCAGTTTCCAATGTGAGGAACATAGTAAGGAAATGGAAGACCACAGGGACAGTTCTTGTTAAGCCCAGAAGTGGCAGGCCAAGAAAAATATCAGAAAGGCAGAGAAGAAGAATGGTGAGAACAGTCAAGGACAATCCACAGACCACCTCCAAAGAGCTGCAGCATAATCTTGCTGCAGATGGTGTTACTGTGCATCGGTCAACAATACAGCACACTTTGCACAAGGAGAAGCTGTATGGGAGAGTGATGCGAAAGAAGCCGTTTCTGAAAGCACGCCACAAACAGAGTCGCCTGAGGTATGCAAAAGCACATTTGGACAAGCCAGCTTCATTTTGGAAGAAGGTCCTGTGGACTGATGAAACAAAGATTGAGTTGTTTGGTCATACAAAAAGGCGTTATGCATGGCGTCAAAAAAACACAGCATTCCAAGAAAAACAGGAGGTTCCATCATGCTTTGGGGCTGTGTGGCCAATGCCGGCACCGGGAATCTTGTTAAAGTTGAGGGTCGCATGGATTCAACTCAGTATCAGCAGATTCTTGAGAATAATGTACAAGAATCAGTGACGAATTTGAAGTTACGCCGGGGATGGATATTTCAGCAAGACAATGATCCAAAACACAGCTCCAAATCTATTCAGGCATTCATGCAGAGGAACAATTACAATGTTCTGGAATGGCCATCCCAGTCCCCAGACCTGAATATCATTGAACATCTGTGGGATAATTTAAAGCGGGCTGTCCATGCTCGGCGACCATCAAACTTAACTGAACTGGAATTGTTTTGTAAAGAGGAATGGTCAAAAATACCTTCATCCAGGATCCAGGAACTGATTAAAAGCTAGAGGAAGCGACTAGAGGCTGTTATTTTTGCAAAAGGAGGATCTACTAAATATTAATGTCACTTTTCTGTTGAGGTGCCCATACTTTTGCACCGGTCAAATTTTAGTTTCATGCATATTGCACATTTTCTGTTAGTACAATAAACCTCATTTCAATCCAGAAATATTACTGTGTCCATCAGTTATTAGATATATCAAATTGAAATGGCTGTTGCAAACACCCAAATATTTAGAACTAAAAATGATTAAGATTAATAGGAGTGCCCAAACTTTTTCATATGACTGTACATTAAATGTACTGTATATGTAAATATTCTTCAGTGAAAGCAATATTTCCAGGGAAGAATAACGCCATAATACACCATCTGATGGAGCATGGAAGGCTACTTTACATATGGATTATACTTGAGTCTCCCCTCATCCCTTACAGATGCCATATTAGGTTTTCATACAACTTGAAGTTTAACAGAGCTGTAAAACAGTTCAGTGCATGAGGCCTAAGAGCTGCAATTTTCTTCAGCAAAAGTACACAAGCTCTTAGAAGAACAGTCTAATAATTCTCAATATTTATGGCTATGCAGACAGATCCATTTCTAAAAGTATATATTATATGATTCTGAACTTAAAATGTGGCAACTTGTAGATGAGAAGTCAAAATGTATTACTCTTACACAGACACTTTGCCTCTATCCTGCTCCATATGATATTGCCAATTTATTCCATGCAAGCTACGCTTCTGAGCAACTTTGTCAGGGCATATGCAGATTTTCATGCACTCACAAAAAAAAAAGAAACACTGCTACTGTGAGAAAGTCCTATTTTGCAATATGCAAATTATCTGGCTAGTGCCAATGGACTGACCCATTCCTGGCAAGTGCTTTGGGTGTAGCCTGTACAGTACATCTCCTCCCACCATGCCTTGATTGACAACTATATTAAAAAAAGGTAAACAGAGGTAAACAAGGTATGTGAGGACTCATGTGTAACTCCCTTGCAAATGCTGGGGATAGTTTAATAGGGCAAAATAACCTGGCAGGATCTCTGTAAAGTTTCAATGAAACACAAACCTCATTAATACAAGAATTAACTTTAGCAGTCACAACTTGTAGATATACAGTAAATTAATATTTCTAACCAAATAAAAAAAAAAAAATATATACATATAAGTATCTTACCCAGCATCTTGGGCTTCATGAGCTCGAAGTATAGATAACAAGTTATTGTGCTGAAGGAATTCACAGACAGCTGGATAGCTACAAAAGGAAAATAACAGTCCATTAGGAATTAGTACATTAGTTTAACGAAATACCAACATTTCACTTCACTAACATTTTTATTAAAGGCAACAGTTTAACCCCTTAAATACTTTGGCCCTTAATAACTGGACACTTGACAATTTGTGCCCAAATGGTCCCAAATAGTATCTGCATCAGTTTATTTAGGATGTATAGCACTGGTGTTACATTATCTCATAGTAATAGTTTCTAAATTTTACAAGGTCAAACTGTACAAAAATACATTTCAAAATTGATATTTCTCAAATTTTCAAGTTGATAAATTCACATAAATTTAAATTGGACTGTCACATGGAGGAATTTTTGACAAAACAAAAAAAACAAAAACAAAAAGCAAAAAGACTCACCTGAGCAATTCGCTGCTGCTCCCATTCTGATGTTTCCTATGTCCCCCTGTATGTAAGGTCCCTGTTAATCCAGGGAGATGCCGATCAGCCAATCACTGGTAGATGTGGGTGACACTGCAACCAATCATTGGCTAAGCTGTCATTTTGTATGTGTTGAGAAGGACCAGAAAATAGGCGAGATGAATATTGCTACTTTTAAACATATTCTGAGTGGGGGACGTGGCAAGCCAATGACGTGGCCAGATACATCTAGAGAGAGGTCCCGCACCACGCTCACAGTAATAGTGATCCTGACTTTCATCCTGTAATCATAACTCGGGTAAAGTTTGCCCAAAGAGCAATCTGAAGCAATAGAAACACTATGGGGGCACCCAAGTCTCTTTCAGCATCTGAGAAATTGAAGGAGTTTGCCCGGGAGGATTCGCAGCATGGAGCTTCCATGACATTGACTCCACATGGAATCCAAACACAAGGACTGGCTACATCAACATCCTCCACCGCTACAGTGAGCAGTGCAGATACTGAACACGAATTTACTTTGAAGCATGCACATGATCTTCTGCTTACGACTATTACATCCTCCCAAGCCTCTCTCACCACTAAAATAGAGGAGGTGTAGGTGGATCTCAGCCTCCTACGACAATCTGCAGGAGAGGGTGCATGAAAGAGGCGAATATCCACTCTGGAAGACCCTATCAGACTGATAAAAGAATACATGATTGCTCTAGAAAAGAAAGTGGAGGTATGGCAGCAAAAATGCAATGACCTAGAGAATAGGTCACACAAACAACATTTGGATTATTGGATTCCCCAACAGGGCGAAGGCAAGGCATCAGAGATTTTCCTGGGGCAGTGTTTTTGCGCCATTTTCCCTGATAGCGCCATTTTCTGCAGCTTTCTCGGTCAAGAGTGCCCATCGAGTGCTGCCAAATCCCCACAGCCTGGCCTACCACCACACACATTACTTGTTCATATATTGAACTGGAAAGACAGGGATCTCATCCTACAATTGGCTTGTAAGCAAGAATATCAGACATGAGAATGCACAGATTTCATACTTCCCGGACTTTTCGGCAGACCTGCAGCACAAGAGGTCTACATTTCTTGGTTTAAAGCAGAGACTTTGGGATCTCAACCTTCCATACAGTATGGCCTATCCTGCAAAGCTCAGAGTGGTGGACGATGACCTCATGGTTTTCTTTATAGGTCCTGGAGAGGCAGCACATTGGATCTTTCACAGGCTGAAAGACTCGCACTGACATCTGGGACCCTGACTCCATAGTTGCATGTTGAGATAAGAGTGTGTTTTTCCACCCCGAGTGCATTGATCCCATGAATTCCCTAGCCCTTAGTCTTTCTCTGTCCCCTCCCCTTCCCACCGTTTCCCCTGTAACCCTCCCCCTAACTGGGTCTGCTCCTGTGACTGGAGACTAAAAGGTTCAAGTGGGACCTCCGTGTACCTGCTGCCTAAATTCCAGTGATTTGGATGGTCAATCTATTAGAACTCTGTTTTCTTTTTCATTTTATTTGTGATTACTTCAGTAGTTTTTGCTGTGGGTGTAGACGTTGGGCTGCTATACAGTACAGACCAAAAGTTTGGACACACCTTCTCATTCCAAGAGTTTTCTGTATTTTCACGACTATAAAAATTGTGGATTCACACTGAAGGCATCAAAACTATGAATTAACACATGTGGAATTATATACTTAACAAAAAAGTGTGAAACAACTGAAAATATGTCTTCTATTCTAGGTTCTTCAAAGTAGCCACCTTTTGCTTAGATTACTGCTTTGCACACTCTTGGCATTCTCTTGATGAGCTTCAAGAGGTAGCCCTTGGCTGTGATTGAACGGCATAGCCGGCACACGGATGTCAAACTTAGGACCTGTACTAAGTTTTACGGCCCGGACTGTCAGCCTGCACACTGATCTGTGTAATACATGGTCATGTGCGTGAGCCCATAGAAATGAATAAGTCAGTGTGCTATCCGGGAAAACCTCACCCACGACCATCTACAAAGGGCCTAAGCAAAAGTTATTTGCAAGGGAGATTTCAATAGGCTGCTTTATACCTTGCTGGATAAATATAGGCCTCATCTCCTTGGGAGTGGAATAGGATTTCCCCTGCGGAGACCAACTGAGGAGTTGAGATGGTTGGAACTGTGGAGGGTGCAACATCCTCATAGGATAGAATACTTCTGTTTTACCCCTGCTAGAGGAGCTTTGTCTAGAATAGATATGTTTGGTTCCCCATCACTTGTGCCTATGATCCTAGACATTTAATATCTGCCCAGGGGTTCTCTGATCATGCGCCCTTGTGGAGTGAGATAAAATTTACAACACCAGAGAGCCTCCTGTACTAGTTGGCGTATGCATCCATTCTGATTGCCTCTCCTGGGCCCACAAGATTGCATTCCGGATCAGCAACAGCAGCTTTTTGTGGCTCATGAAGGGGTACCAGATGGTCCTCTCTGCTGGAATGCCATGAAGGTGTACGTTAGATTTGTTAAATCCTCTATTATCTTATGTTAAACATGAGACACAAAAAGTGGAGCAAGAGCTTACAGCTTTCTGTAAGACCTTGGAGGCCACTTATGTGGCTGATCCTACGGAGAAGAGAATAGCATGGCTGCGGGAGGGCAGATTGTACATGTATATGTCGCACCTCAAAGATGAGGCTAAAAGGAAGTTGTCTTTTCTTAAGCAAGGATCATCTGAATTGGGTGACCAATCTGGTAAATTATTGGCCCATTTAGTGTATGGTTCTCGTTCCTTCCAGCCCATTCTTAAGACAGAGGCTGAGGATGGTCTGAACTCCTGATGGCAGATCAGATTACAAACTTATAGTGAGTTATATACCTCCCAGACTCAGTACCTCTCAGAGGATTTGGTCCAGTAGCTAAATACTATCCAATTCCCTTAGTTGAATCAGGATAACTATGATGAACAGACCCTCAGTTACATATCTGTCTTTGGAATGTATAATTCCTGATTTATATTAGTCGTACCTACTTTTAGGAAGTCTGTGTTTAAGTTGTGTTTACAGTGGTGGTATGGGCATACCATGGGGAATGTTCTCTCTAGCCAGCCAGTTTTTATGACCTCATGGACAGCAGATGCCATGGGGGAGGGAGGGAGGGCGAGTGACCCCCCCCCCCACCTCGAAACCAGATACACATCTTTCTCTAGCTAGGCAAACATCACCCTTTTCTTAGGTCCTATAGAGTGTGGGGAGGAAGGGGGCTGGGAAAGTTGTGGTAGGACACTCGGTATATACTCCAAGGAGAGGAGAGGCTCTTCTGAGTCTGGCTAGCATGTAGGAGAGACATACTTTTGTAACTTGCTGAAGAAAGGACCCTGAGGCCTACAACATGGGCTCAGAGAAACTGACTACAAACCGGTGCCGGTATTTGTTCTGTTATTTCCCTTTTTATTTGATGTGCTGTATTTTACTTTTATCCATATTTTGCTTGGTAATTGATATATATTCCTGTATATGTTAATGCTTAGTACCAACCCACTTGGGTTAATATATAAAATTTAAAAAGCTCGTTTCGTATTATCCTATTACCCGGTCCGCTCACGGGGGTGTGAGTGGGAGGTAAAGAAGGTTGGTCGCAGGTGTGCCAAGCGGCTTGGCAAGGCGAGATCCTTCACAATAACCATGGCCTTTTAAATAGGGATATCACTTTGGAGGAGCTGATGAAGGCACTGGAGGAGATGTCACGTGGAAAGTCACCTGGCCAAGATAGTATTCCAGTAGAGCTGTACACTAGATATATGGAATTACTAGGCATCCACTTGCTAAATATATACAAAGGGGCATTTTGTGCCAGGGTGCTCCCCCATCTCTATATGAAGCAACGATTATTGTATTGCTTAAACTTGACAAATACCCCAGAGAGTGTGGGACATATCGACCTATATCGCGCCTAAATTTGGATTATAAAATCCTGACTAAAATTCTAGGATCGTAGACTTAATCTGGTTATTTCCTCTATAGTTCACGACAACCATGCCAGCTTTATGCCTGGTAAATCCACATCAGACAATATGCGAAGGGTGCAAGCAATTGTGGAGGTTGGGGTGAGCAAACAGAGTGGGCCCTGGCCTCACTTGAAGCAGCCAAGGCATTTCATTCTGTAAAGTGGGAGTACGTGCACGTCATGCTGGCACGGTTTGGGTTTGGGCCTGGATTCCGTAGGTGGAGACACATTTTATATAAGGCAAACTAATGTACTGGTTAATGGCATATGATTGTCGTTTTTCCAGCTAGGAAGGGGGATTTGTCAAGGGTGCCCCTTTTCTCCATTCCTCTTTGCACTGGCCATTGATCCACTGGCTGTGTGTACAGTGGGGAAAAAGTATTTAGTCAGCCACCAATTGTGCAAGTTCTCCCACTTAGAAAGATGAGAGAGGCTTGTAATTGACATCATAGGTAGACCTCAACTATGAGAGACAAAATGAGAAAACAAATCCAGAAAATCACATTGTTTGATTTTTTAAGAATTTATTTGCAAATTATGGTGGAAAATAAGTATTTGGTCACCTACAAACAAGCAAGATTTCTGGCTCTCACAGACCTGTAGCTTCTTCTTTAAGAGGCTCCTCTGTCCTCCACTCATTACCTGTAGTAATGGCACCTGTTTGAAATTGTTATCAGTATAAAAGACACCTGTCCACAACCTCAAACAGTCACACTCCAAACTCCACTATGGTGAAGACCAAAGAGCTGTGGAAGGACACCAGAAACAAAATTGTAGATCTGCACCAGGCTGGGAAGACTGAAGCTGCAATAGGCAAGCAGCTTGGTGTGAAGAAATCAACTGTGGGAGCAATAATTTGAAAATGGAAGACATACAAGACCACTGATAATCTCCCTCGATCAGGGGCTCCATGTAAGATCTCACCCCGTGGGGTCAAAATGATCACAAGAACGGTGAGAAAAAATCCCTGAACCACACGGGGGGACCTAGTGAATGACCTGCAGAAAGGTGCTAAAGGTGTTATCCTAAGAAGTTATCCCCTATCCATAGGATGGGGGAAAACTTGCAGATCAGTGGTGGTCTGAACACTGAAATCCCCACAGATCAGGAGAACAGGGTTTTTTTTGTCACCTGTTTGAAATGAAGCTGCAGTCAGGACAAATGCACACCGCTCCATTCATTTCAATGGTAGTGTTAGAGATACCCAACGTACAGCGCTCCTCTCAGAGTTCGATAGATAGGGCATAATTTCTTAAAATGGGAATACCCCTTTAAATAGCTAAACAATTTTTAGCATTTTTGCGCACATGGTGATTTAATGACTCTTTTGTTTTTTTAAAAGAGTAAATGTTACAAAAAGTAAACTTTTTTTTTTTAATGTATAATGCTTATTTTTTTTAAATTTGCAAATTTACAACAGGGGAAAACTCCTCCCTATAGGGACAGAAGTATTTTTTTTTTACCCGTTCTGCTACATCAGGAACTACACACAGCGATTACAAGATCACCGGGTCCAGAAGAAGCAGCGACATCCTACTCACAATATAGCGCTAATTCAGAACTATGTAATGTGAAAAGATGATGACAAAAGCGGGAAAAAAAAAAAAAACCCTATACTACGTCTGTCCTCTCTCCAAACTACATTGCAGGATCAAGCAAGGAAGCCTAAAGGCACACAATCAGGGAGATTTTCATGCCTTGTATACTAAAAAAAATTGACATACAAGGCATGATGAAAGTTGCAAATTTCTGCGCAAGTCCTGGTTTTGTGCAAAAAATTGCAACTGTTTTCTCTTTTACACTACTCTCACCAATTTCCTCAAAGGAGGTGTGGTGAGGGGTATGAAGTGGGTTAGGCCACTTGCCCCAACAGATTTATGATCATTTACATACCCAAAATTATGACTGAAATCTATGCCTGGCAAAGATTTCAGTGCAGACACATGGCCCAGCTGAGGGTGCGCCTGATTAATGGGGAGGCGAGCGGCCTCCACCAGCATAGGATATATGAAAATGCTAATCTTCATAAATCTTACCCATTTCATTTTTTTGGTTTTTATCTGGTGCAAATTGTGCTGCAAAAGCCAGAAGTGAATTCAAACTGAATGGGAAATATAAGGGAAGGCATTTACTCCTTCCTGTTAAATCCACTCCTAAAAAAAAAAAAAAAAGCTGCAAAATCTGCACTAAAAGCATCAAAAACTCAATGCGACTCCAGCTTTAATGCAGCCAAAAATCTTGCTGTATATTTTGGACCTACATCATGTGATGTAAAAAGAAAGTGGGAGGTCATTATCAGGTTAAAACCACTTGCCTTATATAGTGTAAGACCCCCTTGTGTCGCCACAATAGGTTTGACATGTCAATTCATGGACTTCTAGACCTCTTAACATGTCCTGGAACATATGGCACCAAGAAATTAGCAACAGGTCCTTTAAGTCCTGTAAGTTCAAAAGTGGGGCCCCTTGGTTTGAACTTGTTATGCCAGCATATCTCTATATTGGATAGAAATCTAGGGAATTTGGAGGCCAGGCCAACACATTGTACTCTTTGTTATGTTCCTCAAACCATTTAGAAATAAATTTTTACAGTGTGGCAAGACACGTTATACTACTGAAATACTATAAAGTTGCATTTAGGTAGTTACTACATGCCAAATTAACATCCATATGAATGTCCCATAGTTTCCAAAAAGAGAATATTGTAAAGAGCATCACACTGTCAGCTTGGCTTGCTTTCTTCCCATAATGGATCTTGGTGCTTCTTAGGTAAGCAATGCACATGTTTACATGACATAAAATAAAATAGAATTCATCAACCAGGCCACTTTCTTCTATTAATCCACAGGTCAGTTCTAACGCTCTTGTGCCCACTGTAGGTGCTATCAGCAGCATAGAGTGACCCATGGTCTCCAGGCACATTATCCAGAGCATAAAGGGATTCTTTCATTAAAAAAACATGTTTTAAATAGAGATGAGCGAATCGAAGCTGCAGAAGTGGAATTCTATCAGAATTTCAGGAAATCTTTGATTTGCATGGAATCCGGATTTCCTGATGCTTACCTTTATCTTGAAGGTCCGCGCTGTCGTTTTTGAATTTTTTATTCATTCTTCATTGTGCTGAGAAAGCACAGGGGGCGTTAATATTGTGCTCTGAGCAGAGCGTTGTCATCCAATCCAGCTCCGCCTTTCTTCTGCTCCATCGGCCATTCTCCTCCTCTTCTTACAGGAGACCACCACAAAACAGGTAACGTCCCCTGTGCTTTTTGAGCACAATGAAGAATGAATAAAAATTCAAAAGCGGCGCGGACCTTCAAGATAAAGGTAAGAGATGAATAGCCTTTATAAAGGCTATTCCCACATGCTCTTAGTTTAAAACGTGTTTTTTTAATGATAGAATCCCTTTAAAGAGTCCAGTCTATGGGTTTGCAGAACCTTTAGTTGTGTTCTTGGGCTAATCGTGAACTTCTCAATTTTTCTAAAATTCTGGTCAATATTAGATTGAATATGAACTGTACTGCTACATCTTTGACCAAACAGACGTATCACTCCATTGTAACATTTCATACAAGGGCTGTTCAACTAAGAAACAGTAGTTGCTAACCCAGTTTCCTAGATTCTGGTTGGTGAGAAGATCAATTCAGTCAAACACAAAATATATTTGTTAAGTGACTTAGCTATGAAAATTTTTGCATATCAGGTTAAACCCTGAGAGAAGAAAAGTGTTTTCTTCAAAGCAAATAAGCAAATTAGGAAAGACATCTTCTTTCATGAATGCCGGGAACAAAGAAAAATGAAATAGTGCATTTTCTCTGATCAAAAGAAAAAAAAGGTTTCCAGAAAAGTTAAAGAGAATATACACCAGTAGTCACAGCCAGCATTGACCTCATTAGACTCTGTGCACAAAACATTTATCCAATTGCATTTAGGTTAATACACTGGAACATAAGATGTTGCCACGGTAACAGCTGCTTTACATAGATGGCAGACAATAACTGAAGTGTCAACTGTATTTTATTAGGAAGGAAAATACATACAGTATTATATCCTTCTGACCTCTCTCCCATACACTGGTAACAATGTAAAACCTTACAATAGATGTCAGAAAAGATTCACCTAAACCATAACAGATTACTATACATTACGACTTTCTAAAGCTGGACATTTCATAGGTCAAGAAGGGACAGCTAAATAGGTTGCCTAGCTGCTTTATACAATTCCTGTAAATGCCTTATTGAGTAAACAAACGTTAACATACATTTCCTGATTTTATTTTTATTTTCATTTTTCTGCTCACAGACGTTTAAAAGCCAACACTTTATAAACTTTTCCATTAACATAGCTACATGAGAGCATATTTTCAGCTGGACATCCTAATGGCACCATTTAATACACAGTGTATTGGGAATCTGGAAAAAAAAAAAGGTTATGAATGAAGTGGAGTTCACACATAGTTGTGCCATTTGCTTAAGGGCTTTGTTTTTGTGGTATTCACAAGACATGACACATTGAATTTAATTAAATTTTTTGGGTCTGGACAGTTACTGTCATATCAAATTCATATAATTTTGTTATGCTTTAATACCTTTTAAAAAAAATATGCAAACTTTTTTTTTTTTTTTTTTTAAATGGAACGGTGTAAGGACTTTTTGGTAACATTATGGTACCAAAAATTAAAGGAAGCACCCACTGCAAATGTCACCACAATATGGCTCCTTAACCTGTTCCATATTGCTCTCGAGCACATCCGACTCATGTATAGTGGCTGTCGGTAAGGGGTTATAAGTGCCATCTAAATAATAAATATCTTCTGTAAGATACAGGATCTTATTTTGCCTAGGGGGTACATTAAAATGGCCCGCAGCCGGTGTCAGAAACCCAATTGAGAAAATAAGTAGGATGAGTTACACACTAAAGACCTGCCCGTGGACGTGGGGCCAGGCTTAATTCGGTTTCAGTTCAGCCTAAACAGCAGCCAGACAGGATTCTACATCAGCAGATGACTGTAGAACAGGCACAGACTCTCTAGTCTGCTGTTTGACACTCATCAGCAGGTACTACAGCTGTGGTCGGTACCTCAAAAATCTAGTCAGTGCAGAAACAAATATTAGGCTAAGGCTACACAACGTGACCAAAGATTGCTGCATTACCCTGCAACACCCTCACTAAAGTAAGTGAAGGAAGCTGCACTGTGACAACTTCAAGGTCCAAGCACTGCTGAATTTTTTTTTTGCAACTAGTAGTCACAGCATTCTTGGGGTTGCAACATGCCTCCATTTCCTTATATTGGCGACACTGACTGCAGGGCAACACAGCAATCTTTGGTCGTACAATAGGAGATGCAGGTAAAATTGCCATGTAGTTCTAGCCCCTAAAACAGGTCTTGCGTAACTCATCCCATATAAATTCCAGGATGGGTTTCTGACACAGATTGGTGGCCATTTTAATTTACTACAGTTATACCATCCCATTTGCCACCGTAGGGAACACAAGCTCCTCTTGCCAACTAAAAGTATATAGTAATGTGTTAGTGCATTTATGCTGACCGTTTTTTTCCTTGAAGTGCAAAATTGCATAAAAGCTCCCACCATTTACATTACTTCATAACTTTTTTTTACTGTTAGGAACCAGGCTTAATCTCTGGAGCATTTACTTAAAGAGGGCTTGCCACCACTCCTGATATATCTGCTTTAGTATACACTTATGTTCCCCATAATATATCACCCCTTATATCATTAAATCAGCACTGGCAGTGTCAGACTGTGGAGGGCCACACCCTTTTGACAAGGGGAAAGGTAGCACTCACCTATTAATGTATTCATATATTTCTAGGAGGAGTAAAATGGGAATGACACAATGCAGAGTTATAAGAAAAGATGCTCCAGAATTGTTTTTTTTTTTTTCACGGGGAATACAAGTATTTGCTAAATCAGACATTTTAGAAGTAGTGGAAGATTCTCTCTAAAGAGGACCTGTCAGCTTTCCTGACATGCCAGCTTTAGTAAATATGTCAGTTCTTAATTTATCATACATTTCTAGGAGGAATAAGAGAGTAACAGCACAATGCAGAGTTTGAGAAAAGATACCCTAAATCATTATTACATGGAATATAAGTATTTACTGAGACAAGTTGGGAGAATAACAGGTCCTCTTTAATGCAAATCTATTGGTCAGTTCCAACGGTTCCTGATATTTCAGGGTACAGACAGTTTTGGGTCAATGGCGATACTGAAAGCCTTAATGATAGCAGAGTATGTCGCATTGCTTTATCCCACTTATGGATATTTGGGATTAGTTTTAACCAGGACACTAGCTGACCTAGAAAATGCCCATAGAATAAGGTTCTATGCACACAACAGTGTGCTTTGTCAGTGTGCTAGCTGTGTTTTTCATAGCTAACACACTGACCCATTCATTTCTAGGGCTCCATACACATGCCCATGTAATAACACAGGACTGTGTATGCGGCAATGAGCCTGGGTGTAAATCCAGGACAGGTCTTATACCTTTTCAGCTAGGACTCACTAGATAAAGCAACCGCACATGTAGTCTAACAGTTATGCATGTGCCTTCTGTACATGTAGCCTAATTGGATTTAAAATAAATTGTCATCTGTTTATGTGTCTAGGCAAATCAGGTCTACAGGATCACAGATCTATAGGATGTTAATGAACACAAACATTGTTATGAACTCTAAAACATATTGGTACTATACTGTACATTAATAATCTTCATGGATAATGTCACATTCAGGATCTATGGGATAACAGAAAAAAAGATAATGCTCCTGTAAATGTCATTGTATTGAGGTCCTAGAATGATGATCCATTGGGACTATGGCTAAAGAGGTGGTCTTATTTATTTACCTGGCTGTTCTACCCTATGGTAAGGACAAGTCATATACATGGAAACTCAGTGTATACAGATCCTACTTGAACCTATAGAGACACATGAACAGTTTTTACCAGTAGCCATGCCCCCCTAAGATCTTTCTAAGTGTTTACATGGCAAAACACATATACTGAAAAATTTGCAACATGCATTTCTGCTGTGTCGCCCTGCCTCAGGTCTCTGCTGTTGGGTCAGCACTTAGTGCGTAGCCTTCCACCGCAGTGTCAGTGCAGTTTCTGGCACTGAATCCACGGCATGATAGGGCAGGATGCTTAATTATTCAGCACATTGAAATACATAATTTCAGTTTCAGACTCTGATTGAAAGCGACATGAGGCAGATTTGATAAGTTTTCACATGTATTCTGATATGTTTTCCACATATGAATCAGCATTAAAAACATTGAATGTCAGAATTTGTTTGATCATAGTAGGTACAACTTTGTACTATATGGGACAGTGACTGACATTGTCTGTAAAGTGCTGCGGAATATGATGGCGCTATATAAGTAAGCATAATAATAAATGATAATAATAAATCAATTTCTCCTAAAATGTTGGTAATATAGATCTAAGATTTAGCATCTCACCCAGCTTCCATCCAGGTCCTCTCAATCTTTTGATACTAAATTTAAACATAAGTGGCCATCAAATATACAGTCCTACATTAGAAAGCAGGCAAAAAATATGTAAATGATGATTTATTCCTCAAACCAAGTACAGAAGGTCTGAACACGTGGAAGTGATACTGCCGAAATGGTACTTTATACCAAACCAAGATATACAGTGGCTTGCAAAAGTATTAATAATCCTTGAACTTTTTGACATTTTGTCACCTTACAACCGCAAACGTAAATGTATTTTATTAAGATTTTAAGTGATAGACCAACACAAAGTACATAATTGTGAAGTGGAACGAAAATGATACATGATTTTCAAATTTTTTATCAAATAAAAATCTGAAAAGTGTACTCTGATACCGCTAAATATAATCCAGTGCAATCAATTGCATTCAGAAGTCACTTATTTAGTTAATAGAGTCCAGCTGTGTGTAATTTAGTCTCTGTATAAATACACCTGTTCTGTGTGGCTTGCTAGAGAACACTAGTGAACAAACAGCATCATAAAGACCAAGGAACTCACCAGACAGGTCAAAGATAAAAATATATCCCAAGCTGACAAAATGTGAAAAAGTTCATGCGGTATGAATACTTTTGCAAGGCACTGTAAAAGGAAGAAAGGAAGAAAATGGCTGAAGATTATGCAAAGAGATCAGAAAATCTGCAGGCCTATTACAATGGTATGAGAGCAATACTGGTAAAGCTGGAACTCTTTTAATCTGTAAGAGGTCTAAAAGGGATACTATTGTGAGGATGGCCATGCAGATTCAGCAACAAACATCAGAGCTAGAGAGTTAATACAGCCTAAATCTACCTCATAAAATCTTTTACTAGTCTAACATATATCATAAGCCACCTTCTATAACTGCTAAACGAATAGAGTCTCAAGGTCTTTTTCTATCCTAGGCCCCAATGGAAATATTGCTTGAGAACATAACACTAAAGCTAACGATACACATTAGTTTACTGTCAGCCAAACCTGCTGGATGCTACACTGACATCTGCAGGGTTGGGATGCAGCATTTCAAGATGTGTTTTTTCTTAAGTGAGATTTGAGGATGGAAGAGCTGCCTCCTGTTTCCCCATTCAGAATATATGCATGCTGGACTAAGCATGTTAATGGAGGAGGGGGGGGGGTCAGGAGGAATAACTATTTGCCAAAGAAGCTGAAGTGTATGACCAACCTCAGGCCTGTTAGAATATTAGACTTGGTGATCAATGACACTGAAGTGGTCATTTAACTGACAAATACAGGCAAGAGAACATTTGAAGCTGAATGGAAGATCATACAGGCAAATTACTGCAATAAAGTTATATGCCACGTTGTACATGTTACTGTACATAAGACACGTTGTGCCATGGGATTAAGGAACTAAAGTGAAATCTTTACAATCTTGAACTTATGCGTTGTATGGTCTGTGGGAAAATGGCATAGACAGCACATGGAGTATATCAGTGTGCTGTCCATGCCCTCCACGGACCCATTCATTTCCAGCAGTGAGCATGGACAACAAAATGGACAGGAATAGCACTCGTCCTGAGTTTTGCCCTGGGCTCACGGCCCCCTACATGGACCCATGAAAATACACATAGCGTCATAGAAAATAGTGGGTCATTGTGCTAGACGTTAAAAAAAATGGCTAGCACACTGACAAAGCACATACTGAAGTGCATTGAGTCATAGAAGTCATGGCTACTACTCTGCTCACATACAACTATCCTGTAACTATAAACCATGTCAATCCGCATAAACCTTTAATTCATGAGACAAAAGACTCATTCTTCCTTCTTCTTCCTTATTGCAGATCAAAAAGCACACTGCATAACTTCAATAGCATGTGACAAGATTCATGTTCCAGGTGATCCTATAGAATATGCTACATCAGCCTAAATATATAAAATACGACAAATCACAAGATAAATAGTTAAAGTGTCTAGACCAGTGATGGCGAACCTTTTAGAGACCGAGTGCCCAAACTGCAACCCAAAACCCACTAAATTATCGCAAAGTGTCAACACGACAATTTAACCTTAAATTAACCAGGAACTGTTTTATATTGATCGTGCAATGTTATTACAGCCTGTAATAATATCACGTCTGCTATAAAACAGATACTGTGTGATATAAATAGTGAAGGGCCCCCACACAGTACAATGTGCTCCACAGTGGCCCCCAGACAGTATTATATGCTCCAGAATTGCCCCCACACAGTATTATATGCTCCACAGTGGCCCCCACTCAGTATTATATGCTTCACAGAGGCTCCCGCACAGTATTATATGCTCCACTTTGGGCCTCCCCACATTATATGCTTCACAGTATCCTCCATACAGTATTAGATACTTCACAGTGTCCCCCATACAGTAGTATATGCTTCCGTGTCCCCCACACAGTAGTAGATGCTTCAGTGTCCCCCATACAGTATTAGATTCTTCAGTGTCTCCCACACATAGTATATGCTTCAGTTTCCCCCATACAGTATTAGAGTCTTCAGTGTCCCCCATACAGTATTAGATTCTTCAGTGTCCCCCATACAGTATTAGATGCTTCAGTGTCCCCCACACAGTATTAGATGCTTCAGTGTCCCCCATACAGTAGTATATGCTTCAGTGTCCCCCATACAGTATTAGATGCTTCAGTGTCCCCCATACAGTAGTAGATGCTTCACAGTAGACCCCCACAGTAGTTTATGTTACTTACCCAGTCCCACGAAGAGCGTCCTCCTTCTTCTTCTGTTCGCAGGCGCTGATGAATGACGTCATCGCGCCTGCTTTGGGGCAGAGGTCACACTCTGCAGTCAGTGTAAGCTGTGGTTGTGCGGACCGCGGCCTACAGTGACAGCTTTCAGCCATATGAGCATTTGCACATACAGCTGAAAGAAGCGATCACTCACTAACTGGGAATCCTGTACCGGATTCCCGGTTAGTGAGCGATCATGGCGACGGCGCGCGTGCCAACTGGGAGGGCTCTGCGTGCCCTCTCTGGCATGCATGCCATAGATTCGCCATCACGGATCTAGACTATCTGTGGAGAAAAGGTCATAAAAGATTCTCCAGCAATGATAATGTTATATAATCCTATAAAAACTAATTATGGAGCAATTACAAATCCAAGTAAATGATATAAAATTCCAGTGCCCTTGCCTAAATTTTTATGCCTATAAATTAATATTTTCTTCTTGGTACAGTCTCTGGTATACTAAATACTAAAACCAGACAGGGAGTAAGAGAACACCACAGGCAGATTTTAAGAGTCAATTTGTACTGTAATTCCGGCTGTACAACAAACCTTGTTACCTGGATGTGTTATCTTTGTTATCAGTGGACAGAGAGCGGAAACAAATTTTTTTCCTAATCAAGTAATTTGAGCAGAGCTGCAGTTTCACAGCACCACGGCTATACAATGGACGTCCACTGTATAGCGGTGACACAGAAAACTGCACCTCCACTCCTATGACTTGAATAGAAGAATATCTGCTTCCACTCCATGTCACTCACTTCCGATGCAGAAGAAGCCGTTTCAACAGATCTGTACGAGGTCCGGTTGTCAGACACTCACAAATCACATGCATTTGGGGCCGGAAAATTCCTTTATGCTAGGTTCACACTAGTGTTTGGCTCTCCATCAATCAGGTCAGCATGGGAACCTGAAAGACGGAGTGCCCATCCTTTAAAAAACAGTTACCTGTGGACACCATAGACTATAATGGGGTCAGTCAGGTTTCCGCTGATTTTAATCTGAAACAGGTGGAGATAAAAGTCCTACGTGCAGGACTTTTCTCTCTACTGACTGTCAGAATCTGCGGAGACTCCAAAGCAGATGTGAACCTAGCCTTAATTATTTGATTACAATTTTGTAACTTTGTTTGTTGACTTCATTAAATTCTGAAGTGTTTGTGAATTAGGTTACATGAATGTTTGTGAAGAAAGATATTCATAATGAACTGTTTAATAACAGAAATTAATCTTAAGAAATTCCTAAATTTTAATTGTGCACATATAAAGCCTTCGCGTTACCCATCTCGATAAATTGGGTGCAGTAAGATATATCAGTACTTCACTCTGTCTATTCTTATTACAGAATTCCCTGAAACCATCAGGGGAAGATTAATTATTTAGGCATTTACCATGCTTTACTGCCTGTAGTAATATTTATTTAACAAAAGGTGTAGCACCAGAGCTTCAGTCAACTTCACTAGAGAATAATAAGTCTAAAGCTAACTGATTGGAAAGCAAATGTATTGTTCCATAATTGACTGACTGCTGCCAGAGGTCTCCTGCCAACCATCATAAACCTAGCTAATTGGTAGTATGGTCCAATGGAAAGAATAATGTGTAACAGGGTTTAATGTAAAAAGTGATATCCATATCCATACATCATTAATCTTGACTGACATTGCTAACTACTTACCTGTAAAAATAAGAGCACCCTCTAACTGTGTTGTGAGTGAAATGTTCTTGGCTTTTCTCATTACCAAAGTCTTCCAGGGGATCTGACCACAAAATATCACACATGGGTCCGTATGCAGGGGGTTCTTTAAAGCGATCTAACTGAGTAAAGCAAAGCAACAACAATATTTAATGCCATTTCTCAAATAACTGACATTAATATGCATATAACAAAAAAAAAAAGAAGTTAAAGTCCCTATACAGAATTAGGCCCCATGAACAGGAATGTGTGCAGAGTAGGGGTCAGTAAAAACAGAACAGATAGCACATGGATTTGGATGTGTGTGCCGTACATGATTTTCTCTGGCCCATAAACGTGAATGAATGAGCAGAGCCACTAAAACGGACAGGGATAGAACATGTTCCGTATTTTGTGGCTCTGTTCTATAGCCGGACACACAGGTGTAAAAAAACGAAGGCTGTGTGTATGAGCCCATAGAAAATGATGGGACCATATATACTTCACAATTACAGCACTGTAATTGTGGATAATATGCAGAAAACACAACCCTGTTTATATCACACTAAGGGTTCCAGTTCGACATACAGTAAACACCAGAAAAGCTTCTGAAGAACTGTATGCATCAAACAGAGGTCTGTGAGAGATACCATACTGAGAGATCAGTCATCCTGAAGCCAAGGGGATACTCTTTAGATCTCAATCCGACTAATGAAGGTCTATGGATATGGTGAGCCATGTAACGTACGGCATCAGCTTTTCCCAACATACAGACTAAGAAGAAATCACAAATGTGCTGATAACACAGACTAACATGACGAAAATGTAGTTCAGAGTCAGTTCATTTAAAAGATTCATGAGTTGCGCATGTTCTCTAGTGGAAAATCCCTTCTGATCAAAACACATCCAGCTATCCCAGCCCTCAGTGATCCATGATGTTTCTGGGACAGCTCATTTCCTCGCAGTACAAACCTCAAGCCCAGCCCTCTGTCCGGGGCTTCGGCAGACTCCAGCAAGCACAACGTGCACATACTGTGCATGCGTGTGATGTCACAGTACTCCTCGCTTGACAGAGTTTGCCAATACAGGAGCCCAGACAGAGGATTAGGCTTGATGTTTTTGTTGGGAGGACCTACATGGCCTGTACAGCCAATTACAGCTAATTTGCATATATTTAAAAGTTCTTTTTTACAGTAACGGAGCTGCAGACAAAGAAAAGAAAAATAGCTTGGGAAACTGCATACAACTGCAAGGTAAGGTACTATATATACTTTATGAGGCAATTTCATGCTGACAGACTCCCTTTAATATTTGTGTAAGGTGGAATCAATGTGCACTGACTCTCTACTGCCACATACATGGTCGATGACACACATATGCCTTGATAGGGACTATTGAAAAGGGTTCCACACAAAGGCAGTGCTCACTGTTTCCAGTAATATAGCCCTTGAACTAATTTTCATTGTCTGAAGTGTTTTTAATTTAGTGCATGGAGGGATACTGAAAACCTTGGGAAAACTTTTCATAAAAATACATTTCAGTTGACTTGTCACATTGATTCATATATCTATCAAACTGGCTAATCCAGTCAGGAAGTAAAATAAAACGTAAATAATTCAGTGATGAAACGGTGAAATTTTAGCCCAGGGCTTAATATTATTTGAGGGGAATGAAGTGATATTTCATCGCCTTGACGTTCAATTAAAAAGAAGAAAACTTTCATTAGAAAGATGCATTCAGAGATTCAGCTTCAAATGTGTATCATAAAATATGCAATACTGAGCTAGAATTCCAAACTTATTTTAGGCTTGTAAATTATTCATGGTTTTGTAACTGAAATACGCAAGAATGAAATAATGTGTTGATAAATATGCAGATTGTGTTTCAAAAAGTCAGACAGACTTATTACCAAATGCATATTCCATACAAAAACTTAATGACTCCTAGTAAATATGCAATTAAGCATGGAATCCCAGGAAAAAAACAAAGAGCTAAAGAAAAAATGTGACAGATATTTCCCAAAAAAACAGATCAATCAGTTTGGTCAACTGAAAATACTTTTTTTTTTTTTTAGGAGACAATTTGTGTTTTCAACAGTGTCACTGCCATGTATGAATAGTTTGTTGTTCGATGAAACTTAAGTGCAACTCCCGTTTCTTTTTGCTATTGTGGTTTTTTTTTTTGCAATATACTTAATTAACCTATGTAACGTCCTTTTAATAGAAAACAGGCTGTAAAGTTCCCACTGGCAATGCTCTAAGCAACATACAACCTAAAAATGGTTTTGGTATCACATGAAAACAGAGATTCTCAGATGTCAGGTGCTTCCAAGATTGCAGTAGTAGCTATAAGAAAAACTGAGGTAGTTAAAAACACAATGGATTTTTATATGGAGCATGAACTGAATTTTTCTAACACTTGGTTCACACTAGCATTCGGGGACTCTGTTCCCCATTCCACTTAAAATAGGTGGATAGAAAAGTCCTGCAAGCAGGACTTTTCTCTCCGACAATTTCAGTAACAAATATCTGTGGAAACCTGGCCCCATTATAGTCTATGGGGTCCGCAGGTAACCGCTTTTTAAGCAGATAGGGGTTTCCATTTTTTGGGTCCCAAATGGACCTGAAGAATGGAAATCCGACCGCTACTGTGAACCTAGCGTAAGTTGTATAAAACAGAAGTACAGCCATTTGAAGTAACCATCCCCCTTTGGCAAATTCTACAGCTATATATACTAACAATACAAATGTGTATGGCTTTTCCTTAGTAACAGCTCAGTTAGGGAGTTGCTAAGTAGAATAGTAGAGTCTGTTTTCTATTGAAAGAAAGTTAGAAAGTTTTATGAAGTATATTCCAAAAATGTTCACCAAACACTCCCCACACAATGGCAATAGATAACTAACTAAAAAATAAATAAAATGGGAGTTACACTTTAAACTTCAATTGTTGCAGATCCATGGAAACCAAAAACAAATTCAGAATAAAACAAAGAAAAAAAAATTACAGTAGTAGCTGCCACTAAAAGGCCCTCACTTAGGACAGTTTTTTTTCCCAGCTTCAACTGTTGTTATGGGTAGCTTACTTACAGAAAATTATAGGGATTGTCACAAGATGAAATATTGGTTTGTTAGATCAGGAGAAACATAATTTTTCATGCTGAATTATAAAAAAAAATGCTTCTGTTTAGATATTACTGTTTCATACTGTTAACCACTGGTATTCTTCTTATTACCTCTTTATTCCCCTTCACAATGTCCACCTAATGTGCCCTGTGTCAGTGGTCAAATCTTCCCAGATCCTCTTGCACACAGGTTAGTGGAGTTATTTCTTCTATCTTACAGGTCAGTCAGAAAGAACCAGTCTACTAGAAGTTACTTCTCACTAGCATTCAACATTAAGTGGACATTCTAAGAGGGACTTAAAGAAAACACTAAGGGGAGCTATAACAAGTATGTACAAGCAATATCTAGATACAAAAGAATTATTGTAAAGGAGTCCAAATGAAAAACTTGAGGCAGTCAAAATGTTTACATAGAAGTATCACAGTGTGAAAATGTGAAGCAAAGCAGCAGATCTGAAGCACAAAATGGGGGAAATTTAATAAGACTGGAGTTCTATATACCAGCCTTAATGAAGTATCCGGCTGGCGTGAGATGCGCCTGAATTATTAAGAGGCCGAATTCAGGTGCACTCTAATGCGCTAGAACTGAAATATATCCAAGTCAGAAACTGCAGTAGATTTCAGGTAAAAATCATGCCAGATTTTTTGCGTAATGCATAAAAATCACTGTACACACCATAAGTTTCTTCAGCAAATAGTGCAAAAGTGCTTTTTATTTTCTCATTTTTCAAGACAAACGTAGTTTCATATATCAAAACGCCATGTTATATAGTGACAAATAATGTTGTTGTAGAAATGTGAATCAAGAAATTGTATGCAACGTTTCGGTCAAGGCTGTGACCTTCCTCAGGCTTGATCTCATTGGTGATGCAGTAGTTAGTATGTAGTCGTTGGTGGTGCTTTTTGGAGTAAGGTATAGTAAATTTGTTGGGCCAAGGTGTTCCCATCCCAACCCACCTTGGTCTCCTCCTACTTTTGTAAAAAGTGACAAGCGGGGTGCAGAAATAACAAGAAAGGGCCGTGCACCAAAAATGTGTCAAATTACAACTATCTACACTAGAAAACTGGCGTAGATGGATTCATAAATTCTCCCAATGAGTAGGTAAAATAATTGCAGGATGGTTTTCTTGTAGAATCATGCACTTTTAATCACAAAAGAAATAAGATCTTATAGAAAGGTAAATAATCAAGAGGAGTGGTCCCCAAATTTTACTTCGGACCCCACTCTTGTGTACTTGGTTGCATTAAAAAAATAAGTCTCTTGCTATTTCCCTCTTCTACTCCCAAAACACACACAGTATAATGGCCTCCTCAGTGCCCTTACACACAGTATAATGTCCAGGGGAGTCAGCAACATCAACACTCGGCACCCGCAGCAGAGAAGAAGCATAGAGCAGAACAGTGAGTTGTGAACCCAGTTCAATACTGACTCCCTGGGATGCCCATAAAGCCAATGAGCATCTCCATCAGTAGCGATGAATGCATTCATTGACAGTGGCCACCCACGACTCCTCCAGAAGTCTCTACATGACCACCTAGGGAATCAAAACCCACAGTTTGAGAACCAGTGACCATCATGAATCATATCTGAAAGTTCCTAAACCACTGGCTTTGAGACATCTTTATCAATACTTACTTTTCTAATGTCATCTAAAGTGTTGATTTCTGGAGATAAGCCACCATGTACACATAGGAACTGTTGGTTCATCAGAGCAGCCAGAGGAAGGCAATCAAAGGCATCCATGCAGGCATCATACACTCTTTCTGAATACTTTATTTTACCTTTTAATGATAGAAAGGAACCACATTTTAAAATCCAATATTAAACAGTCTGAAAAATTAGGTGAAAAGCAAGGCTATTTAAGAAAAATCATGAAAAAGTAAAAAAGAAAAAAAACAAAATATACTGATAATATTCTGGTTTCTGTTCTTATAATTGACATTAGTTAAAACAATATTTCCTAGTGTAATGATATTTCATTTTGGTCACCTTTCCTTCAACCCATTTATCAAAAAAGATATAAACTGCGCAATATCTATTGACGAGGTAGAAATATCAAGTTTTTCTGATCGATCCTATAGAAATTTGGACTCTTATAAAAACCAATCAAGTCACAGTTCATACATTTGTGTCAAAAATAACTACAGTGCAAAAATCAGTAAGTTTTTGATTTTTAAGTGGAGTAAAAACACTAAAATATATGATCTAAAACAATCTGATATTTAACACTTTTTACATTGCCTTTCCTATACAATATCCAACTGAGAAATGCAATGCTCAAGAAAGACAAGTCTATTCACCAAAAGACACATATGGATGATCACTTCATATAGATCAGGGGTGCACAACCAGGCAATGACATTCTATGCAGCTCTTAACCATCTGGTCATAGATTAAGTTGTTTGTGGCTAGTGAATGCTCACATGGATTTTCTGAGAACAGGGGCAGGTGAGTACTAATAGCACGTTATCACTAGGAACAGGACATATCACAAAATGGTGGTCACTTGACCTCTGTGATTTATTCAAAAACAGACTACATAAAAAGGTAGCTATGCATTAGTCTGGCTATCCTCAATGCAATTTCATGGCAGTAGTGAAATACTTGACAGTTTCAGAAACTCACATACACTACAATGTACAGACCTACATGCATGGTTTCTGCACTTCTAGAGTATGAATGGGAGAGAAGGGGGGACACCATTCTCCTGATAGATGGGTGTTCTGTAAGTGAAATCAACACCTATCAGACACTCAGGGCATATACTCTAGATCAGGGTTTCTCAACCTTTTCAAGTCAAGTACAGATGGACAGCCTGAATCCCTGAGTCAATGTGGTTTAAATGTTCTACAGAGCTCAATGGTCCTGGAAACAGAAGGTGGACCAAAACCACACCCTTCAAGAATGTGATCTTTTCAAATGTACCTATGACATCACAGTAGTGTTTAAAATGAATTCCTATGGGGAAAAAAGTCATACCTGATATAACATATCATAAAAATAAAAAGTAATCTTTGTTAAACTGATTATATTGAACACTTGGAAGTTGACTGTGGCAGAAAATTCACCACACTCTGACTGTGTGTGAACATAGCATTCAACAGACAAGCAACAAAGCAAGAAAACATAAATCCTATGTGCAATGTAACTCCGCCTCTATCCAATACTGAAATAGGTCAACAAGTGATAATCACTTATTACTATGTGGTATACTTACATTCTTGCTTGAAGGTAAAATACTCTGTTAGATGTCTACATTCATGATTCCCACGGAGTAAAAACAGAGTTTTGGGATATAGAATTTTCAAGGCCCACAAGTACAACACACACTGAAAGAAAAACAAAACAAAAAAACCTTACTGAATAATAGCTGATGAGACATCTGTGGAAAGATCTTAGGTGACATATCTGACAAAGAAGTGGAGCTAAACCGCTGTTCGTTTCTGGGGGCAGTCAGCAAAATATATAAAATAGTGCATCGTAATATAACGCTATGTAACTTTTTATGCAGATTTTAGAACTGCTAGAAATCTGTAATGGTTAAAAAAAAAAAAAAAAGCAACTCTTAGGATGGAAACTTGTACACTAGGTTAACCACACTAGCATTACTTATTTATCTTAATATCTTCATCACACAAGGGCAAGAACAACGCACATTCATGTTTAAAATACATTAAATGCGAAAGAGTATTTATCAGCATGTGTATACAATGTAATATACACTGATGGGTGCAGTGAACAATTTTCAAAAACTAGAGAAAATATAGTAAAACGGAGGGGAAAAAAAAAAAAAGGCTAGGTTCATATCTGTGTCAGAGTCTCTGAGACTCCGCCGCAGATTCCGCCAAAAATGGAAGGAGAGAAAAGTCCTGCACTGATGACTTTTCTCTCTCGATAGGTTCATACCTGCGATCGGATTTCTGTTCCTTGGGTCTGCTTGGGGAACCGAAAAACGGAAACCCAATCCACTCAAAAAGCGGTTACCTGCGGACCACCTAGACTAATGGGGTCCGCAGGGTTTCCGCTCTAAAAATGCGGAGAGAAAAGCCCTGCTTGCAGGAGTATACTCTCCGCGTCTTTCAAGCAGATTCGGGGACGAAAACCCCAAACGGAATCCAGGGGCAGGTGTGAACCAAATTTTACTTCTGGTAAGACAGTCAGCTGTCGTGAATGTTGTACACTTATGAATAATCTTTTACACTGTAAAACAACAGAAAATGTCTTATAATCCTTTCCAGATTGATGGGCACAGATAACTGCTTCTCTAAGAACATTGCTGATGTTTTTCCTTATTGGCACGGTGTTAGCACACAACTAAATGCTTCAGACCAGGAAACTGCGAAAACTTCTGCTTTTATAGGACACATTTTTTTGATGCTCTCATTACTCAACAGCATTTGATTAGCAGCACCTGGCTACTATTTATCTTCTTATTTCCTTTTGAAGCAGTAAGGCTGTACTATTTTTTTATTCACTGCTTTGGCATAGTTTTTGTTAAATAATTAATGATCTGGTGTAGTTTGTCATGTAATGGTATTCATCTGATGCTGTGTGTGCTTAATTGTAAGACCTTCTAAGGGCCAGATTTTCTTTTAAATATGTCCTAATACGCAAAACCATAGAATTCAAAGAAGGAGCTTTTTGTTTTTCCTCATGAGTGTAGGTGACACTCTGAGACGAGGTTGTGGTTACATATAATAAGAGGTTGGTATCGCAATACATGCACAGTTTTGTTTTTTTAGTGGTTCAAAACACATAAAATTATTATTATTATTATAATATTGTAATTACTTCAATGCTAAAGTATCCTCTGTCAACGTAGTCTCCCAAGAAGAGGTAACGTGTGTTGGCAGGTGATCCTCCCACTTCAAACAACTTCATCAGGTCAAAGAACTGTCCATGGATATCCCCACAAACTGTATAAAAAAAAAAAAAGAAAAATATATTGATTATTGTACATGCTACTGTATAATTGCAATACAAGTCAATAAAACAAAGAAGTTAACATATGTACAACAGTGACACTGGCGGACAGCTGGAAAGATAACGTAAATACAGATTTAAAAACACTGTTCATTATTTTTTTTTTATTAAAGTGTACTTCCAGTTATAAACAACTTTGTATAAATGAAAAGTATGCATTAATACAAAAATGTTTGTAATATATCTTATTAAAGAAATAGGTTTTCTCCACTTTTCAGGTAGTTACTTTCTACATATTAATCTATGAGGAGGGGAGGAGGGATTTAGAAGTTTGTACCCCATTAATAAGATATATTGCAAAGTTTTTTTACATTCAAATTCACTATACACTTATGAAAAGTTGTTTAGAACTGGGATGTATTCTTAAACTCAAACGTTTTTGCTCAAAAACAACACACTTTTTCACATACAGCGCAAACCACTCTGTTTAGAGGTAAATCCAGCAGAGAATCTGTTTAAAGGGCTTGTCCGTTTACAGACTAATACTGAGAAAAAAAATGTTATTGTTTGTATAATAAAAAAATGTAACAATTTTCCAATTTACTTTCTGTATCAATTCCTCGCGGTTTTCTAGATCTCTGTTTGCTGTCATTCTGGTCATGTGATGAGCACACAGGTGCACAGCTCGTTACCAGGCAGATGCCTAATTACTATGCTGTAACTATAACAAGCCGTGCACCTGTGTGCTCATCACATGACCATGGACTGAATGTTATTCACTGAAAGTAAGCAGCATAAATGCCAGCACACAGAGCTCTAGAAAACTGTGAGGAGTTAATAGATAGAAAGTATATTAAAAAATTGTTGAACTTTTTATTATACAAAAAATAACAGTTTGTTTCTTAATATTGGTCTGAAACTGGACAACCCACTTTAAGCTCACTTTCTAATCCTCCATATCTCTGAGAATTCAGCGTGTTGATAACCCCTTATTTATTTATTTCTCTTACTTGGGTGAACAGTGCTAAAAAGCAAGTTAAAAAAATCAGAATTTGAAATACACTTTAGTCCATAATAGGTACAAAACAAGAATATTTTTTTAAAAAAATTCCCCAAAATAGTTTGTAAGTAGAAAAAGTAGATGAATATACAGAAATGCTGCAGGATAACTAAATATTATTGCTATTATCTATTAATTGCTATCTATCTATCTGGGGTGTTGTGTGAAGACTGCCGGGGAGGGTCGCGAACCATCACTGGTAATTAGGCTGATTAAGATAGTAAAGATCCGTGAGGACGAAGCTCATGAATATTTGTGGAAACAAATCTCATAAGGTTCACCCATCTCTACTAATGAAGCAGCCCGAGGCTTCCAGCTACTGGATTACACTTTGGGTGCACTAGGGAGCATTTTATACTGTCTGTCACCCACTGTGGAGCATTATACTGTGTGGGGCCACTGTGGAGCCGCTCTGGAACTTTATACTGTGAGGGGCTCTTGGGAGCACTTTATACTGGTGTGGAGACACTGTGGAGCATTATATATACTGTGTAAGGGCCACAGGACAGGAAACCTTAAGATATGTTGGGGAGGGTTGCCCACAAATTTTGCCAGTATGGGGCCCCAAAATTCCTATTCGCTGAATAGAATAAAAAGCAGAATACAGTGCTAAAACGCAGAATAAGAGGAATATTACAATGGACTAATAGGCAGAATAGAGGTAGGGACATTTATTTTTCAAATGTAGCTTACGGTGGATGGGGATCCCAGGCAGAATTTTCATCTAAAAGAAAGTCCCGCCTTCAGAAAGTTTAGGAACCATTGACCTATAACAATCATGATTTATCTTTTTGTCTACCACTATCTAACAATTGCTATCTGAGACACCACAATCAAATATTTCCAGCATTCTAATAGAGAATTTCCTCTTTTTAACCAGTCTTCTTACTCTGCTGCATTAACCAGATTAGGTCATCAACAACGGAAGGTAAGTGAAAGAAGCTTTCAGTGTTTTGATAACAGCTACCCCAAGTGACTCCTGAAAACAATTAGTGCATGCAGACAAAAATCTAAGCACACTGCAATAAACTGCCTTATGTGAGTTGAAATCCCTTAAAAGGCCACAGGGAATATTAGGCAGAACAGCAGCAGAAATGTGCACATTTACTGTGCTTTCAACATAGCCATCTCATGTTTAATACACAACTGCATTCTGGTGAGAACTGTCATGACCTCTTCTACCTCTTAGGCAGGGCTTACTCTGCATCTCTTGGGTTGTAATTTAATAATCTTATGAAATCAAGATATTGTACGGTTTTTAGCATGATACAAAAAAAAACCCCACCTAGGCATACTTGAGATAAAATATATGTGTATCTTTTGGGCTGGATACTTAATTGCAGTTAGCTCAATTAATGGATATGAACTTACTCACATTGTCATTTCAGTTATTTAGCATTTTTCCCATCCTGTCTCACACAGACATTGGATAGCGTACAGTTACATATCCTTTAGCCAATCACGATTGCGGATATGTGAATAACCAAAACCAAAATTCAGTGTCATGGCATATAATTGGCCAACAAGGCATGTAAAAAGGGGAGTGTCTGTAACATTCTTGCCTGTTCGGACTTCGGCACCATTCTCCGGCCGTATGCTACGGCGCAGGACACGTGTCTGGCTATAATTCCTTGCTTTAGGTTCCTTGTCTGAACACTGCTCTATTCCCTCACCTCTGTAATTGATTTTCCACCACACCCATCTCTTACACCTTTGTTCCCCTCTTATCCTCAAATAGTTAATCTCAGTCTTACTTGGGTGATTGACATCTTTTATTCCAATCAAGTTTGGGGCGTTTCTTCCTTCCTATTTATTGCTTTCTCACATTCACCTTAGTGCTTGCTATTGCCTTTTCTGTGCGTGCTGGCTCTATACTGTTACTATTTGTATTTACATTTCTGACCTATGGCTTTTCTTGTGACTACTCTCTTGGATTCTGATTTTGCACTGTGCTGCTCGACTGGCTCTGACCCCTTGGCTAGCTGACCTTCCGTTTCTTGCTGTTTGTGTTGTGTTCGTTCTGTGTTATCACCTATATCGTAAGAAGGGATTTCCGCCAAGTTGTCCTCTGTCGCCCAGGGCAGTGAGGCAAGTAGGCAGGGACAGGGGACGGGTTCAGCTTAGGACTCACTGTCTTGCCCTCCCAGGGTTCACCAGCAGCTACTGTGAAATTGCTCTTCTAGCAATTCCCTTACAGTGTCTTAAAATAATTGCTCATTAATCGTAAATGAGGTAAAATGTTATCTGAATTGAGATTTTAATTTAGGTCACAATCGCTCAATTCTAGTATATAAAGCCCCTATGGATGTGATCTCAAACATCTCCTAAGGTCAGTGTGGTTATATATATTAGAGTCACAGGTTGCAGACCACTACTCTAAGGTATGACAAAATGCCTATTAAGTATATAATTACACATATATTCCCCTTGCGTGCTTACAAATGAGCATACAATATCCCATACTTCAGTGCACCTGTCTAGTTTAAATGTTCGACATACCATGAAAAACTTTAAACTGTAAATGCCTTATCTTTACCAGCTTCTAAAGAAAGTGCACCAGATTATTGCTGCTTGTCAGGAGAGCTTAAACGTGTTGTTTTTATGACAATTAAAATAACTTTGATGAACCTTGTGATAAGCAGCTTATGTTCCTCACATGAGCAACTTCCATCAGCCTATATATGTGGAAGCAGGTATTTCCCGAGAAGAGCTTTCTTAAGAACGTGTCCAGACATTCTTGTTTGATATAGAACGGCTACCAAGAAACAGAAAAGCATGATGAAGGCATAACTCATCAAACTTCCAGAGGAGCTGCTGTCAAACAAGGTTGTCCCTGTTCTGTGTGAGAAGTTATGTAGTTAGAAAGGATCACAGAGGTGACAGGCTGACTGGTGCTATGAACCACCCAACTCTATGTGCAAGGATTGTGGCAGGTGGAATTTTACTTATCTTGCTAAAAACCAGAAGCTCAACCTACAAAAAAAAAAAAAAAAAAAAAAGTATAGGAACAACTTGACACTTAATGTAAACCTGAAAATGCAGTCCAATCTGTGGGCAACATGGTGTAGGAGGAGCTGAACAAAGCGATATAAAATTTTATGTGAAAATTTTCAAGACAAGTTGGATTTTGCTCATTTATATTTCTGCACATTTTGAGCTTAGGATATGTCATCAATTGAAAATCAGCAATTTAATAAATGACCCACAGCCATCCCCAGAGGGCGCTAAGGACAAAAACAATGAATATGCTAATATATTTTATTACAGAAAAATGTTCCTTTTCTCCACTTACTAGTACCTTTTTTGCTTCCTTCTTACCTCCTGCACTTTTTTATCTGTCTTTTTGTTGTGCTTGAAAATGGGATCTTTTGTGTATGCAGACAATTCCTTTGTCTATACAAGAGAGGAAATTCTGCAGCTCAGAGGCACGGCAGGGCGGCATACCATCTGGTCACACATCCCCCGCGAGCTTTGGAGAAAGAAAAAGCGGGTGAGGGGATGCAGAGCTGGTACTCTTCAGAGGATTAAAAAGAGGCGTTACCGACCAGCTGTTCCCTCCATCATCATGGGCAATGTGAGATCTCTTGCAAACAAGATGGATGAACTAACAGCGCTCACCAGGCATCATCAGGAGTTTCGGGCGCGCAGCATGATGCTACTTACAGAGACTTGGCTCACTGAAGTTACTCCTGACCCTCTGGTCTCCTTGGATGGTTTTAAACTCCTTCGGGCAGACAGGACAAGGGAGAGCGGTAAGAGGAAAGGAGGAGGGCTGGCAATGTTTGTGAATAATAGATGGTGTAATCCTAGGCACATTGTGATTAAGGAGCAAACTTGCTGTAAGGACATTGAACTATTAGCTGTGAGCATGAGACCTTTCTACCTACCATGGGAACTATCACATGTCATCGTGATAGCTGCATATGTCCCCCCCCTCTGCGAAAGCTGACACTGCCTGCGAGGTCCTACAAGCCACGCTGAGCCAGTTACAGTTAAAACATCCCCAGGCCCTCTTTCTTCTGTCGGGTGATTTCAACCATGCCTCTCCATCATCCACACTGCCTAGTTTCACACAGTATGTAACCTGCCACACAAGAGACAACAAAACACTGGACTTGTTCTTTGCCAACGTGAGGGAGGCATATAACTCATCAGCCCTACCGCCCCTGGGGAGATCGGATCACAACCTAGTACATCTCCGACCTGTGTACAAGCCACTTGTACGTAGAGAACCAGCTGTCACCCGCACAGTGAGGATATGGTCCGAGGAGAGTGATGAGGCTCTGAGGGATTGCTTTGACACAACCGCATGGGAAGTGCTGCAGGATTCTTATGGAGAAGATATAGAAGGACTCACACACTGCATAACAGACTACATTAATTTTTGTGTGGACAACACAGTACCCACAAAAGTGGTGAGGTGCTTCTCCAATAACAAACCATGGATTAACTCTGATATAAAAACACTACTTAAGGAGAAAAAGATGGCATTCAGGACAAGAGATAAGGAGGGGTTGAGGGAAGTACAAAAGGAGCTGAGGCATCAAATCAGGCAGGGAAAAGCCAGTTATAAAGAAAAAATGGAAAAGCAAATGGAAAGAAAAGACATAAGGGGGGTCTGGGAGGGGCTTAAGTCAATTTCGGGTCATAAACAGTCTGTCTGCCAGATTGAGGCAGATGTTAATTGGCTTAACACTAGAAGTCCCAGAAATTTCGAGCTCCCCCTTCAAGTCCTGAAAGAGGGTCAAATGACCCTTAGTCCAAACTGACAACTCTGATGGCTCCAATTAGCATTTCCTTTCATTTGTAAATGTGGTCATTGTCTGAGGAATCTGCAGGGGGGAATTGTGTTGATCCACCTCAGGTCTTGTAAGAGAGTGTAAAGAAAAGAATGTAAGCTGCTCCTGAGTGTCTGCCCACCCCCCAGCTGCATTGTTGTGCTGGGAATATTTGCTAACACCTTAGCAAATTTGCATGCAGCCTTTTGTGCTGTGGGGGATGTGACTGCTTCTCAAAGTAGTCTGCGACTTGAAATCAAAGTACATCTGTAATGTCCTCCCATATCTTGGCAAGGACCCCAGTCGTCCCAGCGGGGAGAGACTGTCCGAAACTGTAGTGATGAGGCTGATGGAATCATTCATGGACAAGGGCAGAACTGTAACCACGAACAATTTTTTTTACATCATTGTCACTTGCACAATGACTGCTTAGCCGGAAAACCACTATCCTCGGCACAGTCAACAAGAGTCGCTGGGAAATTCCTCAATCCGCTAGACAGATGGACCGCACTGAATTCACCACTCAGGTGTTTTCAACCACTGATGCCACACTGACAGTGTATGCACCCAAACGAAAGAAGGCCGTCTACATTCTCAGCAGCATGCACAGCATGGTTGAGACTAAGGATACCAACAAAAGGAAGCCAAACACGGTCACACAATACAACCACACAAAGTGCGGTGTGGATGTAATGGACCAAATGGTGCGGGAGTACAGCCTGCATGCAGGAACACGGAGATGGCCATTCGCCGTGTTCTACAACATGATTGACATGGCAGCACTGAATGCTCATGTTCTTTATCAGGCATGCACTGGGGTGCAGGAGAGACGGGTGGACTTCCTGGTTGAGTTTGCAAAAGAGTTAGGTGGCTCTCATGTGACTGAAAAGAAGGCACGCAAGGAGAAACTCCTTCGGCAACAACCTTCCACACCCAGCCCTGGCAAAAGGGCGAAGTGTCAGGTCAACCATCGATGCACGAACAATTGTGCAACTGAGAGATGTGTTTACTGCTACAAATACACGTGTGGCAAATGTACCAGGGACATACCCAGGCAGTGCCAGGTATGTTCCGACAGTGCAGACAGACTGCTGAGTGAGTGCTGAAATGCTAGTCACACAAGAAGGACATGCCACTCACACACACACACGCAGCCCCCCACAGCAGCCTATTGTAAATATGTGTGGAATTGTTTTATTCCTTGTATTTTTTTTATTATTTTCATAACAAAAATAAAAAGCATAGAAACAAATAACAGTTGTTCTTTTGTATATTTACATTTTTGTATATTTAGATTCAAGTCAATGGGTGCAGGAAAAAAAAAAAAAAAAAAAAAAAAAAAAAAAAAAATCGCAAAAAAAATCACAGCTACTTGCGATATTTTTGTGATCTGTCCCATTGCTCATATAGATCACTCCTCTGGGATTTTTTCGCACGAAAAAAATCGCACAAAAAAAAAAAAAAAAAAAAAAAAAAAAAAATCGCAGGAAAATCGCACCTATGAAAAAAAATCGCACGAAAAAAAATCGCAGGTGTGCTTGGTGCCATTGAAATACATTGGCAAATCGCAGAAAAAAATTGCATCGCATTGCGATGCGATTTTCGCGCAATTTTTTTTCGCTAGTGTGCTTGAGGCCTTAGACCAGGGGTCAGCAACCTATGGCACGCGTGCCACTCTTGGCACGCGAGGCTTATTCCCCTGGCACGGCAGCGGACTCCTCACCCAGCAGTTTCGATCGGACCAAACACGACCGAAACGAAACTGCTATTATTATACTGTGGGGTCTCTTCAGACCCCCGAGTATAATAAGCGGAGCCCCCGGGGAGATGATCAAACATAAAAAACAATGTACTCACTATTCCACGCTCCGCAGCCGCTCTGTACTCTTCGGGCGCTTCTGCCTGCAGGGGCCACTATAGAGCATAATACCATGTGCAGGGACCACTATGGGACATATACCGTGTGCAGGGGCCACTATGGGACATATACCGTGTGCAGGTGCCACTATGGGACATAATACCGTGTGCAGGGGCCACTATAGAGCATAATACCGTGTGCAGGGACCACTATGGGACATATACCGTGTGCAGGGGCCACTATGGAGCATAATACCGTGTGCAGGGGCCACTATGGGACATAATACCGTGTGCAGGGACCGCTATGGGACATATACCGTGTGCAGGGGCCACTATGGGACATATACCGTGTGCAGGGGCCACTATGGTGCATAATACCGTGTGCAGGGGCCACTATAGAGCATAATACCGTGTGCAGGGACCACTATGGGACATATACCGTGTGCAGGGGCCACTATGAAGCATAATACCGTGTGCAGGGGCCACTATAGAGCATAATACCGTGTGCAGGGACCACTATGGGACATATACCGTGTGCAGGGGCCACTATGGAGCATAATACCGTGTGCAGGGGCCACTATGGAGCATAATACCGTGTGCAGGGGCCACTATGGAGCATAATACCGTGTGCAGGGGCCACTATGGAGCATAATACCGTGTGCAGGGACCGCTATGGGACATATACCGTGTGCAGGGGCCACTATGGAGCATACCACCATGTGCAGGGGCCACTATGGAGCATAATACCATGTGCAGGGGCCGCTATGGGACATATACCGTGTGCAGGGGCCACTATAGAGCATAATACCGTGTGCAGGGACCACTATGGGACATATACCGTGTGCAGGGGCCACTATGAAGCATAATACCGTGTGCAGGGGCCACTATAGAGCATAATACCGTGTGCAGGGACCACTATGGGACATATACCGTGTGCAGGGGCCACTATGGAGCATAATACCGTGTGCAGGGGCCACTATGGAGCATAATACCGTGTGCAGGGGCCACTATGGAGCATAATACCGTGTGCAGGGGCCACTATGGAGCATAATACCGTGTGCAGGGACCGCTATGGGACATATACCGTGTGCAGGGGCCACTATGGAGCATACCACCATGTGCAGGGGCCACTATGGAGCATAATACCATGTGCAGGGGCCGCTATGGGACATATACCGTGTGCAGGGGCCGCTATGGGACAAATACTGTGTGCAGGGGCAGCTATGGGACAAATACCGTGTGTAGGGGCCGCTATGGGACATAATACCGTGTGCAGGGGCCGCTATGGGACAAATACCGTGTGCAGAGGACGCTATGGGACATAATACCGTGTGCAGGGGCCACTATGGAGCATAATACCGTGTGCAGGGGCCGCTATGGGACAAATACTGTGTGCAGGGGCAGCTATGGGACAAATACTGTGTGTAGGGGCCGCTATGGGACATAATACCGTGTGCAGGGGCCGCTATGGGACAAATACCGTGTGCAGAGGCTGCTATGGGACATAATACCGTGTGCAGGGGCCACTATAGAGCATAATACCGTGTGCAGGGGCCGCTATGGGACATATACCGTGTGCAGGGTCTGCTATGGGACATATACGGTGTGTAGGGGCCGTTATGGGACATATTGCTGTGTGCAGGGGCCGCTATGGGACAAATACTGTGTGCAGGGACTGCTATGGGACAAATACTGTGTGCAGAGGCAGCTATGGGACAAATGCCGTGTGCAGAGGCAGCTATGGGACATATACCATGTTGAAGGGGCCGCTATGGGACATAATACCGTGTGCAGGGACCACTATGGGACATTATTCTGTATAACGGTGTGTTTTCTATATTAAGGATGTGTTTTTGCACAGAAAAATCCGGCTTTGTTTTTTTTTGTGCAAAAATGCACCAGTTTTACATTGAATGAAAAAGTTCCAAATATAGCTGCATCCAGATACATAGTGTGTATTCACCATAAGGATGCCGCCATACGGGGCTCCTGGACACAATAAATTTACCACTAATTGGGGGCTGCACATGGACTTTCATTGCTTCTAATCAGAAAGTACAGGAGTGTCCCAGGAAATAGCAGTAAACGCATGTGTCCTAAAGCATCTGGTGGCAGCACTTCTGTGTTATGGTTTGTGGTATATGACTTTAGTTTAGGGGTTGTCAGACTTACAATTATTGACCGGCACTCCGAGTACCTCATCTTTGATTTTTTTATTAAAATCGGCACGCCGAACAAAAAAGGTTGCCTACCCCTGCCTTAGACAAATGCTTCTGGTCATTACTCACAGCTGTACCTTGCTCTAAAATTTCTAATTCTATTTAAAATATATAAAAAATGATTAATTGTTTCAGTGCTTTTTTGCTCAAATAAAACTAAACTTAATACAATATGTATAGTCTTTATATTATCAAATACAATAAACTGAATAGAACTAACTAGACACTAAATGGCTAAACTCAATGGAAAACAACAACCTCCTGTGGTGTGACAGTAATGGCCTTAATTACAGAACAAAAGACGGTGATTATAGGATGTTAGATAAAATCCTTCAGGTCATTCGACCCGTCTCTGGGTTCCAAAGGTAGAAATGTTAAATGACCCCTCTCTGGGACTTCTAGTGTTAATGAACTAAACCTATTCTTCAACGGATTTGATCACACACCAGCTCCTCCCACCCCAGTATGTCCTTCAGCTTCCCCCACCACAATGACTTCTCCCCATGCGGCCACTTCCCAACAGACCAGTAAATCCAGAAATCTGTCTTTATCTGGCCACAGTCTGACCTTCACACGGGCCCAGGTGAGGAAGGAGATGAAAAAGATCAAGGCAGGGAAAGCCGCAGGGCCAGATGACATCAGTGCAAGGCTAATTAAGACTTGCGGGGACCAGCTGTGTGGTGTAATTACATATATGTATAATATGAGCCTGAGGCAGGAAATAGTCCCTGAATTATGGAAATCTTCTTGTGTGGTACCAGTTCCAAAGAAACCCCACCCTATGGACCTCAACGACTACAGACCTGTAGCACTGACATCCCACCTGATGAAGATCTTGGAGAGATTGGTTCTCACACATCTCCGCCCTCTAGTGAGCCCCGCTATGGACCCCCTCCAGTTTGCTTATCGGCCGGGCATTGGGGTAGATGATGCCATCATCCATCTTCTGCACAGGGCTCTGTCTCACCTGGAGAAACCAGGGAACACAGTGAGAATAATGTTCTTTGACTTCTCCAGTGCTTTTAACACCATACAGCCCAGGTTATTGAGGGACAAGCTGGGCCTTGCTGGAGTGGACCACCACCTCTCCAACTGGATCCTAGACTACCTCACAAATCGACCTCAATACATGAGAGCCCAAGACTGTGTGTCAGGTACCGTGATCTGTAATACGGGGGCACCTCAGGGTACGGTTCTTGACCCTTTCCTCTTCACACTGTACACTGCAGATTTTAGGTGCAACTCATCCAGCTGCTACCTACAGAAGTATTCTGATGACTCTGCAATAGTGGGTCTCATCACAGATGATGATGACAGGGAGTACAGAGAACTGAACCGGGATTTTGTGGACTGGTGCCACCGGAACCACCTGAAGATTAACGCGGGGAAGACCAAGGAGATGGTGGTGGACTTCCTCAAAGGCAGAAGCCCTCCTAAACCAGTGGACATCCTGGGGACGGGCATCGAGATTGTGAACACCTATAAGTACCTGGGTTTGCTCCTTAATAATAAGCTGGACTGGGCAGATCATATGGAGGCCCTGTACAGGAAGGGCCACAGCAGGCTCTACCTGCTTAGGAAACTGAGAGCCTTTGGAATCCGGGGGGCACTTCTTAGAACTTTCTTCAACTCGGTAGTGGCATCAGCCATCTTCTTTGGAGTGGCCTGCTGGGGGAGCAGTATATCAACCAGGGACAGAAATAAACTTGACAAGCTGATTAGAAAGGCCAGCTCTGTCCTGGGGAGCCCACTGGACCCAGTGCAGGTGGTGGGTGACAGAAGGATACTGTCCGTGGTGAGCTCCATGCAGAAGAAGAAGTCCCATCCCATGCATGAGACTGTGATCGCGCTGAGCAGTACTGTCAGTGACCGACTGCTCCACCCTAGGTGTGAGAAGGAGCGCTATCGGAAGTCTTTCCTCCCCACCGCGGTTAGGCTGTACAACCAACAACGACCTAAGCGGAGATCATTACACACAGAGAACTGAAACATCTCTCTGCCTGTTAAATCCCCCCCTCTCCCTCTGCTACGTCCTATCTGTCTGTCTGCTATTAATGTAATGCCTCTCACCTTGGAACATTCCTGTACATGTTGTATTTGTATTTGTATCTGCTTATCTTTGCTGCTGTAACACACTGAATTTTCCCATTGTGGGACTATTATTATTATTATTATTATTATTATTATTATTAATCACTCATTCTCAATTTACAGAGTTGCTGCAGGGAGACACATGGAATGGCTGCAGCATCTAGTAAGTGTTTTACCTTACTGAATTGCTGGCTTTACAACTACACTGTCCAGTACAGTTGTACAATGGCCTATAAACTGCTGCTGCTGCTGTATGAATGAGGTAGGACAACAGGATCTCCTCTTATGTGTGCAAGGTATGGAAGACATACTATCAGCTAGTCAACACTCCCTCTTGAACTCAGCTGACAGAAGCTGAGCCTGTAAAAGAGCAAAAACTGCCAAATAAATGCCAGATACAAGTCAACTAATGGACAGAAACTATTTATTCTCTATAAACACTCACAAGACAGCTTATTGTGTAAAGTCACCCAAAAGTTTAGTTATGTTTAAAAGACATACTTATTTCTGAATTCAACACAAACAGTAAGTTATCTATACAGTTCCCTCTAGTGCAGGGGTCAGCAACCTTCGGCACTCCAGCTGCTGTGAAATTACAAATCCCAACATGCTCCATTCACTTCCATGGACGTTCCAAGAACAGCAGAGCAAGTATGCATCCTGGGAGTTGTAGTTTTACAACAGCTGGAATACTGAAGGTTGCCTACCCCTGCTCTAGTAGATAACTTTGCTCTATTAGAAAGCAACACCTCTGCTCCACACTTTTTGTAATGTACCTTGTGTGCCACATCTAACTTAAGAAATGGTCACAAGCCACACAAGTCATTACATTAATCGGGGAAGGGGTTAACCCCTGTAGGGACACAGAACAGTTGAACAGTTTTCACTCTTGCAGTCTTAAATAACCCCTGAACTGGCAGAGGGTGCACCTCATTTATGACAAGATACATGCCACTTCACAAATGATGCTTGCTCTCCACAGTTCTGGGCGCTTACAAGGAAAAGCTAAGCAAATTCAGAGTTTTGGGGTGGATGGGATTACCCTGACCCCTAAAGCTCCATTGCCATTCCCCCTTTTCTGGAAAGTAGCGTGGGTGGTACAGAATAGAAAGTCTCAAATTTGCAATTTTTTTATGCCTTGTATACCAGAAAACTGGCATACAAATCTTCAGGATCACAAATGATCATCTTAGCCAGCCATCGTTTTCTTTTCTAAATGACAACTGTGAGATAACCCCCATCACACATATAAGACATTATAAAACTATGCATATGCAAATAGAGTTCAGTGTGGAGCTGACATACTGTAAAACCATCATGTCTTGGGTGCCTAAAATTGGTTTACAATATAGTCAAAATGAATGTAGTATTTTAGCAACTGCATATTGCCATAACTCCCCCTGGGAAAATGGTTAGGTGTGGCTGGTATTAGAAGTAAACCAAGATGTCTACAAAATGAAGAGCTTGACTTTCTAATTCTGCAATTACCTACAATTAAAAAGACACACTCCAGGTATGTTGCTTGTGTCTCACAAAACACCTAGAAATCTTACACAATGCAATTCCACTTAATCAGACTAGAGCAAATGATGAACAGACTGCTTCATTCTAATGCAACATTACCATATAAACTACTGTCATAGCACAAAGTCCTGGGCTCAGCATAGCAGCAGATGGCAGACAAGCCTTCGCAGAGGGAGACAGAAGCTCTAAAAGGCAAATTGCACTTCTGCTATTGTGCATACTTTTATACTTAGCACTTGATTTTATGGTGTTTTTGCAGACAATGCCTACTCATATATCTGCTATACTCACAGGATACAACTTCAAGTAACTTGCTTGGCAGATGCAAAATTCCACCCTTTAGATCCAGTGTCATATTTTATTATTTATTTATTATGCTTACTTGTATAGCGCCATCATATTCCGCAGCGCTTTACAGACATTATGGTCATTGTCCCATATAGGGCTCACAATCTACATTCCCTATCAGTATGTCTTTGGAGTGTGGGAGGAAACCGGAGTACCTGGAGGAAACCCACGCAAGCACGGAGAGAACATACAAACTCCTTGCAGATGTTGTCCTTGGCAAGATGCGAACCCAGGACTCCAGCTCTGCAAGGCTGCAGAGCTAACCACTGAGCCACCGTGCTGCCCCAGTATGGTTTATTTTAGCTATAATAAATGCTAGCACAAAAATAAGCCATATCGGATCACATCAAAACTCAATTTTATAATTGGAAACACTAGAAAAGGTTTTTTTTTTTTTTTTTCTTTTTAAACTACAATTAACCCTTCTGTGACATGTGGCGTACTATTATGGCGGATGTCGAGAATTCAATAACAGGACCTAAGCAAGCACCATATCCATGGGTCGCTTCTGTTTTACACAAAAAAGACCCAGTAGCAGTGCCAATGATGAGAGGTGACTGATCATTGGCATTTTACCAGATGCCAGATATATCAGATGCCATGGTAAAATACGACCACGGCATCTGGTTGGTTACCTTCACTTTGTATTTGCTGATGCGTAATGGGGCGGCTCTTCCATGGTGCGATTATGGAAGTTGCCACGTTACTATGGCAGACTTCAGGTTTCTGAAGGCTCCCAGGCCTGTCATTGAAGCAGGGGCGTAACTACCGGTGTAGCAGCGGTAGCAGCTGCCACAGGGTCCGGGACATTACGAGGCCCAGCGGGCCCCCGATGCGGTTTTTTTTTTTTTATAGTCCGTTATCTGCTGGAGTAACCCCAGCAGGTAACGGGCCCTATATACTTACCGTTCCCCGAGGTCCTGCTCACGGCCGCCTGCACTTCCGATTCTGCGGAGGCGGCTGTGAGCAGGAGCGGGGATCGGTATGTGAGGCCACGGCCCGAACACCACAATATCTGCTATCATTATACTTCGGGGTCTTTTCAGACCCCGGAGTATAATAATCGGAGGCCCAGAGTTGGTGAGGGAACATAAAAAACAATGTACTTACCTGTCCTACGCTTCTCCAGGCTTCGGGCCTGTTTGATGACGTCCCAGACGTCAGCCGATGTCATTTTGCGTCGCGACGCAGGCCCGCGTCACCTGACGCCGGCCTGGTCCAACATTGAAGAAGGCCGGAGTAGCGCACGGGCATGCACCGGAGCGAGGAACAGGTAAGAAACGTTGTTTTTTTTTTATGTTTCTATCCTCCCCTGGGTCTCCGATCATTATACTCTGGGGTCTGAAAAGACCCCATAGTATAATAATTGTTCATGGGTGGTCCACAATGGGACATATAATAGTGTGTGCAGGGGCCACCATGGGGCAAAATACTCAGTGCAGGGGCCACTATGGGGAATGATACTGTGTGCAGGGGCCACTATGGGGAATGATACTGTGTGCAGGGGCCACTATGGGGAATGATACTGTGTGCAGGGGCCACTATGGGGCAAAATACTGTGTGCAGGGGCCCCTATGTGACATGATACTGTGTGCAGGGGCCCCTATGGGACATGATACTGTGTGCAGGGGCCACTATGGGGCATGATACTGTGTGCAGGGGCCACTATGGGGCATGATATTGTGTGCAGGGGCCACTATGGGGCATGATACTGTGTGCAGGGGCCACTATGGGGCATGATACTGTGTGCAGGGGCCACTATGGGGCATGATACTGTGTGCAGGGGCCACTATGGGGCATGATACTGTGTGCAGGGGCCCTTATGGGACATGATACTGTGTGCAGGGGCCACTATGGAGCATGATACTGTGTGCAGGGGCCACTATGGGGCATGATACTGTGTGCAGGGGCCACTATGGGGCATGATACTGTGTGCAGGGGCCACTATGGGGCATGATACTGTGTGCAGGGGCCACTATGGGGCATGATACTGTGTGCAGGGGCCACTATGGGGCATGATACTGTGTGCAGGGGCCACTATGGGGCATGATACTGTGTGCAGGGGCCACTATGGGGCATGTTACTGTGTGCAGGGGCCACTATGGTGCATGATACTGTGTGCAGGGGCCACTATGGGGCATGATACTGTGTGCAGAGGTCACTATGGGACATGATACTGTGTGCAGGGGCCACTATGGGGCATGATACTGTGTGCAGGGGCCACTATGGCACATAATAGTGTGCGCAGGAATGCGTTTTTTTTTTTTGGGGGGGGGGGGGGTTTGGAAGGGGCGGTCCGGGGGGGAGGGGTCGGGGGCAGCGGTTCGGGGGGGGGGGTCATGTCAAATGTTCGCCTTGGGGCCCAGCCATTCCTAGTTACGTCACTGCATTGAAGCCTGCCTATATAGTAGTACTGCAGTCTATGGAATAAATAATTGAAAAATTGCATGTTCAAGACTCCTATTAATAAAATGTTATTTTTCGAAAATGAACGATTTGCCTGGGGTCTGATGCATATAACATTTATACAGTTTTGCTGATAGAACTGTGTCAGGGCTTTTTATTTGCAGGGTAACCTATAGATTTTATTGGTACCAATTTTTGGTGTGTATGACCTTTTAATCACTTTTTATTGCTATTTTGGGGGTGGGGGGGAAACAAGATGACAAAAATACATAAATATTTTTTTAAACAGTGTTCACCGTACAGGATATTCTTAGATAGTGTGGACTTACACGCACATGGGGATACCTAACATGTTTATTTACATGGTGTTTTTTTAGATTAAAAGTTGGCTATTGATCAGTGGCTCAGTGGTTAGCACTGCAGCCTTGCAGCGCTGGAGTCCTGGACTCGAATCCTGCCAAGGACAACATCTGCAAGTTTTTATGTTCTCCCCGTGTTTGCGTGGGTTTCCTCCGGGTACTCTGGTTTCCTCCCACACTCCAAAAACATACTGATAGGGAATGTAGATTGTGAGCCCTATATGGGACAGTGACTGACAATGTCTGTAAAGCGCTGCGGAATATGATGGCGCTATATAAGTAAGCATAATAAATAATTGATCACAACATCTGAGAGGTTAAGATGCTGTAGTTGGGAGTATTTTCTATTACTGTGCTTGCAGCATGAAAACACCTTACTTTTAATAGACAACTTCTCTATAGCATGTCATTGTTTACCATATCAAATATTGACACAAACTGGTTCGTATTCAGCTGTCAGTTTAGAAAACAATGCCGCCCCCTAATTTTTGTGTTCATAATCACTGTTTGTTACTAAATAGAAAGCCATGCTTCATTTATAGTAAGGAAATATGGCAAACTATATGTAAGGAATATGCAAACAAGTCCTCATTGGTGAAAAAGAAGAACTTGCTCATAAGCGCTACCTTTTGGAAGGTAGCTCCCTATAGATTAATGCATGGTTTTAAAGAAACCTAAGGGAATAATCTAGGAATAATAGCCATTTCAGAATAACTCCTCCAAAAGGACTCAGTCCAATCCACATCGAGGTTGTTACCTCTCATCAGTACAAAGCAGGGTGCTGGTCAGCTAGGTGAGAGGTTTCGCCGTGGGTAAGAAGTGGTAGAAAGTTCCTCTTTCTCACTAGTCATCTTATTTGCATATTACTTACCCAGAATACTTAGCAGGGAATGCATGGTCTTATGGGTTTGTGTACAGTCTCTCCCTAATGAGACACACTGCCCCTTCAAAATGTGCAACACATAGCAGTCAGATATCACTTTTTCATATAGAGCTCAAAAATTCCCTTTAAAAGTACAGTTTTAAAAGATCCCATATGTTAGTTACCTACAGCTTGCACTAGAAGGAGCTTAGGAACTTACTGCATTAGCTTCCTCTAGTGGTGGCGCCAAGTAGCCAACTTGCAATCTTAACTCTCTATAGGGGATTAGGAGTCCTTTAACAAAAAAGCAAAAAAGGTAGAGGACCGACTTCAACCATGTATACTGGTAAATAAAAACATGGCCAAAATAATATGAGCTTGACCGCTCTGAAACTTAAAAAAAAAAATGGAAGTGGAGAGGGTTTTTTGTTGTTGTTGGCAAAGAAAGTATGTCTTTTTTCTTTCAGAATTCAATTGTCTTGGCTAAAGATTATTATAAAAAAAAGTCTCAATAAAAACACTATACAAAAAGATAGAATAAGAAAACACCTGATAATCCTGAGAACACAAAAGAATATGCCTGATAGATATACAATTTATTCTGGGAAAAGCATTGGGGAATCTTTTAAGGGCATTATTTTATTACTGCTGACTTGGTATAAGATTTTACGATCGTCTTACAGTGGCACAAAGATAGTATTTATCTCCGCACTTTGCTGTATTTTGATACAACACATAAGTGGGGGCATTTACAACAATGAAGCATTCAGCAAAGATATCACAACAAAGAGAAAAGCTTCTAATGACCAGCGATGAGATGTTTATTAGGTGCCGAGGAGAAATGCTCTAATGGAAAATGCACATCGAACCTTAATGGGAAAGAAGTTTTTGTGTCTGAACATCATCATTAGGAGATGATAATGACATTTTAAAACGCTTTGAGAACTAATGTGATGGACTGCATTTGCTGGAATACTTGCAGACTCATCACAAAAAGCATTTCACAGAGTAGTTGACGGCTTTCTGAAGCCAGCTGAAAGATAACCAATATGAACACACATTTTAATAAATCCACTGCTGATGAGAAGCTGAATTTTCCAGCAAGCTGTAGTCAAGATAACTTGGCTAACACTGGCTATAGGGAATACCATAGGGCAAATGGAAAAGAAAAACAATTAAAAAAAACTAATGTTACTGAGCAAATGATGTCTAAGGCAAGGATCCACAGCCTTTCCTATATATTTATTTATATATTTTTAACCAACCTGACACAAATTCACATAGCTGTACATATAATAATGTTACCAGCTCACAAATGACTTCCCAAAGATTCTTGAGAATTACTGTAGATGTGAAGGTGTGGAAATCTGCTACAGTTGTTAAATATTACAGGTACTGTAAATTAATATTTTTCTATTTTAAGACCTAAAAATACAAAAGTAACAAAAAACTTTATATAATTTCTACTGCATGGTTAGTCACATGAGCTATACACATGCTCCTCTTTCACCACCACAGATCTAACATTTACCACCTACCCAGAGCTGCTATACCTTTGGAAGAAAGATAATATTGAAACGGCTTAGATGTTCAACAATTTAGTTTCAACAATTCAGTATTAGTTTGAACAGAAAAGTAGAATCTGTACAAACCGCTCTACGCAAGTCTTCTTACCCTCTACTGAGGACATACACAAAGTAACCATCAACTAATGGTAGCAGACCTTCTGAGTATGCCATATGACATTGTCACAGTTTCTAAATAAATTGGGGTGTTCCTCAAAAAGATGATCGCACACTGTGCCTAAAATTTGTCTCAGATATGGAATTTTCAATAGTTACAGTATATATAATAATTTTGGTGAATTGAGTAGATGCAGTGATGTATGCCTTGAATACATTGTGTCCACATTTCTTAACTACTGAGATATTTATTCAGCAGTATCTCCTAATCTATGTCACCGATTTCATACACCACGATAGATATGAATAATTGCAAATACAGATGGGGCCAAGTTATTTCCTAGATTTTGATTAATAAACAGAGGTTGCAAAGGATGAATCTGCAATAGAAAAGTGGACATGGCTCACACTGGATTTTCGAGAACATAAAGACCTCGCCAAATAAATGTGTTTACAGCTTGCCATATTGACACGCATGATTATCGGTGGATGATTATCCTTTACAGATAATTCAGATGACTCATGTCTCATGCTGTTAACAAAAGAAGGCCATTTATACTACCTACTTACCACACCAGACATTATACAATTTCATTTCCACTGTGTGTTTTCTCAGCTTCTATTCTCCCTGCTCTGTTCAATCTCTGCTTTATTTCTTTTCTTGTAACCAAATTCTTATTTCATATGCTAGTTTACACGGTGAAAACCAGGACAAGGAAAGGGATGGTTTAGCTTTCTGCAGATGCATTGCAGAGTCAAATGAGGACATAACTGTAGTTCAGTAGAGCTAGATGTAAAATCCTACAGTTAAATTGCAGTGAACTGTGTGACAAGCTTGCTATGGCACAGTAAATCTATAATGATTTTGTTGTGCTTTGCCTATATTGAAAAGGTTTCAACGACATTCCTATAAATCCTCCGGAGACCCTACAATCCAATTAACAGATTCTCATAGACACACAGAATAGACAAAATCATGTGCAAAACTGAATTCAGTTCCTGCCTGCAGAAAGGATCTGCTTTTTCATAAAATACTACTATGTTGAAATTTTGAGGCTTCTCCTTGCTGTCTTCTGAGTGTTACCATTGAACAGAGATGAGAGAATAGCACACAGATAGAACAGATTCACATCAGTCACTGTGTGTGGGTTTCCATATGTCTACAAGAAAGCCTACAGATTGAGGCCAGTTTCACAGAAGCGCTATATGGAAGCATTTTTGAGAAGCTCTCTTGTACAGAGCAGAGCTATGCAGCGTTTAAAGGGGTTGTCCAGGATAAAATTATATTTCTACACTAAGCTAAATACCCTCCCCCCACCTAACTTACTTACTTTACAATACATGTATATCTACCTAGATCGCCGGGGTGGTCATGTCAGCCGGTCCCAAAGAAGGAAGTAAATCTCCCATGCCCAGAAGATCTGAACAGGAAGACAGGCAAGAATGATGCGGTGGGTGGGGGTTGAGTTATTTAACTGGGAAGGGCTAGTAGTGGGTAGGCTAGGGAGACAGAGGGGTGTGAGAGGGGGAGCTAGTGTTAGTCAGCTCTGAGTGAAGTGCAATGCATCATGGTAGTTGCAGGATAAAAGAACAGGAAACTACCCATGTAAACAAATGCATAGGATGCCAGGAGCTCCCAGTGAAACCCAGTAATCACTCAAAACACTGCTAAAGGTATTTGGTTGCACTTAATAACCTATTAAAAGCACTAAGTGACCTTTTTTAAAAAAAAATATTTTTTGCCCGGAAAACCCCTTTAAGCATACAGAAGCCAACATCACCTACACTTAAAGAGCGCCTACACCAACAAAACAGCCTCTAAACCAATTATATTCAGTTGTAGGGCTGATTAGAGGAATAGTGAAAACACCCTTGTTATGCCACAGTGCAATCTTGCTGCTGAGAAAACCAACTTTTACGCCACTTTTACCTCTTGGAGTAGCCATTTTTCTTTTGTGTTTACCATCCACAAAACTGAAAGACTAACTTATCCCATGAACAGCAACCACAAAAGATGATTCTCTATTAGGTGTGACTCAGCCTTCAATGCACTGAACAACTAAAGTTGAATTTAAAGTTGAAAGGAAGTTTGAATTTCTCAACAGCAAGATTGACTATGCCATTAACAGCCCTGCAACAGTATATATGCTTTCTCCAAAGGATATGATATACGTACAATATTAGTCACGTTGTGTTGCCAGACCATGCTCCACTGGGTGCCACATCTACAACGACCTATCACTTACAATCAATACTAACCAGGCCTTTGAAGTTTGTGTTGAACTTATGGAGTCAGAGTTTGGGCCAATTTTGTGTGGAGTTGGAAAAAGAGTTACCAACTCAGACTTCCAAATAAAATAGTTATTTTTAATTACATTATACAACTATTGGTAATGCATAATCAGATTTTTTTTTGTTTGTTGCATATTTACTTTCATAGGAATTTAACCCCTTCCCGCTCTGCAGCATTACTTCCGGTGTTAGACAGCCGAGGGCCGGGAACAGTATCTTTCGACTCTGGATGCCTTGATATATAGCAATCACGGCATCCAGAGGGTCCAGGATAGCCCCAAACCCCCCCACCCGTCATCCCTCGCGATACGATTGCTGGTTCCGAGGGTTTGTCATGGTAGTCAGGAGGCTGGGCCACAGCCTCCTGACTGCCTATGCATAGTTCCTATAGGAACTACTGTGCAATGTTCTGCAATAATATGTGTTGCGGTGCATTGCACAGGGAATATGAGATCCCAGCTTCAAGTTCCCTTGTGGGACATGTAAAAGGTTAAAAAGCACACACACACATAGTTTACAATACAGACTAAGGCTGGGTTCACATCTGCGATCGATTTCCGTTTGGGGATTCCTTCCCCCATTCAGCTTCAGTCTATGGGTCCACCCCAAGCGGACCCGAAAAATGGAAACTTTAGCGCAGGTAATAAACACAAAACGTTAAAAAAATAAAATAAATAAATATCCTTTATATTTAAAAAAAAATATATAATGTAAACAAAAATAAACACGCGTTAAAGTCCGCACTATCCAAAAATAGCATTATTTATACCGTATGGTGAATGCCGTAAAAAAATATAAAAAAAATTATGCAATGCGCAAATTAACATATTTTGGTCACTTTGCTTTCCCCAAAAAATAACAATAAAAAGTGGTCAAAAACTCATACATAGCAAACATTGGTATCAATAGAAAGTACAACTTGTCCCGCAAATAAAGAGCCCTGACATAACTCCATCAACAGTACAGTAAAAAAAAATTATAGGTGTCTGAATATGGTGACCTGAGGAAAACTGTTCATTTTCAAAAAGTGACGTTTTATTTGTAAAAGCGGTAAAACATAATAAATACCAATATAAATATGGTATCACCGCAATTGTAATGACCCACTGGACAAGCTTGTAATTTGTAATGCAGAGAACACCGTAAAAACAAAATGCATAAAATCATGGCAGAATTGTTTTATTTCACATGGACCCCCAAAAAATGTAAATAAATCTATATAAATAAGCTAATCAAAACATTAAATGTACCCCAAAATGGTGGCAAAAGAAAGTACAACTAGTCACGCAAAGAATAAAACCTTACATAGCTATGTCGACAGAAAATTAAAAAAAAAAAAAAAAAGTTATGAATTTTGGAAAAAGGGAAGGTCGCCGAGCAATAACAACCCTAGTTAATCATTAGCTTTTTAACGACTCAGGACATAATAGTACGTCCTAGGTCGTATGGGGCTGTATGGAGAAGGCTCAGGAGCTGAACACTTTCCATACACGGTGACCGTGGCATCTAAAGTGGGCAGGCATCTAAAGTCGCCGTCTTTTACCAATTGGAGGGTGGCGAGCTGTTGTCATGACAGCCGGAAGCCTATTGAAGGCTCCCAGGCCTGTCATTACATCAGTTCTATTACAAAATTAAACCAATATGAAATTGCCGCAAATGCATTTTTTTTTTTCCAATTTCACCTCATTCTGAATAGGTAGCGTGTAGTAATAGAAGTCATGGGATTTTACTATTCACTGCAATACATTAGTATTGCAGTGAACAATATGAGCGATCAGACCCCCTACAAGTAAAGTAAAAGAAGAAAGTAAAAGAAAAGTAGTAAAAGAAGAAAAAAAAAAAAAAAAAAAACACAACACAGTAAATAAACAAAAAGTAAACAAATACTATAGGTATCGCCGTGCTCAAAACCGCTCTAACTATTAAAATATTTATCCCATATAATGGTTTCAATAAAAACATCATCTTATCCCACATAAAAAGATACCATACCCGACTCCATACTTGTAAATATGAAAAAAGTTACAAGTGTCAGAACATAGCAATTTTTTTTTTCTATTTTGCAAAGTCTTTAAATGTTTCTTTTTAAAAGATATCAAAACATTACAAATACTAAATAAATTTGGTATCGCTGTGTTTGTATTGACCCACAGAATACAGTTAACATGTCATTCCTACCACACAATGAACGTTGAAAAATTAAACCCATATGAAATTGCCGCAAATGCATTTTTTTTTCCCAATTTCACCTCATTCTGAATTTATTTCTTCCCAGTATATTGTACAGGACATTGGATGGTGCCATTACAAAGTACAATTTCTCCCGCAAACAATAAGCCATCCTATGTGACTCTGTGGACCGAAAAAAAAAAATAAAACAATTATGGCTCTTGGAAGGTGGGGAGGAAAAAAAACAGATACGAAAAAACTAAAATTGGCTAGGTCTTTAAGGGGTTAAATTAATTGAAAGAGCTTTATTGCTTTTGACTGACCATGGCTGTGGTCAGTCAAGTGGTGGGAAAACACAGGAGTCAGTGTCGGAGGTAGTGATTTGGCCTACTGACTCCACAGCCCTGATACGGCAATGGAGCAAAGCACTGTACATACAGGATCCGATGAAGTAAGGGACCTATTTTCTCTCTTATCTGTACACAATCTAAAAAAAAATAAATGATACCGTTGCTGGTGTACATCAAATATAGTATATGTGGTAGTGTAAATTGTGTAAACTACACTAAAATGGATTATATTTGTTTGTTTGTTTTTTCACAATATGTCATGCCTGTAGAGTTTCTATTATGTAAATAATATAATTGCTTGCAATTAAGAATGAGGAAATGCATAAAGAGTTTTATTTGTGAAGGAGAGCAGCCATTTATAAGGCAAGAAATCCCACTTATTAAACCTGACAGGGCACACCTGTGAAATGAAGACCATTTCAGGTGACTACCTCTTGAAGCTCATCAAGAGAATGCCAAGAGTGTGCAAAGCAGTAATCAAAGCAAAAGGTGGCTACTTTGAAGAACCTAGAATATAAGACATATTTTCAGTTGTTTCACACTTTTTTATTAAGTATATAATTCCACATGTGTTAATTCATAGTTTTGATGCCTTCAGTGTGAATCTACCATTTTTATAGTCATGAAAATACAGAAAACTCTTGGAATGAGAAGCTGTGTCCAAACTTTTGGTCTGTACTGTATATATATCTATCTATCTATATATATATAAGACAGTTCTTTTCAACAACATAGCTGGGTTAGCAGGAATTATTATCCATAGTTCTGAAAAATGACTCATTTAATGCTGTAGATGGCCTCATGTCTCTGTCTCTCTCCCATTCCATAGAGCCCATCTAGACTGAGACTGTTTGTGCATAAAATAGGGACTGAGGTCAATCAGATAAGAAGTTAAGACAGGAGAAATACTTAAAGACACAGGCACTTTTACTTAGTGAAGTATGATGCAAATTTGTTCCTGCATTATTTCTATATTATTCACTGTTTGCGTTTCTTTCTTAAAAGCAGCATTTATGTGTATTTAAGAAATAGGACTTGTTACTTAGGTCAAGTAACTCCATGCCGCCAGCACAGCTGAAAATCTGGAGATGTAAATTATAGAGAAGCAATTATTTTATCAAGCTTTCCTTGTGACTTAAGAGCTAACTGGGTTTAGAAGTAAGCTTTAGCTGAAACCACACAACCTTTTATTTGTAATGTTATTCAATTCACATTTATGATATTATGGGCAACAATACAGCTAAAAAACATTCATTCGGTTGGGTTCACATTTGCTCTAGTATTTGCTTTGTTCTGTTAGAACAGCAGAACAATGAAAATATTGCAATTGTGAGTTCTATTTCATAATGGAAACAAACTGTGCCAAATGGATCTTTTTGACTGTAAAGATGGTCCATCAGGTTTCCACCAAGTAGTAAGACATTTTAGCAGACAAAACAGTGCAATATGGTGCACTCAAGGCCATGAATTTGATATAATCTGCAACACAGGCTCCAACACAGATAGAACCACAGCCTTATTTTGCAAATGTACTGGAGCTTAAAATGGTGTTTTGACCAAAGATATTTATGGCAAATTCACAGGATAAGCCATAAACATGTTAGCTGGAGAGTCTAGAAAATTGAAGCTGCAGTCCATGGCGACCAGCTGTGGCCACAACAGGAGTAGAAAACACGAAAAGCTGGCTATGTATTAGAACTTTTCTTTTCAAGTACATGGAACTTGCACAGCGTGAGTCCGATTTCCTGAGAATGTGACAATAGTAGAGTGCTTCATATTGTTTCACATTTTCAGTCAGCAGTGGTGGTTTGTCTTTAGCAATGCGATCTTTCCATATCTACACATACACTATATGGAAAAAAGTAATTGGATAGACCTCTTCGTATTACTGAATTCAGGTGCTGCATTCATCCCCATGCCACAGATGTATAAAATCCAGCACCTAGTCATGTCTAGTCTGCCGTTATAAACATATGGTGAAAGAATAGCACATTCTGAAAAGCTCAATGAATTCCAACATGGTACTGTAATAGGATGCTACTATTGACCACAGCATCCAAGGGGTTAAAACTCCCGATCGGAAATGTGCGATTCGATACATCGAAGCGTGAGGAAATCTGGAATTGATGCGAATCGAAGATTTCCTGAAATTCAGATCGAATTCCACTTTGTCAGCTTCGATTCGCTCATGTCTAGGTGTAATGTGCAGTTCTCCGTATCACATATCACAACAAAATTTCACTGGATTTCCCCTTTAAAGATATATCATACACTATTGTTCCTGTTGTTTCCCATAAACATATCATCTGCAATTGTATGGTAAGCCTTGGGCAATTCAAGTGCTCACAATAAATAAATCAGAATAACACATCTCATTATTTTGTACTTTTTCAGTAGGCAACAATCTCTTCCCATTATACAGAGTGTTCAGCACAAAACAGAGGAAGATAAAGCTCAAAAACATAAAAAATAAACTGTAAAAACATGATTTTTTTTTTTTGATCAACTGCTTATCTAGCTAATCGACAACTGCTGTCTTATACACATTCAGATAGAGGCTCACATGTCAGTTTAAGATGGGTATCAATAGCCATCGTGTTCAGAGCAGTAATGAAAGTCTGTATTTCCCGCAGTATCCAATGCAATAACTAAATACTTATTATTCAAAAGATTTGGTTACTAATTATAAAACCCAGTTCACAGTAGTGTGATATGAGGCTATGGGATTTAACAAAAGGTACAATAAAGAAGAAGACTGTAATGAAATGAAAAATTTCTAAATTGGAAGAGTTTTGGAAGTAGTGACATGGCAAAAGCACTGGAAAAAAAATGGCTATTTTTTTAATTTTACTTGGCAATTTCAAATGTGGTACACCTAAAGGATTATTTTCATCTCAGCCCTCTGCACTTGAGATGGATGAAAATACCTAGCCATATGCCAAACTGGTCTCCTTATTTCCCATATAAGTGAATGGGAGTTCCAGAAACAGCACAGAAACTTATTTTGTTCCTGTAGCTCCAGAGTTATGAAAATAGCATAGCAAAGCCATTTCAGCTATTACAGTAATTCCAACCACCTTACCCATAAAGGGCTTTGATAGGAATATCCCTTTAAAAAGTGAAGACATGTACAGTTAGGTCCATAAATATTTGGACAGAGACAACATTTTTCTAGTTTTGGTTCTGTACATTACCACAATGTTGGACTTTCAGCTTTAATTCAGTGGGTTGAACAAAATGATTGCATAAAAATGTGACGAACTAAAGCATTTATTTATTTATTTCATTTCATGGGCTCAAAAGTAATTGGACAAATGAAATAATTGTAAATAAAATGTTAATTTCTAATACTTGGTTGTTCACCCTTTGTTGGCAATGACTGCCTGAAGTCTTGAACTCATGGACATCACCAGACGCCGCTGTGTTTCCTCCTTTTTAATGCTCTGCCAGGCCTTTACTGCAGCAGTTTTCAGTTGCTGTTTGTTTGTGGCCTTTCTGTCTGAAGTTTAGTCTTTAACAAGTGAAATGCTGCTCAGTTGGGTTGAGATCAGGTGAGTGACTTGGCCATTCAAGAATATTCCACTTCTTTGCTTTAATAAACTCCTGGGTTGCTTTGGCTTTGTGTTTTGGATCATTGTCCATCTGTATTATGAAACGCCGACCAATCAGTTTGTCTGCATTTGGCTGGATTTGAGCACACAGTATGTCTCTGAATACCTCAGAATTCATCCGGCTGCTTCTGTCCTGTGTCACATCATCAATAAACACTAGTGACCCAGTGCCACTCGCAGCCATGCATACCCAAGCAATCACACTGCCACCGCCATGTTTTACAGATGATGTGGTACGCTTTGGATCATGAGCTGTACCACATCTTTGTCCTACTTTTTTTTTTTCTTTCCATCATTCGGGTAGAGGTTGATCTGTCCAAAGAATGTTCTTCCAGAACTGTGCTGGCTTTTTAGATGTTTTTTTTTTTTTTTTTTAGCAAAGTCCAACCTAGCCTTCTTATTCTTGAGGCTCACAAGTGGCTTGCACCGTGCAGTGAACCCTCTGTATTGACTTTCATGTATGCTTCTCTTTATGGTAGATTTGGATATGCCTACATCCTGGAGAATGTTGTTCACCATGGAAATTATTCTGCGACCATCCACCACTGTTGTCTTCCGTGGGCATCCAGGTCTTTTTGCATTGATGATTTCATTAGTGCTTTCTTTCTTTCTCAGATTTTGCCACTCCTAATATTGTAGCAATTTCTCAGATGGTTTTTTTCTGTTTTCACAGATTAAGGATGGCTTGTTTCACCTGCATGGAGAGCTCCTTTGACCGCATGTTTTCTTCACAGCAAAATCTTCCAAATGCAAGCACCACACCTCAAATCAACTCCAGGACTTTTATCTACTTAACTGAGAATGACATAACGAAGGAATTGCCCACACCTGTCCATGAAATAGCCTATGAGTCAATTGTCCAATTACTTTTGGTCCCTTAAAAAACAGGGTGACATGTTAAGAAGCTGAAACTCCTAAACCCTTCATCCAATTTTAATGTGGATACCCTCAAATAAAAGACTGGACGTTATGTCCATGTCCATTATATAACTATAACTTGAATATGTTTCAGTAAAGAGGTAAAAAATACAAAATGTGTGTCAGTGTCCAAATATATATGGACCTAACTGTATATAGTCTTATCAATTTTCTTCAATAGGTCTACTTGAACTAAATTACAATAATGCCAGGAAAAACATCACAAGCATAACATTAATAAATGTGCATTAGTTGTTAAAAAGTCACTGAAGTAGCAACTCTTTATATTAGGATTTCTTCAGAAATCAAAGTTTCATGTATTCTCTTTTAGGCTCTTGGTGAACTGCTATGAAACCATAATCCACTAACATGTGGATATTGAATGGAGAGCAAAGAAAAAACTCCACTTAAAAGCAGACACACACAATGACTTATTCACGTTTCCATAGGAAAACCACAAAAGAAATGTTGCAGAGGATGCCAGACATACACATTACCTTTGGTAAGAGATGACATGCCATTTGTGCAATCTAAATAACACAATGGAAGTGTCTAAAACACAATATTAAGGTTTTCCATAATTCCACGCTGAAATCAAGCACGCCAATTCATGTTTTTCCTCAAATCTGATATGTGAATGGTTAGCATTGTCCATACACATAAGATAGTTGTTCTGCATGGCTTTGCTCTTATGTATATAGTGGGGAAAAAAGTATTTGGTCAGCCAACAATTGTGCAAGTTCTCCCACTTAAAAAGATGAGAGAGGCCTGTAATTGACATCATAGGTAGACCTCAACTATGAGAGACAAAATGAGAAAACAAATCCAGAAAATCACATTGTCTGATTTTTAAATAATTTGTTTGCAAATTATGGTGGAAAATAAGTATTTGGTCACCTACAAACAAGCAAGATTTCTGGCTCTCACAGACCTGTAACTTCTTCTTTAAGAGGCTCCTCTGTCCTCCACTCATTACCTGTAGTAATGGCTCCTGTTTGACATTGTTATCAATATAAAAGACACCTGTCCACAACCTCAAACAGTCACACTCCAAACTCCACTATGGTGAAGACCAAAGAACTGTGGAAGGACACCAGAAACAAAATTGTAGACCTGCACCAGGCTGGGAAGACTGAATCTGCAATAGGCAAGCAGCTTGGTGTGAAGAAATCAACTGTGGGAGCAATAATTAGAAAATGGAAGACATACAAGACCACTGATAATCTCCCTCGATCAGGGGCTCCTCGCAAGATCTCACCCCGTGGGGTCAAAATGATCACAAGAACGGTGAGCAAAAATCCCAGAAACACACGGGGGGACCTAGTGAATGACCTGCAGAAAGCTGGGACTAACATAACAAAGGCTACCGTCGGTAACACACTACGCCGCCAAGGACTCAGATCCTGCAGTACCAGACGTGTCCCCCTGCTTAAGCCAGTACATATCTGGGCCCCTCTGAAGTCTGCTAGAGAGCATTTGGATGTTCCAGAAGAGTATTGGGAGAATGTCATATGGTCAGATGAAACCAAAGTAGAACTGTGTGGTAGAAACACAACTCGTCGTGTTTGGAGGAGAGTGAATGCTGAGTTGCATCCAAAGAACACCATACCTACTGTGAAGCATGGGGGTGGCAACATCATGCTTTGGGGCTGTTTCTCTGCAAACGGACCAGGACGACTGATCCGTGTACATGAAAGAATGAATGGGGCCATGTATTGTGAGATTTTGAGTGCAAACCTCCTTCCATCAGCAAGGACATTGAAGATGAAACAGGGCTGGGTCTTTCAGCATGACAATGATCCCAAGCACACCGCCAAGGCAACGAAGGAGTGGCTTCCTAAGAAGCATTTCAAGGTCTTGGAGTGGCCTAGCCAGTCTCCAGATCTTAACCCCATAGAAAACCTTTGGAGGGAGTTGAAAGTCCGTGTTGCCCAGCGACAGCCCCAAAACATCACTGCTCTAGAGGAGATCTGCATGGAGGAATGGGCCAACATACCAGCAACAGTGTGTGTGCCAACCTTGTGAAGACTTACAGAAAACGTTTGACCTCTGTCATTGCCAATAAAGGATATATAACAAAGTATTGAGATGAACTTTTGTTATTGACCAAATACTTATTTTCCACCATAATTTGCAAATAAGTCCTTTAAAAATCAGACAATGTGACTTTCTGGATTTGTTTTCTCATTTTGTCTCTCATAGTTGAGGTCTACCTATGATGTCAATTACAGGCCTCTCTCATCTTTTTAAGTGGGAGAACTTGCACAATTGGTGGCTGACTAAATACTTTTTTTCCCCCACTGTATGTGCACCTTTAAAAGGGGATCCCCACGAACATAACCATATTTAGATTTGTAAATGAATAAATGTAAAAGTCAATAATTTTTGCAAATATAAATAATTAACAATTTTGCAGATCTTTTTCTAAAGATTTTCTAAACATCTTAGGGGTGACATCTGTTGTTCTGATTAGCTGCCCATGGATATGACCATGAATGAGGAAACTTTGTAAGGTCTGCCACTTGTCAGAAACCCAGCCATGATGTCCTTATTGTGCAGAGGTTATCATGCAGGTACAGTGAATGCAAAAGAAGATAATCCAGACACAAGGAAATCATGGCTGGGTTTCAGAGTAAAAAAAAAAAAAATTGCATTCATGGTCATATGCATTGGCAACCGATCAAAACAACAGACTGTTGATGATTTTAGAAAAAATTCTTAAAACTATGCAACATTTTTATTTATTTATTTATTTAATTTATTTATGTATTTACTTTTATGTGTGAAAAGATTTAACCTTTATATGTCTACAATTTTAAATATGGTTATGTTCATAATCTATCTATACAGCTTTGATGTATTATGATCTGTATTAACCCCTTAAAGGGGTTTTCCGGGCAAAAAAATTTATTTTAAAAAAATGTCTTAGTGCTATTAATGTGTTAATAAATGCACCCATATACCTTTAGCAGTGTTTTGAGTGATTTCTGGGTGCTCCTGCTTTTGTTTACATGCTTCAGCTTCCTGCTATGCAACTTCCTCACTAACCCCTCTCCCCTCACTCCCCAATTGTCTACCTACTCAACCCAGCCCCCGACCCATATTACATAATTACCCTCCACGCCGGCTCCTTCTGCTGTACTGATTCTGTCTGTGTGCACTCTTCTCCATCGCTTCTCTGTTCTCTACAGCGGCGATCCACCTCTACTGTGCATGCGTGGATGCGCAGTAGAGGTGAATTATCGGCAGCAGTGCGCACAGCGCTAGGAGAAAAGCACACACAGACAGAATCAGTACAGGAGGAGGAGCCGTCTCGCCGGAAGAAGTGTGGAGGGTAAGTATGATGGAGTGCATGGATGGGGGGGGGCGGGAAGTAGTAGTGACGAACAGTTTCCGGAAATGGGGAGACAGACCATCACCAGATAATTAGAAAATGTCCCTGGGGCTGTCACATGATTAATGATGATATTTAGAAAGTAGGCAGGGGGAGGGTGTTTAGATTAGTGTAGGGATTTCCCGTTATCCCGGCAACCCCTTTAAGGACACGCCAAAAACTGCTTTAAAGAAGTTGTCCAGGCTATTTTATTTTTTTAATTAGGCCGGGGGAGGTGAATAAAAAAAACAAAAACAAAAGCAAAAAAAAAAAAAAAAATACAAAAACAAAAAACCAAAAAAAACAAACAACATATTCACCTGTATCTGGTACTCCTGTCTCTCTCAGCGTGGTCCGGTCCTGCAGCTCAGTTGTTTTCTTCCGGTGAAAGTACCCGCCGCACGTGATGTCTGAAGCCAATCAGCAGCCTAAGCAAGGCACCCGGAACATCACAGCCAGCAAGGACTTCCGCAAAAGAAGAAAGACGAGCAGCAAGACCGGACCACGCTGGGAGGAACTGGAGCACCGGGGACAGGTGAGTAGTTTTTAATTTTATTTTCACCTCCCCCGCCTTAATTAAAAAATAATATTTTAGCTTCTTTAACCCCTCCCCGCTGTAGGAATTTTTCGATTTTCGCTTTTGACTCCCCCCCCCCCCCTTTTCAAACCTCATAACTTCTTTATTTTTCCGTTCTCAGAGCCATATGAGGTCTTAATGTTGTGAGACAAATTTTTCTTCATGATGATACTATTTATTATTCTGTACAATGTAGTGGGAAGCTGGAAAAAAAATTCAGAATGGGGTGGATTTGAAGAAAAAGTGCATTTGTGTTTTTATGATATGTCCCCTGTATGCTATATTTCGGTACAATTCCGGGGATACCAAATTTATATGGCTTTATTTACATTTTAACTCCTTAACAAATCTAAAACTGTGTAAAAATTTTTTTCTAAAAGTTGCCATATTCTGACACCCGTAACTTTTTTATACTTCCATGTACGGGGATGCATAGGGAGTCTTTTTTTTGCGGGGCCAGGTGTACTTTTTAGTTATACCATTTTGGGGAATTGCTATTGCTTTGATCACTTTTTATTCAAAATTTTTATCAGAGGCGAAACAGTGCAAAAATGGTTTGGCACTTATGATTTTTTTTTTTCCGCTACGGAAGTTTTCGGACACAGGGATACCTAATGTGAATGTGTTTCACAGTAATTAAGTACTTTTATATGTATTCTAGGGAAAGGGGGGTGATTTGAATTTGTAATAATTTTTTTAATATATTTTTTTTCACTTTTTTAATTTTTTTTTTTTTGCATTTATTAGACCGCCTAGGGCAGCCTGCAATAGAAGATAATGAAAGACAGGCCTGGGAGCCTTCAAAAGGCTCCTGGCTGTCATAGTAATGGGACGCCGACCCAGGATCTCGCTCTGGGTGCTGGCGACCGAGGTGCTGGAAGGGTTAATGCCCGCGATCAGTGTGGGCACAGATTGCGGGCATTAGCGCCAGGTGTCTGCTGTATAACACAGCAGAAACCTGGCGGCCGCTCAGCTCCCGAGCGGCCGCCATATTTAAATACCCGACATCCGCCGTACTATTCAACACGAACATGTGTCACTTTATATGTCAATAACTTTGAGACGCTTTAACTTACCCCTTTGATTTTGAGACTGTATTTTTTCGTGACACATTATACTTCATTTTAATGGTAAGATCAATATTTTTGTATTCATTTATAAAAAAAAAAAATCTTAAGAAATTTGATGGAACTTTGGAAAAATTAGCAATTACATTAATAATTATTATTACTTTACTATTTTTTATTACTATTATTACTATTTATATTGGCATCATCTTGTAATAATCGTTCTTCAATTTATTTTGGATGTTAGAAGGCTTAAAAGTATAACAGCAATTTTCTAAAAATTTCCTAAACTCATTTGTTAGGGACCATTTATGTTCTGAAGGGGACTTTAATGGCGTATATATTAGAAACCCCCCATAAATCACCCCATTTTCAAAACTGCATCCCTCAAATAATTCAAAATAGTATTTGGAAAGTTTGTTAACCCTTTAAGCAATTCACGGGAATTAAAAAATATGGAGTTAAAATTTAGTAAATTGATTTTTTTTTTCCAATAATATGTTCATTTAAAATTTACACATTCATAAGGGATTAAAGGAGAAAATGCATCACAGTTTGTTATGCAATTTCTCCCGAGAACAAAAATACCCCACATGTGGATGTAAACTGCTGTTTGGGCACACGGCAGTGAGTGGAAAGGAACGAGCGCCAGATTTTGCTGGAATAGTTTTCAGGAGTCATGTCTCATTTGCAGAGCCCCTAGTGTACCAATGCAATGGAAACCCCCAAATGTGATCCCATTTTGGAAACTACACCCCTCAGGGAATTTATCAAGGGGTATAGTGAGCACAGCTGTTTCACAGATTTTATTAACATTGGGATGTGAAAATGAAAAATTACTGTTTTTTTTTCCAATAAACCATGAATTTAGCCTCAAATTTTTTTCACGACAATAAACTGCTGTATGGATACATGGCAGGGCTCAGAATGAAAAAAATCGCCATTTGGCTATTGGAGGGAATATTTTGCAGAAATAGTTTTCGGGTGCCATGTCATATTCGTAGAGTCACTAAAGTACCAATACAATGGAAACCCCCCAAAAGTTACCCTATTTTGGAAACTATACCGCTCATAGAATTTATCAAGGGGTAATCCCCATGAGTGATTCACAGATTTTATTGGCATTGGGACGTGAAAATGAAAAAATTTCTCCCCCCAATAAACCATCCATTTAATCCATTTTTACAAGGGGTTAAAGAAATTAAAGCACACCAAAGTTTGTTACACGATTTGTCCTGAACACAGTAACACTGCTTGGAATAGAAAAAGCGCTATTTGGTTTTTGGAGGGCAGATTTTGCAGTAATAATTTGAGTGCCATGTCGCATTTGCAGAGCCCCTAGAGTACCAATAAAACAGAAATCCCTAAAAAGTGACCCCATTTTGGAATCTACACCCCCTCAAGGAATTTAAGGGGTATTATCATTTTGAGCCCAAGAGTGCTTCCCAAAAATTAATGTGAAAAGTGAAAATTCACATTTTTTTTTTTTAAATATGCCATTTCAGTGCAATGTTCTGCCCACTTTATTTCAGAGACATGAACTTTTAAAACTTAAATTGGGTTATCCCAGATACAAAAAAGTTGTATATGTGGGTGTAAACTGCTGTTTGGGCACACAGTAGGGCTCAGGGATCTAAATCTGCGCCCCAAAAGCCACATAGTGCTCTTTGTACCCAGGATAACATACTTAAATGTCATATGTGGGTGTAAACTGCTGTTTGGGTACAGTTTGGTTTAGTTTCCAAAATGGGGTCATGTGTCTGTGGATTCCACTTTACTCGCAACTCAGGGGTTCTGCAAAAGTGTCATGACATCTAAAAACCACAGTATAAATCTGTACTCCAAAAATCAAAGAGCGCTTCTTCCTTTCTGTGCCCCAACAGCAGTTTATACCCACATATGACACTATGTATGTTATTCTGGGTACAACAGTGTCATACATATGAGCACACAGCAGTGAACATACATGGGCACATAGCAGGGCATAGATGTGAAGGAGCACTACGTGGCTTTTGGAGAGCAGATTTAGATGTTTGGTATCTGGACACCATATCATGGATGCAGAGTAACTAAGGTGCCAGTAACGTGGAATCCTCTCTAGAGAGTGAGAATTTTGAAAACGGTGTCCCTCAAAGAATTTATCAAGGGGCGTAGTGAGCATTAGTTTTCTCAGACGTGAATGCACAGCGGATGGTGAAAAGAGAATATGTAAGCTGTGCAGAGAACACTGGGTATACCAAGATTCCTTATTATTTACCCAGCAGCTTCTATGATTGGGGGGGGGGGGGAGGAGGTCACTTCTGGTGTCTTTTGCCTCATAAGCTCCAAATCTGGTACCCATTTTGGGATGCCAATAACTTATTGACTAAATTTTATTAACTCTTTTTTGGTGGGTTAAAAAAACAAAGGTAAAAAGCAATACTAGAATTAATGTTTGCTTTTTTTTTTCATGTTTTTGCCATGCAGCGTACAACGTAAGTAACATTACATTTATTCTATGGGTCATTGCCATTGCAGAGATACCTAATTTACAAAGTTTTTTTATGCCTTACTAATTTTGCAGATTAAAAACCCATTTGGAGACAAATCAATTGTTTTTGCAACATCATCTTCTGAGATGCATAACATTTTTATTTTTCTCTTGACAGAGATGGTTGAGGGCTTATTTTTTGCATAACAAGCTGTGCTTTTAATTGGCACTGTTTTGGGGTACATGTGACTTTTTGATCAATCTTTATACCATATTTTCTGAGGCGAGATGGCAAAAAAATAATTACTTGGGGGCGTGGCCTGGCTATGGAGGAGTGAGGTTGTGTTTCCCTCAGCTCCTTCTCTGGCTTACCCGGACCGACGCTGATCCAGCTGACCGGATCACTTTCTGCCCCCGGAACCATGGGCAAGTCCTGGCGGTTACCCTCCGGATCCTCTTCAACCCCTCCTGGGGCCTCCACGGAGTCCACCATGGTCAAATACTTGCGGGGCCCGGCCGCTCCCGGCCTACAACAGGTGTCCTCTAAGATGGCGCCCGATGTTGCCGCCTCTTCAAGCGGCACCTCCACAAACTCACAGCAAGCGGCCGCAGCAGCTCCAGAGATAGAGGCGCCTCGGCCCCTACCAACGACTGGGGCCTGCTCCATCAGCCCCCCGCAGCCTTGGATCTTGCGGGAGTCTGAGCTCCGCTCAGCTCCAGCTTCCCTGCTGTCAATCACCGCGGGGCAGGACTGGCCGTCGCTACCGCCGTCCCCCGCATCCTTCGGACACCAGCGCTCCACTGCCACCAATGTACCGCTGCAGCGCTCTCTCCTGGACCCAGCAAGAGGTAGGGAGACATCTACTCTGCCCTGGTCTGTGGCCTTCTCTACTCCCACCACAGCACTGAAGTCTGTGCTGCAGGCCCCTCTGTTTACCCCTCCTGGCACTGGGCCACAGCTGGCTACATCATCATTGGGCGCCCCTGCCACCCGCAGTCCCTGCCCGGTTTCCACTACGGCCCCTCCGAGCCAGTTATCGGCCTCAGCAGCCCCGTACCTGCCTCATGTTCCTCTGTTAACAACTCCTATCACAGCCCCCGCCTCTGCTGGTCAGAGTGCGGGAGACCTCACTGGGACTATTGCAACCTGTGCTCCTTCTTTCTCTGGTGCTTCCTCCGACACCCTGGCTGAACTGCGTCAACTGAGCGCCCACCTACGTGCCATCCCTACAAAGTCTGACATGGAGGAGTATGTGGCACGTCTGGAGCAGTCATACAAAACAGAACTATCAGCCGTCCGTGCCACGGTACAATCACTAGAGGGAAGAGTGGATACCTTGGAGGCCTCCGCCGCTTCGTTTTCTACCCAGTTATCTACCCATGACTCCATATTGCTGTCTCATACTCACCAATTACACCTTCTGACAGATCTCATGGACGACCTCGAGAACAGACGGAATAACATCAGGGTATGGGGCCTCCCTGAAGTCATTGAACCCCAGCAATTGGACGCCACTCTACGTGGTATCTTTAACTCCCTCCTGGGGGTCCCTCCTGACTCCCCACTCGAGTTGGACCGGGCGCACCGCTCTTTGGGCCCACGCCCCCTGGACTCTGCTAACCCTAGAGACGTTATCTGCCGGGTGCACAGATACCAGCTCAAGGAGGCCATTATGTGGAAGGCCAGGGACACCCGCCAAGTTGTTTTCCAGGATGCTCCCATCAGCTTGCTCCCAGACCTGTCTAGACTCACTCTTGCTAGACGGCGTGCCTTGAAGCCTCTTCTGGACCTTTTGATCCATCACCAGATCCCGTACTCCTGGGGATTCCCCTTCCGCCTGCAGGTCCGGCGGGATGGCCGCATCATCTTCCTGTCTCGTCCAGACGATGTTCCTACCTTCACAGCTGCTCTTGGTCTTCCTACGGTACAGATCTTGGACTGGCCACTGCTACCTGGCTCCTCAGAATCAGTTCAACCAGCACAGTCTCAGCGCCGTTCCAGACGCCGCCGACGCGACCGAGCTTCCACACCTACAGCACTGACACGGGACCATCAAGCCCTTCCAACTTGAACACTGAACTGTTCCCTTCGCCTGCCAGTGAGAAAGCCTCTCCGCAACCCCTAGGGGTTCTCATCCGTCCCCTTGAGGGGCAGTGAGTACTGTTATTATCTTTCCTTTTTTCTTTTCCCTCCCCCCCCCTTTTTTTTTTTTTTTTTCTCCTTCTATCACCCTTCCTTCCCTTCTCCCCTCTTTTCTTCTTTTTTCATTTTTGTTTATGTACATCATTTTTCCCGGCCAGCCTATTTTGTTATTGCAGTTATCTTTACAGTGGCGTGGCCCGGGGGTCCGGGGGGGGGGGAGCAGCTCCTTTTGGAAAGCTCGTTCCCCACCGGGGTCTCCGTGCTACTGTGTAGCACGTGTTTTGGCATTGTTTGCCTTTCCCCCCCCCCCCCCATCTCCGTGGCACGCGTTAATGATACCATGTGCTTGCTCTCTGTAGACGCTGAAAAAGCGTTCGACCGTGTACATTGGGGATTCCTGCGGGCAACACTCCAGAAAATTGGAGTTGGCTCAGGGTACTTGAGTAAGGTGTTTTCCCTCTATGGCGACGCGTCGGCGCGGGTTAACGGGCTTCTCTCCAACTCCTTTCCAGTCCGAAATGGCACGCGACAAGGTTGCCCCGTCTCCTCTTTTATATGCACTGGTTATGGAACATCTAGCGACTGCCTTACGGAACTGTCCTAGTGTTCATGGCGTGCAGCTGAGCAACCGCCAGGTCAAAACGGCTTTATATGCTGACAACCTCCTCCTATACATCTCTCAGCCGCGCGTTTCCTTTCCGTCCATCCTGCGTGAGTTCCGTCGCTTTGGCCACCTGAGTAATTTCAAGGTAAATCTCTCTAAGAGTGAGGCCCTCAATATCACCTTGCCCCCAGCAGAAGCAGCCCTCCTTGCGAACGAACTTCCCTTCAAATGGCACTGCACTTCCATTAAATATCTCGGGATCCACATCCCTTCAGACCTCTCCCTTCTCTACCGCCTTAATTACTTACCGTTCCTTGAATCCCTTTCGACGGATTTGCGGAAATATGGTTCCCTCATGCTCTCATGGTTTGGTCGCATCAACGCGCTAAAAATGGATGTCATGCCCCGGTTATTATATGTGTTCCAAGCTCTGCCCATTCCAATACCACGCTCCTTTTTTGCTCGCGCCCAGACTTTGTTTGGGAGATTTGTGTGGGGGAGCGTCACGAAGCAGGTTACGCTTCCGGACATTGACACGCCGTAGACATCGCGGTGGTGCGGGCTTGCCCGACCCTAGAATATACTATCGCGCGACAGTACTGTTGTGCCTTTTTGACTGGCGCTATCGCGGGGCGGACAAGCAGTGGGTCTCTATAGAGGCCGACTTACTGTCAGCTCATCTCCCCTCCCTGCCCTGGGTTCCGTCTCACTTTCGCCCCAGTATTATCAGACACTCCATTTTATCCTCTCATTTCCTCAAGACCTGGGATTCCATAAGCGCGGGTGGTCGCATAGCCAGGGTCCCGGGCCCTCTCAGCCCTCTGTTCCGAAATCCCATGTTCCCACCGGGTTGCTCCGCCGACAGATTTCTTTGCTGGTTGGCTAGGGATGATGTTCGTTTGCATCAGGTTATGGATAGCACTTCTCTCCCCTCTCTGTTACAATTGCAAGCCTCTCATCCCAATCTCCGATTGTCCTGGTTGGAACATGGCCAGCTCACTACCTTCATCCGCAGGTTCTCCCTGCTTCCCACGCTCTCATCCTCTTTAACTGACCTGGAGCTTGCCCTTTCCCAGACTGACACTACTCCGCGCGCCCTCTCTGTTCTTTATGGCATTCTCCTCCAAGACGCTACACCTGGGCCCCCTTCCTACATTGGCCCCTGGGAGTCTGACCTCGGTATTTGCCTTTCTACTGCCGACTGGGATAAATCCTACCTGTACACACATAAACTCCCGCTATCCTGTGGTGCGCAGGAAGAGAATTACAAAATACTGACCCGCTGGTACCGCTGTCCTGACCTCTTACATAGGATCTACCCTGGCGTCTCTGACCGGTGTTGGCACTGTGGTTTCGAAAAAGGCACCTTATATCATATTTGGTGGGAGTGCGCGGCCCTTAAACCCTTCTGGGATGCCGTCTGAGCTTTATGCTAAAGTGAGTAGCAGATCTGCCACGCCTTCACCCCAGCTCGCACTTCTCTCCATTATACCGGGGAGGGTTTCTGCCGTTAAAAAAAGACCTTTTGCGACATTTCCTCACTGCCGCCAGAACAGTTATCCCCAGGCATTGGCGTAGCACTGCTGTGCCTACCCGGGTGGAGTTTCTTCAGGAGCTTCTCCTTATTAGGAGAATGGAGGCCCTGGTGGCTGAGGACTCGCCCGACCCCTCCAAATTTGAGTCCCTCTGGCGGCCGTGGGTGGTGTTTCAGGAGTCCTCTGAGTTTTTTTCTTTCTTTTCTTGATCTGGGGTTGCTTTGTTTTTCTGTTGGTGCAGTGTCTGGCTGCTCTTCATTACTAAATTCCCCCTTCTGTTCCTTCTCCTACCCCCTCCCACCTGTGTCCCCCCTGTCCTTGTCGTGTCCTTGGTCTCATAAGTCTCGTACACCTGTGTACTCCTTTTGGTCCCCCCCCTCTTGTTGTTTGTCCTAATTTACTGTTAGGTGGGTGGCCCTGTGGTTGCTCTCTACAGGTGACTTTCTAGTTTTTTCAGCTATCACCCACCTAAAGTTATAGTCATTTTAGTTGCCATTGTGTTATTTATCCCTGATTCTGTTGTGGTGGGCTGCGTTGGCCTTTTTGCCCAAACTTTTACTACTGTGCTTTCTCCATAAATAAGGTGGCCTGCGTGCGGCCCCTGTTATTGTTGTAACTGATATTGTTGCCATAGCATTGTACCCCCTTCCCTTTTTTTCTTTCTGTTCTTATTGAAAAATTTTTTAATAAATTTGATTAAACATAAAAAAAATAATTACTTTAGTTTTTTTTTTTGTTTTTGTTTTTTTATCACGACGTTAACCGTGCAGGTTAAATAAAGTTTCAGTTTTATTGTAGGGGTTGGTACGGATGCGGTGATACCAAATATGTATTGTTTTTATTAAATTGTATTTAATTTATTTTTTACATAACTCTTTATATAGGAAATGGGCATTTTTGGGGCTTGTTGTTATGATCGCTGGTTCAGTAGTATACACTGCAATACACATGTATAGCAGTTGTATACAGGAAGTCAGCCTATGTGACTTCCTCACTTATGGGCAGGATCAACCAGGTATGTGGCTGGAATCCCGAAGTTACTTATCAGTGTTGGGGGACAAAATAGTCATGTTAGTCCGCTGCATCTAAGGGGTTAACACCCCCCAATCGAAGCTATAGTAGCAATCAGTACTATTACAGCATTGGTCATCTAGGGGTTAATGTATACTGGTTGGCATCAACCATTTTGTAACAATTTAAAAGCTTAATTCTAAAATTTTGCAGTCAGATCAAATAAACTCAATCCTACACACTAAACTGTATACTGTAGTGCATACATATTATTTTAACTCTGCTTATCTATTAGCCCCTTCCCACCACAGCCATTGTTTTAATTTCGTTTTTTATTCCCCGCCTTCCAAAACCCATCATTTTTTTATTTCTCCATTTACAGAGCCATATGAAGCCTAATTTTTGCAGGATAAATGGTACTTCATAATAGTACCATTTAATATTCCATATGATGTACTGGGAAGTTGTAAGGAAATTCAGAATGGCGTGGAATTTGGCGTGACTTTGTTACAGACATGGTTTTTACAGCATTCACTGTGCAGCCAAAATGATATGGTCACCTGCATTCTGTGGGTTGGCACAATTACGACAATACCCAATTTATTAAAAAAAAAAAAAAAAAAAACAAAAACACATTTTCTTTGAGTCTCCATCACCTGTAACTTGTTTATATTTCTGCATACAGGGATCCGTAAGGCAGCTTTTTTTTTCGGGGCCAGATGTACATTTTATTTACACCAATTATGAAGAATGTCTATTGTTTTGATCACTTTTATTAAAATTATTAGGAAAGGCAAAACAGAGAAAAAAAAAACTTCTTCTCTTGGGAATAGTATTTTTATAAGTTTGTAGACTGGGTATTTTTGGGCACGGGGATACCCAATGTGTTTATGTTTTACTTTATTTACTTTTATATGTGTTCTAGGGAACTTTTTTTTTTTTTTTTAGACCCCCCAGGGAGGTTTGATCATTAATTCAATACACTGCAATGCTAATTAAGTGTATTGAGAAATACTGACACTTCTTATAAAAGGATGGCTAGCAATAGAAGGTGCTGATCGTGGTTATTTCTGTTCTGTCTCCACTGTACAAAAAAGTCTGAGCTATACAGCGGATATCAGGAAGGGGTTAAAGGGACTGTGTCATGTAGTGACACAGACAAGCTGCCGTACTGTTATGTCACAAATAGGAGGTGAGTTGCACATACACCTCACAGTATGACATATACACAAAACCCAATAATTTTTATGAAGAATATGAAGGAATATGAAGAACATAGGCTATAAAAAAATGGTCATAATGAAAATGGCTTAAGGTAACTGTCACCCAATATCAAAGTAGTCCAAGGATAGAAGAAGAAAAAATACCAAATGTTCATACACTTGTCATCACTCACCTGTGACTGGTGCATCAATGTCCAGCAAATTTTTTTCCAAACGAAGAATCGAAGCTCCCTCTGTTATTATTCGAAGGGCAACACTTTCCTCAAGTCTTCCTTCTTTCATTAAATGAGCTTTTAATATGTCTACCCGAGGCTTGCCATCATTATCAAATACTTCTTTTGCTGTAAGCCTATGACTTGGCGGAAACGGTACAGCTAGAAGGCAAAAACAGGAAAAACAAGTTGTTAATCTAACTTGTACAAAGTAATCATCAGAAAATGTTTTTGTTCCTTTTACATATACAACCATTTTTAGGCATACAGTCTACCAACTATTGGAAAATAAGAAAAGATCAATGCCAAGAGTCTGCGAGCTAATAATAAAGAACTATGAAATATCACCTGTAGACTGAATATGTACTGGAAAAATCTCGTAAGCTACAGACTTAAAGAAACGCTAAAAATCCCTTTGGTCATATGTTCAGGTGCTATAAATTTGCATATTTTTTATCAACTGTACTGGCAGGAGAAATTTACACTTCCGAGAACAAGGGGATCCTTAAAAAAACCCCCGAAGGCATACTAAAACGTGGCGTGAACATGTCAAAACATACACCAAAGCCATCAGGAAGAAAGATTCAACTAGACTTTAGCCATTCCCCACGAACTTTGATCACATCTTAAATATTTGTGATAAATACAAAGTCACGTTACATAGATTTCTAGTTAACCTAAAATTGTGGCATACTGGCCAGAAAATGGTTCATGCACATAGATTCATGAGGTATACTAGCAGTACCCAATGGCTGTGTGGGCTTTACTGAGAAAGGTGACAAATTAAAGGGGTTGGCCAAAATTTGCAAAAATATGCCACACAAAAAACAGTGCAACACCCATCTACCAGTGTGGTGCCATTTTTTTCTTTTGAAAATACAATCTTTTCAATATAGAATGCTGCCATTTCTTAAATGAAAGCAACTATGTTTTTCTAATTCTGAACAACCTGTTAAACATATGCCATCGGCATCTCCACACAAGTGAGAAGAAGATGGTCTGCCTTATTTCTCAAGACATCGCAGAATGTGGGCGCCTTTAACATTCACAACTTTAACCAAATAACAAACCAGCCTTCATGGTAGATCTCCTACCAACCTTCTTCTATGCATTGGATGCATGTTAAGTTAAAATGGTACGGACATGGGTCTCACAAGTGGCCGTGAGCCCCAAGAGCTTATGTATGAGAAAGCTACAAATCATAGGAGACCGTAGAACGTAAATAAACTGCTCAGGCTGTGGTCACACTAGTGTTCGGTGATCGTTCGAGGACTCTGTCCCACATTCTAGAAACCATTATAGTCTATTTAGCGGACAGGGTTTCCATTTTTTGGATAGGGTTTCCAAGAACGAAAACCCAAACGCTAATGTGAACCTAGCATCACACAGCAGAACTCTGGTGTATGACTTAATCACGATTCTTGTTGAGAAACAATGGAAGTGTACATGTTTGGACACATTCTTGTCAGATACATGAAAAAGGCAAGTATTAGTACTATAAGAAGTACTAGAGCCTAGTAATGGAGAGTAAAATATATACCAGTAATCGACAGAAGACCACATGGCATGGGAAAATCATGGTAAAGCCCAATTAATCTACATAATAATTTTGAAGTAAACACCTCATTGAGGATGTGTGTTCAGGCAAGTCCCTCTCAATAAGGTTCCAGAGCTAATAGACAGGAGGAATAATGATCTAGGAAACTGAGGATGCATCACAGCACGGTTCAACAATATAATCCTTCTAATTCCCACTTTAAAAGCCTGCCCAAAAAATATTGAGATGTGGTTGCTGATGTCATATCAATATAAGACCTGAGCTTAGAAGTGACCTTCACTTTAATTGGACTGTCAAAGATCATGTCCTTTAGTCATTTCTCTATCCTCCAGGTAATGTACTAGACACTACTTATAGTCCACCACCAAACGTATTACAGTATGTATTCCCCAAATGATAGTCACAATGATCCGTTTACCCATATGGCATGAAAATCACAATGTATACATCTTACCTGAGGAAAAAAAAAAAAAAAGGTACACTTTGGTGTTTAATGCCAAGTTAAATTGACAGAGACACCAAGTTCTCGCAGTACTGTACATATTGTGAAAGTTGTTTACTTGACAATGGGAGTTTATACTTCTAAAAACCAGAAGCACAGTACAATCCCACACATTCAGACTGATTGCTTCTTTTTTTCTACCTACTTGCTCCTCTGCCTTTAGAAACAGTAGAGTTGCTGATATACTGTAAGCCCTAAAATGATAAATGACTAAAGAAGGACCCTACAAAAACTCATGTCAGTGGTGTTAGTTACATGGTTACCTAGCCTACTCAATCATGGATTAGGCAGGGTTCTACTTTCATAGGGGTCATACTTTGCAACTGGAAGATTTAGGTTTAAATTATTAAAAAAAAATAAAAAAATTATATATATATATAATCAAGAATGCGGCTTAGAAATTAGGGGCTGTAGAAAAAAAATATTTCTACATTGAACAAAAAATAAACAAATAAAATAAATAAATAAATAAATAAGTCCTAAACTGTATTTTAAAACACATTTCTACCATTTTCATGAACAAGAATTCGTTTATTACAGGTATCTCATGATTAGGGGGAACATAGAGACCAGACTTAAAGGGGCATTAACCCCCCCGGAAACCATCAAAAATAATTTCTACTTATGTCTGCAGGTTTAACTGCTAATCTACATCTCTGAGCAGAAATCTTTCAGACAAAGATTGGGCAAACAGTGCTTCCTGCTTCTGTACAGTACCATTACCGATTGGAGACCAGCTACAAGCACTAGCATGACATCACAGGAAATTGGAGAAGGGCAGGGCTTAGCTCCCATTCAGTCTAATGATGTAATGGAGTACCATTGAGTGTAATGGAGACAAAGCAGGTCCAGAACATGAATTACACCAATGATAGGGAAAGATTACATAAGTGTGGTTTTCATCTACTTTGTGTAAATGACCCACCTTTTCCAGATTCCCGAAAGCCAACACTAGCTGTGTCATGACTTAAAAATAGATGGCTTGTCATAAAAAAAAAAATTATGTAGGTACATTTTGCTTCAGCAGGAGTCTATATTACAGCACTGGTTGATATGTTACAAAGATTTCTTAGGAGCTTTCTTGAAAGATACATCTGACAAGTTAAGGAACAAGGAGGGAGGATTAATTATATTCAGAACTCAGTAGTTCCAATTACAGCACTGTCTGATGTGTTACCCAACTTTCCTGGGAGCATGAAAGGCTACATATATTTGCCATTCTGTTTGAGAAAGTGGGGTGACTCTCCCTGGGTAGCTGTACTGTGTTGAATTGTTGTCAGGCGAGTTAGTGCCAGCAAGCTGGTGTCAGTGTGTGTATGCTGCTGCTGCTTCCACTGTTAGTGCTGGTACTAGTGGTAGTACTGTTCATATCCATTTCTTACTGATGATGTGAGGCATCATATAGGGAATTATTTATTCTTTATGTGTTTGGATTCTGGGTTTAGTGGTCCTTTAAAAATTTCAGCCATACATTAAAGAAAAACACTGTAGAAAAGAAGGATTTATAAAAAGCTTTAGTGCTAAAAAGCTTTAGTGCTACATTGTAAAATGCTTTATGTCAAACAAATGACAAATCCTAGTGGTATGTTTATTAAAGTGAAAACAAAATATCTATATATCAAAATAATAGAAAATAATTTTTTGTAGGACAGATTACCTTAGACATTATTTGTTCATAACCTAACACATACGGCTTGACTGAAAGACTGGCTTTACCATAAGTAGAAAGTAAACATCCAAAATAAATAATAAAAAAAAAAAGTATACTGTATCCCTAGCGTTCTATTGGCAGACGTATGCAAAAAGTATCTATTTCAGATCTACAGTGGGGAAAAAAAAGTATTTAGTCAGCCACCAATTGTGCAAGTTCTCCCACTTAAAAAGATGAGAGGCCTGTAATAATAATAATAAATTTTATTTATATAGCGCCAACATATTCCACAGCACTGTAACATCATAGGTAGACCTCAACTATGAGAGACAAAATGAGAAAACAAATCCAGAAAATCACATTGATTTTTTTAAGAATTTATTAGCAAATTATGGTGGAAAATAAGAATTTGGTCACCTACAAACAAGCAAGATTTCTGGCTCTCACAGACCTGTAACTTCTTCTTTAAGAGGCTCCTCTGTCCTCCACTCATTACCTGTAGTAATGGCACCTGTTTGACATTGTTATCAGTATAAAAGACACCTGTCCACAACCTCAAACAGTCACACTCCAAACTCCACTATGGTGAAGACCCAAGAGCTGTGGAAGGACACAGGAACAAAATTGTAGACCTGCACCAGGCTGGGAAGACTGAATCTGCAATAGGCAAGCAGTTTGGTGTGAAGAAATCAACTGTGGGAGCAATAATTAGAAAATGGAAGACATACAAGACCACTGATAATCTCCCTCGATCAGGGGCTCCACGCAAGATCTCACCCAATGGGGTCAAAATGATCACAAGAACAGTGAGCAAAAATTCCAGAACCACACGGTGGGACCTAGTGAATGACCTGCAGAAAGCTGGGACTAACGTAACAAAGGCTACTGTCAGTAACACACTATGCCGCCAGGGACTCAGATCCTGCAGTACCAGACATGTCCCCCTGCTTAAGCCAGTACATATCCAGGCCCGTCTGAAGTTTTCTAGAGAGCATTTGGATGTTCCTGAAGAGTATTGGGAGAATGTCATATGGTCAGATGAAGCCAAAGTAGAACTGTTTGGTAGAAACACAACTCGTCGTGTTTGGAGGAGAGTGAATGCTGAGTTGCATCCAAAGAACACCATACCTACTGTGAAGCATGGGGGTGGCAACATCATGCTTTGGGGCTGTTTCTCTGCAAAGGGACCAGGACGACTGATCCATGTACATGAAATAATGAATGGGGCCATGTATCGTGAGATTTTGAGTGCAATCCTACTTCCATCAACAAGGACATTGAAGATGAAACAGGGCTGGGTCTTTCAGCATGACAATGATCCCAAGCACACCACCAAGGCAACGAAGGAGTGGCTTTGTAAGAAGCATTTCAAGGTCCTGGAGTGGCCTAGCCAGTCTCCAGATCTCAACCCCATAGAAAACCTTTGGAGGGAGTTGGAAGTCCGTGATGCCCAGCAACAGCTCCAAAACATCACTGCTCTAGAGGAGATCTGCATGGAGGAATGGGCCAACATACCAGCAACAGTGTGTGCCAATCTTGTGAAGACTTACAGAAAACGTTGGACCTCTGTCATTGCCAACAAAGGATATATAACAAAGTATTGAGATGAACTTTTGTTATTGACCAAATACTTATTTTCCACCATAATTTGCAAATAAATTCTTTAAAAATCAGACAATTTGATTTTCTAGATATGTTTTCTCATTTTGTCTCTCATAGTTGAGGTCTACCTATGATGACAATTACAGGCCTCTCATCTTTTTAAGTGGGAGAACTTGCACAATTGGTGGCTAAATACTTTTTTTCCCCACTGTATCAGGCAGGCTGCTCTCTGTATACATGGTTTTGACTGTAAAGAGCAGGACATCACAAAAAGAGACAACGGTTTTAAAACCTAGCATTAGTTATATATCTGGTGTACTCATAAATTCAGAGGTTTTCAGTAGATGTAAAACTGTCTTATGTGATAAACAAGCAAAGATATTGCTAATTTTGTATACAGACCTCAGGTCTTCGAGTAACATTTTAAGCGCCTACAGATCATTTCCTGGGTATGCCCTTTGCTTTAAATATAGCTGAAATGTACTCTATTTTTACAGAAAGGAGGCAAGGTAAGTGTTGGCAAGTGAAGCAACAAAAGGAAAAACAGCTCTGGAAAAATACAAGTCTGACAAATTCCAATACATTATCCCTACTAGTATAAAACAGATTTCCTTCCAGTCCTTTTGACTCACATGCTGTCACACCCAAGCTTTCTTTTACATGTTGACTCATTCTTTTCCCCTGTTGGTTATCATGCTTTAGACCACCACATGACAGATCTCACACTGAGAGAATTATTAGCAAATCCAGTTAACAACTAGGCTAACAGTAGAGAAAAAGATAAAACAAATACAACATACACTCACCTAGTCAACTCCCCACTGTTCCAACATGGCTGCTCCTATGGTCCACATTAGTTTTTGCTGACTTTCTGCAATGGTGAAGTGCTATAAAGGTACCTGACCACCGACCTCAGAGTTCATTGCCTGAACATACCATCATCACTGCTGAGACCAGTGAATGGCTGCACCAGTCACCTGCATGTACGGCACATTATCACTGAAGAACAAGTAAGCAAGGGCCAGCAGCGACAACCAAAGTAGCAGCATGTGAGTGACGCGAGACCAAACCAGCGATTATAGTTTGTTTGTTTTTTCTTTTCTCACATCTGATTCTATTTGCCAATTTGCTTTTCATCCTAAACAATCCCTTAAAGAGAGATCGTGTGAGGTGGTTTTTCCACCGTATACTGGACCATCAAGTGTAGTATGAAGTAATTTTAGTGGACTCCATGTAATAACAATTCTGGATCATCTTTATTATAATTCTGTGTTTTACAACTCCTCTGTTATGACTCATGGAAGTTTCTGAATAAATTGATAATTAGGTGTTACTACTGCCCATGGCAAAGGCTGATAGGACAGCATTAGCATGTGTAGGTATACACACTCCAATTCTTTACACCCAGATGTTTGTATTATTACTAAAATAGACAAGTCAGGAGATGACAGGCCTTTTTAATATAATCACTGTTATTTCCACACAGCTCCAAACAGTCCTATGGACAAAATACTTGATGAACTACATCAGGATGTAAATGGTGTAGCTTCCTGCCCCTTTATCAGACTTTCAAACCGTGTCTTTTGGCACGTTGCATTTGTCCGAAAAAGAGTTCGGGACATGAATATATTACATTTGACAGGATTGATAAATGCGCCCCATTGAGTTCATATGACAAACTCATAACTACTACACTCACAAAAACGCACGTTTGCTTGTCTCTGTTCTACATGCCGTTCCATTTATTACCGTTTTACATCCTAACTCTCTAGCAGTACACAGGGCACTATGAGATGAAATCCTTGGGAGCTTTTGTGCCCAAATGTATACTTTTCAAAAGCCAAGAGCAAACATTTCTGTTCAAATCAAATAAAGCCAGAAAAGTTATTCTGGACTTACATCTCTATTATTCATTAACTCATAAGAAAACAGCCTCATATTACTGATCTGCATTAATAGCTGGCACATTAAGGACTGCTATGACTAAGAACCCTGTCTCTAGGGCTCACAATGAGTCTTCCCTAGGATGTCTTTCATACATGTTTATACACTTTTAATGTGATTTCTTTTTCTGCAACTTTTTTTTAAAGGACCTTTGACCAACATTTCCAACTCTTTGAATTCTTTAACACTTTTCCACTGATTCAAGCACAATTAGCATTTTTTCTCGAGCCCCCACTGTTCCTAAGTTGCACTAGTTTCACAACTGTGTCCTTCTTTCTATTCATTGGAGGACCAGAAGAACAGAAAAATGGATACAATTAGATTTGGCGGCGATCACACTACCGTCCATTGTTAGCATCTGTCAGAAAATGTTAACAACGGATTTCAACAAATCCATCACAGGTCCATTATTTTGATGGAGATAATAATGCAGGGTGCAAAACTTTTGGCTCAGTTCAAAAAAATGGATTTTTATTTTATTTTTTTAAACAATTATGTCTATGGTTAAAGGACATATAACTGATGACCATCCATTACCATCCGTCATAACATCCGTTTTTTCTGTGCATGATCAGAAACCAGAACACACAAAAAAAAAAAAAAAAAAAAAAAAAAAAATATATATATATATATATATATATATATATATATATATATATATATATATATGGTATAATAAAAGACATTAGCAGACACTATCTGTTAACGTGCCAATTTTTTAAACTAATCCATTAAAATGATCAGTTAAAAAAAACAGACACATTAACATCAGTTAGTGTCCTTTAATGCCTGTTATGATAGGCATCCGTTTTGTTTGTTTTTAAACAGACCCCCATCATAACAGACTTCCAACGGTAGTGTGAATGCCCCCTTAAATGACGGGCACAAACCAAGCTCGACGGACCCCATTGACTAGAATGGGGTCCATCGGGTGTCAGTTTTTTTTATTTTTTTCTTAAATGAGTCCACTGGATGAAAAAAGTAAAACTTACAGGAATTTTTCATCCAGCAATTTCCAATGGACACTGCGATGAAGTCATCCAATATGCTAATTAGGCTTCCTATGGTCAGGTGGGTGGTACTTGGCTGTTTCTGTCCAGGACCACCCACCTGACAAAGAACTTAGTTAACACATTGTGTGCTGAAAGTAACTGCACCGATTGCTCATGGGGGCTAGAGAAAAAATTCCAACTGTGCTGGAATCAGTGGGGCAGTGCCTTTTAGTTTTTAGTTCGTAAACCCCCATGAATATGAAGGGCATTCTACACCCAGTGGTGAGCTGAGATTTAAACAAAAAAAAAAAAAAAAACTTAAAGGGCAATCAGATTGTAGAATGGACCGCTAACATCTCCAGAGATCATCAGATCATCTAATATTGCTGGGGAAAGTTGCAGAATGTAACCTATTTTGATGCAAGGAAAAAAGTATTACACTGCACCAAATTATGTATATCAATATGCAATCAGGTAATACATAACTCACTAGAGAAGAAATTTCACTGAGCAGAGGTTCCAGATTATATCAAAACGTAAGGTGATCAGCCTGTGAGAATTTTGCCATGAGTAAAAACCAATAGTAGCCATCTTCTTATGCAGGTTAGATTTTAATTAGGGCTGGGTGATTATGATATTATGATGACAAACATTTTACTTTGATTACAATTAATTAATGAATAATTATTTTAGGACATACCGTTTTTTTACATGCCAAGCCGCCTATTTATATATGATGCCACTGAATTCTTGGTTTTGGTTATTCACACATCAGCAAAGGTGACTAGACAGTGTACAGTTAGTGACATATCCTTTAACCAACAGCATTGTGAGACAGGATGGCATGGAGGCAAAATAACTGATATAATCAATGTCAGCAAGTTCACATCAATTTATTGAGCCGACTCTGGATTATAGTTATTTTGCGATTAATTTGCCAGCCATATTTTTAATCCAGCTGAATTTGGTTGGTTTGCCCCTAAATTTCCCAGTGTAGCAGATTGAAAAGATATACTGTAGTCATGATCTGAAAAGGAAACACTGAGAAGCAGACCGGCACTTGTCTGTTTTCACTGAAGACTGTACTGAAAGGCACTGCGGCATCCCTGATTTAGATGCTCTGGTCGTGATGGCTGCTTGAATTCCATGTTTTACCAGCATGAATCTGCTACTACTCATACATTATTCATTGCACGTGCAGCAGGCTGTACTGGGGAATCCTCTGTCACCATTTGTCGTACAATTAAAAAGTAGCAGTCCTGGCATCACTCCTAGCCACAGTATACATTGCTTACTGCAAAGAATCACACTTTATAAGACGTTGTTTAGCTGGACGTTACTCTAAACAGTATAACCATGCTCCATAAGCAAAACAACTGCATTAACCTGCTAAGAATCATAGACAAAAGTATACTATTATATATTTGTAATCTATATCCTTCTGATCATCTGAGGAATGCACCATCTTGAAGAATGCATGAAGTGCATTAGTCTACATAGTAGTAAAGTGTATGCAGACAGTATTATAGAATATTAATTTAGGAGTAGTATTTTTTGAAATAATGAATAATTTCTCAAATGCAGACAAAATGATACATATAACTGTATTGCAAAATATATATATAATAAAAAGTCCTTTTATTTCTTTTTCCTTAGCTTTCATACTTTATTTTCAATTAACCAACTCTAATTGAAAAATATAAAAAAGTTTTAACCTATAGTATTTTACCTTAACCGCAACTTTGTCATCTTTTCCTACTATATTATAGTCATATTTATATTGTGAACAATCCAGAGATGTTTAGCTGGTTGGGTAAACTAAAATGGGGCCTCATAACTTAAAACTAGCCTTGTCAGAGAAAGCAACTAGAGCTCTTTTCTTAAAAAGGTTCTTGTCGGGATACACCATATATTGATGATGAATGATAATCTGACATTCAGTAACTCTGTTGATCAGTACAATGAAGGGCGGCAATGCTCTTGAAAACAACTTTCACACAAGCATTTTGTCAGGCGTATTTTCTGGTTCCCATTACCACTCCTCTGATCTGCATTTTACTGTCCTGCATTCCCAGGACTGTGGAGTCTGTAGGCCAAATCACTGACTTAGACTCCTATTTTTTCACATCATGAGTCCAACGCCTTCATAAATGGCTGACAGCCATGATCAGGTAGAAGTAAGAAAGCTCTCCTAATTCAGGGGAAAAAAAAAGCTGTGATTGAAGTCCTCTGAAAGCAAATATGCACCAAGCTATGTATCGAATAATGCTACAATACTAATAATTGATTATTTAAAATTATATTATATAATCGTTCTATTTTGAATCGGCTGGGGATCCAACAGAAAGTCTTCCTTTGGATCATCCACACATGAGTACATCAGCCAATCAGTAGCTGAGTGATAAATCTCTCTTTAAATGGAGCGTCCCCGCTCAACCACTGACTGGCTGCATCGATCACATGCAGGTCAAAAGTCAGTGAGACCAAGTACCTCAACAGAGACTTTCATTGGATCCCTAGCAGAATAGAGGCAATCGTACATATTGTATTATTCTAGGCCTTTGCAGCAGACAAAACTACTTCAAAACACACCTTAAAAAGCAAAACGAGTTCATAGCAACCAACTCTTCATACTGACCATAGTTGGTATTGACTGTAACTATTAAAGCTTTGTACACAGTTTCTGTACCAGTCACGCTTGGAAACTGTAGTATTTAATTTAAAAAAAAAAAAAAAAAAAAAAAACATTTGTCAGTGTGACACTTCTCTCTTATAATACATATAGCCCTTAGCATTAATATTACCTGGCATTGTTCAGGCTGTCTATTCACGTTCATTTTTCAATTTCAATGCCATAGAAGGAGTGATCTCCAACTCATGCTGTGCTTGTTATCGGCGTAGGTATCAGCCTGTGCCATGTGGGAATGGTACCACGCAATTATTTTGGCTGGATTACAATACAAAATGTAGTTTTAAAGGTAACAGAGAAAGGAATTATAAAAAAAATAAAATGACTGATTTCTACAATATTTCCGATTCTCTAAGTATCCAATATTCTATTAAGAATAAATACTAAGATTTAAGAAGAAGCGTATTCCTTATTTTTTTTTTTTATAAAAGTAGGGTTCTGAGGCAACCATCTAGAACTACAAGTTACATTCTTCACTTTCAAACAATGTTCGCTCATATCCCATCTTCTACAGACTGAATGCATTATTCAGAATACAAAGCTACTCCATTAAAATTCATTGCACTTTTGATCACACTTCTCATGAGCCAGAGGCCAGATTCTCAATTGTTATTGTTCCATATAAGTCCACATATCACACGTACATATTATACAGCAATAAATCAACCCATACAACTGACCCAACACACACTATCATGTATAGGAAAAAAAAAAAAAAGTAATAAAATTAGTTCACATCTGAAATGCACTGAAATGATATTAATATACAGTACTGTGCAAATGTTCTAAGCAGGTGTGGAAAAAATACTGCAAAGTAAGAACTAAAAGTCTTAATAGTTAATTTTTATCAATTAACAAAATTAAAGCAAATGAACAAAAGAAAAATCTAAAATCATATCAATATTTGGTGTGACCACCCTTTGGAGTCCTGGAGTTATGATATTGCCTTCACAGAGCCCTGACCTCAAAACCACTGAGTCTGTCTGGGATTATATAAAAATACAGAAGGGTTGGAGAAAGTCTACATCCACAGAAGATCTGTGCTTAGTTTTCCAAAATGTTTGAAACAGCCTATCTGCAGAGTTCCCTCAATAACTGTGTGTAAATGAATCTAGAAGAATTGATGCCGTTTTGAAGGAAAAAGGGTGGTCATAAAAAATATTTGTAATATTTAGATTTCTCCTTTGTTAATTCACTTTATTTTGTTAATTTACAAAAAAACTATTATTAAGACTTTCCCCAACCCTGCCTAAAACTTTTGCTCAGTACTATATAGCAAAATGTAACCTATTCAATTGCCATACGACCAGTCCCAAATCCAAAACCAGTCAAATGTATAAGGGTACATTCACATGACCAGCAGTGTATCCGTTGCTCTGACCTTCCAGTTTCCATTTAAGGCCCGATGCCTCCCTTGACTGATTATGCCAGCCTTTGTTAATGACATTTGTATGGGAATTGCTGTGCCAATTTTTTTTTTTTGAGTTTACTGCTTATGGATGAGGCTTAAATTCAGTAATTTTATTGCTATTATAAGCCAAAATGGGATAGGTTTTTTTTTTTTTGTTGTACCATTTTGGCTTAAAATAGTGAGCAGCTGTAGCTGTGCTACTCATATAGTGAAGGATATTTAGCTGATAGATCTGCACAACGTAGACAATTTTACAGGCACATGTGGGGTATCAGCAGCTCTTGTTGTAGGCTGCTCTTTTATAAGCTTTGTATTAGTGGCCCACTAAAGAACCAGAATATCTTATCACTTGGAAACACTCAGCAGCTTACAATAGCCAGACAATACCCAATGAAACCACTTACAACACCAAATCATTATTTGTCTTCTTCTGTTCAGCATTCACTACCATTACTTTCAGTCAGCAACCCAAGGCATAATGACTGGAAGGATTTTAGCAAGGTAATAATTTTAGCTTGTTAATAATTACAAAAAAAATGAAAGAAAAAACAAATTTACAGATTGAAAAGTCCTTCAAAATTAGGTTCATTGAACAAAACTAGCAAACATAAACCAAAAAGGATACTATTGGAAAATGTTTTCCTTAAAACAACCCAGCTGCTGAGGGTCCCTGTTTGTACTTGCTGAGGATGGACATCCACAGGTCATACAGTTACACATTGTTATTAAAGAACACTGGGGGGGATTTATTAATTTGGTCATGCCAGTTTTCTGGCACAAAAGTGGCACATTATTTGTGACAGAAAATTGCACCTCTTTATCCATTTTCTGACCTGTTTAGCACTTTTCAGAAAAGTGGGCAGAGCAAGGTGGGGATCGAGGCAGCTTGATCTGGGAATGTAAAGGGCGGACAAACTTACTATAACAAACCAGAAAACTTATACCTGAAGGCAGATTTATGAAGACTTGAGTTGGTCAGTTCTCCCCACATTTAAAGTGTGGAAGAAAACAGGAGTAAACCCACGCAAAGTCATACAGATAGGAAATTTAGATTGTGAGCCCTATAAGGTACAGTGATGATAATATCTGTAAAGTTTTGCAGAATATGTTGGGGTTTGTGTATTTTTAAATGCCACTTGCAAAACAAAAAAAAAAATGGACACAAGAGGTGTTTTTACCCCCATCCTCACCACTTTCCAAAAACCTATTGTAGAAAGAGTGTTTTGTAGGCAGGGCAGACTAAAGTATGACAAATGTATGCTGCTACATGCCTGCATAGATTTCAGTATCAGCACATGGACTTCCATAGGATCCACCTAATGTATAACTAGGTCTGCACTTCATCAGAAATTAGCCACATTCTTAGCCAGAGTCGGGGTTCTCAAGGCTGGCAGGTCTTGATAAATAACCCCCATAGTGGGTGCACTAAAATTAGCCATACACATGAGATAACTGTCGGCTGAACACTTGCAAAGTCAGCCTAAGTATAAATAAGCTCAGCCTCTGCCAGACACTTCTTATCTAATGGCAGAAAAAGGGGCTGTTAGTGATATAATCACTATACCTTTTATGTGCGAAAGTGTAATCTTTCTGAAGACAAAAAACCCACTTTGAGGCCAGGGCCCCCACAGACCGTTTTGGCTGCAGCAAAAAATGTTGTGTTTTACATTACCTGCAAAGTGGATAGGATTCTGGCTAATCCCATCCAGACACTGCATAAAAAAATCCGCAGCGGAAATCCTGCAATTTCAAAAACACTCGCGTTTTTTTTGCAAATCACAGCATGTCAATTATACCTACAGAAGCACTGGCGTTTTTCGTATAGGAATAATAAAAGCAGAAGAAAACTCTGAACGCTTTCTGTGAAAAACACTGCGGGAAAAAAAAAAACCACAATGAGTTTCTGTCGCTGTGTTTTCTTCAGCTTTTTTTTTCCAGCGATTCGCTGTGTGGGGCCTTAGCCTTGATCTGTATTCAGTGCACCCAGAGCATGACTGCACCTGAAAGAGCACCTGTTTTGCCACTAGTATTCACCACAAAGTACTGGGCTCTAACAAAGATTTAATAAGATATCAATGCGAAGCGAACACAGGCAAAAATGGTTGCTCTAGCAGCCAGAATCACAACCTGGATGCACCAAACAGCTCATCTGCATACAGATAAAAAGTTGGTTTTCTCAGAAGTAAGACTGCACTATTTTCACTAGGTCACTAACCTCCCATACAACAGCATACAAGTGGTTTAGAAGAGATTTTGGGAGCGGTAGACTCCTTGTATTTGCATAATAATCAAATTCACTTGTAGCTTGTTCATATACAAAGCCAGAACTAAACTGGACTGTAATGTGGCCTCTCTTTGTCTGGGTCTGAAGCAGGATGTGCTTGGCTGACTTAACACTGTATATGTCACAACAAACTAATGTAATGCTCTATGTTCATCAGTTATTTATGTTTAGAGAGAAAGGCAGAACTGTCCTACAATAATGTTATTCATGTGAAAAGAAAAACAAAAACTGCCATGATCATGTACACATGTAGTAAACTTGCCAATGACAACAAATAAAACTTTGCCACATTTGTGGACATAGTGCTACACATGCTGTCTCATAGTCATACACTGTACCACATACCTATACTTTACCATACCTTACATATCTCTGTACATTGGAATAATAAATTCCATCACTTCACGTCAATTTATAAATTTAAGAGGACAAATAAAAATTTCTGAAGTTTTGCTTGTGCAAGGGGCAAGGCCATGACCCCCTCCGGATTTATTGTCATCTAATCTGATATATTTTTTCTATAAATCTTTACTTTCATATTTTTGGGGTCTTCCGAACCATTGTCTAGTTTTCCATAGAGTCATGGTGTCAAGTTACAATGGCTTCAGCTAATGCTAGGTTGACACTAGCATTACTCCTCTGTTGCTCGGGTCCATGGGAGACCCAAGTAATGGAGAGGCAGACCGCTAAAACAATGGTTACACACAAAGACTCCAATGGAGATGTGAACATAGCCTTACAAAGGTTGTCCAATTAATATTGTAACTTGAGAGACCACTGTACTTTTAGGATTGTGACAAGTAAAGATGTATGTAATCGCCCTGTAGAATATGTCTATAGTTTATATTGTTTGATAATGACTGCTATGTTTTACTGTATAGGACTGTCCTATTGTGCATTGGATTGGTTGTACCACAGAATGTTACAATGTTCTTTGGCCCAAGAATGTGTTCAGAAGGTGAAACATGTGACTGCCTCAGGTACTTCAGATTCTGTAAGCAAAGAATATGCTCATATTGCAAACAAATGCACCTACATTATTAATGAATTTTTCCAGAGAGAATGTTTTGTTATTGTAAGGTAGTTACAGTGTGCAGCAATGGATAAAGCTGACAAAATAAAGCGTATACAGCCAATGAACAAAAACAGCGATTTATGATCAAATCCAGCATTGTCTTGAGAGGACTCAACAAAGTTACCAGCTTACATATGCAATACTCACCAATATGACATCAAGCTATAAGCAGTGACCTCTAACCTGTGGCATGTCCTGGCAGTTCCTGAAAGCCTACTAGGATTTTTAGTTTATAACTTTACTGTGTGTTAATGGAAACATGAGCGTGGCTTCTCTGGAGAGATGACTGCAGAGGAAAAAGTAGGTACTTCCTAGACACCACAAAGTAACCCCATAGTATAACTAAGTAGTGCTTATACCGCTTGCACCTCTCAGTAAGGGAAATCTACCAATTCCAAAACATGGCCATGTAGAGTAGATTTAAACTAGCAGAGGAATACCTTTCAGGCCAGTTCACATCTGCGTTCGGTTTCCGTACAGGGAAGTCCGCTTGGGGACCCCCGAATGGAAACCTATACACAGAGAGAATCAGTTTACATCAGGAAACCTGCGGACCCCATAGACTATAATGTGGTCAGTGTGGTTTCCGCTCGGTTTCAGCATGTTTCGTGCGGAAACATGAGGAGAGGAAAGTGCTGCTTGCCGTCAAGAAGGTAGCAGTACTGCGGTAGTGATGGTGCTCAAGGCAGAAAATACAGGTGCATCTCAATAAATTAGAATATCCTTGAAACGTTCATTCATTTCAGTAATTCAGTAATACAATTCATAATCAGCGTCTTCCATGACTGTGTCCTACTGAACCAGACTGAGGGACCATTTAAAGGCTTAGGAAACCTTGGCAGGTGACACACTGAATTTACAATACTGAACTTTTTTACAATATTCTAATTTTCTTAGATTTGGGTTTTCATTACCTGTAATCCATAATCAACATTTACAGAAATAAAACACTTGAAATAGAACACTCTGTGTGTAAAGAATCTAGAAAATATAGGAGGTCACTTTTTAATTTAATTACTGAAAGAAATAAACGTTTCAAAGATATTCTAATTTATTCAGATGCACCTGTACTCTTCCTCTGTGTTCCAAACACCTAATTTACAATAAAATTAAAATAAGAGTAAATAAAACAGCATTTTGTGCAGACTGCAAGCACCACTCTTCAAACTTATGTATTATAAAATACATACAAAGAAAGCTGATCAGCTCACAAGCATAAAAATCCACATTGGTTTCTAACAGACTTACAACAAACTGTGTATTTTTACTATTGTGAGCACCATATATCTTTTTGTATGTGCTACAAATCAAGGCTATCCTACAGAAATGTGTCTAGAAGGAACGCAACAGCGTATTCACGAGGATAGACAGAGTGGTGGGTCAACCTACAATACATGTTGAACATTAACAGCAGAAGATGAGCGATGATCAAGTAAAAATATTATCCCATTCATACTGGACTATATAAAATGTGAAGTGTGAGGCTATAGGTGACCATTTTAAGAGGAGTAACACAAGTTTGTAAGTAATGAAACAAAAGAAGAGCTAAATAACCTTATTAGTCATGGCAGACCTCAAACTCGGCATACACGACAAGCACCACAACTTCTCTTGGTTATTGTATGTTCGCCATCATTACTACTTCTCATTACAGGCTCAAGTATACAGAATTGTCTAGAAAGTAAAAAACATCCCTGACCATTTCACCTAAAGCCAGAAACTTTCTAAAACAATTCATCCAATAAACAAAGCACTTAAAGGAAAACTGTTGGCAGATTCCTGCTGTCCTAACCATGGGCATGAAGAAATAGCAACATGCTTCCTCACAAAGAACTAACTCTGAAACACTGCAGTTTCAGAAAAAAACATACCTTTAATAAGAGATGGGCACCGGCTCCTCTCCAGCTTGGTTCTGCTTAGCTTGGAGGGGAGCCGGCCAAGGGGCACTTCTCCCCATGCCTGGCTCTTTTTCAAACCAAGCTTTTCTCTAAAACAGCATTTCAGAAAAACTTAGTTCTTTGTAATGAGAGATCCTGTTGCTATAACATGCTGCCATGGGTGGGGCAAAACAAATCTGCTGACAGGTTCCCTGTAATAATTTCAGTTCAATCAAGATAAGGATCGATATGTCCTCACTGGAATGTCCACTGTGGTATAGAAAAGAATTGGAAGAAGGACATGAATCTGCAGGAGGCATTCTAATGCATCAAGAAACTGGTAAATGCAGTCTGATTTTCGCCTGTGGAGAAGCTGCAGGCTTTCCTGACATGTCTGTTTTAGCGAGTACCAGGGCTGTGGAGTGTGGGCTAGGGATAATTTTGGGTGTAGTCAGAAAGAAGTTGCTAACTCTGTCTTCAAAATAAAATGATTATTTTTAATTATATTCTACAATTCTTAATAGTGTTTAATAGATGCATAGCTTGTTGCATATTTAATTTCATAGGAATTAAATCACTGCCTTTTTAATGAATTAGAGGAGAGTTACTACATCTGTCTGCCCATTGCTGTCAGCCATTTATGAAGGAGTCCGAGTGGGACCAGTCCAAGTCAGACTGTGGAAAAATAAAGATGCTCCAGAATTGCTTTCTAATGGAGAATTCAAGTTTTTACTAAAACAAACATATCAGAAGAGCCAATAAGTCATCTAAGTTACAAATTCCTAAAATGACTTCTTCTACAGAATGGATAAGTCATGTCATTCCACTGTTGTGAAACGTCATATTATACAATCTAAGAAAGTGACACACCTAACAATGTTGAAGTCTTAAGCAAATGAGGCAGTTAGTGCGCTGGGTGCTGGACTGCAGCTCTGCAAGCAGTGCTCGTGTTGCTCAAGGAGGATGGGTGATGTCGTAGCAGTGGGAAGATCAACTCTCACTACACGAGGTGGCACAGGCATGAGATGGTAGGGGTCTGAGCATCAAAAGCAGTGCTCCAGAAGCTAAAAGGCCCTCCTCAAGTGCTCTAATTGCCTCATTTACATAAGACTTTAAAGTTGTTTTTCCACAGAACTATGAAAGTGACATAAATAACAAAGGTATGTTATTTATCACTGTAATGTGCTCTGGAACATGGTGGAGGCAGTTGAATATGCTGGGTGGAGGTGGTAGATCCCAGCTCTTACACCTCTATTATCTTTGGAATATGCAGGTCATTTTTCTTTAGTCCACAGGATAGCAAAGGAGTCTGCCACCATAACTCAGCATATCAACCCAGTCCTGCAGATAAACAGCTTAGGGTCACCTGAATCAAAAAGTGTTTTGCCTTGGAGAATAGGTTCCTTCATTGCTAAGCTAAATGCATGTAACTACTGAGGGGGGGGGGGGGGGGAGGCAGGGAAAAACCAGCATATCCAGTGCTAAAATGAACTAAAATGCAGCATATCTTGGACCCACTTAAGTCTAACAGCACCTGTCTTGGCAACTGCACAGCATAGGTCCTCAATATACTCCTGGAATATCATTTTAAAAACACATCTTTGTCTAGATATTACCATTCCTTCACCCCTAGTGTTGTTTTGATACCCATAACAACCCGCAAATGTGTCCAGGGCTGGTGAGAAAAAGTCTCATCTTGTGGGTTGAGCTGGACTGAAGAATAACAGGATTTACTCCATGGTCACTGTACAAAAGCATGTGGACTGTGGGATTAAGCTACTGTGCATGTGTGACCACTAGCACTAAACATATAAAGGTTGACATTCTAAGAGAAATAAAAAGAAATAGCAGGGGCTTCTATAACAAGTACTTAACAGCAATATCTAGACATCGGAAGAATAAAAAAAAAAAAAAAAAAGTTGACATGCTTTTCATCATCCAAAGTGTAAATCAATATTTATTCATTGGACAACTCCTTTAAGAATGAATATCCAGAGCCCAGCAGTCTCCCATGCAGTTTCTAAAATTGGAAATTTCACACATATGATGAGACTTTTCAGTGACTGGAGTGCTGTTTAGTTTGGTACTAACCGTGATATTTGGTCTTTTGCCGTCTAACATTAACAACCATGTGGTATCCTATACATGTTTCTACACAGGATGCAAATGGAAAGCAAAACACTTCAGATTGAATCTGCTATTACTGTCATTTTCTTGTTCTTCTACAAAGCTGAACTAAACAAAACAATGGACGTAACAATTTGATGATATGTGTTCCCCACAGGGGGCAGGGAAACTCAACCCTTATTTATACAGCCACCAGATGGCTCAGCATGACATTAATACATTAGCAATAAGATTAAATCTAATCCATGCCCCATAATTATTTGTGGAAAAATGCAAAAAGAGTTCTGTCAAAATACTAAGTATATTAGCAAGCAATAGAATAGAACATGTAGTAAAAGTGGAAGGAACATGGCAGCTTACCCAAGGACTTCCACCTCCTTCAGTCATAACAAGTCACATTATTTAAAGGATTGATACGACTTAAAAGATTTCTCTAGGAATAGGCCTAACACTAACAGCATACCTGTATTTGATATCTACCCGCATCCCCTTAGTATGTTACTGGAGTTTGTTTTGTCTCAAGTGGTATGGAGTGTGTAAAAAATAAATAAATAATGGTTCCCTGCTGCTTGAGGAGAGGGTGGTAGAGTGGGGGCTGGGCTTAACACTGTGGTTTCTGTGTACCAGCCTGACAAGATTTGGGAGGCAGTGACAATGGCTGCACCAGATGACGGAGGAGCCGAGAGGCTGTGCTGCTCCACAATTTTATGGGGTTATTAGTGGAGACATGGTCACTGCCTCACAGATCTGGTCAGGCTGACACACAGTCTGAACAGAAACAATAATGTTAAGCTCCGCCCCGACTCCACCCAGTGCTGCCCCTGACTCAGCCTTCTTCATTCCCACAGCAGGGAACCCGTCCAGGATGGATTTGCATAAAGCATAGCAGTGGCGGCCATTTTTTTCACAATCATGCCTGTATAGGCAAATAAGCTTCTGAATCACACTAAGAGGATGCAGGTAGGTATCAAGGCATGTAGTCTGATATTTTTTTAGTTTTTATCTTTTTGCCTAATATCTCAGTATCAGTACGCTGCACTGTACGCCTATTCCGCTTAAAATATGCAGAGAGAAAAGTCCTGCCGACTTTGGGCAGAAACCCGACAGACCCCATTATAGTCTGCGGGAAACTGCTTTTTGAGCGGATAGGGTTTCTGCCTTACGGGTCTTAAAGCATACCCAAGGAAACCTGAACGCTAGTGTGAACTTAGCGTAATAAAGTTAAACAGAACAATTCTTCAAGGAGTTGGCTCAATGGTGCGAGAACTTGACCACTCAGACTCAAGCTTCCTCAACGGGGTATTAACTATGTACTTTGTTGTTTTTTTTGTTTTGTTTTGTTTTTTTAAAAAAAAAAAAGAACAAGGAAAAAAAAAAAAAAAAAAAAACCTTTATAAACAATAGGGCAATTTCTAGTGCCAGCTTGGCAACAGAGCAGCTCAGTAGCCACATCTGGGACTTGCAAACCTAAAAGCTACATTCAGAATTCAGCAACGTTTTGCTACTAAAGTGCAGTGCATTGTGGGAGCCTAGATAACTTTTATACAGTCAAGCAGTTTGGTCAGGTATGGCAACAAAGCCAAAGTAAAAAGGTATATGAAAGTTATTTATGTAAATTTATACTGTGCATTTGTGTCAAACGTAAAATTCCAACTTTAGTATCTGAGTAGAACGAGGCTAAAGAGATACAGTTCCCTTTAAGATCCAATATCCAACACAAGATCCGCACTGCAGAACAGACAACACAATACCAATTTCCTCTAGTCTGCCGCATATAAACAGGTCCTCAGAGTTATTCCATAGGTTGAAGTTACTGAGGAGAAAAGGCCTTTGGAAAATGATCAGATAGAACAAAGCAAAGTGCTATGAAATACCTGGCACAAGCACATAATCCATTGCATACATTCAGCAACCTCTAGAATGGATGACACTGAGCAGAGGTTAGTATTTGGCCATTTACAATGCTAGGTCTTCCCCATAGCAGCAATGCTCTTCCAGCGGATTTATCAGACTTGCTATTTACTGTCAAAATACATCAATAAATCAGACGCTAAATCCAGTTTTGACAAGTATATGACAGATGAAAAACCGTCCATGTTAATGAGGGAAACAAGTGACAACTCAGACCATTGTATGCAACTACTGAGAAGAAGAGAAATGTCTCTGTTCTACCCTCTGGGAAATAGCAGCTTTGAAATAAATATGAGAGCTGGAGAGGGACACTCCAACACTAAAAATAATCTTACCCACTATGCTGTAATATATACCAAGTCTATCACTAGAGATCTCACAATATGACAAATCACTTTGCTTCTTTCAAAAAATTACTACATTGTAACAAAAGCTGTAATAAATAGAACCTGCTCTTCTGTACAGACTGTGTCCTCCCATTACATACGATGAGAAGTTCTTACATGGACAGAAAAGTGCCAAAAACAAGCGCCAATTGGCTTTTTTGCACGTTATAAAAGTGGTGTTTTTCTATTACGGAGATGGCTTGTGTTTCCTCCTCTCACACCAGTTGCTTTACAAAGGACATTCAGATAGATGTTTACAACAGGTAATGAGCTGCCAACAAACAATGATTTTAGGGCAGCATAAAAGAGCAAGTTATCATCCGTCATCCGAAGGCTGCGCATATTCACAAAGCGCACGGATTGAAAATGGTCAGTTTAAAAAAAAATCCATTTGGGTTTCAAAGAAAAGTGATGGATTTAGGGTGCATTCACATAGTTTTGATGTGGTTTTGGTGCAGTTTTTTTTATTTTACAGGTGAAAACATTGCAAATGTATTTTTTCCTCTAAAATTAAGAAACTGTGAGAATGCACTGTTACCTTTTAAGTGTGGCAAAAAGAAAATTATTAACCCTTAACACACAAACATTAACACATTACAAACACACACTTTTTTCTGTTGTTATCCCCCCCACCCCAAAATGATTTTCATGCTTTTGTTAAATAGTATGCCCCCCCCCCCCCACTAGGTCATAAAAGACCCCTGCGGGATAGTCACACTGCTCTATTTTTTTATTCCTTTAACTGTGGCATCTGCAGGAGCCCTACTTGGAGGAGAAAAGGGTCTCCACTGGTTACAAGAGTCATGTGGATGCTCTGCTACACTGGAGGGCACACAACAATCATGTGTACATTTAAAGGAGTCCACACAAAATAAAAAAAAAAAAATATTTACTGTGGGCCCCATGGCTGACATAAAAGGGATTGCCAAAAGTCACCCGTGGTGAAGATGAGATTTGTATAAATGGGTGAACAAGGGCAAGAGACACAGTTGTCCATATTTATTAACATCCCTGTACAAGGACTGTGGCTTAAAGAGGATCTGGCACAAAATATTACAGGTCATACATTTGATTCTTGCATTTTTATTTTAATCTAGTTCAAAAGATATGGCCCCTGGAAGATTATATGTAAATTAGCTCTTATTTACCATGTGGGCGGAAACACTTTATTGTCTCAGAAAAACAAAAGGCTGCAACATATAAAAATTACATTCCCAATTTGTTTGTAACTAGTGATTTCTCAGTTATTGTCATTCATCTCAATGTCCAACATACTGCAAATATGATAAGATACTTCAATGCAGTAGAACCATATGCCTATGAAGAATAAAGCACAGTAAAACAGAATCTCACCACACTCTTCCAGTGCCCAAAAATTAATAGGCATTACAAAAAATAATGTCTGACATGAACATCTGGCACATTCACTTTCCATATTCTTACAGCTGTAAAATGCTAGTCTGTGGAGTGTGTGGGAAAGTCACAGATACAAGTGAAGCAATGCTAGTCTTGTCCTGACATGCAATGTAAAATAAATCAATCATTCTGATCAACATTTAAGAGCTTTTGTATATAGTTTTATGCTGGGTTCACACCTGCGCCTGGTATCCGTCTGCTTGCAAACCGTTTTAAGAGAAAAACAAAAAAAAAAAAAAAATTTCCAAACGATTACACAGCAGATACCCGAACCCGTCTTTTTAGATGGTTAGTCAATGGGTATCCGTTCAAAAAAAGCAATGCACGGGTGTGCGCTTACACCCTATGCGCTGCGAAGCCGATTTTTTTCATCGGACACAAAGCCCATGGCACTGTGGCTAACCTCCCTAGATGTGGACGGAAAAGAAAAATTGACAAGAGATTTCAACGAAAGATTGTGCGGATGGTGGCTAAAGAACCTCGACTAACATCCAAACAAGTTCTAGCTGCCCTGCAGTCCGAGGGTACAACAGTGTCAACCCGTACTATCCGTCGGCGTCTGAATGAAAAGGGACTCTATGGTAGGATACCCAGGAAGACCCCACTTCTGACCCAGAGACATAAAAAAGCCAGGCTGGAGTTTGCCAAAACTTACCTGAGAAAGCCAAAAACTTTTTGGAAGAATGTTCTCTGGTCAGATGAGACAAAAGTAGAGTTTTTTGGGAAAAGGCATCAACATAGAGTTTACAGGAAAAAAAAAAAAGAGGCCTTCAAAGAAAAGAACACGGTCCCTACAGTCAAACATGGCGGAGGTTCCCTGATGTTTTGGGGTTGCTTTGCTGCCTCTGGCACTGGACTGCTTGACCGTGTGCATGGTATTATGAAGTCTGAAGACTACCAACAAATTTTGCAGCATAATGTAGGGCCCAGTGTGAGAAAGCTGGGTCTCCCTCAGAGGTCATGGGTCTTCCAGCAGGACAATGACCCAAAACACACTTCAAAAAGCACTAGAAAATGGTTTGAGAGAAAGCACTGGAGACTTCTAAAGTGGCCAGCAATGAGTCCAGACCTGAATCCTATAGAACACCTGTGGAGAGATCTCAAAATGGCAGTTTGGAGAAGGCACCCTTCAAATCTTAGGGACCTGGAGAAATTTGCCAAAGAAGAATGGTCTAAAATTCCAGCAGAGCATTGTAAGAAACTCATTGATGGTTACCGGAAACGGTTGTTCGCAGTTATTTTGTCTAAAGGTTGTGCTACCAAGTATTAGGCTGAGAGTGCCAATACTTTTGTCCGGCCCATTTTTGGAGTTTTGTGTAAAATGATCAATGATTTGACTTTTTTTTTTTCATTCTCTTTTGTGTTTTTTCATTGCAAGCAAAATAAATGAAGATATTATTACCAAAGCATTTGTGATTGCAATCATTTTCTGGAAGAAATTGAGTATTATCTGACAGAATTGCAGGGGTGCCAATACTTTTGGCCAGCACTGTATACACTTTCTTTTTTCCTCTTTTTTTGCAGTGGACATTTTTGATATGCTTTTTAGGTTCTGTGCTGTCAGGCGGGCAGTGTCAGGTAGGAGGAGGCTGACACTGCCCACCTGACTGTGGAGAGACTAAATAGCATTTGAGACACCAAAAGTAACAGCACTTATTGATCAGAAATGGTGGGGACTAGAGAAGAAAGTCACTTATGCACTACCTTCCAAATTGAGACCAGTTTTGTTAAAAAATGGACATAATTTACTACCATGTAAGACATAAAATATTCGCCTTCAAGGTTTCATTCCATTGAGCATATGAATAGTATTAAAGGGGTTGTCCAGGCATTTTTTTTTTTTTGTATATTATTATTTAATTAGGCTGGGGGAGGTGAGAAAAAACACAACCCTGTGACCACTGAGGCCAATCAGCAGCCTCAGCGGAAGGGACACTGGACGTCACAGTCGGCAAGAACTTCCGGCAAAAGAAGACAGCCAAGCAGCAGGACCGGACCATGCTGGGAGGACACCGGAGCACCAGGGACAGGCGAGTGTGTTTTTTTTTTTTTTTTTAATTAAAAAAAAAAAAAAAATTATCGTCGACAACCTCTTTAAGTAAAAGGAATTGAGTTCAAGTTCTGATTTCAGTGTTAATATGTGTCTCTTCAATTACATAGTAGCATAGTGAAAAGATCACATTTTCAATTTCTGCCCGTTTTTTTCAACTAGATTTTTTTTTTATCCACATGTAATGTCAAGCTATCATCTAGATTTATTAATCATTGGTCAGAGAAGACAAAATGGCAAAAAATAAATGCTTCAAATTAAGGTTTAATTTAACATTTCATCTCTAATACTGTAGCATTCTACACATAGATTTCTTTTTTTAAATAAAGATTTTCATTTCTTTTTCTAAATGAAGTAATTTGCTCAAGGTATAATAGGAATATGAATTTCACAACGGGCTATGAATCTGTGAAATATTAGAAATACATTTATACTGTACACATTGGATAAATGCACGCCAAGATAACAAATGTGCTTTATTTTGGTGAAATGTCCCTGACTAATCTCAGATTGGAGGTCAATGCTTTTCCATTGTAATCCCTGAGAAAATTCTCTCTCCTGCAGGGATCACAATGCAGTATAAAAAAACCGAACATGTTCCAATATGACTTTCTAGAAATGAAAGGAGAGGGACACTCATGTTTCTTTATTTTACCTGGAGTCTTCTTGTTGCTAATGAGATGATCTACAAAGAGTGGCTTAAACTTGTTGGCTACGGTGAGGCACTGCAGCTTTTTACTTGTGTTAAAACATGCACTCTACACCAATGAAAATTACTAATACTGATCAAAAACGCAAAAATACCTATGTGGTTTAAAATAAATGCATGCCTTAGTGCAAGTGAAAACGCAGACGTGTAATAGCACCCATAAAAGAGTTCAAAATGGCTGCTTGCAAACAACTGTAACAGTGTTGAAACAAATGAAGAATAAGCAAAAACAGACTTGACAGCCCATCAAGTCCTTTGTAAATAATAGTACAGGTTGGGCAACACACTCTGTGATGGTGTATGGGTTCATGTTCTGTGTAGGGTGGACCACCTCCCCACTAGTATGTATCCAAAACAAATAGAATAGAACAGCCTTGTGAATGAGCCTTTAGCAGTGGCAAAGATAGTGTACACTAATCCTGTTGCATTGTATTACTAGTAACATAGTAAATTAAATTATAGAAACATGTGTTTTAAATATCAGATACAACATATCAAACAACATGATTGTAGTTATGTTCCTGTGCCTCCCACTTCTGATGCAAAAGATGCTACCAGTCCTGGTTCAAGTTAGACATGTGCTTGGATTTGGGGATTGGATGCTGGTAAATACAGGTAGTTAAAGGATGGCAATATGTGCAGAGGTAGTGATTCTGTTATCTAGCAGAATTTGACAATTGGTCACTTAACGTGTATGTTTAACAATGCACTATTTTTTTTCGGTTCATTTTCTTCTGCCTCAATGCAAAATTGAGCAGCTTTCTAAATAGTATTTATTAACCACACAGACACGTGGCAATTATTTATTTTTTCCTGTAGAACAAATTGCTCAACCTATTTCTCTATGAATTTTGTTTTCACGGTGTACATTGTGATACCTTTATTATCATCACGGTGATACCACATTTATATAGTTTTTGTTATATTTTAGTTATCAAAAAAAAAATTTCAAGAACAAAATCATATTCTGACCGCCATAACTTTTTTTAAATTTCTGTCTACAAAGCTGTATAAGGCTAAGGCCTCACGTTGCGGAAACGCAGCTTTTTTTGTTGCAGATTTTGTTGCGTTTTTTTTTTTAGCCAAATCCAGGAGTGGATTGAGCAGAAGGTAGGAGTATAAGTACTTTATATATCTCTCCCATTCCTCTTGTAGCCATTCTTGGCTGTGGCTCAAAAAACCGCAACAAAATCTACAACAAAAATGTTGCGTTCCGCAACGTGGAACCTGAGCATAAGGGTTTTTTTTGTGGGACAAGGTGATGCCACTATTGTACCATTATGGTACCAATTTGTACCATCTGACAACAGAAAATTGATTTGCTCATTTTGATTTGTGGCAGGATGTAATAGAAGATCTATGACAACAGGCCTGAGAGTCTTTGATAGGCTCCCAACTGTCATGACAACTGATCACTTTCAATATGGCAGCGCCTAAGCCCTCTCCATATTGTCTGCTCATTGTTACAACATACATGCATGTCAAATGTGAGGAAGGTGTTAATGTCCTTCCACTTGCTGCTGTAGAGTCTGTGAACACATGTAAGGCTGGGTTCACATCTGTAATGACTCCATCGCAGAAATTGCTGAAAATCAGCAGAGAGAAAAGTCCAGCATGAAGGACTTTTTTCTCTACCGCTTTCAATTTTTTTTTTACCGTTTTATTGAAAATTGCGTATCAGACAAAGGAAAAGAAACAAACAAATACATAACATGTTCGCACCAAACGAGATTTCATGTAAATTCACTCAACGCACCCATCCCACCTCGCCGGTCCTCGTCCCTCCGGCCTTCGGCTCGGTCGGTTATCGGCTGCGTTCTTTCTCGTTTCTGTCAAACTGCGTCTGTCGGGTACACGGTACCTCCATGGGTCGTGGTCCCCGTGCTCGCCCCCTCCGGCTGGTTTTGGCGGCGCTGGGGGCCGTTTTGGGTTCCGGGTTGCCCTGTTCCCCCCCTTTGGTTTCTGGGCCCCTCTCCCTTTTCACATCTGGTTATGGGCGTTTAACGTTTCTTCCACTGGTCTGTGGGGGTTTCGGGCCTCCTCGCGTGCGTGCTTTCCTGCTTGCTCCCTCAGGTTCTAACTGGTGTTGCCATATTTCTTCATCTAATCGCCGAGGCTTCTCTGGGGTTTGGTTGGTTTGCCAGACTTCCGCCAGGGTCCCGACCCCTTTCCAAAAACATTGTATGATCGGACATTCCCTCTTGCCGTCTGCCTGTGGCGCACCTAGGCTCCGGGGTTGGGCGCGTCCCGCTTTCAATTTTGAATCTGCGGAGCCCATGTGTTTGTGTGTAACTACTTTTAGTAGTTCGGCTCTCTGTTGTTCAAGTCCCTCAACAGACCCCCGAATGACGGAGATCCTGGCGCTAGTGTGAACCTAGTGTTAGAATCAATTTTACATTTAAACTGAAATTTAAAATAATAATAAAAAAAAAAAAATTAGTCAGGCATCAGTAACAATTTTCTGGGCACATTGGCTGACAGCCCCATGCACCCCTGAGGACTCCAGTCATGGAGAAACATGTATATACGTCAGCTGAGACATTGTAGTTGAGCTTGCTAATAATGGAAATGATATAAAAAGGGCTGAATCTGAATAATCACAGTAGAATTTTCAACAATTTATAGTAAGATGGAAGGAAGTAACCTGCTGGGTTTTAAATCACTTTTTGCACAAGGATATTAATTTGACGCTATATTAATCATAAAAACTAAAAAAAATTGTGTTTTAAAAGGGTATGGAAAAGTGAACCTTTTACTCCTCTATGTTGTTAAAGTGTTTGTCCTTGGTGAATCTTTCATTAAGGGTCCATCAGCCCTCAAGCTGCCTGCAGACCAGGAGAAAATATTCCCCCCTAAGGTTTTCCTTTGATTCTCAGCTCTTCATTCAGAACGGACAAAAAGCGTTTTGTTTAATCATCTAGCAATGTTAAATACTATCAGACTACACACTAGATAGCAAGGGGTAAATAACATTATTTTCAGCACCTCTAAGAGTGGAAATCCCACTGGTTCTAAATAATATTAATCTATCAGCTTGGTACTTCCAAATACCTAGAAAGATGATTGAAAGTAGTCTGCCAAAAGCAAGCTTAGAGAACAGTGGCATCATTTCTTACCATGGGTATAGGAGAGACAAAGCATCCACAACTGAAATCAGACAGTTTTTGAATGAAAATTTCATTTTTTTTTTTTTTTTCTCAACACCAGTCCAACAAATAGCATGGCTTCAAAAAGCAACAAATCAATTGTTGTTCCCAGATGTAAAACACAAAGAATCTCTAGCATTACACATTAAAAACCTTCTAAAATGTCGAGTCAAATCACAGGTCCACTTAGGAGAGGACCTTTCATCACTTCCACCATCTCCAATGTATGATCAATGGGGCTTTCAACCTCTGGAACTCCTAGAGTTCCCTATGTGAATGGAGAGGTATTCATGTTAGAACAGTTCCATAGACGTAAATGTAGCTGTGTTGCTACAGCAACATTCACAAAGGGGTTGTGATTGGTAGATGTCCATAGTGGTCAAACACTTATCCTTTAAATGGTTGTCCAAGACCCATGGGAAATAGATACTGGTGTCAGTCCCACATCAATCAACTGATCCAGCTGCCAGAAGCCATATAGAGGGTTACAGCAGTTCACTAGTGCCACCACTACAATGTATGGAGCTGGAAGTGTATGAAGACTTACACTGTAGCGTTGGCACCAAGGACATGCAGCTCTGCTCACATTCAAATCAATAGGAGCAGAGATGCATCCGGCCATATACCGTGTATACGGCTTTCAACAGTATACAAAAACAGCTGATCGGTATGGGGTCTGGGCGTCGGAACCCCACAATCTGATGCAGATTACCTATCCTGTGGATAGGTCATCAAGAAACAACTACACATGGATCTCAGAAAATGCTTTTAAAATGAAACAAACATATTATAAAAAAAAGCTTTAGGGCGATCCAAGTTTGGGTTTTGGTGCTGCTGTCGTAATATGAATGTTAAAACGCGGTGCCAGACATTATAGATGTGCACAAATCTGTTAGCATCCAGATCTAGGTTTTTTACCACTGACCGGATTAAGAACAAACTCGAAAATACTGGAGTAGTACAATATCAATGAAAGGCAAAAATAAAGCTTCACTTTAACTTCACAAAGGTCTGGTGTATAGACAACTGTATCCCTCTACTGGAATTCAGCAATTTCTGAAGAATCTCTCTAATATCCTGAACACCCAATGTACATAGCCACTGAAAGGCTAGAGTTCATCTGTACCATAGGAAGCGTCTTCCCTACAAAGAACCACGATACAGCCTCCCGGATATCTGACAAGTTCACACTAATTTTATCTGGTGTGTGATATAAAACCACCATTCTGACCTTCCGCATGCTTGCCAACTTTCTTCCTCTTTCTGTATCCCACTCTCTTTCACTTACATGTGATCATGTAGTCTGAGCCACAATAAAAGAACATTCTTACATTATTTAAAAGTTGTGCGCTATGAAAATAGGTCAAACAGCAGAACTGAGGCATTTCTTACAGCACATTTTGTTTAAGGGGACCCTTCCACATAAACATCTAAGCTTGTAAGGAGCCATTTCATTTATACAGTACAGGCATAATGCTAATATAGCTGCACTTTTATTCTTTGACACGGGTTTTTTTGAGACACTGGGGGATACTTTCTTTTTCTTAACAGACATCAGCATTACACAAAAAACATCCAAAAAATATCTAGAAATGCAGAAGGACTTAAAGCTTGGTCTCTTTCTTCAGAGGTATATTAACAGGTGACCACAAAAACCAGTTCATTATTCCGGGTGCAGGTCCCTGAAGTTAAAGGGGTTGTATCACACACATTACTTATTCTGTGAACAAGGGATAAGTGCCCAACCGCTAAGATCCCACAATCACAAGAACAGGGATCATGAGTCACCCCCTTCCCATTTGACTGAAGTGACAGTCACATATGTACACTGCTGCTCAATTTCTCTCTATAGGACTGTCAAAGAAAAGAAGAGTACAGCAGTCAGCTAGAAGTGAATGGACCACTCTATTGAACTAGGGGAAGTTGGGCTCCCTGTTCTTGTGGTCGTGAGGATACATATGCATATACTGTAAGGTCAGAAAACTAGGGGGAAAAAAAAAAAGTCTTTGAAATGGACTGTGTTACCAGTCACTAGTTGCGAGAGGAGTCATGGGCAAGGCAGTAGACCTGTGACTATAGGCTACTGTGGGGAAGGGTGCTTACTTAACTTAAAATATATATGTAGATTTGTTATTCAACTATTCACGGTTCTGTCAAATGAGTATAACTAGGAAAGACATTCAAAAGGCTAAAGGAGGGCTAGATCATAATGGTAGTACTTTTTTCTGCTTTCGTTGGAAAGAACATAAATATTTTAAAGCCATATGTGGCCTACAGGGGATGTACAGCATAAGAAACTGTCCATGTGTTGTGTCTTGGCATTGCATCTTTGTTCCATTGAAATGAATGGGGGATGAGCTCCAATGCCATAGAAAGGAGTGTCACTGCTCCTGGTGGAAAGCAGACATGTTTTTAAAATCTCTTTAAATGGCTTGTCCGAAATAAAATCAAAATGAACCCCTAAACTAAACCCCCTCCCCCCGCCTAACTTCATGTGACCACCCCAGACACACTTTCTGATAATCCAGTGACGTTGCGTTTCCGAAACATCAACAATACTCCCCCCTCCCTCCACCCCATCATATTTGTGTGTCTTCCTCACTGCGAACGGCTCCTCCTCTTTTTTAACTCTGCTAGCACCTGCGCAGGCCAAAGGTGCCTCCGAAACATGCGCAGTAGAGATGGCACACTACTGCGCAGGCGTCAGAGGCACTTCCGGTCTGTGCAGGCACCAGAGGTGCCATATCTACTGCGCAGGCACCTCCAGCCTGCGCACAGCCTGGAGAGTGAAAGAAAAGGAGGAGCCGTTCCAAAAGGGAAATCTAAAGAAGTAGATAGGTAAGTAAGTATGATGTGGTGGGGGGTGGGCTGAAGTGGGTAGTTGGGAAGTGCTAGTAAGTGGGCGGGATAGCTAGGGAGACAGGGAGGGAATGTAAGGGAGTGCGAGAGGAAGGGGAGGGAGTGAGAGGGAGGTAGTATGGAAGCTACACAGGAGGAAGAGCTACACCATGTAAACAAATGCAGAGGATGCCAGGAGCACCCAGAGAAACCCAGAAATCAATCAAAACACTGCTAAAGGTATTTGGGTGCACTGATTAACCCATTAATAGCACTAACAGACCTGCATTTTTTGCTGCGCCTTTTCGTTCCCCTATTAAATCTATAGGGAAATCCACAGCTAAAAAATAGCATGCTGTGTTGTTCAAAAACGCATGAATTTTTGAAGAAGCAGCTCTTGTTAGGAATGTTTCATCATTTAAATTTTCTCTGTCACTATAATTTTTTTTTTTTTTTTTTACAGAAGTATTGTCACTCTGGCTACCAAGCCTAATAGACTGATACTTGCCATTTCTGTAAGGGTTTTCTTTTCAGCAGTCAGCTCATTAACATCACAAAACAGGACTATACTAGACTATAACACCTCAGAACATTGCTGACCCATCATGGCATCCATTACTGAAGATAGATGATAATACAGTTTATCTACATCCCCTTCCTGCACAGAGCATTCCTAGAAAACTCTCCCATAGACCCCAATCAATCGTCTCCAGACTACTTCTGCCTATGGCCGTGTGTATGCTGTAAAGCATATCACTAAATGCATTTGAGGGTGTTTCAGTGCATGTACCAAGTAGTTTTTTTTTTTTTTTTTTTTTTACTAGCCAACAAGGAAAAATAAAAGAATTCCATGATGCTCATCATTTAACCGTGGGCCTTGGAAAACAGAAATTGGAGTACCAATTTTAACAACCATAAAAAAATCCAATTAGTATACATCAAATGTATTATTACAAGCTTGTGTATAGGTTTACAACGCACAGGAAACCACTCTTGGGTCCAGTTGTGTTCCCTTCTGAATGATCACATTTGGCAGATCTTGAAATGTTTTGACTTTGTCAGATAAAATGAAGACATCTCATGCTACCGGACAGCGCAAGAGAAAAGGCAAACTGACAGAATGAGTAATACGAGATTGCTCCAGATAATGGATGTACTTTGAGAAAAAAGCTTAATTATAAGAGAAGCGGAAAGTTAAAAAGCCATCAGGATTATTAATACAAGAACCTTTCAGAAGCGAGCACTGATAACACTTCTAGTGATTCTATAGTGGTGCTCCTTTTGTTCTTTAAAGTATCAAGCATTGAGCACTGAAGTAATGACATAATTCAGGTTTCATAAAAGGAAACTTGACTCAAGGCATTAAAAAACAGCCACATTTGACTTTCATATATTTAGATATTTACATAAGGAAGGACAAATTAAATAGAAGGATTACTTTTCTTTTTTGCTTGTTTTTACACATTAAAAATGTCTGAAGCCTTCTGGTTGCTAGTGCTTGTTCTTTTACGCTGCAATGTAGAATCCAGATAGTATGGAATAAACCACTTAACCTTGACAAACATGTTGAATGTTACTTCACACGCAACCAAATTCAGCACACGTTTATTAAAAAGCAAAACTGCATCAAGACCCAACGCATGTCTCTGACCCTGTGCCATCCTACAGTTTCCTCCTCAAGATCAGCACATGGACCTCATGAAATACTAAGAGGCTGTAGTCTAATACAGATTAGTTTGTCCTTGAAAATGACAGATATTGAGGAGGAGATGAAAACAAAATGTGAAGTAGTACGCCAACCTCAAATCATTGCTTAAAATAAGCTAATATACCAGTTAGATTATGTTTAATCAGTTTTATAGAGGTAAAAGAATCTCATGATACTGTCAGAACCCTGTAGCTAGGAATATACATCTCTACGCAGAATTATCCACAAGTACCTACTATTCTGAATCAGGATCTGCACCTTTTAGGGTAATGGGAAAGAGATCTAAATATGTCTACAGGACACAGATATTCGAATGTCAGTCTATAAACTATGAGCCCCTGGTTTCATCACACTGGCAAGTGCAAAATGCCATAATAAATATGCTCATGGCAATGTCCTGCTGGTTTCAAGGAAGTTCAATCCTGCACAAAATGTAATATTGATAATATCAAACATCAGATCAGCTGTAACATCTCATGCTGTATACAATGAAACCTCTTTTGAGACTAACAAAATTGCACTGAGAATAGGTTTTCGCAAAGAAGATGGCTAGTATGCATAATATGCTGAGGAACTGAAAACCTGTCATAGGAAAATCTGGTCTGGATCAAGGGTGGTCTTCTAAAGGAGTTGTTCCTTTGGAGAGGGCTCCTTATATTTGGTTACCTGTATCAACTGTGAACTGCAATATGTTTAAAGACATCTATCAGAAGTTGGTAAAAATAAGTCCAGAAATCTGTCAGCAGTCTCTTTATAGTTCACACAGGTCCACAATCCTAAACCACTTCCCTTCAGGTACAAGGTATTGAGCATGTGAATGACGTCCAAGAGGTGGTGATCATGCTGAGAAATTACTGAACTGTAAATCAATGTGGACGTTTTTCTTATAAACAGTATCCATACAGGTTCACAAGCCATGTTACTACGATTTGTATTAATGGTTTAGATACTTGTTTTAACCCATTCCTTTGAGGGTTTTATGCCTGAAACACGTAATACAAGGGCATCACTCATTCTCACCATAGGCTATATCAGCCTTATGGTTGTCTTCAAAGGGCCGATAGTAATTCTGTGACTGTATAAATGTAGCTATGTCAGTTAGGTGTAGTTACATTTATAGCCCGTTGCAGTGAATCATAAGGCTGAAGTCAACCTTAATAGTGTCTTCCCCCTCCATAAAGTAATGCTATTATCTGCTGGGGTACACTATTACTATAGTGTACTATTACTATAATAGTGCCCTGAGAGTGCCCCCCCCCCCCCCCCCCCCCCCCCCCACCACACACACACACACACACACACACACACACACACACACACACACACACACGTAAGGTTATTACCTATGGGGGGGGGCATTATTAAAGTAATAGTGGCTTAATAGTCCCCCTCCCCCACATACTATTCACTATATAAATCACATTATGAGATGCAGAGGGTGGGACCTTCTCTTGTACACTGCCTGTGTGTATCTTCTGTGTGCAAAAGAAGGTCCCACCAATTATTCTGCTCATTTGCAGATTGACAAAAAAGTCGACATCTCAGTAACCAATTCACTAGGGGAAAACACCATTTGATACAGGTGACCCTAACCCATTTATCTGACAGACTCCCTTTAATGCAACCAAAGCCGAAGCACATCCGAACTACTGCATGGTTTACAGCTGTTTTATCAAAAGATATTTGACAGCACTGTTTATTGCATTACAGTTTTAGCTTAGTGCTTTTTTTTTTTCTTGAACCCATAAATTGCAGAGCCTGCTAGATCCCAAGCTACTGTACATAGAAAATAGAGACAGAACACAACAAATTGGTATATTCAGACTGACCAGTCAAGAATGTGGTAAATTAGAACCTGCTAGTAACTAGCTTTAGTTAAAAGGATATTTCTGACTGTACAGTCTTCTTTCTGGGAAAGAAGACAAATATTTGACAATGGGTGCCTTGGGCAGGATACTGGCATTCTTTTCTTGAGCTCCAGCAGCACAGACACCTATGCTGTGCCCTGTCTTCTAAGTGTTCATATTCAGCAGGACGCCTCCCTCTGCTGCCTCCACTGTCATCAACAGAAGTTTACAGCAGAGATTTCCTGCTGGTTACTGATGGCTAGGAGACCGGGTACTGTCTGCTACAGAAGTGTGCATATAGGACTGCTGCTGGAGCTAAAAAAGTAGAACTACAGGTGCATCTGAATAAATTAGAATATCTTTGAAACGTTTATTTTCTAGATTCTTTACACACAGAGTGTTCTATTTCAAGTGTTTTATTTCTGTAAATGTTGATTATGGATTACAGGTAATGAAAACCAAAATCTAAGAAAATTAGAATATTGTAAAAAAGTTCAGTATTGTAAATTCAGTGTTACCTGCCAAGGTTTCCTAAGCCTTTACATGGTCCCTCAATCTGGTTCAGTAGGACACACAATCATGGAAGACGCTGATTATGAATTGTATTACTGAATTACTGAAATGAATGAACGTTTCAAGGATATTCTAATTTATTCAGATGCACCTGTCCTTTACTCTAGGTTCACACCTCAGCTTGGGTTTCCATTCGCCAGGTCCGCTTGGGGACCCGAAAAATGGAAACCTAATGCGCTTAAAAAAGCGGTTACACGCTTTTCTCTGCACATTTTTCAAATCTGATTCAGGGACGGACTTCCCGAACGGAATCCAAGTGCTGGTGTGAATCCAGCTTTACTGTGTACATTGTATAGTTACGTAGCTAAGCCTTAGATTAAGTATGCTAGCCTGTGATTTTTTTATTTTTTTTTTTTGTAACTGGAGGCAAACTATAATATATAACAGCGAGTTATACAGCATTGCTATATCTTTCATGCTAACTTGTTATTTCATAGTTTTCCAGGTTACTGCTGAATTTTACAGATTTTATTTGCAACTTTTGCTAATATTATACCAGCTTAAAAACGAAGACGACAAAAGGCCCGTACCGTGATTAAGGCTGAGACCACCCATATTGCGGAAAAGCTGCTTGTTTTGTCGCAGATTTTGCTGCATTTTTTTGAGCCAAAGCCAAGAATGACTACAGATAGAATGGAAAATATATAGGAACCTTCTTCTCAATCCACTCCTGACTTTGGCTCAAAAAACCGCAGCAAAATCTGCAACAAAAAAAGCTGCTTTTCTGCTAAGTGGGGCTTCAGCCTTGCACAGCTTTATAAATGTAATTTGCTTTTTTTATGATTACATGTAAAATTCATAGTCGTGCCTACCTACAATAGATGGCATGGAAGGCGAAGGAGGAAATTCACAAGGCACCCCATGCCTGCCCACAGGCTGAGGGAATTATTGGCTGGAATGCGTATTTATTCAGCCAGATGGACAGTTCAATTCCACCTGCACAAAAAAACTCCTAAATGAGGAAAACCATCTGTCATAGTAAGCTTGTTACACTGTGATGTTCCGGGACAAAGTAATGCATGTTATTGTCACTGCTAATTGACGGAAAGTGCCGGGATATACACCAAAAATGAAGAACTAGATTTGTACATGAGAGATTTACAATTTATTTTTGATTATATTTATATTGGGATTTACATCCTATAAATCAAAAACCCTTTATCAGTTAACTGAAAGCAGCATAATCTCTGTCTAAGGCTTACAATGTAACAAGTGTGGAATTCTGAAGGGAGAATTGCACACATTTTCCAATTACGAAGGCTTATAATATTCAGAGAGCAATTCTACTCTGAATGAACGAAGCTGGCACAGGGTGATTGAATACAGGCCAGCTCCACAATAGGGGTTATAGGGTTACCATATGATGCTCAGTGGACAGAATGAGGAGCAATAATGAGCCAATACTTCAATGCACAGAAGGTTACCGAAGGTGAGTCATCAGACAGGTATTCCTAACTTTACATTCGGCAAGAAGTTTCTTTATTTCGCAAGAGTACAGTAGACTCCATTCTGTGATCAACTCTGAGACAAAGTACACCCTCTTTGACGTCTATGGTTTTACATACCAGGACATAAAGAAAGAAAACATTTAATCCTTAGAAGATCTTAAAATTAAGAAATGCAACACAACAGATTTCACTGTATCATTATTTACTTAGCAAAAACTAATCCAAAATGGATGTGCCATGTGTGAAAAACTAAGAACATGCCATGAACCACGCAATGAATCAAACTTTAGTAGCAATAGCTTGAAATATTGGTTTTCTATGACTATCAGAGAATCCACAGTGTCAATGTCAACTTGTCTACTATATCCTAATGTGCATCAATGGTATATGTCTTTGGAATGGCTAAATGGATGTGGATAAACAAAACATCAAAATGTTCAGGGTATCAGGATCAGATGAGGAACAGCATTAAGCATTTCGGACCTGGTGACAGGTCCTTGTAAAAATACTGCCACAGTATTTCAATTGGGTTGAGGTCAGAACTTTGAGTATGCCATTGCAGCACCTTGAATCTTTTATTTTTCAGCCATTCCGTTGTAAATTTGTTGGGGTGCTTTGGATCATTGTCCTGTTGCATGACTCAATTTTGGCAAAGCTTTAGCTGTTGGATAGATGGCCCCACATTGGATACACAGAAGAGTTCATGGTCAACTCAATGACTGAAAAGTTGCCCAGGTCCTGTATCTGAAAACCCAAGGCACAGTCATCACCCTTCCACCAGCGTGCTTGATAGTTAATATGAGGCGTTTGTGCAGACATGTTGTGTTCACTTTTTGGCACTGTATATTCTGTCCAAAGGAGATCGTTCCAGAAGTTATTATTTTTATTATTGAATACTGCTGCTACAGGGAATATAAACATAAACCTTTGTATACAGGGCCAGTGCTGTTTGTGTGAGAAGACCGCTGCAGCTAGTCACAGGCCGCAATGGTTGCCTCTTCACAAACAGCAAATGACATGTAAAAAAAAACCAAATGGAGCTGCTGGCGGTGGAAACGGAGGTACAGAGGGGCGATTGTTAGGTTTATACCCCCTGCAGCAGCAGTATTCAATAATAAAAATAGGAACTGCACAACCCCTTTTAAGCAATGTGGCCATGTTCTTTTTAGAAAGAGCAAACTTTCTTCTAGCAAATCATACTTGTTCAGTTGTTTTCCAATTGTACTGTCATTACCTTGAAAATGTAACTTGCTATCTAAGGCAGTAGAGCCTGAGATGTAGCCCTTGGGTTATTTCTCTGAGCATGACATGGTCTAATTTGGGGTGAATCTGCTGGGACTATCTTGAATGCTTTCCTCTTGTGAATAAACCTTCTCACTGTAAAATGGTTTGGAAAAGGCCTTATAACCCCATTCCAGATTGATAAGATAGTTTGCTAAGGTCTTTCCCCCTTGGCATTGTGAAAACATGGCCTGTGAGCAGCTCAGCCTAATTCAAGTGAATTAATCCTAATTCTTTGATTAAAAACTTATCCTAACGATATGTTATCAATCTGTAAACCTGAAAAATCCCTTTAACTGGAAGCTACTGAATGAAATGAGATTGCATTCACTAACAGCAACTAGAGATCTGGAAAACACAACACTTCATATCATTGATAAATCTGATCACTCGCATGGCTACACTTTTGAGTTGGCCTGCTCTTAAGTGGTTTGAAGAGACAAACATTAGGGTGAGTGCTGCGGTCTTTTCCTTGAAAACTAATCTCAGTGCTGTACATTGTATAGCAGATATATCTGGTTTTGTAGCTCAGCTTCGTACACTTGAATGGGGCGGCGCAGTTCACAGGCCATGTGACAAATGAACATGACATTACATGGCCTGTGAAGTGTAAGCCTGATTTCATTTCAAACAACTGATCAGTGGGGGTCCTGGGTGTCGAGATCATAAAAGTCCCTTTAAAGTGCTTGGCTACAATAATATCGACATGTATGCAAGTTAAGCCATATACATAAGACCCCAGGACAAAACAGAATTGTGGCACTGCATAGAGTAACTAGATGCAACTATTAACACTCCATCCATCATTATGGACGAGAGCATTGAGTCACGTCATCTGTTCTTTAATGCTAGATAAGTAGAGATATAGGTGCAGGACCAATGAAACAATGTTTAAACAATGGGGGGGAATAATCTCACATAGCAGGCAAAAAAGAAGCATTGCTAAAGCAATGTATTTAGGAAAACTTGAATTTACAAAAGCTAGCAGTTTAGATAGGAACCCCTTTAAGTAGTATGGACTTGTATTGAAGATAAACCCACACAGTGGTAGCCTCTGGGGAAAGGCAATAACCCAAATCTCTTCCTCAGGTCTGCTAATAGCACAGGAATGTACACACAATTCTAGATCCCAGAAATGTGCATACTAAGAATCTTGAACCGCTGAATGTTATTTATTCATCTTACATACATAACCATACCATTTAAACCCCTGTAAGAGTTAATACTTAAAGTGGTTATTACTAGAGATGCTTCCAACTATGCTAATTAGAGGTATTTGCCTTCTCCAACCAGAGCGGGTGGCCATGGTCTTTAACATGAAGAACATGCCATGGCAGGTCCATTATTGGCAATCGCATTCCAACACAAATTGGCACCTGACAGCCTTATGAGGACCACCCCCACCACCAGGTTTGAAGTTATGTTTTATCGATCACCAATTCTCAGGGGAAGACTTGTCTACCTGCCAGAATATTACTATAATCATACTAATTTTACCATTGAAACTCTATATGTTAGCAACAGACTTTTACGCCCAGTCATTGTTCACTAGGTTTTAAAGCACAGAAATGGTTTAATTGGAGATCTGTTACTTATGTGTTGAAGCCTTGATCTTTTAAAAACCTTGGTATTAAAATACAATGATTAAATACTGCAAACCCACCGTTACCATAGTTACATATTTCCATGCTCTGAACACAGAGATTTTTCTAAAAAGCATCTGAAGGTGAAATCTGTGTGATGTTTTACTAAACCAGAACCTGGCAATATCGTAAAAGCTTATATGTAGGCATTTCCTCTGTGGTAAAACCCTTGACCACTGGCCCAGCAGTCACATATAACCTGCTTTTGGGGTATATATTTATATGGGTGCATCCGAATGGCATAGTTTACAGTTAAAGGTCTCCTTTATACCACGTTTTAATATACTTTTCCAAAACAAAAGCAAAAAAAATTATATTTATATATACACACCATATATATATATATATATATATATATATATATATATATATACACACACACACACACACACACATATATACACACACACACACACAACAAACACACATATGTAGACAAAATTGTTGGTACCCCTCGTTTAATGAAAGAAAAACCCACAATGGTAACAGAAATAACTTGAATCTGACAAAAGTAATAATATATAAAAATTCTATGAAAATTAACAAATGAAAGTCCCAGACATTGCTTTTCAACCATGCTTCAACAGAATTTTTTAAAAAAGAAAACTCATGAAACAGGCCTGGACAGAAATCATGGTTCCCTTAACTAAATATTTTGTTGGACAACCTTTTGAGGCAATCACTGCAATCAAACGATTCCTGTAACTGTCAATGAGACTTCTGCACCTCTTAACAGGTATTTTGGCCCACTCCTCATGAGCAAACTACTCCAGTTGTCTCGGGTTTGAAGGGTGCCTTTTCCAGACGGCATGTTTCAGCTGCTTCAAAAGATGCTCAATAGGATTTAGGTCAGGGCTCATAGAAGGCCACTTCAGAATAGTCCAATGTTTTCCTCTTAGCCATTCTTGGATGTTTTTGCTGTGTGTTTTGGGTCATTATCCTGTTGCAAGACCCATGACCTGCGACTGAGACCAAGCTTTCTGACACTGGGCAGCACATTTCTCACTAGAATCCCTCGATAGTCTTGAGATTTCATTGTACCCTGCACAGATTCAAGACACCCTGTGCCAGATGCAGCAACGCAGCCCCAGAACATAACAGAGCCTCCTCCATGTTTCACAGTAGGGACAGTGTTCTTTTCAAGATATGCTTCATTCTTCCATCTGTGAACATAGAGCTGATGTGCCTTGCCAAAATTTTCGATTTTTGTCTCATCTGTCCATAGGACATTCTCCAAGAAGCTTTGTGGCTTGTCAACATGTAGTTTGGCAAATTCCAGTTTTGTCAGATTCAAGTTATTTCTGTGACTATTGTGGGTTTTTCTTTCATTAAACGAGGGGTACCAACAATTTTGTCCACGCGTGTATATATATCTCATCATATACACACACCCCTTTCAGCACATGGAATATGATAACTTTAACACTCTTTAAGAGAAAATAAGTGGTGCTCAGAGAACTAGCCAAGTACAAATCAGGCATTCATGTCAGACTCCCAAGATATCAATTGACTGAAACTGAAAAACACTAAGTGATTAATATAGAAAGCTATTGTTTCCTTACTTTGCATGACCAAAGCTTCCTTGAAAACTTGTTCTGCATAATTCACTTCAAGTTATGTGACTGGCACTCATTTTAGTCATGTGACTACTTTGCCCATTTTTCATGACTTATTTTTTATTCATAGGAAGTGGCATTTTATCATCTGATAATCTTTAAAGTTGTTGTCATGTAGCCCTGGCCTTAAAGTGGATCTGTCAGATGTCACATGCTACAAAGGCTAAAAGAGAAGAAACTGAGCTTGGGGGATATGTGTTTAGATGATGCCAGGACACAGAGAAAAGTTCGCCAATAGGGAGTGATTGAGTTGCATGCAGGGAGAGCTGTCAAAACAGAGAAAGCTCCCAATATTACAATGTGTATAAAAAGAAAAGCAGGACTCACTGGTTTTCTCTATGAGCACCAAATGGCTTTTTAGATCTGTAAATGTAAATACTAAATCAAATCATAGAAACTATATTTTTCCTGAGCTCAAAGCCCCTTCCTCCCCCTCTATCTATCGGTTTAAATGAATGTTTTCTGTGGGGTACACCATATTTAATATTTTAACAAGAGCAAAAAGCCTGAATTCAAAAGATACCATGTAACACTATGGAACATACTCAACATACCTATAGCAAATCTCACTGATATGATACTGTTAGGGTAGGTTCACACAGAGGATCCCGAATCTGCAGAATGCCGAAAAAATAAATCAGCATCCTGCACGATATTGCCATAAATTCTGCGGCTGATTAGCTGCGGATTCCGAGGCTTGAGACTCCCTGCTGATTGGGGCCATTCACTTCGGCCTAATCAGTAGAGAAAAGCCGCAACGGATTGCCCTGCATCAGCATTCTGTCTCGACAATCCTGTGGTCGAATATGGCGACAAAAAATGAAGAGGAATTTCTTTTCATTTTCTGCCGTGTGAGCATACCCTTAAAAAAGATACACTAAGAAAACTGGATTTTCACATTGGTGCATCTAAAACCATACATTTAAATTACACCTTCTTGCAAACCAAGCCTTTTCCCACTAAGACAAGTTACTTGGGTACTTTTCCCTTTTTACACATGGAGCTTTTGTAGGAGCATGATTATGCCCATAAAAAAAAAAAAAAAAAAAAAAAAACACTGCTCATGTGGATACTTCTGACCTACTTCTATATGTGTCAAGAGTCAACTGTTAAGTAAATTCATGCTTCAAAACACCATGAACAAAGTGAGCACTGTAAAATGTACTGTAATTTCAAAAAAAGTTCAAAATAGCCAATATCACTTGTGCAAGTCTAAAAGGGGTTTTCCAAGACGTTTTGTCTTTTAAAAAATAAATAAATTATATATAATAATAATAATAATAATGTACTGAAATAATTTTTTTCTACTTGAGACCACATGACCTACCCTTTTGCAGAATTGTGTGAGCAACACAGTCAATCACTTCTTTATTAATCCTGATCATGTGCAATCCATTGTGTACATGACTTCAGTTGTTATCCACACCCACCATGAACATGCCGCCATTACCTATTACAGCAGCATTTGTCTTAACTTTATTGACTGCCAAAGCAGCCAGGAGAAAGTGGGGGCTGGTCCTGATAACCTGAGAAGCCGGCTCCTTCTTCACACATTTATATGATCAGAGTATTGATTACAGACAGCAGGAGCCGGGGCAGGCAGACAAACCACATGCATGTGAACATAGTCTAAGGCCCCTTGCACACACCTGTGGGCTAGGTCAGTGTGCTATCCAGGTGTTTCCTGGATAGCACACTGACCCATTCATTTCTGTCGGCCCACGCACATGACCGTGTATTACATGGATTAGTGTGCGGGCCAACAGTCTGGGCCATGCTTCTGTGGCCTCTATACATTGAATGAGTGGGGCCGTGGAAACACAGCCGGTGCACAGGTGGCACAGTCGTCTGCAAGGGGCTTTTCTGGGAAGTGTTGTATCATGGGACCAGATTGTGTAAAAAAGGCAGACAGAGAAAGTATTAGGGCTCCATTCAGATCACTTTTTTACATCCATTTAGCACATCTGATGAAAAATTGGATGCAAAAAACAGACAGAAACAGATAGTCATCTATTTACATAGACATCAATGTTTAAAAAAAAAAAGAAAAAATTGGCCCATTGTTTTTTTTTTGTTATTTTTGTTTTTGAAGGACACAACAATGTAGTATACCATACTTTTGTGTCTGTCCAAATAATCAGAAGCAGATTTTTAACATTGATCTCTATGTAAATGAATGGCTGTTTGCATTCATTTTTTTTTTTATATCTGTTAAACGGATCTACAAAACAAATGTAAAAAATGTGATCTGAATGGAGCCTTAGTTGCACTACTCACACTGTAAGGAGCAGTATGTTCATGTGCATGTCTAGAAAACCACTTTAAATGCTCCAATACTGAAGATGGGGGAAATCCATATCTACTACTGCTGGGATAAACACATCACAACCTTACCATAAAACTTAAAACATGGACTTAAAATCCAGTGAAAATGAAGGACAGGAAATCCATATATAAAAAAAATCACAAGTAAATAGTATATCATTATCACACACCATATAAAAATAAATCCCCAACCATCTCATTTTAAAGGGAATCTGTCACACTGACCATGCTGCTCTCTCTGCAGGCAGCATATTATGCAGGGAGAGGAACTCACCAGATTGTATAGTTTTAAAGGGAAAAGATTATTGTTAACAGAGCAGAGAAGAACCTGAGGCAAGATGGCAGCCCCCATAAAATATATTTTTTTTACACTGATATATTACACTTTCTCCACGGCACTATTTACTTAGAAGAAGCTTTCTCTTATAATATTAATGCACTGCCTTAGCGTTTTGTAAAAAGAGGAAACGTTATAACTAAAAAGGAAGAGTACCAATTGTTTGTGTTACAGCAAGATAAAGTTGTGAAAGTCACTCTGTGTCTTTATGAAGCACGCTATTACACTATTACATTATTTTTAAAGCAATGCATAAAATACAACCACAGCAAAACTAATTTTCTATTAGTTTAGAGGCATGCCTACAATTTCACAGCACATAGCAAGAGAGACACTTCATGTATTTCTCATATTCCTTGTATTAGGCCAGGCTCAAAACAGTGTCCTATGGTTCTACTGCAACAATCAGACGTTTAAGGGATTTTCTTTTTTTGGTTGTTTTCTACAAATTCTTACTACATGGATGAAAAACATTTCCGACAGCCTGCTAGGTTTTTATACTACTAGTATCATCACCACTACCACCACCAATGATGAACATAGCCTTAAAGGCTAAATTTTAATTCGACCAAACTTGTCCCCGGCGCTCCAGTACCTACCAGCGTGGTCTGGTCCTGCAACTCCGTTTTTTTCTTCCGGAGGAAGTTTCTGCCGCACGTGACCGCTTAGACCAATCAGCAGAAGGGACCTAGGACGTCACAGCCAGCGAAGGACTTTCGCAAAAGAAGACAACCAAGCAGAAGGACTGGTCCGTGCTGGGAGGACACCAGAGCACTGGTGACAGGTAAGTTTTTGTTTTTTTTTTCTTTTCTTTTCACCTCCCCTGGCCTAATTAAAAAATAATTTTAGCCTGCACAGTCTCTTTAAAGATCTCATCTGGACAACCAGCATTTACAATGATGCAACCACTGCAGCACAGTGGATCTGGCTATTCTGACCCTTTTAAAGTCAGTGGTTTTTATCAGGGATGCGCTATGCTGCCACTCAAATGGAAAAGTGGACATGGTATATATCTGTAACAACATTTAATGAGGTGTACCTTTTTTTAAAAAGGTGGAAACTTTAAAAAAAAAAAATTATATTATATATATATATAGATATAGATATAGATATTAATAAATAAATATCTAACAGACAGGGAATCACAATTTTAAGTTGAATTGACATATGATTTATAATGCATCTTGTACATTTTTTAGTAAATTAGGCTCATGGAAATGCATATCAGAAAGAAAAAAAAAAAGGGCAAAAAAAAAAAAGTTTCATCCATTGATGACTTATCCTTAAGGGCCTTGGTAGCAGTGAAGAGGCAGCAGTGCTTACCTGAATGCTGTACCCTTTCCATCATACAGTCATATGAAAAAGTTTGGGCACCCCTATTAATCTTAATCATTTTTAGTTCTAAATATTTGGGTGTTTGCAACAGCCATTTCAATTTGATATATCTAATAACTGATGGACACAGTAATATTTCAGGATTGAAATGAGGTTTATTGTACTAACAGAAAATGTGCAATATGCATTAAACCAAAATTTGACCGGTGCAAAAATTTGGGTACCCTTATCATTTTATTGATTTGAATACTCCTAACTACTTTTTACTGACTTACTGAAGCACAAAATTGGTTTTGTAACCTCACTGAGCTTTGAACTTCATAGCCAGGTGTATCCAATCATGAGAAAAGGTATTTAAGGTGGCCAATTGCAAGTTGTTCTCCTATTTGAATCTCCTCTGAAGAGTGGCATCATGGGCTCCTCAAAACAACTCTCAAATGATCTGAAAACAAAGATTGTTCAACATAGTTGTTCAGGGGAAGGATACAAAAAGTTGTCTCAGAGATTTAACCTGTCAGTTTCCACTGTGAGGAACATAGTAAGGAAATGGAAGACCACAGGGACAGTTCTTGTTAAGCCCAGAAGTGGCAGGCCAAGAAAAATATCAGAAAGGCAGAGAAGAAGAATGGTGAGAACAGTCAAGGACAATCCACAGACCACATCCAAAGAGCTGCAGCATCATCTTGCTGCAGATGGTGTCACTGTGCATCGGTCAACAATACAGCACACTTTGCACAAGGAGAAGCTGTATGGGAGAGTGATGCGAAAGAAGCCGTTTCTGAAAGCACGCCACAAACAGAGTCGCCTGAGGTATGCAAAAGCACATTTGGACAAGCCAGCTTCATTTTGGAAGAAGGTCCTGTGGACTGATGAAACAAAGATTGAGTTGTTTGGTCATACAAAAAGGCCTTATGCATGGCGTCCAAAAAACACAGCATTCCAAGAAAAACACTTGCTACCCACTGTAAAATTTGGTGGAGGTTCCATCATGCTTTGGGGCTGTGTGGCCAATGCCGGCACCGGGAATCTTGTTAAAGTTGAGGGTCGCATGGATTCAACTCAGTATCAGCAGATTCTTGAGAATAATGTACAAGAATCAGTGACGAATTTGAAGTTACGCCGGGGATGGATATTTCAGCAAGATAATGATCCAAAACACAGCTCCAAATCTACTCAGGCATTCATGCAGAGGAACAATTACAATGTTCTGGAATGGCCATCCCAGTCCCCAGACCTGAATATCACTGAACATCTGTGGGATAATTTGAAGCGGGCTGTCCATGCTCGGCGACCATCAAACTTAACTGAACTGGAATTGTTTTGTAAAGAGGAATGGTCAAAAATACCTTCATCCAGGATCCAGGAACTGATTAAAAGCTACAGGAAGCGACTAGAGGCTGTTATTTTTGCAAAAGGAGGATCTACTAAATATTAATGTCACTTTTCTGTTGAGGTGCCCATACTTTTGCACCGGTCAAATTTTGGTTTAATGCATATTGCACATTTTCTGTTAGTACAATAAACCTCATTTCAATCCTGAAATATTACTGTGTCCATCAGTTATTAGATATATCAAATTGAAATGGCTGTTGCAAACACCCAGATATTTAGAACTAAAAATGATTAAGATTAATAGGGGTGCCCAAACTTTTTCATATGACTGTATCTATATAACCTCTTTAAATATACAGTATGTATTGTATGTATGTGGCTGCTTCCAACACTTTCTTTGACAATATATTACATGTGTCCTTTGCCTCTACAGAGTTCACTGCAGGTAGTTAAAAATGTACTTTTGCCATTGAAAATGACATGAAGACCAGTAACAAATATGTATGCTTCTTTAATTTTATGACATCTATAGAATGTGGGCACAGCGGGAAAACTATCTATATATCGTCTTCCATTCATATCCATTTTACCTCGGTGAGCAAGTCTCTAGATTACCTTTAATTTGAAGGTACTCAACTTTAAACAGTGCTATGATATACTATTGCTAAATAACACCCACCCACTGAAGATTGCCACGTTGTCAGCTGTCTTCTGTGCAATTCATTAGAACCAGCAAAATTATGAATGTCCACTCTGTCTGAGTATTAATAATGCTATAAATTTTCCATTCTTTACTGTCACATGAAATCACTGCAATGAAGCTGCAGTATCTACATACATCAATTCAAATGAACAGCTGCCAGGCCAAAGCCACCCTCGGGAATTCTAACAGCCCAATCATTTCTTGTGCCATCTGTTCATCTACATGGGTCGATCCCAACCGAACATCACTCAAATGCATTTGTCAACCCAGGGTTTCCTTGTTTTAATTACATCACTAAAATAATCATTAAATCCTATGTGGAATGCAAGTCACCCTAATGCTGGCAAGGCAGAATCCAAGAATACAAAGAACAGGCCACTTCTTCTAATATTAATGTCTATATCATTCACACAACCTAATGTGTATAAACAAGGGTGTGCGTTCTGAATGAACATATTCAGAAGACAAGGCAAGAATATAACCCAGGGAGAGAAAATGTGTAGAAATTCATTAGAATGTCTTCGGTCCATCTTCATGCACATGCTATCCTATATGAAGCAAATAAAAAAAAAAAAAAAATAATAATCCCATTTACTTTTATTCCTCCACCTATCTACATATATACAGTACCAGTCAAATGCTTGGACACACGTTTTCATTATGTTTTGTTTTTTTCTACTTTGTAGATTAACAGGTATGCTTTGCTAAGAGTTCATTTGTGGAATTTCTTGCCTTCACAACGTTTTGGAGACCATCAGTTGTATGGGGCAGCACAGTAGATCAGTGGTTAGCACTGCAGCCTTGCAGAGCTGAAGTCTTGGGTTCGAATCATCCAACATCTGCAAGGAGTTTGTGTGGGTTTCCTCCCACACTCCAAAGACATACTGATAGGGAATATAGATTTTGAGCCCTATATGGGACAGTGACCACAATGTCTGTAAAGCGCTGTGGAATAAGATGGCGCTATACAAGTAAACATAATAAATAAATGGTGCAGAGGTAGGATTGATACACAGTTCCATGCAATGTTTAGCCCTATCCATCTTGCAAACTAGCAGCACCTCAGATTACAATCCACATAAATGCTTCATAGCGATATAGTGCCAGATACATCTCAACATCAAGAGGAGACTATGAGAATCAGGCCTTTATGGTCGAATTACTGCTATTGAGGAGCAAAAGGAAGAATTGCTTGGCCTAAGGAATGGACATTAAACCAGTGGAAATCTGTACTTTGTTCTGATGAATCAAAATTTCAGATTTTTTGTTCCAACCAGCATATCTTTGTGAGGTGCTGAAAATGTTAGCAGATGACTTCTACATGTGTGGTTCCTGCCATGAAGCATGGAAGAGAGGCGATGGTGAGGAGGTGACACAGGTGACACAGTTGCTGATGGGCACACCCACAATATGAGACACCATAAGCGTATATTCCTGGCAGCATGGATATACACCAATATATCTGTATTGGCCCCTTCTTGGACTATCAAGCATTATCAATATTTATCTGCTTACAGTCCATTTCGGACACAGTTACCTTCAGGAGTCAAGAGTTCTACTAGTAGGCCTGTCATATTTTTTATGAGCTAGTTACCGGTCTGATGATTTGGTGTGGTTAGCTCTTTACATTTGGCACACTAGCTTGGTTGATTGTCCCATGATGAACAATATATGTTTGGGACATATTTTGTAAACTTATTTGGTTTCTGGTTGTGTGTTAGTATTTATTTCACTACCTTTTTTATATTTGTTTTGTGAGATTTCATATTTAAGTCCTGGTGATTCCCTCGGATGGTAGTTGGTATCACACCATCCGAAACTTTTTTTTTTTTTGTTTTTTTCTTACTGTTCCCCTGTGACGTATAAAGTTTTAATTTGTGGTTTATATACTTACTGTCTAGTAGAAATGGAGACTTCTTAGTAGGATTTTTAAATTATTATCATTAAAAGGTTATGTTTTATAGTAGCCCTCTTCTGTGAAGCGGTTGGGGATTCATTCAAAATTCAACCACACATAACCAGCATGACTACCATAGCATTGTACAGCAACATGCCAACCTATCTGGTTTGCACTTAGTGGGGCCATCATCTGTTTCCCAACAGGACAGTAATACCAAACAAACCTGCAGGCTATGTAAGGGCTATCAGACCAAAAAGGAGAGTGATGGAGTGCTTTGCCAAATGACATGCCCTACACAATCACCTGACCTAAACCCAATTTAAATGGTTTGGAATGAACTGGACTTCAGAGTAAAGCCAACCAACCAACAAGTGTTTAGAACCTCTGGGAACTCCTTCAAGACTGTTTGAAAACCATTTCAGGTGACTAGCTCACGAAGCGGATTGAGAAAATACAAGTAGTGTGTAAAACTTATCATCAAAGCGAAAAGGGGCTGCCTTGAAGAATTTAAAATATAAAACATATTCTGGTTTGACACTTTGTTTGCTACTCAACTCTATATGTGCTCCTTCATAATTTCCATGCATTGAAAATCAATAAAACAACCAAACAAATCATGGAATGAAAAAGTGTGTCCAAACTATGCATATACATGCATACACTACTACATATGATATAAAGCCAGTAGCATCTTTCTTTTTCCCCCACCACAAAAGTACTCAAGTCTATCTGCTGTGCAAGCAACAGCAACACTGTTGCATTTAAGTCAATATGACTGTGTTGTAGTCACAGTGCTTCACTTTGATTGGCGGACACTTCAACAGTCTGTTATAACAAATCTCTTTAGGGGTGTGTTCACACAGAGGAATCTACCGCAGATTTGGGAGTGGATTCTGCCCTGAATCCGGAGCAGATTCCTCCCGAATCCGCCTCCCATTGCTTTCAATGGGAGGCGGAGATAGCAGCAGGACGCGGAGAAAAGAAGTGTCCTACTCTATCTTGTCGGGGATTCCGCCCGCGGTGTCCGCGGCTCGAGACGCGCTCCTGATTAGGCCCACTCATCCGGGCCTAATCAGGAGCGGGATACCACGACGGAATGCTGATGCACTGCATCAGAATCCCGTCTCGGCAGACCGCGGCGAAAATTCCGGCGGCAGATGAGGTCGAGCAGATGTTTCACTGTCGATCATACTTAGGACACGAAGAATTTAAAAGATGACCTTTCATGTCCTCATGAACTTGTGGCTTTATATACTGCTAGAAAGCAGACAGTGCGCTGATTTCAGTGCACTGTTGGCTTTCCTGATATGTGCCCCGGTGCTGGAGATATCGGTGCCGCTAATTTCGGAACCGATATCTCCCCACTGCCAGTAGGGCATTCCTCCTAGCTCACGGTCATTGCTGAGCTGTGAGGAACGCCCCCCCCCCCCCCCAGTACAAGTCTATGAAAGAGTTCTGTCAGGGGGCGCGTTCCTCACAGCCCAGCGATGACGCTAAGCTATGGAGGAACGCCCTTCTGACAGTGAGGAGATATCTGTGCCGAAATTAGCGGCACCAACATCTCCAGCACTGGGGCACATACCGGGAAAGCACACTGTCGGCTTTCTAGCGGTATATACAACCGCACGTTCATGAGGACATGAAAGGTCCTCTTTAAGCATGAAATACATAACCACTAGGTAGCTACAATATAGGAGTAAGAATAATAACAAAAATATACCCACACAGTATTAAAATGAAAACTTATTGTTTCATCACTGTGTATCTGAATAACACATGTCCATAAGTGTATAAACCCGTGAACTCCATTAGTGTAGCATGTAGCAAAAACAGATTGCCCAGACACGGAGCACAACAAACTGTTATTGATTGTTCCAGTAAGCTACTTATCCCCATAAGGGCTTGTGAAATCATCTTACAGAGCATCCTGGGAATAGAAGAACCAGTAACAAAACATCATAACAGTAAGGTATCATCTTGATAGTACTTCAAGGTGCATTATCTTAAATCTCAAAAGCTGCATAATAAGCAATCCAGGTAGTTTACCTTACACAAGAAAATCTTACAAAGTAACAGAATTGTACTGAAAGATTACAAGCTCTATATAATACTAGCATAAGACATTTTCTTGGAACTAATCTCAGTTTTGGCTATTAAAATAAATAAATATATATTACATATAAAAATGAGTTTCTGTCTGTCTGTTCTTTATGCGTGACCAAACGACTGGACCGATCTTCACCAAATTTGGCACACAGGTACATCAGGTGGTCGGGAAGGTTTTAGACTGGGTCTCAGCTCTCTAGGACGTACTATTCCTGAGTATTCCCAAAAATTAGCCAATACAAGCCTGCAAGTCTTTCACTCATATTCCAAACACACGGTCACATGTCCCTTATCAGCCAATAGAAGCTCGCAGGCGCTTAGTCTCCACATGCACACAGTTTTACTCCAGGTTTCCATAACAACCCAGCCATTTGTCTTCACTGCTGTAGGTCAGCTTTAAAGGTGCAGGGCACTGTTACACAAGGTCACATACACACAGCTTTACCCCAAGTTTCCATAACAACCAATCACAGGTGTTTCACTGATATCCAAATTGAGATACACATGACGCTTATGGACCAATGGAAACTCACAGGTTCTTCAGTCTTGACATACACACATCTTTACACCAGCTTTCCATAGCAACAAAGCTATTTATGACCTGTATTAGTCAATAGCAGTTCGCAGGTCCTTAATGACGTGTATCAGCCAATATAACTTCACATTTAATTTACCAGGTTTCCATAACAACACAGCCATAAATAGACTGTACCTAAAATGGACTGCCACACTGGATGTCAGCATTCTTATAAATTGAAACGTATTTAAACTACACACAAACGAAATACAAAATAGACCAGTGCCAATTCTTATGGGGGCCACTACACAAACAAAAAATAAAATATACCCGTGCGAAGCCGGGTCCTCCTGCTAGTATACAGTATATATAAATTTGGAAACAGGATTGAACAACATTTCATACAGAATATGCTGCATTATCCACCAACTAATAGCACAGCACTTAAAGCATACCTGTCATTTCACCGTGTACATGAAGAATAACATTATTTTTGGTCATTAGATTCTGAATTTTTAGTTAGTTATTTATTATACATACACTACCGTTCAAAAGTTTAGGGTCACTTAGAAATTTCCTTATTTTTGAAAAAAAAAAAACCACAGTTTTTTTCAATGAAGATAGCATTAAATGAATCAGAAATACACTCTATACATTCTTAATGTGGTATATGACTATTCTAGCTGCAAACGTCTGGTTTTTAATACAATATCTACATAGGTGTATAGATATACATAAATATATAAATATACATTGTGTTTGCTAACTGTGTAAGAAGGCTAATGGATGTTTAGAAAACCCTTGAAAACCCTTGTGCAAGTATGTTAGCACAGCTGAAAACAGTTTTGCTGGTTAGAGAAGCTATAAAACTGACCTTCCTTTGAGCTAGTTGAGAATCTGGAGCATTACATTTGCTGGTTTGATTAAACTCTCAAAATGGCCAGAAAAAGAGAACTTTCATGTGAAACTCGACAGTCTATTCTTGTTCTTAGAAATGAAGGCTATTCCATGCGAGGAATTGCCAAGAAACTGAAGATTTCCTACAACGGTGTGTACTACTCCCTTCAGAAGACAGCACAAACAGGCTCCAACCAGAGTAGAAAGTAAAGTGGGAGGCCCCCGCTGCACAACTGAGCAACAAGACAAGTGCATTAGAGTCTCTAGTTTGAGAAATCAACGCCTCACAGGTCCTCAACTGGCAGCTTCATTAAATAGTACCCGCAAAACGCCAGTGTCAACGTCTACAGTGAAGAGGCGACTCAGGGATGCTGTCCTTCAGGGCAGGGTGGCCAAGAAAAAGCCATATCGGAGACTGGCTAATAAAAGGAAAAGATTAATATGGACAAAAGAACACAGACATTGGACAGAGGAAGATTGGAAAAAAGTGCTATGGAGAGACGAATTGAAGTTTGAGGTGTTTGGATCACACAGAAGAACATTTGTGAGACGCAGAACAACTGAAAAGATGCTGGAAGAGTGCCTGACGCCATCTGTCAAGCATGGTGGAGGTAATGTGATGGTCTGGGGTTGCTTTGGTGCTGGTAAAGTGGCAGATTTGTACAAGGTAAAAGGGATTTTGAATAAGGAAGGCTATCACTCCATTTTGCAATGCCATGCCATACCCTGTGGACAGTGCTTGATTGGAGCCAATTTCATCCTACAACAGGACAATGATCCAAAGCACACCTCCAAATTATTCAAGAAATATTTAGGGAAGAAGCAGGCAGCTGGTATTCTATCTGTAATGGAGTGGCCAGCGCAGTCACCAGATCTCAACCCCATTGAACTGTTGTGGGAGCATCTTGACCATATGGTACGCAAAAAGTGCCCATCAAGCCAATCCAACTTGTGGGAGGGGCTTCTGGAATCATGGGGTGAAATTTCTCCAGATTACCTCAGCATATTAACAGCTAGAATGCCAAAGGTCTGCAATGCTGTAATTGCTGCAAATGGAGCATTCTTTGACGAAAGCAAAGTTTGAAGGAGAAAATTATTATTTCAAATAAAAATCATTATTTCTAACCTTGTCAATGTCTTGACTATATTTTCTATTCATTTTGCAACTCATTTGATAAATAAAAAAAAGTGTGAGTTTTCATGGAAAACACAAAATTGTCTGGGTGACCGCAGACTTTTGAACGATAGTGTACTTGTATAGCGCCATCATATTCCGCAGCGCTTTACAGACATTGACAGTCACTGTCCCATATAGGGCCCACAATCTACATTCCCTATCAGTATGTTTTTGGAGTGTGGGAGGAAACCAGAGAACCCGGAGGAAACCCATGCAAACACGAACAGAACATACAAACTCCTTGCAGATGTTGTCCTTGGCAGGATTCGAACCCAGGACTCCAGCACTGCAAGGCTGCAGTGCTAACCACTGAACCACCATGCTGCCTAGTAGTTTTTCCTTCTTCATGCTGTATATGGAATTTTCATTCCTCTCTGAATTGGTAGGAGGGTATAGATTAGACATACACAACAGTACATACATATACAAAGAAGTACTGGCCTGTACTAATGTGAATAAAGCACTTGTGTTATAATAGAAAGCTTCAACATCAGTCTAAACCTTTATTCTGTTATCTCCTGGTTTTCCTGCTTACTCCTCCTCCTCCTCAGACAAGAGTAGTCTGAGTCATGTAAGCGGGAGACAGATAGAGCAGTGATTTTCAGAGTGAAAGTCATTTTAAAAAGAGTCTGTCGGACAAACACTGACATATTCCGGTTGGAGTATGACATCGGCAGGCATGCACAGTACATTCAGTACTGCACTTGCAAAATCCCATGAAAAGGCTTTGAACACCAACTCTACAGCGTATACAGAAGCCCACAATGCATAGTAAATGCCCCTAAAGCCCTTTTCAACTCATTAGCATACTTATAAAACAACAAAATTCTCGGGAACCACGCAACAGTCAAATATAACACAGACATATTTGGAAACAGTCTCAGAAGCCCTACAAGGTACTGTGAGTAGATTAATGTCTATTTTCAAGCTGACAGATGCCATTTAAACAGAGAGCAGAGTGAAGACATTTCTCAACAAAGTTTCACCTATACTGTTCATTTAATGACAGTGCTTATTTGATAATAACTGTAACGCCCAACAACTTAAAAGAAACATTGATCACAAAAGGAAACAAGACAGACAATTGCCCTCACTATTAGCCTGAATGATGTTCTGCATGTTCCTGACACAAACAGTCTTGTAGAAATCCTGCAGAGAACACTGGGGTTAATCATCTGCAGATCTGCTCCATCTTTGCATAGAGATCTACTCAGGAGATGCAGCTTAGTGCTTTTTGTTACACTGCAAACACAACACACTACGGAGGCTCATGATTCAGCCATGTCTTACAGCCTTCCACAAAACAGTGAGGAGAAGGAAATACATGGTTCAACTCTTGGGACACATATCAAATATTTATTTATACATGTCTTAGATTCAGTAGACCAAAGAACAAAATGCCCCTCTTTGTGGCATGGGCCAGATTCAATTTACATTTTTTTTTTTGCAAGTGTTATTAGTCAATTTACTCTATTTATTATATTTTGTCTATGTTAAAGTAATTGTAGTTTTTAAAGAGTATCAAACTAGCTTTATGGACCATATACTGTACGTATGTCATCTACTGCTGTCTGAATGGGTTTGTTTATTACATTTTTGTGAAATATGGAGTACTGTGGATACTCTTACAAATTTTTTCAAAACTGATCCTCAGAAGTATCTCCCTACATGTAGTCCAATCTTCATACTGGGATAAATAAAAAAAATAAATAAAAATAAAAAAAAAAAATCGATAAGGCTAAAGATAAGACGGTTGTACCATCAGAGATCTGTCGATTTTCTGACATGTGTACAGTAAATCTGTGTATTCCTGGTTCAATAATTCTGGAGCATTATTCTGAGCGTTTGTGCTATTCCTCTGTTATTCTTCCTAGAGAATTATGAGAAAATTAACAACTTTAGCATTACCACTTGGTAACTCTGATGCCAACATCACCACAATATGTAGGGGGACGAGAGGAATGGAAATGCCTATTTATTCATAAATATGCAAGATGAATAATAGAGGAATACCAAAAAAGGCCCCAAAAATGTTATATTATAGAAAATAGAACATTTTATTATACAGACATGCCAGGAGAGTAGACATTTTTAATCTGTATATTATAGTAAGAGACTAAAAAAAAAAAAAATCCCTAAAAGGCAGGTTTCTATTCACCTATATGTTCGCTTATCTCTGTTATTTTCTGATCAATGCATATGCTTGCTCTCCGACAATACCGCACAATTAGAAAATCAGCAGACATTGTTTCATTCAGCTGTATAAAATGACATTGTTACAGATACAGGAAATCATTACTCTTGACACAGACTTCTGCATTGATATCAGTTATTACCACCGTAATTTCTCATCCATGATAGCATTGTGGGACATTCATAAAACTATTAATTTGCTTTTGTCCCTTGCAGAGCTATGTCAGAGAGTGTACTATTCTCTACAATGCACGGATGACAATGAAAGAATTGACTCTTTCAGTAAAATCTAACTTATCAAAAGATTTTCACCAGTCAACACTTGTCTATCAGATTCTCTAATTATTGTCTTCAGAGGATTATGGGTACTTGGTAGACAGTGTGAAGCCTACAATGGTACATAGTATACTACACTTAGAAAATGTAATTTACCATCTCAGCCTGGTCACTGCCTTGATATTATACAGTTGTACTTTCTACTACGAAGATATTTATCTGAAAACATATGAGAATTATAGCTAATGTGTAAGTGTCACATCCGATGTTACACAGACAGCATTTACTGAGGAATGCACAGAAGTACCACATTTTGAAAAGCGCTGTGTACAACACGAATTCAGAAAAACACTGACAACAGGTTCATAATGGGTTAAAAAGTAAAAAACAGAATTTTCCAATCCCCTGCCACTTCCAGTTGTGAAGCTGCTTCCTTATGACACACAGGAAATGCCACTCACCCAATCACTGCCTGAGATGGGACACCACTGAGGCTAGTATATACATCATATCATATATATAATATATGGATAGATATAATATATATTAGTGGTGAATTGGTAAGCAGTATATAATTTATTTTACTTTAACTTATTATGTGCCTGTTTTTTTTCCAAAGCTTTATAATACACAGATTTACAATAATGCACAATGCAAAGTTGCATGCTTAGAAGCTGTAGGGAGGTGCAGCAAGTCCCTATAGATTCCATAATACATATAAGCAGGCTTCCTCTATAATTCTCTATGGCACAATATGGCTTGAAACTGAACACATACAGAATAAAATTGAGGCACACAGGAAGTACAGTATAAGCCCTGGCTGTTGTATTACAATCCACTGTAGGCCCATATGAATGCAGCCTAAAAATAGTATTTCAAAATAGCGTATACATACAGCGACAGACTTTTTTTTTATTTCAGTGACTACTTGCCTTCTTATGAAAATAGAAGGGGAGCCCGTCATGTCACAGACCCAACTTAGGTACTACAAGCACTGAATATTATGCAATGATATCACAAGTGGTATGAATATTGATGGACAAGTCTTGGAAAGTAAAATAACGCAAATATTTCAAATAATACAGATTGTTTATATAAATCAAAGGTATGAATGAAAAATATCCGACCTAGACAGTGATAGAAGAATAAGAAAAAATGGGTAAGCCTAAATACATTTCTAAACCATAAAGTTGAGCTAAGAAAAAAAAAAATTAGTTTTTTTTAACTATTGTCAATGTCCAGTATCTCCACCTAGGGTCCCAAGGATTTCACACAAGTGTTTACCAAAATAAAGACCCTACAATGCTAAAAACAAGATACATTGTATAAAACAATAACCCAACAACTTTCTCTTAAAGTAAAATAAAATTAAAAAAAATAAAAATATATAGAGGAAGCAGGAAGGCATCTGCTTGGAAAGCACTATGTGAGCGTAACTTTTAATAGAAGAGTAACCAGACTCCTTGTGGACAGCAGGGCTAGCAGCAGCAGACTGATGAGTACTCAGTGCCCTTTTCTCAAGTTAACTGAGAACAGGTGTCAAAATCACAAGAAGATCATCTTCCACCCGACTCTGCTCCAACAAGTACTGAACAATGCCACATAGAAATGAAATAGCTCGAGAAGAAGAAAAAGTGCTGACAATCACTACACGGACCTGAAAAACAAGTCATCTCAATCAAAAGAATGCGGTGGCACACAAAGCTGCGGCCATAATTCAATGCTTCACAGACATCAACCCATCCCCTAAAAATATATCACCCATACTTACAGAACGCCCACAACACAGCCAGCCAGTATTAGAAAAATCAACTGCCCAGCACAACCAGTTCAGAGGGTCAGAGTATGTTAAAATACAGAAAAACTGCTTACAAGATAAATCAGGAAGCCAATAGGAAAAGTTCAACCTTTTCATCCATATTCCATCATCAAGTTTAATCAAGTGTTGGGGGATGGCCTGGCAGCCATAGTGATATGTTGTAGACTTAGATGGTTAGGAAAAATGGCCGGGTATTGAAAGTCTATGGGTGCATTTACAAGTTTGTCCGTTTTCTTTTCTTTAAAACCGAAAGCTAAAAAACAATTGCAAAGAAAAAGATGAAAATATGACGAAAAATATGCAAGACACAGATGGAAAATGGATGTTAAAAAAAAAAAAAAAAACCAAACACACACACACACACACACACACACACACACACACACCACACACCACACACTGTATGCACATTGAGTTTCATTGCTGTGGCTCACTGTAGGTTTTGTCTCCTGACCCCTGCAGCTTTCAACCCTATATACTATGTGCTGCTACTGTAGATTATAGCGGAAAACACACTCAATGTCGACTGGGGTCCCTAGGACCCACCAGCAAAATTAATTCTGGGGGGCCAACCAAACAGCTACATGCCAATGACACAAATTCCCAAAATGTGGCCAACACATTTAATTTTTAACAGTAGCATGTTGCCTAGCCCTCGCCTCTGAATATTTCTGTCCGGCTGTCTGAATCTTACCTTGAACTAGGGACCCTTTTAGCACTGTGATCCAGGGATATGTGCTCCTACAGCAGCAGGTCTCAGTTAGCAGCAAGATGCTGCAGGGTGATGGTTATTGGGGTCCCTGCAGTGTGACTGAGAATATTAAGAAAGGATACTGGTTGGCCTGACTGCACCAAGGTCATCTCTGCTGCCCAGTTTGTCTACAGTTTAAAAATGTATAAATCGTTTCTTAAATAATCCCAGTATGTTATACAGATGCATAGCCTGGTTGACATGCTGTACAATGAGTTTCTGTACAAAGTACAGTGAGTATTCTGTGCCATGCCAGGGTGAGCTAGGGATCCATATTGGCCTAGGGGACCCTTCTAGATAAACTTACAGTGCCTTGCAAAAGTATTCGGCCCCCCTTGAACTTTTCAACCTTTTGCCACATTTCAGGCTTCAAACATAAGGATATAAAATTTTAATTTTTTTGGTGAAGAATCAACAACAAGTGGGACACAATTGTGAAGTGGAACGAAATTTATTGGTTATTTTAAACATTTGTAAAAAAAAAAAACAAAAACTGAAAAGTGCTGCAAACTCACTCCAGAAGTTCAGTGAGGATCTCTGAATGATCCAATGTTGTCCTAAATGACTGATGATGATAAATATAATCCACCTGTGTGTAATCAAGTCTCCGTATAAATGCACCTGCTCCGTGATAGTCTCAGGGTTCTGTTTAAAGCGCAGAGAGAATCATGAAGACCAAGGAACACACCAGGAAGGTCCGTGATACTGTTGTAGAGAAGTTTAAAGCCGGATTTGGATACAAAAAGATTTCCCAAACTTTAAACATCCCAAGGAGCACTGTGCAAGCGATCATATTGAAATGGAAGGAGTATCAGACCACTGCAAATCTACCAAGACCCGGCCATCCCTCTAAACTTTCATCTCAAACAAGGAGAAGACTGATCAGAGATGCAGCCAAGAGGCCCATGATCACTCTGGATGAACTGCAGAGATCTACAGCTGAGGTGGGAGAGTCTGTCCATAGGACAACAATCAGTCGTACACTGCACAAATCTGGCCTTTATGGAAGAGTGGCAAGAAGAAAGCCATTTCTCAAAGATATCCATAAAAAGTCTCGTTTAAAGTTTGCCACAAGCCACCTGGGAGACACACCAAACATGTGGAAGAAGGTGTTCTGGTCAGATGAAACCAAAATCGAACTTTTTGGCCACAATTCAAAACGATATGTCTGGCGTAAAAGCAGCAAAGCTCATCACCCTGAACACACCATCCCCACTGTTAAACATGGTGGTGGCAGCATCATGGTTTGGGCCTGCTTTTCTTCAGCAGGGACAGGGAAGATGGATGGAGCCAAATACAGGACCATTCTGGAAGAAAACCTGTTGGAGTCTGCAAAAGACCTGAGACGGGGACGGAGATTTATCTTCCAACAAGACAATGATCCCAAACATAAAGCTAAATCTACAATGGAATGGTTCACAAATAAACATATCCAGGTGTTAGAATGGCCAAGTCAAAGTCCAGACCTGAATCCAATCGAGAATCTGTGGAAAGAGCTGAAAACTGCTGTTCACAAACGTTCTCCATCCAACCTCACTGAGCTCGAGCTGTTTTCCAAGGAAGAATGGGCAAGAATTTCATTCTCTCGATGTACAAAACTGATAGAGACATACCCCAAGCGACTTGCAGCTGTAATCGCAGCAAAAGATGGCGCTACAAAGTATTAACTTAAGGGGGACTAATAATTTGGCACGCCTCACTTTTCAGTTTTTTATTTTTTACAAAAGTTTAAAATATCCAATAAATTTCGTTCCACTTCACGATTGTGTCCCACTTGTTGGATTCTTCACCAAAAAATTAAAATTTTATATCCTTATGTTTGAAGCCTGAAATGTGGCAAAAGGTTGAAAAGTTCAAGGGGGCCGAATACTTTTGCAAGGCACTGTATGTCCAGCGTCATTGCCTCATGATCATGGGGTTTCAAACTCCCAAATGAGTCTAACTTTCCCCACAGAAGACAGTCTTTCTCCAAACTATGTGCCAGCAGGCATACCGTTTGGTAACAAAATATAGTGTGACATACTCAAACCATATTGATTGTAGCTATTTACAGAGAGGCCATGGACCAGCACTGTAAAAAAAAAAAAAAAAAAAAAAAGTGGTCCATTATTGCATCTAGAGACAGATAACAGAGCAGAAAAACAGGCTCTCACTCACAGAGCTCTCTTAGGAAAGATGATCATATGTGGGATTTCCTGTATTAAAAGTTTCAGAATATCAGAGGGCCCTTCGTGCCCTCTACTGTGATCCTATAACATATCTAAAACTCCCTACAGATTCCCCTGACCTCTATCCACATCCACCGCGGCACCCAGCAAGATTGCCCTCTGTCACCTGTCCTGTTCTCCCTTGCCATAGAGCCCCTAGCGATTGCTATTCGCTCTCACCCTGATATAAAAGGTGTGACGATTGTAGACCATGAATAGAAATTTAGTCTCTTTGCGGATGACATGCTATTATCCATCACGAACCCTGTAGTCTTCTTACCAAACCTGATTGCCACTTTCTCCTGTTTCACCCGAATGTCCGGCCTCAAACTCAACACTTCTAAATCAGAAATTCTTCACTGTAACGTTCCACCAGCCACTGCTTAACTGATTACCTTGAACTTTGGCTTCCAGACTAGGGATAAGTATTTGCCCTATCTAGGTATTAAACTATGCAACTCTCTGGACGGCTATTTCAAATGGAACTATGCTACACTGATCCCAAAGCTCCTCAAAGACATAATTGCCTGGCATTGCCCCACCCTCTCCTGGATAAGTAGAGTCCATTCGGTTAAGATGGTTACCTTACTTCCGCACCTTACTGACCCCAGTGATGACCTCCTCCCTGGCTACTCTCCAGAAGGAGATTTTCAACTTCATCTGCGCTTATAAGAAATCACATATCCGTAGGCACATTATGTATTTCCATAAGAGTGGGAGGACTGTCAGTCCCACAGGTTTACAAATATGTCGCTGCTAGGCTTTCTCAACTTAGCGATATACATAATGACTCCGACTACCCCCAATGGGTCACATTGGTATTAGCACTAGTAGCCCCAGCTTCTTTACAGGGTCTACTTTGGACCCTGAGATCAGCGACTCACACAGTCCCCACAGCTTAATGATTTCCTCTGTAACCGTTGGATCTTCAAAGACTATTTTGCTACTACATTCTCCCCGGCCCTTTCAGAGGCATTTCGGACTGCACATGTCTTCCATTTTCTTCATTCTCTTGCCCCATCTAATACTGAGATTTCTCCTACTGCATTTGAGAGACTGTGCCTATGTCGAGCTCTGACAAAGGCTCTCTCATTTATATATAGCCTGTTGAAGCCCCACCTCACTATACTAAGCTTGACTTTATGGAGGCCTGAGAGAGACCTCGATTCTACTTTAACCCCAGCCCAATGGTCAGACTGTTGCACATCGGTTAGCAAAGGCAGTTGGCAGGTCACCCTTACGGAATTCTCTCTAAAAATTCTTTACAGGACTTATTTAGTCCCCCACAACTTACACAGCATGTATCCTACAGTCTCCCACCTTTGTTTCAGGGGATACAATGCCTTAAGCACTACTTTCCATATCTGGTGGTCCTGCCCACATGCCTGTCCAGCGACTTTTCAGTCACTAATTTCCATTGCCGGCCCCCATATTTCTCCTTAATCTTAAAGGGGTTGTCCGGGATAAATGGAAATCCCTACACTAATCTAAACACCCTCCCCCTCCTACTTTATAAATAACATAATTAATCAAAAATGTATAGTTACCCATATCCCTGGGGAGGTCATGTGACCGCCCCAGGGACATTTTCTGATTATCCGGTGATGATCAATTTCCCCATTTCCGGAAACGGATCGTCATTACTACTACTACTCCCCCCCCCCCATCCATCCCATCATACTTACCTTCCAGCCTTCTTCCTGCAGGACGGCTTCTCCCTCTTTTCTGACTGCTACCGCTTCTCCCAGCGCTGCTCTGTGCACTGCTGCCGATAATCCACCTATACTGCGCAGCTTCCACACATGCGCAGTAGAGGTGGATTGTGGCTGCAGAGAACAGAGCAGTGCTCGGAGAAGAGCGCGCGCCTACAGTATCAGTAAAGAAGGAGGGGTCGTCGTGTAGGAAGAAGTCATTGAAGAAAGCGAGGCAAGTATATAATTAGGTCAGGGGTTGGGCTGAGTATGTAGGGAAGGGCTAGTAGTGGGCGGAATAGCTAGAGAGACAGGGAGGGGGTTATGGGAGGGAGGTGTATTGGAAGGAGGGAGGGAGTGGGGAAGGATGGGGGAAGCAAGGTGAGAGCGGTTAGTGTGGAAGTTACATAGCAGGAAGCTGAATCATGTAAACAATTGCAGAAGATACCAGGAGCTCCCAGAAATCACTCAAAACACTGCTAAAGGTATATGGGTGCATTTATTAATCCATTAATAGCACTAACACATTTCTAAAAAAAAAACATTTATTTGCCCGGAAAACTCCTTTAAGCCTACGGGCCTCAAATATGCCCAGTTCAAATTGCTTCAATATATCATGATGTCTGCCACGTCGCTTTCGAGAAAGGCTTTCTTCTCGTTGACCGAGGTGATTTGACAAATTGATACAATTATGCTCCAAGAAAAAAAAAAAAAAAAACACACAACAAGGCTACCATCTGAAGTCACCCATCGACTATTTGATAAGATTTGGGTTCCCTGGATCGACAGGTCTCGTAAACCAGGTCTGCCGCACTGTCTTCAGCTATGATAGGGCATTAAAAGTGTATGCATTTTCCTTCCTCACTATTCAGACAGGATCTCTCCCCCACTTACACTGTATCATTTTACTTCGCTTGCGCATCTATCTATCTATCTATCTATCTATCTATCTATCTATCTATCTATCTATATCTATATAGTATGACGCTTGGTTTTATGTCCCTCTCTTTTTTATCTCCCTGCCCTTTTTTCTGTATATTCCATTCTTCCTAGAATAACAGTTATTGTATTTTATACTTCCCTTATCCTGCAACCATCATGCACCTTCTAGGATTGTATTGATGTTTTTTACCATTTCTATTATTTTTCTATATTTTAATAAATATTTTTGAAACTAAAAAGTTTCAGTATAACTTGCCACTTAATAAATTTAAATTCCTGCTTATTCTGACCTTAGTAGGCGGTTCTACTCAGAGATTGACAGCCTTCACTGTATGAGGGTGCATACAGAAATAGATGTCAAATCACCAAAGGACCAGTTAGAACTCAGCTCAGCTCCTCCTGCTCTATAATATGCTACCTGGGGACTGGTCTGCATTTTCAACATGAAAGCTTTATTTTGCTCAAACACAGGTAACTTCTTCCCAGTATACCTCTGCACTCAGGAATTAGAGTAACCTGTGTGGAAGTTGGAAGTGATTAAAGGGAATGTGCCGATGACATTCACGTGCCACCCTTGCCTTCACGGCTCCATTCACTGAGATCTGTGAGCACAGGCCACAAAACGGACAGAAATAGGACCTGTCCTGAGTTTTGCTTACAGCCATATACACAGGACCGTAAAAATACATGGTCATGTATATGGGGCCATAGAAATGAATGTTTCAGTATGTTAGTCAAGGAATACATGGATAGCACACTGACAATGCACAAGGTCATGTGCATGAGTCCTAAATCACTGCCCCATATGTAAAGTATATACTGTATAGCAAGTGATCTGACAGTCACAACACTGTAATGCAGCTTTGTTGAGTAAATCTAAATATATACGGAAAGCTTCCATTTTGAAATGTGCGAGGTTTAATTAACAAATAAATAGTTAACTTGCAAATAATTATACAATGAAAAACATTTGTCACATTCATTGCATGTTTGACTGCTTCACGGTGAAAGGCCATAAATCCTTGGAATCAATAATGAATGGGGGAAAGTGCATTGGGAAATACAAGTCTGCTAGCTTATTCATTAGTGTTCCTTTTCATTCTCAAATGAAATCCAGCGTATACCGTATATTTGGCTAGTTAGCACATCAAAACATTTTTAGTTAAATACCTTACGAAAATATCCAATATTTAGCCAACAGATTGAAGAGGCAATGGAAGAAGCAGCCCCTTGTATCCCTGCGCCTCATCTAAATGGTAATGATTCTACTTTACTACTGAACTGTGACTGATTTCAAGCTTCAAACACGATGACATTAATATTCCAAAAGCCAGCATATTCCTCATTTCCCATTGTTTTTGCCCTCTTCTGTAGCGTGTTGCTAGGTAACCGGCCAGGAAAGCATTTTAACTACTGATCATTACAAGACATGGAAGATTGTATAAAGACTTGAGTGGGGAACCTGCAATAGTTTAAGGCTTCAATAAAGCACAGAGCACATGAGTTGTCATTGTGCAAAACCCTTGGAAAAAAAAAAAATCCATCAACTGCACAGCATTTGATACAATCTTTTTCTTGGAAAACAGTAGGTATATATATATATATATATATACACACACACGTGGCTGGTAGAGAAAAACTCAACTTATATTGATTAAAAATATATATACACACATACAAGTGACAAATTTGTATATTATATATTAACCTAATTAATAGGGTTGAAAAAAAAAGACACAGATTTACAAAGTCCAACCTATAATCCTAAAGTGTTGATCCAAAGGAAGACAAAAAAAATCCATAAGGTGCATGGCAGTTACTCTCTATGAGGGGAAACATTCCTTACAGATTCTCAATATGGCGATCAGAAAAAATCCCTGGATCAATATCCTATGTACAACTTTATAGGCTAAAGAGAATTATTGGCAGAACATTACATTAGCAGCATACAGTTGTGGTTTTTGTTAAGAAGCACAGAAGTGGAAATTACGTTTGTGAGGTACACAGCAAAGTGATCACAGGTTCAAACTAGTGCCATGGCTTCCAAACATGCCAGATACCAGCAAGTATTAAATGATTACATTAACTTTAAAGGGGTTATTTTGTATAGTGATGACCTATGCACAGGATAGGTCAACATTATCTGACTGGCGGGGGATCTGTCACCCAGAACCTGCATTGATCAGCTGATCCAGCTGCCAGAAGCAGTATACATAGTATATGGATGGAAGCAGCTATGCTTCTACTGATATGAACAGGAGCAGAGATGCAGTTCCCCAGTTGGTGTTGCCTGGGATCTGGAGCTCTGATCCCATTCACTTGAGTAACAGCAGAGCCACTTTTAGATGTGTACAGCTTCCAACAACTGGATCAGATGATTGGTGGAAGGTCCAGGTGGTCAAACCCTCAGCAATCAAATGCTGAGGATAGGTCTTCACCATGCAAAACACATGGGGTCTAGAACAACCACTTTAAGGCTGAAGATGATGGTGGCTTACCTACAGCAGAACTGTAGCAGTGTGGTGGAAGGGCTTTAAAGGGAATATGCTGGAAAAAAAAAAAATTAAAAAGCAGCTTACAGTGCATTCCTTGCACTAGATAAGCTTTCTTACTAAAATTTATTCCCCTAAACCATCATGGTTAGATTTGCAGAGTTGCAGCAGGGGAGGCCTGAAATATCATTGCTCTGCCTCTCCTACTGACTGTCTGTCACAGGACTGACTAAGCTCTACTCTATACCTACAACAGAAGTGGAGTAGAGTCTGACATCACAGAATGAAGTAGTATCAGCAGGGGACACTGAACACAGGGGCTTCCAGCAATGTCCGCTGCACTCTGCATTGGGACTGCATATAGAAAGGAAGCTTATCCGAAGCAGAGAATGAGCTGGTAAGCTTTATTTTTCCCTGCAGAACCCCTTTAAAATCCCATCTACACACTGCACAAAAAAACCCACAATGTAAAGTGTCTTGCGCTGCAAGTTTTAAACACATTACACAATCCAATCAATGAGCCATTATGCCTCTGAACCATCACAGGTACACTAAATTATAGCCCAAAAACACCAGGAGAATAAATGAAAACATAACTTTAATAAACATACCTAGTAAAATAGAGAGTATATAATAACCGTCTATTACACCATAAAATATGAGTATGAACTCTAATCCAAAAACACCTGGATAAATTGTACACTTCAAAGTATCACGTTCAGGCACGGCAGCCAAAAATGTAAACAAAACCCCTGCGTCTTACTGCAATTTAGTAGTGCTCAAGAAGTGGAAGTCCCAGATATGGATGTAGATGAAAAATCCATTCAGGGATAAAGCATGATGGTAGGGAAGGAGGGAATATAACATACGTAGGGACAGACATAAGGGACAGTCCACTCAAAATGGTGTGTGATGGACCAGCTCTGATCCTATTAAATCCCTACTTGATATGCCCTGGCAAGTGCCTAGGGGGGGGAGGGGGGGGGGGGGGGGGGGGGGTTCCCAAGGGAAAAATTTCCAAACCCGATTCCCTTCTCGGGATAACCGCCCTATATAGCGTGAAACCCCGACCGGATCCTATGCCTACTGTAAATGCACCCTGGAATGCCCTATATAGAAAGGAAATAGAGCAATTCAGATATCACATACAAAAGGTAAATGCAAAGAGCAATCCTGACATGCACGTTTCATATACAGTGTATACATTCATCATACAACAGTGAATAAAAGCAACATGCCCACAGTTCACAGTTGGCGGCATTGTTCTTTGCATTTACCTTTGTATGAGACATCTGGATTGCGCTATTTCCTTTCTATTTAGGTCAGGGTCTCACACTATATAGGGCGGGTTACCCTGAGATAGGAATCTAGGGACTTGCCAGGGCATATCAAGTAGGGATAAGGTCTGAGCTGATCCATCACACACCATTTTAAGTGGATTGTTCCTTATGTCTGTCCCTACGTATGCTATATTCCCTCCTTCCCTACCGTCATGCTTTATCCCTGAATGGATTTTTCATCTACACCCATATATCCGGGACTTCTACTTCTTGAGTTCTACTGAATCACGGTAAGACGAAGTGGTTTTGTTTCAATTTTTGAACGCTGTGCCTGAACGTGATACCCTTATGCTTATTTTATGGTGTAATACACGGATATTATTTTACTAGGTATATGTTTTAATATATTTTCCTCACGTTTTTGTGCTACAAGTTTTAAAACATAAAATTATTGCTTTATGTTCAACCACAGTTTTCAACCTTTACAATGTAAAGTTTCGAAGCCAAGGCTAGCTGCAGACTCAACCTGCATGGCCTTAGTCTAAAGGGGTTTTTGTACAATTGATGACATAGCACCCCTATCCTTGGGGCAAGCCATCAATAGCCATTTGGAGGGGGTCCCAATACCTAGCACCCCTACAGATGGTTGCAGGGCCTAAAATGCAACAGAACCAATTACACAGTGCACCAACCAGAAGTAATCTCATATTCAAGTCTGGGTTTGATCAGGGTTCCCTAATGCAAGAATATGGTTGCAAACAGAGTTGTTTTTTGCCAGCAAAAAAAAAAAACCAGACCTAACTGATGCCAAAGTGAAAAGCCTAAATAATCTAAATAATTCAATAGAAGTGTGGTGTGTTCATTTTGTAGGCCACAAGATATGTAACATGGCAATCAATTATAGTATGTATTAGCCTACTTGTATAGTGCCTACATATTCTGCAGCACATTACAGATATGTCGGTCACTGTCCCATATAGGGCTCACCATCTACATGTAGATAAATAAGGGGTACACATTTGCAAACTATTTTTCAAGAGGCTGCAACTGCGCCTCAGGTTCAGAATTCTTGAAACTGTCGTGTTCCAGCAACTTCTGATTTGCTATGCAAAAGACCTGACTTTCATTACTGATGTTAAAGGTAGTGCTACACTAATAACGTACTTGCTAAAGTATAAAGCAGCAGAATGAATGTATACAAACATTATATTGACTTTTTAGAATGCAGAATTGAAGGAACAAAGATCATGTAAGGAGTCTTATTCCAATAAAATGTACCCCACTACAATCTTCTCCACAGAGAGCAATGTTTTACAGCAAATAGACAATCTTCTAGTATGCAAAAGTAATGAATTAATTTGTGTGCAATTTAGCTAGTAATTCCATCCAGACATTGCACAGTGTGTGATGAGCGGAGATCTGAGAACACATCTGTGTCACTTAGAAACCCCGAGTTTCCACAGGATAACCTGTCATCTATCCACAGGGATAATCACCAGCCATTCCATCAGCAGGAGTTTGGAATCCAGACTCAAGGCAAGAAAGTAAAGAGCTTGAAAAGAAGAAAACCTTCTGCCTCCGGGGATATAAGTGTTCACCACATAAGGTGTGAATCACTGCTTTGCAGTTTCAGTATTTTTGGCCACAGGTGTCAAGTGTGAGCAGCAGAAAGAAAAAAGTTTAAGATGACAGAAATTTTAGAATTATTGAGCGTATTGTGGACCAAGGAAAACTTCCACTCTATACAGCTTTATGTGAAACATCTGTGACTAAACTCCATTCATTACAATTCACTGGTATGTGGCAATTTGCAGAATTAGGACCAAACTAAAAATGTATTAATCCCATTTTACATACTTCCTAGTTAATATGAGTAGAACTTGGTTCTAGGCAGTAGCGTATTCACCACGAGAAGCAAGGACAGGCACAAAGAGATTTAGTAAAGGCTTTCTACAGGTGCCATATTCCAAGAGCTAGAATATATGGATATGAGGCCTTGCTTCCCATTTCCCAGATAAATTTAACCATTATAACATATTTCCACTTTCAGAGAGATAAAAAGTCAAGCGGTCTAAAAAGAATATTTTACAAAATCTTTAAGGCTGAGGCCCCACGTAGCGAAACGCATAACTTTTTTTTTCCGCAGCGTTTTTCATTGCATTCTCTCAGACTTTCTGTCCCTTTTATACCTATATGGAAAAGGCCAGCATTTCCGCAGGTATAATTAACATGCTGCGATTTACAAAAACCTGGGCGTTTTTGAAAACGCAGCATTTCCGCTGCGGATTTTTTCCCGCAATGTGTGGATGGGATTAGCCAGAAGCCCATCCACTTTGCAGGTACTGTAAAACAGAGTTTTTCACAATGTAGGGCTTCAGCCTAAAGGAGTTGTCAGACTTTAAAGTATTTATAAAAGAATAAGAAAATGTCCTAACACCAGCACCCTGTCCCCACCAGACCGGAAACGAGACTGCTGCGACCAGACACTTAAGTGCAAGGCCCTCTGATCCAACATTCAAGTGTAAGACCTCACAAATACAGGTGCATAATCATCGTCTTCCATGATTGTGTGTCCTACTGAACCAGATTGAGGGACCATTTAAAGGCATAGGAAACCTTGGCAGGTGACACACTGAATTTACAATACTGAACTGAACTTACAATATTCTAATTTTCTTAGATTTGGGTTTTCATTACCTGTAATCCATAATCAACATTTACAGAAATATAACACTTGAAATAGAACACTCTGTGTGTAAAGAATCTAGAAAATATAGGAGGTCACTTTTTAATTTAATTAATAATAATAATAATAATAATAATAATAATAATAAGTCCTTTAATAGTCCCACAATGGGGAAATTCAGTGTGTTACAGCAGCAAAGATAAGATAAGAAGCAGATACAAATACAAATACAACATGTACAGGAATGTTCCAAGGTGAGAGGCATTACATTAATAGCAGACAGACAGATAGGACGTAGCAGAGGGGGGGGGGGGGGATATAACAGGCAGAGAGATATTTCAGTTCTCTGTATGTAATGATCTCCGCTTAGGTCGGTGTTGGTTGTACAGCCTAACCGCGGTGGGGAGGAAAGACTTCCGATAGCGCTCCTTCTCACACCTAGGGTGGAGCAGTCGGTCACTGACAGTACTGCCCAGCGCGATCACAGTCTCATGCATGGGATGGGAGTTATTCTCCCGCATGGAGCTCACCACGGACAGTATCCTTCTGTCACCCACCACCTGCACTGGGTCCAGTGGGCTCCCCAGGACAGAGTTGGCCCTTCTAATCAGCTTGTCAAGTTTATTTCTGTCCCTGGTTGATATACTGCTCCCCCAGCAGGCCACTCCAAAGAAGATGGCTGATGCCACTACCGAGTTGAAGAAAGTCCTAAGAAGTGCCCCCCGGATTCCAAAGGCTCTCAGCTTCCTAAGCAGGTAGAGCCTGCTGTGGCCCTTCCTGTACAGGGCCTCCATATGATCTGCCCAGTCCAGCTTATTATTAAGGAGCAGACCCAGGTACTTATAGGTGTTCACAATCTCGATGCCCGTCCCCAGGATGTCCACTGGTTTTGGAGGGCATCTGCCTTTACGGAAGTCCACCACCATCTCCTTGGTCTTCCCCGCATTAATCTTCAGGTGGTTCTGGTGGCACCAGTCCACAAAAAACCGGTTCAGTTCTCTGTACTCCTTGTCATCATCGTCTGTGATGAGGCCTACTATTGCAGAGTCGTCAGAATACTTCTGTAGGTAGCAGCTGGATGAGTTGCACCTAAAATCAGCAGTGTACAGTGTGAAGAGGAAAGGGGCGAGAACCGTACCCTGAGGTGCCCCCGTATTACAGATCACGGTACCTGACACACAGTCTTGGGCTCTCACGTATTGAGGTCGATTTGTGAGGTAGTCTAGGATCCAGTTGGAGAGGTGGTGGTCCACTCCAGCAAGGCCCAGCTTGTCTCTCAGTAACCTGGGCTGTATGGTGTTAAAAGCACTGGAGAAATCAAAGAACATTATTCTCACTGTGTTCCCTGGTTTTTCCAGGTGAGACAGAGCCCTGTGCAGAAGGTGGATGATGGCATCATCTACCCCAATGCCCGGTCGATAAGCAAACTGGAGAGGGTCCATAGCGGGGCTCACTAGAGGGCGGAGATGTGTGAGAACCAATCTCTCTAAGATCTTCATCAAGTGGGATGTCAGTGCTACAGGTCTGTAGTCGTTGAGGTCCATAGGGTGAGGTTTCTTTGGAACTGGTACCACACAAGAAGATTTCCATAATTCAGGGACTATTTCCTGCCTCAGGCTCATATTATACATATATGTAATTATACCACACAGCTGGTCCCCACAAGTCTTAATTAGCCTTGCACTGATGTCATCTGGCCCTGCGGCTTTCCTCGCCTTGATCTTTTTCATCTCCTTCCTCACCTGGGCCCATGTGAAGGTCAGACTGTGGTCAGATAAAGACGGATTTCTGGATTTACTGGTCTGTTGGGAAGTGGCCGCATGGGGAGAAGTCATTGTGGTGAGGGGAGCTGAAGGACATTCTGGGGTGGGAGGAGCTGGTGTGTGATCAAATCTGTTGAAGAATAGGTTTAGTTCATTAAGCCAGTTAACATTTGCCTCAATCTGGCAGACCGACTGAAAGAAATAAACGTTTCAAAGATATTCTAATTTATTCAGATGCACCTGTACTCTTCTGGATGAAGGGATGTCGTAAAAGCTCCTGTAGGTGCAAAGTGTAGATTTTATAACACTTCTTATAGCTATCTTCACTATATAATACAAAATAATGGACTCATATTTTTGCCATTAGATTAGGCCTTGAAATGTGTGCTTATATACATACATGGGTATGTACAGTACAGACCAAAAGTTTGGACACACCTTCTCATTCCAAGAGTTTTCTGTATTTTCATAACTATAAAAATTGTAGATTCACACTGAAGGCATCAAAACTATGAATTAACACATATGGTATTATATACTTAACAAAAAAGTGTGAAACAACTGAAAATATGTCTTATATTCTAGGTTCTTCAAAGTAGCCACCTTTTGCTTTGATTACTGCTTTGCACACTCTTGGCATTCTCTTGATGAGCTTCAAGAGGTAGTCACCTGAAATGGTCTTCCAACGGTCTTGAAGGAGTTCCCAGAGATGCTTAGCACTTGTTGGCCCTTTTGCCTTCACTCTGCGGTCCAGCTCACCCCAAACCATCTCAATTGGGTTCAGGTCTGGTGACTGTGGAGGCCAGGTCATCTGGCGTAGCACCCCCATCACTCTCCTTCTTGGTCAAATAGCCCTTACACAGTCTGGAGGTGTGTTTAGGGTCATTGTCCTGTTGAAAAATAAATGATGGTCCAACTAAACGCAAACTGGATGGAATAGCATGCAGCTGCAAGATGCTGTGGTAACCATGCTGGTTCAGTATTCCTTCAATTTTGAATAAATCCCCAACAGTGTCACCAGCAAAGCACCCCCACACCATCACACCTCCTCCTCCATGCTTCACGGTGGGAACCAGGCATGTAGAGTCCATTCGTTCACCTTTTCTGCGTCGCACAAAGACACGGTGGTTGGAACCAAAGATCTCAAATTTAGACTCATCAGACCAAAGCACAGATTTCCACAGGTCTAATGTCCATTCCTTGTGTTCTTTAGCCCAAACAAGTCTCTTCTGCTTGTTGCCTGTCCTTAGCAGTGGTTTCCTAGCAGCTATTTTACCATGAAGGCCTGCTGCACACAGTCTCCTCTTAACAGTTGTTGTAGAGATGTGTCTGCTGCTAGAACTCTGTGTGGCATTGACCTGGTCTCTAATCTGAGCTGCTGTTAACCTGCCATTTCTGAGACTGGTGACTCGGATGAACTTATCCTCCGCAGCAGAGGTGACTCTTGGTCTTCCTTTCCTGGGGCGGTCCTCATGTGAGCCAGTTTCTTTATAGTGTTTGATGGTTTTGGCCACTGCACTTGGGGACACTTTCAAAGTTTTCCCAATTTTTCGGACTGACTGACCTTCATTTCTTAAAGTAATGATGGCCACTCGTTTTTCTTTACTTAGCTGCTTTTTTCTTGCCATAATACAAATTCTAACACTCCACTGAGTAGGACTATCAGCTGTGTATCCACCTGACTTCTGAACAACACAACTGATGGTCCCAACCCCATTTATAAGGCAAGAAATCCCACTTATTAAACCTGACAGGGCACACCTGTGAAGTGAAAACCATTTCAGGTGACTACCTCTTGAAGCTCATCAAGAGAATGCTCAACAAGAGTGTGCAAAGCAGTAATCAAAGCAAAAGGTGGCTACTTTGAAGAACCTAGAATATAAGACATATTTTCAGTTGTTTCACACTTTTTTGTTAAGTATATAATTCCACATGTGTTAATTCATAGTTTTGTTGCCTTCAGTGTGAATCTACAATTTTTATAGTCATGAAAATACAGAAAACTCTTGGAATGAGAAGGTGTCTCCAAACTTTTGGTCTGTACTGTATATACCTTAGGCTAGGGCTCGACAAATACTAGAAGCCATGTAGCTCACATGCCTAAATATTTGCAACTGATGCCTAACTTTTAGAGTTGCTCCTCGCAACTATAATGACATTTCTAGTTTGTGAGCCACTTAAAAAAAAAAAAAAAAAAAAAAAGGGCAACTGGTTTGTGGGTTACACGTGCTAACAATCTAAAATATCTATAATATTTTATAGATTATTTCATTATGTAGTTATTTCCTGACCGACTTTTTACTGGTATGTGATTTCTCCTTTATGCAGGTATGTGATCATTTTACAAGTTTAACAGCCCTTCTGATAAAAATAGACTGGGCAATAGTGAAACGAAGTCATCAAATGTCAACCTTTGAGGATAATTCAAGAGTGAAAAATTATGTATGTGGAAAAGTGAAAGCCTTTGGCCCAGATGTCAGGTTAGTCATACTAAGTATCTGCAGCAAATACCATCAAAAATAGGCGCAATTGGTTACTGAACTACTAGTCTCAGAACACTTGTAGACTAAGGCTAATGCAGCAAAATATAAAGCAGCTTTCTACAACATGAGTCCTTAGCTTAAAAGACATTTGTTCACAGGGCTATAAACTACATGCGTAACCTTTCAGTCAAGTGAATGGGAGCTGAGCTGCAATAACACACTCACTACCCAGTGCACAAAGAAGTCTTTTGGCTCCATATACTGTACTGAGAACAGGTGATAGGTGGAGGTGATTTTTACTGATATCTTCACCACTAATTTTCATAAACATTATGCCTTAACTTTTGTAGGCATCACTTATATTGCTATATTATTTTCTGTACCATACTTCCTGGCACACAAGTGGAAAGGCATGTTCACCATAGCACAAGAATATGGGCTTCTCGGGGCGGAGCCTAACCGTCGATGCTGATGGACGTCTGAGCCTGCAGCTCCGTCAGACACTAAGCCACTACCTGCCTTAAAACGCTCAATTGAGGACAAGAATGGGCAAGACACTGAGAGAAAGAAGCGGGGAACTACCAGGTACCCCCACGGGCAAGAATAACGCAGCGGAGGTGCATAAATTCTTTCGCAAGAAAGTCCAGCGTTCTCCTGAAGTGGCGCGCAAGATGGCGCTGGAAGAGGCCCACTCGGGAGACGCGGCAGAGGACTCAGATCTGGACAGCGCGTCGGGTACTGACCGGACAGACGCTATCTCCGGGATGATTACCAAGTCCTTCCTTCGCAAGGCTCTGGCACAAGCAATCGCCCCAGTGCTCGCGGAGCTCTCTGACATACGGGCTGACATACAATCCGTGGGCAAAAGAGTGGACTCCCTTGAGTCGGCGTGCTCAGCGATTACCCTTCACTCTTCTTTGCTGGCACAGCGTATCACCGATCATCACACCCACTTGAACAGAACATACGATGCTCTGGAGGATCTGGAGAATCGGAACCGCAGGAGGAACCTGCGCCTTAAGGGCCTGCCGGAATCTCCTGCTTCTGAGGATCTGAGAGAGGTGATGTCGGCCATCTTTGTATCCCTCGTGGGTGCGGAAAAGGCAGCCTCGGTCCGCATAGAAAGGGTCCACCGAGCGGTCAGACCTAAACCCTCCCCTGCTGACCCACCGAGGGATGTAATCTGCGGGCTGCTGTCCTCCGCGGACACATCTGCTATACTAGCTGCTGCAAGGGAAAAAAAGACTACTTATGTATGCCCAAACAGAGATCCACCTATACCAAGACCTGGCGCCATCTACCCTGGCAAAGCGTCGGATGTTACGTCCACTGCTGGAGGCACTACGGGAAAGAGGCCTTCAGTATGCATGGCTTTTTCCCTTCGGGTTGTCTGTTCTTAAGCAAGGCCGCAGGATAGTCATACGTTCACCAGAAGATCTCTCCAAAGCCTGGGCCTTGCTCAACATACCCCCTATGGAGATTCCCTCGTGGTTGCCTCTCCCGGAGGACTTACACTCCTGGCCGTCACTGCCCAGCTTTGAACAGGAAGGCCTGCAACAGCGTCTCAGGTCGCCAAGACATAGGAAACCCTCCTTGAAGAGACACATACAAGAATCCACTTGATGTCGGTAATCTTACCACTGAGCTGTTCCTCTACGTGGAGCTGACTTGTGTGTGAAAGGCACCTCTTGCAAATTCACTGTGGTACCATTCCCTCCCACTGGACTGGCCCAGAAGTGAAGTACCTATGTTTTGCACTCATATCCGGGACTGCTGGCGGTTGAAGGTACCTTCTACCCTGGACCTATCCTCCCACACCCCCTCATACTTTCCACAACCTGCAGCACCCACAGTGGGAGTGACTGGCACCCTATGTCGGGAAACGGGCGGTTGGAGCTCTGTCACTCTCTACCATGTTCCCTCCCTCCCCCAATTCCCTGAGAAGTCCAACTGTTTGAAATGTTTGATATACATGTCTGTGGGTGGGTTTTCTGACTAACAATTGTATTTGTGGGGCCTTCCGCCCCCTGTCCGGGATTTTGGGGCCGGTGATGCGTTTATGGTGCCTTGGAGGAGGAGCAGGCACGTGGGGCCCCGTGGTCTCGGATGGCGGGGGAGCCCAGGTTGGGGAAGAGGTTCATTACTTTAGCAGGGAGTATACTCATTCAGTGAACCAAAATTTTCACGTTGCACTGTGTACACTAGGCACGTCAGGGAACTTGCTAAGTAAACCTACTTGCTACTAACTACTAACTGCCAATTACTAATCATTACTCACTGTCACTAATCAGTACCTATCGCTAACTCTCAGGGGTTACCACAAAAACCATCACTAACAGCTAACTATTACTAACTACTAACTACTACCAGCGGAATATCGGGGGGGCGGGTAGTTGGGTGGGGGGGGGGGTAGTTGGGTGGGGGGGCGGGGCTCACACACGGGTTTGTGGGTTCTTTGTATAGCAGGGTGTCGTGCCGGGATTCCCGATGCTTCGGGAAGTTATGCCGCCCTAATACATAGGGGTGTGTGCACTAACCACCCTAACTATATTGCTGAGATAGACCCCAATAAGGGATTTCGGTATAACCACATTGGAGATGTTTATGTAATCCCGGATTGTATTGATTCTGTTGTTAATGTTGTATAATATGACATGGGCTCATTTCGGCGCAATTATGGCAACTATCTCTGAGCCTATTTGCACTCTCATACTGCCCGCCCCCCGCCCTTCCAGACGTGTCTGTAGGATATCTCTAACTCTCACATCTCTTGTGTACCTTTACATCTTTTACACACTGTTGCCTGTATGTAGTCCCCATTGTTACACGCCTTTGTGCGCAACCACTCCTGTAAGGTATGGTAGTTGGCTGTCACGATTGGGACCATCTCCGTTTCCCCTATCCCTTTTATATTCTGTCTATTGACAGAGTAAGTGTTACAAGCTTAGCGGCTGTCAGGCGTTGCCGCTAAATATTTGATCTATTGACGGGCGCATTATTTTGGGCCCAACCTAGCTCTTGTACTCTTTCTCTTCTCTATCTCTATCTAAGCTTTCCTCACCTCTCTCTCTTCTCCCTTTCTACCCCTCCCCTTCCTCGTCTGGTTGTCTCACTACCCAAACCTTCCCACCTAACCTCTGTTTGTTCAAATACCCCTCCTTTCCCTCTCTCCCTCACCCTTCTTACCCATTGGACTCACATTGTCTCAGGGCCACCATGTCCGAATTAGTTTTTACTTCCTTTAACACCCATGGCCTAAATTCCCCGAATAAGAGATCTCAAATTTTTACCATACTCCGTAAGCTACACACAAATGTGGCGTTCCTTCAAGAAACTCATTTCAAGACAGGGAAAATCCCTCGCCTCCCCACAAAAATGTTCACTACTTGTTTCCACTCCACGAATCCCACTGCTTCCTCTAGGGGTGTTTCTATTCTATTTCATTCCTCAGTACCTTTCCAGTGTTCTCAAACTTATGAGGACTCCGAGGGCAGAATTCTGCTGCTAAAAGGCACTATCGCTACTTATAAATACACCTTTGCCAATTTCTACGCTCCCAATCAAGGCCAAGTGGCTTGGCTTGTTGAGGCTCTGCGCACACTGGAACTCTTTGCAGAAGGTTCTATAATCCTAGCTGGCGATTTTAACCTCACTCTCAACCCTGCTCTTGATGCCTCTAGAGGGACATCATCTATTCCCCAGAAAGCACTGGGTAGACTCCTGCAAGACCTAAATGACTTGCATTTGGTCGATCTTTGGCGTCTGCACAACCCATCCGTGAAGGATTATTCCTTTTTTTCCAATCCTCGGCAATCCTATCAGAGACTGGATTATATTTTTGTCACTAGAGATCTAGCCCCGTATTCTCTGCAATCCCGCATCGACTCTATATCGGTGTCCGATCATGAACCAGTATGGGCTAGGTTAACACTGCGCCAACTGCCTCAAAGGGATTGGTGCTGGAGATTAAATGAAGCTTTGATGGATCGCCCAGATCTAGTTGGGACCGTCAGGCAGCAGATGGAGTCGTACTTTGCCATAAATGCTAATGCAGATACTTGTCCCACCATTATTTGGGAGGCACATAAGGCGGTAATTAGGGGAATTTTCATATCCCTGGCCTCCAGAGTCAAGAGGGAAACTCAGGCAGAACTAGACAAAATTCTTTCAGACATAGCGGCAATTGAACGCACACGCAAGGCAAGTAGACAGTTGAATAGAAGCACTGAACTCCAAACTCTGCGGGAAAAGCTAAAAGATGCCATTAACGTCCGAACGGCTAAACATTTTCTTCACTACCAACACAGGCTTTATGCACATGGGGACAAGGGGGTTAAGCTTATGACTTCGCTGATTAAGAAACGAAAGGCCAAGTGCTTTATTTCGGTTATAAAAGATCAAGCAGGCAACACACACAAATCCACCAAAGACATAACCTCGGCTTTCCTCTCCTTTTACACTGGGCTATACAATCTAAACACCAATGACACTGAGACCGCTACAACAAGCAAAGTAAATAGGATAGAGGAATTCCTTAACTCCCTCTCTCTGCCATCCCTGTCGGTGGAAGACGCTGCGACACTCACGTCCTCAATTTCTTTGGAAGAAATTAAATGTGTCCTAAATAGCTTCCCTAAAGGGAAAAGCCCAGGTCCAGATGGCTTCCCCTTACAATACTATAAAGTATTCCAATCAGAATTACTATCGCATCTTTCTAGATCCTGTAATGTCCTGCTTTCGGGGAAAAAACTCCCCTGCCAAGCACAAGAAGCACATATTACGTTGCTTCCTAAAGAAGGGAAAGACCCCCTCTCCTGTGGTAGCTATAGGCCTATCTCTCTCCTTAATCTCGATCTTAAATTGTGGGCGAAAATATTGGCCACTAGAATGAAACATCTTCTACCTTCCTTACTGCACCCTGATCAAGCTGGTTTTGTTCTGGGCAGAGAGGGAAAGGATAACTCCCATCGCTTACTCCACGTTATCACCCATGCTAGGAAAACACGCTCGAGCCTGGTTTTGCTGGGAGTAGACGCTGAAAAAGCGTTTGATAGAGTGGACTGGTTATTTATGAAAGCCACGCTAAAAAAATTTAACTTCCCCCTTCAATATATAGAAGCGATCTTCACTCTCTATGGTTCCCCTTACGCTCGCTTGAAGATTAATGACACACTTTCCCCCAGCTTCAATATTACGAATGGGACCAGACAGGGTTGCCCTCTTTCCCCCTCCCTGTTCATTTTAGTATTGGAATCCCTATTACAGGCGGTTCGTGCTCACCCAGACATATCAGGATTTAAAATAGGAACACAAACTATGCATTCTGCCGCCTTTGCAGACGACGTTCTGTTTATGGTGTCCAACCCCGAGAAAGGGCTTCCTGCCATTGTAGAACTCCTCTCTCGCTATGGCTCAGTCTCCGGATATAAAGCCAATCTAGATAAATCGGAGGTGTTAAATGTCTCTCTCCCCCCTAAAAAATCACTACAAGTATCCGCCTCCACGCCCTTTAAGTGGACCTCAAAATCCATTAAATATTTAGGTGTCCAACTAACAGCAGACCCGTCTCACATCTACACAGAGAATTTTCAGTCACTACTAACGGAAATTCGCACCATGTTAGCTTCTTATCAAGGAATGCCGTTTTCTTGGTTTGGTAGACGAAATCTATTGCAGACTTATGTGCTTCCCAAGATCCTATACCGACTCCATATGTTGCCCATACGCCTCCCCCCGTATTTTTTCAAGTCATTAAGAAGTCTTTTCTCCACTTTCCTCTGGCGTGGCAAACGCCCACGGCTTTCTATAAGTTTTTTGATGAAGAAGAAGGTGGCGGGTGGCATGGGCATGCCAGATGTCTTGGGTTATTACAAAGCAATACAATTGAAGCGTTGGATTGAGCTCACTTCCTCGGATCCACCCTCACTATTCCATAAACTTTCTGTCTGCACATTTGGGCCGACCTGCCAAGTAGACCTGTGGCTGTATGGCTCCCCAAATCGCAGCTCCCAATCAATTGATCAAATCCTGTTAGGCGCCTGTGAAACATGGCGGGAATTGAAAGAAACGCTGGCACCTTCCCCTTCGCCTCTAAGCCCTATAGGCATTGTACCAGATTGGCTGGGAAGGTCGAAGGTATCCTGTTCAGACAGGTGGCATCACCTGACTTCACACCGACTGCTGGAGGTTGTTGGTGAGAAAGCAGAGGTGAACTTTACAAAACTGGAATCGCTGGTCTCTGACAAACCGCTGTCCTTTCTACATAAACACCACCTGCATAAATATATGCGGGACTGGCTGACAGCTAACACAATACGAGTCGATCTCACTCCCTTCGAACGAAGCCTCATAGCTCGAAATAAATTTTTGTCCAAGACATCATATGTCCTGTCCACTTTTGTCAGTCCTGTTCGGATACACAAACCGGCTTTCCTAACTTCTTGGGAAATGGAGTTGGGTGTGGTCCTCTCAGAGGAGCAAGTCAAACAGGTATTACGAAATTCTCATGGCTTTTCCACCTGTGTGCGCCTACAGGAGACTCACTATAAGTTGCTAACCAGATGGTATCATACTCCACAATGGCTCCACAAAATGAATCTATCAGATTCTGACACCTGCTGGAGATGTAAGTCTCAGAGTGGGTCCTTGTTGCACATATGGTGGCAGTGCCCAGTAATTAGTCCGTTTTGGAATGATATTCAATCAGTGATTAGACGACTTTCTTCTCCGACCTTTAAGCTCAGCCCAACTATGGTCCTGATCTCACTAAAATCGGCATACTATACCCCATCGAGAAACAACCTTATCTCACTCCTCTTATCGGCTGCCAATTCACTTATTCCTCGCAAATGGCTAAGTACTGATCCCCCATCAAAAATGGAATGGGTGGAAAAAGTTAATCAGATCTCACGCTTCGAAGAACTGTCAAGCTGGAAATCCAGGACACATGCTCGTTTCCTTAAGACCTGGGCAGGGTGGAAGGAGCTGAGACTGTGAGTCCTCCCCCCCCCTCCTTCCCCCACCCCTCCTCCCTCCCCCCCTCTCCCCCCTCTCCCCTCCCTCCCCTCTCCCCTCCCCTCCCCCCATCCTCCTCCCTAGTTCCTGTTTTCCCTCCCCCTCTCTCCACTTATCCCCTCCTGTACTTCCTCCTCCCTCCACACATGGGGCTACATTATCTATCCTATATCATCCCGCTACCCTACTCGATATCATTAATGTATACCCTATTTTCCCTCCCTTGTTAATTCCCCCCCCCCCCTTTTTCCCCATCCTCTCGTTGCTTTCCCTCTCTTCTTTTCTTATCTATGTCAGACCTCTCTGTCCCTTACCTACCATCTCTTTTCATTCAATGCTCTTCCGTTGTGTATTACAAGCCTAGGCTGTGTTCTATATGGCTCAGTAATACCTAGGATTGATTATTCTATAAATTGAGTTTATTGTCATTATACAGCCTGCACTGATACAAATGTACTATGTTGGATGTACTTTATATGATTTTGTGCACTGCTGCAAAATGTTTGCATGTATCCTCATTTGTTATACGAGAATTAACAATAAAATAAAAATATTATTAAAAAAATAAAAAATAAAAAAAAATAAAAAAAAAGAATATGGGCTTCTCAGTTTACTATTGTTCATGCCTTATCAGCTAGAACATAGTGGTACATAGGCCTCAGCACCGGTCATAATACATGCCACAATTTTATAAAATTACCTTAAATTTATCTCATAATTTGACCCCAGAACAGTCTTAAAATGGAGTCTGTCAGCAGTAAACTGGTTATACAGTCATATGAAAAAGTTTGGGCACCCCTATTAATCTTAATCATTTTTAGTTCTAAATATTTGGGTGTTTGCAACAGCCATTTCATTTTGATATATCTAATAACTGATGGACACAGTAATATTTCAGGATTGAAATGAGGTTTATTGTACTAACAGAAAATGTGCAATATGCATTAAACCAAAATTTGACCGGTGCAAAAATTTGGGTACCCTTATCATTTTATTGATTTGAATACTCCTAACTACTTTTTACTGACTTACTGAAGCACAAAATTGGTTTTGTAACCTCACTGAGCTTTGAACTTCATAGCCAGGTGTATCCAATCATGAGAAAAGGTATTTAAAGGTGGCCAATTGCAAGTTGTTCTCCTATTTTAATCTCCTCTGAAGAGTGGCATCATGGGCTCCTCAAAACAACTCTCAAATGATCTGAAAACAAAGATTGTTCAACATAGTTGTTCAGGGGAAGGATACAAAAAGTTGTCTCAGAGATTTAACCTGTCAGTTTCCACTGTGAGGAACATAGTAAGGAAATGGAAGACCACAGGGACAGTTCTTGTTAAGCCCAGAAGTGGCAGGCCAAGAAAAATATCAGAAAGGCAGAGAAGAAGAATGGTGAGAACAGTCAAGGACAATCCACAGACCACATCCAAAGAGCTGCAGCATCATCTTGCTGCAGATGGTGTCACTGTGCATCGGTCAACAATACAGCACACTTTGCACAAGGAGAAGCTGTATGGGAGAGTGATGCAAAAGAAGCCGTTTCTGAAAGCACGCCACAAACAGAGTCGCCTGAGGTATGCAAAAGCACATTTGGACAAGCCAGCTTCATTTTGGAAGAAGGTCCTGTGGACTGATGAAACAAAGATTGAGTTGTTTGGTCATACAAAAAGGCGTTATGCATGGCGTCAAAAAAACACAGCATTCCAAGAAAAACACTTGCTACCCACTGTAAAATTTGGTGGAGGTTCCATCATGCTTTGGGGCTGTGTGGCCAATGCCGGCACCGGGAATCTTGTTAAAGTTGAGGGTCGCATGGATTCAACTCAGTATCAGCAGATTCTTGAGAATAATGTACAAGAATCAGTGACGAATTTGAAGTTACGCCGGGGATGGATATTTCAGCAAGACAATGATCCAAAACACAGCTCCAAATCTACTCAGGCATTCATGCAGAGGAACAATTACAATGTTCTGGAATGGCCATCCCAGTCCCCAGACCTGAATATCATTGAACATCTGTGGGATAATTTGAAGCGGGCTGTCCATGCTCGGCGACCATCAAACTTAACTGAACTGGAATTGTTTTGTAAAGAGGAATGGTCAAAAATACCTTCATCCAGGATCCAGGAACTGATTAAAAGCTACAGGAAGTGAATAGAGGCTGTTATTTTTGCAAAAGGAGGATCTACTAAATATTAATGTCACTTTTCTGTTGAGGTGCCCATACTTTTGCACCGGTCAAATTTTGGTTTAATGCATATTGCACATTTTCTGTTAGTACAATAAACCTCATTTCAATCCTGAAATATTACTGTGTCCATCAGTTATTAGATATATCAAATTGAAATGGCTGTTGCAAACACCCAGATATTTAGAACTAAAAATGATTAAGATTAATAGGGGTGCCCAAACTTTTTCATATGACTGTAAACCTAACCACAGGACCTCAGAGTTGACACTACAGTTTCCAACTGTGCCTTTGTTATTCAGCTTTGGAGCTCCTTTTTCAGATAGCTAGACATTTAATTCAAATACAAAATAAGAAGAAAAATTGTAATCTAGAATGGAGACCAAGCCCTGGCAAGCTAAGGCACAGCCCCAAAGCTCTCTAGCGCACAAATAAAATGATGATTTGTATAAAAATTATGTTCCAAATCTGAATAACAGAGGTATATTTGGAAACTGTAGAATCACCTCTACGAGGTACTGGGATTATGTTTACTTATGCTGACAGATTCTCTTTAAAATAAGCACAAAAGGAGCTTGTTACCCTAACAATAAATCAAACAAATAGAATAATACAATAATGGCTAGCTACAAGAATATCCACAGAGTCTACAAACAGTATGTAACAGTTTATACAACATGGATTCAGTTGAGCTAGTGTTTAAAATTGGGTAATAAGCTTATACTGTTATCGCTGACATGACACAAAGAAAGATAGGGTGTCCTATCTAATATACATGCTTCATAAATCAGGTAAATCTGTAAATTGTTTCTGGCTTCCTGAATAATGGAATCTAAACATAATAAAAACACGGTCATTTAGATGTGAAGTTTATTTTCGGCCTACACAGTAGGACTGTCCATAATGATGCTCACAAAGGTAATTTGAGCTTAGCAGCTTCTTTTATCAAACCCAAACACTGGCTCACTATTCAGTCTTGGCTTCTCAATGCTGCTTACAAGCTTATAATAAATGTCCAGCTGCTCTGCACTTGTACTTTACAAATAGCGGGCATGTAAATATCTCTGTGATAACACCCATGTAAAACAAAAACCAATATTTAACCTGAAGTCAAAGTTTTGTTCTATTGTAGAATTAGCCCAACCTGTTTCTAACAATAAAAACATATGGCAAGTGTAGGGCATACCAGTCATCTGCCATTTTACAGTATATCACTTATTATTAGAGAAAACAACAAAAATACACTTTGCAATAAATATATTTATAAATCAGAAAATAAACAGCTTTTTGTATTGATTTCTCATTACAAAATTCATTTTTTTATTCTGCAATAGGTCAGGACTATTCTTGGAAAACACCATATCTATTAGTAAAGACAGGAATCTTATCAATACATCTAAAGTGCACGTCAAACACACTAGAGCTACTCCTATAGCAGGTCTTGTTTTTAAGATTAAAGGCATTAGCGGTTTATTAAAACATTGTTCCTATAACAGGATTCCTCAATATAATGAAAAAAAAAAAATATAAAAACCACTTACTAAATATACATCATCACAGACGAAGATGACAGGGAGTACAGAGAACTGAACCGGGATTTTGTGGACTGGTGCCAGCAGAACCACCTTAGGATTAATGCTGGGAAGACCAAGGAGATGGTGGTGGACTTTCGTAAGTGCAGATACCCTCCCAAACCAGTGGACATCCAGGGTAGGGGCATTGAGATTGCCTACACCTATAAGTACCTAGGGGTGCTCCTCAATAATAAGCTGGACTGGGCAGATCACCTGAATGTACTGTACAGGAAGGACCATAGGAGGCTCTACCTGCTTAGGAGGGTGAGAGCCTTTGGAGTCCAGGGGGCACTTCTTAGGGCCTTTTTCATCTCTGTAGTGGCATCAGCCATCTTCTTCGGAGTGGCCTGCTGGGAGAGTAGCATATCAACCAGGGATAGGAATAGTCTCGACAACCTGATTAGAAGGGCCAGCTCTGTCCTGGGGAGCCTCCTGGACCAAGTGCAGGTGGTGGGTGACAGAAGGATACTGTCTGTGGTGAGCTCCATGCGGGAGAACTCCCATCCCATGCATGAGACCGTGATAGCCTCTACCTTGGAGCTTCTGTATATATTGTTTTTTGTGTTTGTATTATCTATGCTGCTGTAATAAACTTAATTTCCCCATGGTGGGACTATTAAAGGATTATCTTATGTGAAAATTTGATGCAGTTTCCCATTCAGGTCACGTGATCACATCTGTGACATTTCGTTTGCAATCTCAGTACCCCTTCCTGCAAGCACTGAGGTATGCGAACAAAACATCAGAGCACTACGTGACCTATTGGAAGGCACCCGCCCTCTATCTCTACTCCCCTCTCCCCCATTTCAGTGCACTGGGACAGAGTTCAGAGAGGCAGTGTATGACTATGGCCTTCAGATCCGACCCTCGCCTATCGCAGACACCATGACACTGGCAGGAGCAGTGGTGCGTCACATACTTTGATCCCTGCTGTACTGCTGTGCAATATCCTCCAACGTCTTTCAGAAATCACTCTTCACTTTCTTTCTTGGAGCTGCAGCAATAGAGAGTAAGAGGCAGTGTGTATACATTGCCTCTATAATGTCAGTACGTGCTGCTGCAGCGATAGGCAAGGGGTTGGAGCTAGAGGCAGTAGGGGTACACTGTCGCTCCGAACACGGTCCCAATGAGCTGAAACAGGCGATGGCGGAAATTAGAGACAGGAGATGGGTGGCTTCCAACAGGTCATGTGGTGCTGTGATGTTTTGTTATAGGAGTACTGAGCATGCAAACGAAACGTTACAAATAAGGTCACATGACCTGTAATGCAATCAGATAAACTACACCAAATTTTAACATGATGTATATTAAGTTTTTATATTGAGGAATCCTGTTACATGAACAATATTTTAATAAACCGGATAACCCCTTTAAGAAATAAGGGACTCAGCAAGCAAAAGCACAACAGGAAGAAAAGTGTATAATGAGAAAGTAAACTGAGAAAGAGATACATAAAGGAAGAAGGTAGGGGGGATAAGACACAGAAACAAAAGGTAATGTCAGAGACAAACCAGACTGCAGATCTGTACCAAGGTAGAGACAGTAAAATAATAAGTATAGTGCCTTTAAATGGAGGTGCCTATATTGTTTATAAGTGCACTATTAAGAGGACTCTCAAGCTTCTCAAGCTACAGGCCTGCATTATTAATGTCTTCAGTACTTTCCAGACGGAACAGTCTCTCCCTAGATTTCCTGTGAATATAGCTTCTTTCCCTAAAGCAATTGCCAGCATTAACCTTGTTTTCTGAATTAGATCTGAGTTATGTGTAATACACAAAAAAAATAAAAAAAAACATACACAAACTACCTGAATTTTTGGTATTAATGTGCCAATAATACAATACACACAATCCATAATCCGCTCAAATAAATCACCCTGATCTTTATGCATATCCCCTTAGCCCTTTCAAACCTGGGCACCTAAACAGCCATTTAAAGTCATTACCATACCACATATATTACCATAGAATTCCCTGAAACTGCTATAAACATTGCTCATTATTTCAATAAAATGTGACTGCCATTACTAAAATGGAGTAAAAAAAAAAATATATATATGCATGTGAACTAGAAATAGAAAATAACTGTAATGCCGATTTATTCATCTTACATTCTCTTCGCCAACATTTTTCTGCTCAAGTGTGTCTGAAAATGATGGCAGGCACCTTTGATATTTACTAGTCTGAAATATTGTCCACCAGCTTAGGAGGAGCCAGGATTGGAGTACATAGTAGAAGGGGGTTTTCCAAAAATGAAATGTCACACATTGGTACAACATTTGAAATGTCACAATGCCAAAGTATTACTGTGAGAAGGAAATGTTCACACATACCTGTATGCATGTTGTAACATTTACTTCACAGCATTGCATACTTCCATTGCCCTTTATAGCAATTTTATGTGAAATTATTTTTTTATCTCCACTTCTAGCCCATTATGTTATAACTTTTGGATTATTCAGCTCATTTCATCACAAAGCCACAAACTACAGTGGGGAAAAAAGTATTTAGTCAGCCACCAATTGTGCAAGTTCTCCCACTTAAAAAGATGAAAGGCCTGTAATTGTCATCATAGGTAGACCTCAACTATGAGAGACAAAATGAGAAAACATATCCAGAAAATCACATTGTCTGATTTTTAAAGAATTTATTTGCAAATTATGGTGGAAAATAAGTATTTGGTCACCTACAAACATGCAAGATTTCTGGCTCTCACAGACCTGTAACTTCTTTAAGAGGCTCCTCTGTCCTCCACTCATTACCTGTAGTAATGGTACCTGTTTGACATTGTTATCAGTATAAAAGACACCTGTCCACAACCTCAAACAGTCACACTCCAAACTCCACTATGGTGAAGACCAAAGAGCTGTGGAAGGACACCAGAAACAAAATTGTAGATCTGCACCAGGCTGGGAAGACTGAATCTACAATAGGCAAGCAGCTTGGTGTGAAGAAATCAACTGTAGGAGCAATAATTAGAAAATGGAAGACATACAAGACCACTGATAATCTCCCTCCATCAGGGGCTCCACGCAAGATCTCACCCCGTGGGGTCAAAATGATCACAAGAACGGTGAGCAAAAATCCCAGAACCACACGGGGGGGACCTAGTGATTGACCTGCAGAAAGCTGGGACTAACGTAACAAAGGCTACCGTCAGTAACACACTACGCTGCCAGGGACTCAGATCCTGCAGTGCCAGACGTGTCCCCGTGCTTAAGCCAGTACATATCCGGGCCCGTCTGAAGTTTGCTAGAGAGCATTTGGATGTTCCAGAAGAGTATTGGAAGAATGTCATATGGTCAGATGAAACCAAACTAGAACGGTTTGGTAGAAACACAACTCGTCGTGTTTGGAGGAGAGTGAATGCTGAGTTGCATCCAAAGAACACCATACCTACTGTGAAGCACGGGGGTGGCAACATCATGCTTTGGGGCTGTTCCTTGTAAAGGGACCAGGACGACTGATCCGTGTACATGAAAGAATGAATGGGGCCATGTATCGTGAGATTTTGAGTGCAAACCTCCTTCCATCAGCAAGGGCATTGAAGATGAAACGTGGCTGGGTCTTTCAGCATCATAATGATCCCAAGCACACCGCCAGGGCAATGAAGGAGTGGCTTCGTAAGAAGCATTTCAAGGTCTTGGAGTGGCCTAGCCAGTCTCCAGATCTCAACCCCATAAAAAACCTTTGGAGGGAGTTGAAAGTCAGTGTTGCCCAGCGACAGCCCCAAAACATCACTGCTCTAGAGGAGATCTGCATGGAGGAATGGGCCAACATACCAGCAACAGTGTGTGCCAACCTTGTGAAGACTTACAGAAAACGTTTGACCTCTGTCATTGCCAACAAAGGATATATAACAAAGTTTTGAGATGAACTTTTGTTATTGACCAAATACTTATTTTCCACCATAATTTGCAAATAAATTCTTTAAAAATCAGACAATGTTATTTTCTGGATTTGTTTTCTCATTTTGTCTCTCATAGTTGAGGTCTACCTATGATGACAATTACAGGCCTCATCTTTTTAAGTGGGAGAACTTGTACAATTGGTGGCTGACTAAATACTTTTTTTTCCCCACTGTATATAAACATTCACGACCACCTTAAGCCACCGCCATGCACTTCTGCTCAAAACTGCCCAATTTTAGGAGTTGTATTTGAGCAAACACAATGCTGCAGAGTGCTGTAAACGGAATCTTATTAACTGTGTCGGCTGCAGAGTCCTCCAATACCCAGAGTGCAGATGGATATATCAAAATCAAAAAACAAAAAACACAAGGGGAAGCTATCCACTTCCTTCATCAGGTCAATCTTAAGAAACAGGGTGTTGCATTTATCAGCCAATAGGACAGATAAGTTACACAGTCTTAAACTGTACTATATTTTGCAAAGTTTTTAATACGGTCTAAAAATCTGGCATACTTTTAGTGTATGTTAACACAGCAAAACCCTGTGCTGATTCAGCCACAATGTCTACGACACAAAACAGCGGCGGAAAGCCTGGACCTCTGCTTTGTGGAGCAGAAGGGCCTGAAAATGAAGAGAAATTGAAACAGATCTCGCTACATTTTTGAGTTTTATTCCAGTAGGACACGAGTTATGTATTGTCATGAGAAGCCATTGTCTTGGCATTATATTTTGCCCACATACTTACGTTGACCCTTCTGACATGTTACATCTATACTTCATCTGGATGATCTTGCTTAATTTGATTACTTTTATTAGAATGATTATTCTGAAATGTTATTGGGACATTTACCATACAGGTATTTCTCATAGGGGTGTCTATATACTGTACTGTGATGTAAATAGTAACATTCTGTATGTCTGTTTGTTCTTGTGATGACTTTGATAAAGGCCGTTAGGAGGCCAAATGTCCAATATTGTGTACAGAAATTTGATGACTCAAATTCTTTCTAAAGAGCATCTCCTATTACTAGAGTGCTGTGGTATTTCTCTATATTGAAATTGGCTAACAACCAGACCATTAGCACCACATAACCTGAGTGCAGTACCATATATTAACTGCTGAATGACCCTTAGACTGTCTAGTCTAACTTTACACCACTTATTAGCTGGCTTACTTTCCAACAAAATTTTGCCACATTGTCCAGAATTTTGGCACATTTTTTGGGGTGCACATTTTTGCATATTAAGCCCCACCCACCTCTTGGATGAGGCACAGAAACCGTTAGAAAGTGTCTAACGCACACAGAAAATGAGGTGTAAAGCATGTGGGCCAATTTAATTATTATAGTGCATTTTTATTAGCTTATCTTCCCCAAGGTCTCTAGTTTAAGGATAACAATACCTGCAGCCAAGTATCTGTACATTTGGAAACAAAAACCTGCACTTAAAGCATCTGCTTTATTTTATACCAAGGAAAGTGCACAGGGAACTCTCCCCTTTTTTCTATAATTGGGGGACACCTGTAACAGGCAGTGTTATCTGTACATTTTTTTCTGTCAATTTGATATTCATGCATTCTAAGCTATATGTGTAGGAGGCAAGACAAGGTGAAAGGTTGAGGGGATTTTCTCTTTTTATGCAATGCTGCTGGTTTCCATGGACACGGGAAGAAAACTGAAGACCAATCTTTTTAATCAGAAAAAAAAAAGACTAGTAATTTTTAATACATTGGTAAAAATACATTGAGACTTCTTGATAATAAGAAAATTGCCTAGACTAAGACTTGAAAGCCAATAAACAAGTGGAAATAACAATAGGCCCAATTTGCTCTGAAAATTTAGCGTCCAATTACCAAAGTAGACAACCTCTGTGTGCTGATGGAGACATCTGAAAGGGAGCGCATCCCATTCCTCCCATCATGCCCCGGTCTTTCATTAGGTACGATTTATTTCCAGCTATGTAATCTTACAATTACAGTTTTCTCATGTTAGCAGCAGCCTGCACACAGCATTAGCAGGGAACATTACAATTACCAAGATTACTGTGTGAGCGCTGCTTATTACCATCTTGCTGTATTGTTTTACATGACCCCAACCCCCCAACTCCACTGAAGAACTATAACCAAATTGTTTTAATTTCATATCCTTTCTAGAATACCTCACACAAACAAGCATTAAAACACAACAAATAAAAATTGTCATAGAAGTGACACTACATGTATATGCTGAATGATATAAAATGACAGCTCAAAAAAAGAAAAAAAATATATATATATGTCATTTCCAAAACGTAATCAGCAAGCAAGCGCAGCTATTATTGGCCCAGCGGAAAAAGAAAGCGATTCACGTTAGCTTTGTGCCAGGGAGGTTTGTGGGTGTTGTCACGAGCTGGTGCCCATTAACTAAGATCACCTAGCCTGTACAGCTTTAGAGTTAGCCCACACATTTGACAGCCGCATTTTCCAGCAGTGTTTTATGCAAGCTCAATGGAAGCATAACAGAACTGGGGGAAGTGATGCAGGATGTAGAAAACGCTCGCTTTAGAAGGAATCTCTTAATACTGAAAGCAACAAGCCATCCAAGAAGGAAGAAAGATGTAAAGCAAAGAGCAGACAGTGAGCAGCTGTCAATGCTTTCTCAAATACTGCGTCCTACATGCAATTCACAGTAAATGAGGCAACAATATGTACATAATGGATCAGAGATCTTCCACCGCTTTAAAATTTAATGTTTTTTCCCCATCTAAGGCTTTTAGATCATATACACAGGATATGCCATAAATGTCTACTAGACGCAGCCCCACCTAGTTCAAGAACCAGGGTCAAGGCCTTCTAACCTGTGGTTGCTCCAAGTGAAGAGGTGTCAGAGCATATAAAGCTCTCCATTCATTTTTGTTCCAAAAACAGCTAGGCAAGTGTGCTGATTTGCTTTCAGATCTCCAATAAATGGAGAGACTGACATGCACAACCACCTCCTCATTTACAGTGACTTCCGTATAGGAGTTCCTGAACCCTGTTATCGAGATGTGGGGCAGACATCTTTAAGACATTTAGGACATATTCCGTTAGGAAAACCTCTTTAAATACACTAAAATTAAGGGACGTTCCCAGCATTTGAACCAGCTGACTGAAGGGTGAGTGCTGTGGCCTCCTCAATGTATATTAAACACAGCTCTATACATAGCAACACACTCAATGGATTGGAAGTGAACTGCAGAAGGATCACTTGACTGAAAAGTGATGTCAGTCACTAAGAAGAGCCACAGCCTCTCAAATCAGCTGATTGGTGGGGGTGCTGGGTATTGAGGCTGTATGCAAAGGAAAGGCCATAAATACATAATTCTCTTTAAAGACTAGAAACATTCATCTTCCACACACTGTGCTACACCTGCCCAAGGGCTTTGCCCAGCAGTGCAGATTAGAATAGGATGGAGCTGTAATACCGCATACAACCTGTGGAAAGACTCGGCACAGTTTTTGGACAAAAACAGAAATGTTTTGCTAATCATTGAAAAGCCCTTTAAAATCCAACGATTAATTGAGGTGGTGGACAGGTCCCCCCATGCTTGATAAAAGATCACTTGAAAACCATGAGGGCCAAATTTATCAAGTCCTACATGCCAGAATAGTGGCATCAAAAAGCTTCCAAATAGGTTTTCACAACTTAATGGCTGTAATTGAACAAAACTTTAGCAACACTTAATATGCTTTTTACTCTACTTTTGGAAAATGGGTGGAAAACTGGGTGGAGTTAGCCTGTGGGTGCTGATGAACAAGAGACTTATGAAATGCAACTTCAGAAAAAGCTGCAAAAGGTTTTGCAACCCCAGTCCAGTAAAAGCCCAGTTCATTAAATGGGTTTTCCTGGATAGGTCATCAATTAAAAAGCCATAAGGGGGTCTGACATCTAGGACCCCATCAACTGTTTGAAGTGGCAGGGGCGCTGCCCAGCCGTGTGAAGTAACATTTGTCAGACGTACATTACATTTTGACAAACGTACGGCGCTGTGCTTGGCAAGTACTGAAGAGGCTGCAGTGCTCACCTGAATGCTGTAACCTCTTCAAACAGCTGATCAGCCAGGAGCCTGGGTGTCAGCCCCCTGCTGATCTTTAAATTGAAGATCTATCCTAAGTATAAACAAAAAATAAATAAAAATGCATGAACATTTTCATGGAAATCTTATCTTTCTAGCATTGTGTATTACAAGTATTTATCTTCTCAGGGAGGTAAAGCTGCTCTAGGGAATAATTAAGATACTTTACACCTGAGGGATTATTTACTGGTTGAAACTTTTATCCAAAGCAACTCCAAACAATACATGCTACCTACAAGTAATCTCTGCAAATCATCTTGTTTTGCTAATGCCAACCTATATACTCTTAAAGTACTCTCTCCTTGACATAAAATGAAATTTATGCTTACACGACTAAATTCAACATTTTAGGAGATAAAATGACTATGGATCACTCAATTAAAAACTGAATAATAATAAAAAAAAATCATCATCATCATCGCTATACAGCAATAAACTGCCACCTCGAAACTAAAACAAAGCTTAGCACAGGAAAATACACTCAAATTGCTCACGCATAAGTCATTTTTTTGGCATACAATTTACACAGGAAACAAAAGCAATGCAAACCTGCTGCCAATGGCTTCCATGCCAGTGAACAACAAGCAAACTCTTCTATGTTGTTAGCATGATGGTGTACTTTATAAACAGCAGATATATTCAGTGATATTTCTTTCCTACAGCATATTCTATACATACTTACTGCTGAAACACTGCTAGGTAGCCTGCAGAATACACTATATTCAGACAAGACTACTGAGAGTAAGCAGAAATGCCAAGACACCAAGATGAAGCTACCTACTAACAAAGAATATCATATGTTTCGCATAAGGCTCAAACCTTATATTCAAAGTATAAAGGCAAATCAGAGGTCAAGTTTAGCTGAAAAGAAGCCTTAGTGAAGCCACCAAAAACAAATTGGCATATCTAAAAAGATGAGTAATATATGATAATAGCTTGTAGAGCCAAGATATGCATGCTTACCTCTTCATGTGGCCAGAGATCCAGCATTGGGGCCTTGGTCTTCATTGATCTTCTACCCACATGTCAATCAGCGGGCTGCATCATTTACGTGCAGGCCATAGGCCCGGAACACTGGGGACCTGAACAGAGACTCTCTGCGGGATCCCTGGCTCAATGGAGAAGTGAGTAAGCAGTGTTTTAAGCAATTTCTTCCCCCTGCGGGGAATTAAAATGTCAAGCACCCTTCTACTAACACCCTTCTACTATTATTGTAATTTGAATCATATTTTGTGTGCAGTTGACTTTTAAAGGGGTATTCCTATCTCAAGGATCCAAGCTATACTGCTAGCTTATGTAAATTCAAGAGTTTTCCTAAATATAATTATTTAGTTATGCTGCTTTGTTTGCCTGCATGTGAAATTATTCCCCCATTGTTTACACATCATTTCCATGCAGCAAAGCCTATCTGATAAGAAGGACGGATGACTTGAGTCACTGCTCTCTAGGGAGGCTGAGTTCTCTCACTGCTCTGTGGATAATCTGGTCAGCTAACTGCAGTTTGCTGATAAAGGCTCGAGCATAGTTATCTCTATGTAAACACACTGATATCATGCTTCTACAGAATGGACTCAGTGTTAAGTATTCTATACAAAGATGTGCAATGTAATATACATTTACTGTGCATATTTGATTTGCATTTATGTTATACTTCTAATAATCATAATAATAATCTCTCATGGTAAAGGAGAAGTCTATATTGTGATACTTCATAGTGTCCTGTCTATCAAACAGTCAAAGCCACCTCCCCCCAGCTTGCTGAAGAATACAGGAAGTGAGAAGAGGAGACAGCAGACGAAGCTGCTGAAACAGGGAGATGGGAAAACCCCTTTAGGCTAAGACCCCACATAGTGGGCTGCAGCCAAAAAGTGCTGCGGGAAAGACTGCGGCAGAAACGCATCACGGTTTTTCCCGCAGCGCTTTTTACTGAAAGTCCACAGAGGTTTCCTCTGCTGACTTTCTGCTTCCATTATACCTATAGGAAAACTGCCAGAGTTTCCATAAGCATAATTGACATGTTGCAATTTCCAAAATCACAACGGTTTTGGAAATCGCAGCACTTCTGCTGTGTGTATTTTTCTGCAATGTGTGGATGGGATTCGTTTACGCCACGTGGGGCCCGGCCTTAAGCATTAACTTTCACTCTACAACATAAGACAACAACATAAATCAAAAACCTATAATAATATGTTGTCCTTGTATAATGGGCAAGGTACACATAAAATAATATACAAAATATGGGAAAAGACTACAATCTGTTCAACTGCATAAGCCTTCTATGGTGTTACTTCTGGGATACACACCATTTTGCTACAATAACCACTGAACATTTGCAGGCTGAGGATAGAAATTGCATCACTGGTCTGTGCAGGTAATGTAATACAGTGACTGATGGGTTGATAAGTCATGTAACTGGAGCTAGAGACTTTCTGATGAAAGGGCAAGTGGACAAAGTAGTTCAGGAGACATTTTAAAAAACATACAAAATAGAAGAGGCTCATTTATGGTATTTTATGAAAAAGCTCTTCAATATATTGTATATGCTAAATATGACTTAGGATAATCCTTGTATGTAAGGACTAAAACAATTAAGATAACAGCCCTTCAGCAGCAAAGCAGCCAAATTCCCAGCACTGTTCTGCGGATGCTGTCAGCTGCATAAAGGCCTGCACTGTTTGTATGGAGAAGCTGTCACAATGACTGTCTACAAAATCAATATGACCTGGACATTAGAGTCAACATATGATGGAGGACACCAAAGAGGTCTACATGTGCATGCAGTCCAGTGATCATGTTTAAATGGCAATTTCAATAAGGATATTTATGGGATGCCCCTAAAGGGCTAAATCAGTCACCATGCAGAGCACCTGCATAACCCTCAACCAGAGTTGGAGGAGTGCTGAGAAAGATGCACATGCTAGGTTTCAGGACAAGAACCAGCATGCAGGAATGCTCAGAAACTCTGAAAGCAGAACCGCTAGTTAACTAGACTCTCCTACTGAGGCACCAATGGTAGGTGATACCACCATGGTCACACTCCTACATATACTGTATAAATGACCACTTGCTGTTCCAAAGTTTCATGATCAGTAGGGGAAGTGAAACTAGGACAATACAATAGAAGTAGAATACATACATTCATTCCATGGTTTAAATGGTTTTATGTTTCTTTAAAACTCATGATTTATTAGATTGTTGGATCTCTGATTTACTGACCTAACCCTGATATCTCCATTTCTGTCTGTGACCGTACTATTACTCCAAGGCGGCATGCCTGCTGTCTGGGGGTTGTATTTGATTCAGATCTAACCTTTACCCCACATATTCAGACACTTTCACACTCCTGCCACCTGCACCTTAAAACCATCTCTAGAATTCGCCCTTTTCTCACTGTGGAAAAACCAAAATCCCTCATTGTTGGTCTGATTCTCTCTCGCCTTCACTATTGCAATTCTCTTCTAATTGGGCTTCCTCTTACTAAACTCTCCCCACTACAATCTGTCCTGAATGCAGCCACCAGACTCATCTTTCTATCAAACCGGTACACAGACGCATCTACCCTGTGTCAGTCGCTGTATTGGTTGCCCATCCATCACAGAATACAATATAAAATTATCACACTGACCCACAAATCCATCCATAGCGCTGCACTATACCTCCTTTCTAGTCTACCGCCCTAACCGTCCTCTCCGTTCTGCCACTGACCTTAGACTTGCATCCCCTGTTATCTTATCATCCCATTCCCATCTCCAAGACTTTTCTCGAGCTGCACCAGTGCTCTGGAATGCTTTACAAAGGACAATCCGATTAATCCCCAATTACAGCAGCTTCAAAACTGCCCTAAAATCACATCTGTATTATCACGTGTAGTGTGTGGAGATGTAGAACAATAACACCTTTTATCCTTCCTCCTCTGTTCCTCAGATCCTGGCCCCTCCATCTAGAAGTTACACTGCACTCCTTGCACTTAGTATCTGTTTATTCACAGATACTGGCTGGTGACGGGTTCATTCAGCTTCAGTTACACAACCTTTTCTATTAAAAGATGGCTGGACCATTGTAGCAAACAAGCCCTCTGACCTCTTGTGTCCCCCTATCTCCTCATAGAATGTAAGCTCTTACGAGTAGGACACTCACTCCTATTGTTTGATATGTTTATTTCTTTGTCACATTGTAATGTCTCATATTGTCTGTTCATGTGTCCTCTGATTTGCAAAGTGCTACGAAATAGGTTGGGGCTATATAAATAAAGTTATTATTATTATTATTCTTCAGCAACTCTGCCAGTTAGCTCCGTCCCTTTTATGAGGTACCCTATGTATTTTTTGTAGTGGCTGTTCCTAGTTTTGCAGGCCTGCCCCATTTGCCTGAATGGGATGAAGCTGTAGTAAACTACCAGGCCACTACTAAATATATCAAACTGTGCCAGAGTGACATGACCCCTCCAAAACAGCTGAAGGGGGGAGGCTTGAACTCACTCATTCTAATATTAAAGAAACCGAATAACCCCCTTTGATTGCGGAGTCTTAACCCATACAATAATATTTAGCTCAGGGCAAATAGATGAGCATGCATGTACCCTTTATTACTTAGACTACTGAGATTTTAAGTATTAGGAGATTTACACGTTCACTGTGTTTATATAGTGTCCTGTCAGGGATAGCTCCTTGTCACTAGAAGAACGACTCTCTACTATTTATTGGCTCAAGGTGTGGTACAGAACAACAAGCGGCCATTCTCTATTACCAAATAGCAAAAATACGATCAAAAGGGCATCCAGCTACCTTGTACATCAGCTAATAAGTGCAAGGAATTATTTTATATATTAAGCACAATAATTGGGTTAGAGAATAGGAAAACTACAGTAACAGATTTTAATACATACAAATATATAAAGGCTCTTAATCTGGTCATACAAATATGTACCGGCTGGACGCATCAATTTGTGTGGGACCAACCAACCATTTAATGTGTATGGGAGCCTCATGGTTATTTCCTAACATGAAATGTTAAGTTAGAGAAGGACAGGCATGTTGGATTTCAACATATCACATCCTTTCTAACAGGAAAAAAAAAAAAAAAAAACCAGGAGGTATCCGGTTGGTGGTAGTTTTCTCATTATCCCTATTAAGAAAGCATGCACACTTGTCCAAGCCAAGTATGTATGCGAGCATACTGGGGGCAAGGAGTGACGTAAGGAATAGCCGTCAGCCTGGCCCAACTACTCAGAGCTTAGATTTAATTTGTAAACCTACTGTAAAAAAATTAAGTGTACACAGTGACTGGTTGCTATAGGCAACAAGGTCAATTTTCCCAACAGACACTATTGATAAATGAGGCCCTATTCAGCCATTTTGTGAATGACTTGTGTGCTTGGTAGGTCTGTACAGGTTGTTGTTTCATTGACAGATATCTCTGTAGCATGACCTGTGGCCCAGGCTGGTCATTCACTGATGGGATGTAGATCTGTCATTGTAAAACCCTCCAACAATATACAAAAAAAAATAAAAAATTGATTGGTTCACAAGAAAGTGCCAATATAGTTTAAAACAGCCATTTCAGCTATCCAAAGTCTCTAGTAGTGCATGGCCAGCTTTAGTCATACACAGAAATATTAAAGCGGACTTCTACCTTACTAGTAAAAATGGCCATGCATTTCATATTTCTAACTGTATTAGTATTTTTCAAATTCTTTTTTGTTGTGGCATTTATGCCAACAGGAATTGTATGTAGTACTTGCTAGTAATAGAATAAAAGCCAAAACCTGTATATGTGTGATTTTGTTCTTTACCTTGCTTTCCTTCCCATATACAGTGGGGAAAAAAGTATTAGTATATAGTCAGGGACCAATTGTGCAAGTTCTCCCACTTAAAAAGATGAGAGAGGCCTGTAATTGTCATCATAGGTAGACCTCAACTATGAGAGACAAAATGAGAAAACAAATCCAGAAAAATCACATTGTCTGATTTTTAAAGAATTTATTTGCAAATTCTGGTGGAAAATAAGTATTTGGTCAATAACAAAAGTTCATCTCAATACTTTGTTATATATCCTTTGTTGGCAATGACAGAGGTCAAACATTGTAAGTCTGTAAGTCTTCACAAGGTTGGCATACACTTTTGCTGGTATGTTGGCCCATTCCTCCAGGCAGATCTCCTCTAGAGCAGTGATGTTTTGGGGCTGTTGCTGGGCAACACGGACTTTCAACTCCCTCCAAAGGTTTTTTATGGGGTTGAGATCTGGAGACTGGCTAGGCCACTCCAGGACCTTGAAATGCTTCTTACGAAGCCACTCCTTCGTTGTCCTGGCGGTGTGCTTGGGATCATTGTCATGCTGAAAGACCCAGCCACATTTCATCTTCAGTGCCCTTGCTGATGGAAGGAGGTTTGCACTCAAAATCTCACGATACATGGCCCCATTCATTCTTTCATGTACACGGATCAGCCATCCCGGTCCCTTTGCAGAGAAAGCCCCAAAGCATGATGTTGCCACCCCCATGCTTCACAGTAGGTATGGTGTTCTTTGGATGCAACTCAGCATTCACTCTCCTCCAAACACGATGAGTTGTGTTTCTACCAAACAGTTCTATTTTGGTTTCATCTGACCATATGACATTCTCCCAATACTCTTCTGGAACATCCAAATGCTCTCTAGCAAACTTCAGACGGGCCCGGATATGTACTGGCTGAAGCAGGAGGACATGTCTGGCACTGCAGGATCTGAGTCCCTGGTGGCGTAGTGTATTACTAATGGTAGCCTTTGTTACGTTAGTCCCAGCTTTCTGCAGGTCATTCACTAGGTCCCCCCGTGAGGTTCTGGGATTTTTGCTCACAGTTCTTGTGATCATTTTGACCCCACGGGGTGATATCTTGCGTGGAGCCCCTGATCGAGGGAGATTATCAGTGGTCTTGTATGTCTTCCATTTTCTAATTATTGCTCCCACAGTTGATTTCTTCACACCTAGCTGCTTGCCTATTGCAGATTCAGTCTTCCCAGCCTGGTGCAGATCTACAATTTTGTTTCTGGTGTCCTTCCACAGCTCTTTGGTCTTCACCATAGTGGAGTTTGGAGTGTGACTGTTTGAGGTTGTGGACAGGTGTCTTTTATACTGATAACAATGTCAAACAGGTGCCATTACTACAGGTAATGAGTGGAGGACAGAGGAGCCTCTTAAAGAAGAAGTTACAGGTTTGTGAGAGCCAGAATTCTTGCTTGTTTGTAGGTGACCAAATACTTATTTTTCACCATAATTTGCAAATAAATTCTTTAAAAATCAGACAATGTGATTTTCTAGATATGTTTTCTCATTTTGTCTCTCATAGTTGAGGTCTACCTATGATGCCAATTACAGACCTCTCATCTTTTTAAGTGGGAGAACTTGCACAATTGGTGGCTGACTAAATACTTTTTTTCCCCACTGTATACTTTCTTTTAAGAAGAAAAGATTCCATAAATTCCCTTCACTATGCTGTATTTATAGAAGGATGCAGATTACATCCCTATATAAATCTATGGCCAAATATGCTCTCACTAGTAATTATAGTGTATATGACAGCCCCATTCTCCAAACTAAAAAGACATTACAACATAGCCTTGCCAGATACACCCAAGCCTGCCATGCTAATAAGAATAAGCTGGAGTTGACTTATTCCTGGTATTGTCTCAAAGTGTGTTCTAATAAAAGTTTGTACAATTCATAGCTTAAACACACGAGAAAAATAAAATATTTTGAAGGACGCTACTGTAAAACAAAAAACCTAAAGGCCGGATGTTAAGACAATTATAGAAACACTGTACACAAAAAGCAGAACTCAAGGCCGTTCAGTGTAAACTGTACACACAATTTCACACGTGGACCAATGCTGCACTTCCCCATGCCTGCTTAAACCTGAAACCACTGAACAAGCCTCAGCTTATCCAAATATGCCTTCCAAAGAAACCCAGACCTATTTGAAAAAGATAAACAGGCATGCACTTAAATAAAAATAAAAAATTAAATATAAAACAACCCACACACACTCCTCGAAGAATTTTGATCACTGTTTGAGGTTTCATGTGTTTTGGGTGGAAAACCTGTCAGATTACAGTGAAGGTTGTCTTTGATCACTCTCTCTTATCTTACATCAAATAAACACTTCACACAATTTTACAAGCTTTGGCTTTATGAACCTCTTTATAAGAAATCAGGCAAAACAGCCACCAATAAACAGTAAACCAAAAAAGTCAATTAGACACTGTTCACATCACATTTGGAGCACAAGATTTAACTAGACATCTGCATACACCTGCCTAACTTGTCAGCTGTGTTACACTTTTCTTACAGCATATAGTCAACTACATTGTTCAACACAGCTACAAATGTATTTTATCCAAATGTATACCAAAAAGAACACTCTTTGCATACTATAAGGATAGCCATCAGAAGTCTTTATATAGGTAGTAAGACTGAGGCAATGAACATTTCGTGTGTACTGGAGATTAAACCTGGCCCATTACACCAGAGTGAATTGGCATATGCTTGCAATGACTAGTGACATTCATAAGCATGTATTTGTGTCAATGGATATGCAAGTTTTCTGGCTTCTTAGGGCCTTTTCCAGTTTTTTTTATATGGAGGACCTATCCTTAGGATAGGTCATCAATATTAAATTGATGGGTTCAGATCAGAGATCAAGGATCAGCTTTTCTAAGCAGTCTCCAAAACTGGAACTACACACTGGACGAAGCAGGAAGCAGATGACGCTGTCCACTGTGTAGTGGCTGCAATGGGCTAATGCAGCTCAGCTCCCATTCTATTGAATGGTGGATGGAACTGCACAGCCACCATTTTGACAGAGGCGGAGACCATGATCATGTTACAGCTCTGGCTGGTAGATGTCGAGACAGAGATCGAGAGAGAGAGGCATGGACATACACAAATGTCGCGGCTGGGTAGTGTTTTACTACCTTACCCAATTGCTGCATTCACAACTACATTGCTCAGTACTGCAGTACACTATGCTGCTGCTCTTAGATGGGGAGCAGGATCTCCTCATTTCTCTCTTGAAACTGTATATAAGAGAGATCACAGCAGCTAGCCTCCACCTACCAGCTGAGGATAAACTGACAAACTGAGATAGAGCCTGCAGAGAAAACTGAAAATACAGTGATATAATGGCTAGAAAATGTTATTCCACGTGTATACACACACACCTTATTATAAAAGGTTGCCTAAAAATGACAAGTAGGCTTTAAAAGAATAAATACTAAATGAGACATTTCCATCCTAAGTATTGCTTACCTACTTTATGAGCCAGGTTATGTTGTTTCTGTTCAGGTACCAGTAAAGCTAAGTGTATAGGGCCTTGCCAAAAATCTGCCATTGAGGAAGCCAAGGGTTATGCACTTAGGGACTAAAAGTCTAAGTGCCATTTTTTGTTTGTTTGTTTTTTGCTATTGTGTCAGGAGTTATTAGGTTAACTAACTAGATTACAAAACAAGCTACATTAAAATGAATTCATTTGAATGGGGCTATTCAAACTTTTAACGCGTCATCAAAAAATGGGACATGTCCTATTTTCTGCAGTTTTCAGGGATACTTCAAGAGACTCAAATCTATGAGGAGCCATGAAGACAGGTGCCACATGGATGCCACAGAAGAAGAAATAAAATAAAAATAAAAAAAAAGTCCCTTTGTCACATCCATTTTGCATTATAAACGTCTGAAGAGAAATTAATGAGCTGTTGCAGGGATAGTCCATACATAAGGGGGGGGGGGGTTCACTTGAAAAGGCTAGGATCTTTAGTCCCATTGTGTAAATTGACTATTTCTCTGTAATGTATCTTTTTTTTCTGTTCTTCAACCCTACAAAATTGTACAGTAATACGAAATATGTTAGCGCTATATAAATAAAATATATCATTATTATTATACATGAAGACAGGTGCCACATGGATGTGCTATATAAATAAAATGTATTATTATTATACATGAAGACAGGTGCCACATGGATGCCACAGAAGAAGAAATAAAAATAAAAAAAAGTCCCTTTGTCACATCCATTTTGCATTATAAACCTCTGAAGAGAGATTAATGAGCTGTTGCAGGGATAGTCCATATGCAAGGGGGGGGGGGGGTTCACTTGAAAAGGCTAGGATCTTTAGTCCCATTGTGTAAATTGACTATTTCTCTGTAATGTATCTTTTTTTTTCTGTTCTTCAACCCTACAAAATTGTACAGTACTGCGGAATATGTTAGCGCTATATAAATAAAATGTATTATTATTATTATACAAGTGGTTTTGGTAATCACATGTTACCAAGATCATAGTACTAGCTATACAAAAACTGAAATAACACTAGTTACAAACAGTGAGGAATCTGAGCTTTTTATGCAGCAGTTTTAGGTAGTTGAAGGGACCACCCACTCTTTACACCTGTACATATTGCAGGGCTCTCCCTGCCAATGCCAAGTTAGAGCACAGCTTTACAGTGTGTTTTCTATTGAGAAGGAAGTTAAGTATATTGCAAAAAAATGTTCCTCAATCGAATAGCACTTCAGCTAAATGCACTTCAGCAACGGGTCCATGGAAAAATGGCACAGACAGCAAATGAATGATATCTGCTACCCATGTTTCCATGGACTCATTGATTTCCTTCAGCGAGTCCAGGCTAGAAAATGGATAGGTATAGCACCTTTCCTGAGTTTTGCCCTGGGCTCATGGCACCATACATGCACCTATGATAATATACAGGCATGTGTATAAGGTCATAGACAATAATGTATCAGTGTGCTAACTGTGAAAAATACAGCTAGCACACTGACAAGCATGGAGTGTTACACCTTAAGGTACTGGGTGATGACCCCAGATTTCCATAGATCTGACACTCAGGTAGCTTGAAGAATTCCGGTAGCCTATACTATTGATGGTCCACCAAACCTTGGAATCCTACAAGATTTAGAGCAACAGACTACACAGCAGAAATATCAAAAGTGAGTAATTATGCAGATTATAGACAATTTCAGAAAGTGATATTTAAAGAGAATGGCCCACACTTAGAAAGAAGTTTACACTAGTTTTGGGAGTAAACTGAAGCTTAAAACCTCTATAAGATAAATTTATTGCAAAATTTGTACCTTTTCTCATCAAGTTTGAAAATGTACAAGTGGACAAGACCACATTTATGAAGTGAATGAGGATAAACGTTTGTTCACAGCACACATACAGGAGATACAGTTTCCTGCCTGTTAAGAGTTCAAAGCAAGCACCAAATTTATTAATAAATGTGGTGCAAATATATCTAAGTTTCTTCTTTAATTAGACTTGCTAAGATAAGCTAGCCTTAGTAAATGTGGGCCTATGTATCCACCAACCTGTGCTCTCGAGACACTGTGTTGTTATATGAAAATTGGTCTCAATAGAAAGATCTATACTTAAATAAATATGGTTAATAAGCTGTGCCTAGAGACCACCCCCCATAACACATCATTTTAAACAATTGCCTAAATTTGAGAAGAATTAGTTAAAAAAAAAAAAAAAAAAAAAAAAAAACCATGCTCCTTTTTTTTTTTTTTTTTTCCTTTCTTCATATAATTTTCACAAGTATCAACAGAAACTGGACTAACAGGGGTGTCTCTCATTCCCAATGTATAAGAACAAGAAGACAGCCTTGTATTAGGAACTGAGACCAAGTATTGGATTTACTGCAAGTGATCATTCCTTGTACCACCTTGTCATTCTGCTACTGTTAGTTACACCTATCAACAATGGGAAAACTTTGCTAGTGCCAAGAAAAATTAAATAAAAACAAAGTTAAATAAACCATGAAAACAAGTTTTGTTGACCTCTCTTAGGAACTATGATAAACAGCCTGAAGCAACTGCTGAGAAGTAAACCATTATTACACTGCCTTATTCCCCAAGGGGTTGGGTGTTTGACATACTGCGAGCACTGCTCAAAACAGGCTCCTAAGTGAAGCAATATACCTCATGTGATATGATTTATTAATATATGGAATAAAAACAACCTATGTCATTAGCACTTAACAGTGAAAGCCAAGGCAACCTAAAGTATTGTTATGTGAGGTTCTGTAACCATGCATGGTTCTGTGTAGGGTGACGGATGGGACAGGTCATACAGAGGACAGGTTGTGAGCACATACATACTGCATGGATAGGTTATTGATTTCATTTGGCAGAATACAGCAAGAGAAGATTACTTTTTCCATTTCAATCAAGAGCCCTTAGACAGCCATCTGCTGCCATTAGCGGTATCAGTAAATGTTTAGAGAAGGAACAAATTAGAAAACAAAAAGAATATCACAAAAAAAAAAAAAATATATATATATATATATATATATATATATATATATATATATATATATATATACGAAACAATTACCAATATTAAGGACAGCTTAAAATAACTAGCTCCCCTATAAATGTCCCACATTCATTAGGTATAGATGTAGCAGTGGAAGAGGTCATACTGTAAACCCTGTTAAACCCAGTGTAGGATTCATGCCAAGTAATGCTATTTCACAGGAAAGCCAGTTGTGTGGAACAAAATCATTAAAAGGGATGCCTTATTAATGTGAACGCATCACTTTGTTACCATTGATGAAAAAGAAAGAAAAAAAAAAAAAAGGCAGAGAGAGGTAGCAACAGTTTGATTCAGATGGGTCAGTTCTCACTTTTTAGAATATTTCTTCAACAATAAGACACACTCACACATGTCAGACTTGGCATGGGGTCAGAAAATATCTGCATACTATAGTAGGAATAGGTTCTGTAATCCCATTTATATGCAGCAAAAAAAGTATGTGCCGCTGCTATAAAAAAAAAAAAAAAAATCTACTTCTGTTGGGCAAATTTTGCACAAAAAACAGAGGATTAGCCCGAATGAATGACAATGGGGCTAAATGCAAATTGATGAGGATTCAGAACAGAGAGTCCCCCTATACTATATTAACTCAGAATTCCATAACAAGGTACATTTGTGGCCCTCTACATTCAATTGTATGGGGTTTATGGAAGTAGCTGAGTAGTCAGCCTTCGCCATTTCTGCAACTCCTGTACAAGTCAATGGAGAAACATGCACATGCGTGCCCCCTCTGCAATTCACTTGAGGGCAATTTTCAACGTAATTTTCAATTCCCAGAAGGTGGTACCTGCATCTGACAGGTATTTATAGCATATTCTATGGACATATCTATAAATACTGAGATGGGAATAACACATTAGTGACTGTTGATTTAGGAGATATTTAAGAGACAGGAGTCCATTTATAATCTGTGGGGGATCGCGGCAGAAAGTGTTCTAGTTCTCTGCAGCGCCACCACATGAGAATTTAAGCATTACACTGAGATTATGCACATCAATGTGTTGTCTGTGTAATTCAGGACAGGTTCTCCAAAGGAAGTGCATATTCAGACAAAAGTGCCTTGTATCACTGATCCTTCACACACTTGAATCTTAAAAATCGGCCCAGAAAATGGCATGTTCTATTTTTTATCGGATGGGTCACACAGGCTGGTAAATCAACAGTTGTGAGAGTTAACCTTTAATATTTATGGGGCCGTGTACTGGCCGTTGAATCCCATGGTGTGAATGAGTACTAAGATGTTCTTTCTAATTGCTCTCCACTCTGGCCAAGAAATGAGAATCCTCCTATTAACTCATAATATGGTACCCTAATAGAGTATATGAAAATAGGTTTTCTAAAAAAAAACACCCCCTTCTAAAGGCATCCTCTGATTAAGTAGTAATAAGTAGTATTGTTCTATTGTAAACTAGACAAATACTGTGACAACTGGAAAAGTATTGCTTACATGTAGCACATATTTGGGATCCACTGTCAGTTAAACCTACAAATAAAGAGCTACTAGGCAACTCCAGTTGGGGATGCATACTAGTGCATGTTTACCACAATTAACTATCCACATCTACAAAACATACTGCATTATAAAGTCATTTCAATTAAGCCCTAATGAAACATTAAATATATTTTTCTGTATACTGGCTGACGATATGTTCACTCTAGCGTTCGAGTTTCCGTCCTTTGGGTCCGCATGGGGATCCGAAAGACAGAAACCCTGACCACTTGCAGGACATTACTCTCTGCCGATTTTAAGGGGATTCTGCGGCGAAGTCTCCTACGGAGAGTCCAACGCTAGTGTGAATCCAGTCAGACAGACAACACATTACCTACCATAAAGCTTCTGACTGTGGGGTGAAACCAACAAAAATATAAGACCTATATGCAGATTGATTTGTGGACCACTGACCAGTGGCCTTCCTGGCAGATGCTAGATTACAGTCATAGGTGCAGCAGCACAATGCAGACAATATCACAGAGGTAAAAGAACAATCTTCTGTTGAAAAAACCCATACTCTGCTTGAGAAGTAGCTGTAGGTGATATATTATGTTATGTAGCAACTCTAACCATTCACCTCCTCCTATTATGATAAACATGTGTATGTGTATTATTCCTCTTTCAAGCAGACATCAACGTCCTTACATAATCTCTGATTCTTTTCAACACCAGCCAAGAAATGCTTATGATGTAGTTACAATGCAAAACTAGACGGTCATAAAAAGCAGACTCAACCACCTGTAGAGGATGCACCATGGATCTGGAGAAATGGTATTAAAGTTGGAGAAAATAAGCATTAATGTGAACAGCATAAATCGTATATAAACCATACACCCTGAGCCAGGTACCTAAGGCGCATGAACATTTGGATGTCTTGACAAATTAGCTTCTGCGCTAGTACTTAAAATCGGAATCCCTGTCATATGCAAATATATAAGTCCCTTACGCTATACAGTCCTTTATTATATAGGAGCTAGCAGCATAAAGCATTAGTTGTATATGGATGCATCAACTGTTCTAACTTGAAGTGAATCCATAAATCAATCCTTGCGCACAGGTTATAGATCTAAAACCAACGTTACTCAATTGCCAAGAATCTTCAGGTATGTTATGCAGACAAAGTGCTGCTTTTTCTACATGTTAATAAATCTAGATTTCCACCTCTAAAAAAAAAAAAAAAAAAAAGGGAAATGATAACCTATATATCGTAAAATGATTTGTTCCAAGCTCAGCAAGCTGCAACCTTCTAAAGTCTTCTACCGCAGTAGGGTGCATTCGTGTACAATGCTTTGATCCACAGGGATCGTTTGCAACTACACATATAAAGAAACTTTGTTTAAATGTCCTTTAATCAGTGTTCATACCCTGCAATTCTCAGAGGCCAATTCACAAATATAACTACGCAAACTCATACGTTAGGAGTTAATTTCCTAACCTGTGCTTGGAATGTGGCACTGCTCCTACTTGCAGCACTCCTAGTACTACACTCTGGAATTTACCATCTCAGAATTGCTGGGCTGGATTTCCCAACTCCTATATAATACACAAGACTACAGTGTCAATGATGGAAGTTATAATTTCCATAACACGCAAATGCAATATTGTGCTGCAGGCCGCAACCATCATTTGGTTTGAAGGGGTTAATAAGTAAACTGAAGCAAATGTGGTAAGAGTACAGTAAGTGTAATACTGAAACCTGTCTCTGGAGGAGACACCAATGTGAGGACATATTGACTGCAGGCTTTTCTCCAGTAATACAGCTTCCTCGAGGGCATCGGGCAATCCCCTTGTGCAACATTCAACGCTACACTGTAATAAGTAATCATTCCTATGACACTATAACCAGGGTATATAGATAATAATACACAGTAGGAAGGCAAGGGTGCTTCATGGTAACAGATTAATATTGCTGTCCTATCCATGAGCTGTGGAATGTTACCATGATGTGATAGAAATTGCTACCTTGTATCAACAAGGACCAGCATCCTGAACACAGAAATCTGGATACATAATATTTCTAAATACCCAACACATGGATCATATTAGAGATGGCAAATGTGGCAATGATAAAACGATTCATTAAGGCCACACCATAGGGGGCAAATCAGCATAATTCACCATCCAGCCTGCCACCCACACACAATTCCTTCAGCATGGCATACTATGCGGTGATGAGGAGGGGAGGGGGGAACTGGGGAGGGGGGTTATCTGCATATAGAATGATAGTTTCCATTTTGTAGATTACGGATTGAGCACCTAAGAGCCCTCCCTCTACAACCTGACACTACCCCACCCAATGCCAGGCTAATGAAGAATAGCCCCTGAGCTTGTGCTGACCAACCATGGCTGATTTGATGCCCCAGGGCAGATCCAGACATGGAATCCCTCCTGTGTCATCACTTGATATGTGAGAGGTGTATGAGGAGGAGGAAGTGAAGGCTGCGCCAGGTCTGTGTAGTCCCCCACCCCCAAATACTGCAATGCAAATGGTAAGCCCAGAGCCAGGGCTGGCAGGGTAACATATGCTGGATGGTAGCAGAGAACAATTCTTACCTTTCACCGCCCTGTCCAATGTAGATAACTTGGGATCAATGGCCCTGTGCTCAGACATTTCCAGCTGCACTTGGAGGCTGTCAAAGGATCAATGTCTTTATATCCCGAAGATAACTTGAGTGTGTTCTCCCCTTTCCTTCTGCGGTTGTCAGATATGATTCACCAGCATCAAGAAGAAGATGTGTCTGTCAGCAGCCCTCCCCCCCCAAACATAACAAAATACCACAGATTGCTGCAGTGAGCACTGAAATGCAACAGCCTGTCTCCAGCCAGAGACACTGCTCCACTGTATTCCCTGACACTCACCCTCACACACACACACCACACATACACACAGCCAAGGCACTAGCACTCTCTACACCATCAGCGCTCAACCTATCCTCAGCCCAGCTTGGGTTACAGCACTAGTCCCGCCCCCTGCTCCCTGTCTCGCAGCTCCTATTGGCTCAGCCGTGCCGTCAGTCAGGGCTAGGAACCCTTCCAGGTATTTCCCTTCCCTAAAGCTCACTGGTGTTACTATGGCTCTCTCTGCTGTCACTTTGGCTGCAGACTAGGAAGTGGAGGCGGAGTGGGAGGAGGAAACCACAGCGCGGAGAGTAGCTTGGCAGGGAGAAGCCCCGCTAATGATTCCTGTGCAGCAAACGTCGAGTGAAGGAGGATGCTGGAGTGTGTGAGGGTGCGCCGTGCTGATTGGACAATGTGTGGAGACGACTGATTGGTTAGATTCGAGTCTCCTCTCATTGGACGGCTCAGCTTCCTGTCAGAGTGTACATGGTGGTTGGTGACTGACGGCCGATGTGCTAACTCGGTGCTCCGGGGTTTAATGCGGTTATATAATGGGCGCCGGCTCCACAGTGTGAACGTACATGGCGGTATCGACCAGTGTTGTATACAGGGTGAAGTGGGGTCGCTGCTGGTGGGAATAAATGCGCTCTTTACATTGTATATATGGACAGACGCATTAGACATCCACAGGAGCTTTTATGACCTCTTCTGCTAAATGGGGTGTTCCTATGGAGTTGGTATACAGAAGTGTATCTGTGAGAATTTTCATCCAGAAGAGCGTTTTTGAGGTCAGGTACTGCAGTAGGAGGAGAGACCTGGGTGGTAATCTTTGTTGTAGCTCATCCTAAAGATGTTCAGTTTTGTTGAGATCAGGGTTCTGTGCGAGTCAGGCTGGGTTCACACCAGTGCTTGGTTTCCGTCCGGGGATTACAGGACTTTTCTTTCCACATTTTTCAAGCTGAAACCCGGTGGACCCCATTATAATATGTGGGGTCTGCAGGTAACTGCTTTTTAAGCAGATTGGGTTTCTGTTTTTCGGATCCCCGAGCAGACCCGAAGAATGGAAATCCAAGCTCAGGTGTGAACTTGGAGTCAGACAGGTTCTTCCACACCGCCCTAAGGCCTCATTCACACGATCATACTTTTTATCAATTGCTGATAAAAATACGAACCCATACATTTAAATAGGCCCATACACATAGCCATACTTTTTGCGGCTGTGTATCTAGGCTGAATTTAAAAACTGCAAAATATGGAGCAGGTCCTATTCCTGTCTGTACTTGCGGCTGAGTCAATTCATTTTCAATGTATGGATCAGTGAAAACTATGGATACCAATCCGTGTGTTGTTTTTACTGACCCATAGACTGCACACAACTGTGTGCAGTGTACGGGTCAGTGAAAACTATGTGGGTGACACACAGATTGGTATCCATGTGTCTTCCGTGATTTTCACTGACCCATACATTTAAATGAACTGACTGAGCTATAGGACCTGCTCCATATTTTGCAGCTTTTCACTACAGCACAGGCCCTCCTTCCTATTGTGTGAACTGATTTATTACACTGTAATGTCACATTTTGTTCGCTATATAAATAAAATGTATTATTTATTAAATGGAAGAGTGTGTTGTAGAGGCTTGGTTCTGGATCATAAACTGAATATTGTTTCCAAGCCTTGACTGACTGAAGAGAAGGATCTGTTATTTGACAATACTGGGTCATCTGATGTTGAGTAGCAGATACTATGAATTGTAGAGCATCTTAAGTCTGCTTTCACAGCAGTGTTTGGTCAGTGATTTTCATCAGTGATTGTGTGCCAAAACTAGGAGTGGGTTAAAAACACAGAACAGGTACAAATATTTCTATTATACCTGATCTCTGTGTAGTCTCCACTCCTAATTTTGGCTCACAACAATCACTGACCAAACACTGCCGTGTGAAAGCAGCCTAATACAGTACCACACTTCAATTCAGTGACCCGTTGTTTCACAAATATTTCTAAAGGCAGTCTATAAATGACTAGGTGCTGGATTTTATATATCTGTGGCAATGGCACTGAATGAAACACCTGAATTCAGTAATAAGACCTGTGTCCCAATACTTTTCTCCATATAGTGCATGTTGGAAAATTGCCTAAAGAGGGCCTTTATGTTATACAGTACTTCAATTCCTCATGAAATAATAGTTCTGAAGTATCCATTCTTAACACCTTCTTGCTGCAGACAATTTTAATTCTCTTTTTTTTTGCCTTGTCTTCTAACAGCAATGATTTTTTTCTTCAATATTTGAGGTCACGGTTGAAGATCACAGTTGCACTTGGCTGTAATCTGTATAATAGAGTTGGCATCTGCTGTGTATAGAGCAGGCTTAAAGAGGTTGTTCTGTTAAGGACACTTGACCCTATCCACAGGATAGGGGACAAGTGTCAAATCGCTGGGGTCCGACCAACATGTTCCCTAGTGATAAGGAAAAGAAAGTTACCTAAAGCCTCCTTGTGAATGGAGTGAATAGTGCGCTTGCAACTCCGATGACCCATTTACTTTTAATCTCCATTTTCATTTATTCCTCCTGGAAATGGATGAATAAAATGACACTTGGGTTTTACCATTCCCACTACAAATAGGCTATGTCTATGCCCACTGACACCAACATCAGTGCTAACAGTGCCAAAGTGTGTAAGCACAAGGAGAATAGTAACACCCAGTTAATATTAGAAGAACAGCAAAAATACAGTTCTAAAAAACATGCAACAGACGTATTATATTATGGGGAATGCAAGTACAGTGATGGCCAAAAGTATTGACACCCCTGCAATTCTGTCAGATAATACTCAATTTCTTCCAGAAAATGATTGCAATCACAAATGCTTTGGTAATAATATCTTCATTTAATTTGTCTTCAATGGAAAACCACAAAAAGAATTGTCAAAAAGCCAAATTGGATATAATTCCACACCAAACATAAAAAAGGGGGTGGACAAAAGTATTGGCACCCTTTGAAAAATCATGTGATGCTTCTCTAATTTGTGTAATTAACAGCACCTGTTACTTACCTGTGGCACATAACAGGTGGTGGCAATAACTAAATCACACTTGCAGCCAGTTGGAATGGATTAAAGTTGACTCAACCTCTGTCCTGTGTCCTTGTGTGTACCACATTGAGCATGGAGAAAAGAAAGAAGACCAAAGAACTGTCTGAGGACTTGAGAAGCAAAATTGTGAGGAAGCATGAGCAATCTCAAAAGACCTGAATGTTCCTGTGTCTACCGTGCGCAGTGTCATCAAGAAGTTTAAAGCCCATGGCACTGTGGCTAACCTACCTAGATGTGGACGGAAAAGAAAAATTGACGAGAGATTTCAACAAAAGATTGTGCGGATGGTGGCTAAAGAACCTCGACTAACATCCAAACAAGTTCTAGCTGCCCTGCAGTCCGAGGGTACAACAGTGTCAACCCGTACTATCCGTCGGCGTCTGAATGAAAAGGGACTCTATGGTAGGATACCCAGGAAGACCCCACTTCTGACCCAGAGACATAAAAAAGCCAGGCTGGAGTTTGCCAAAACTTACCTGAGAAAGCCAAAAACTTTTTGGAAGAATGTTCTCTGGTCAGATGAGACAAAAGTAGAGCTTTTTGGGAAAAGGCATCAACATAGAGTTTACAGGAAAAAAAAAGAGGCCTTCAAAGAAAAGAACATGGTCCCTACAGTCAAACATGGCGGAGGTTCCCTGATGTTTTGGGGTTGCTTTTCTGCCTCTGACACTGGACTGCTTGACCGTGTGCATGGCATTATGAAGTCTGAAGACTACCAACAAATTTTGCAGCATAATGTAGGGCCCAGTGTGAGAAAGCTGGGTCTCCCTCATAGGTCATGGGTCTTCCAGCAGGACAATGACCCAAAACACACTTCAAAAAGCACTAGAAAATGGTTTGAGAGAAAGCACTGGAGACTTCTAAAGTGGCCAGCAATGAGTCCAGACCTGAATCCCATAGAACACCTGTGGAGAGATCTCAAAATGGCAGTTTGGAGAAGGCACCCTTCAAATCTCAGGGACCTGGAGAAATTTGCCAAAGAAGAATGATCTAAAATTCCAGCAGAGCATTGTAAGAAACTCATTGATGGTTACCGGAAGCGGTTGTTCGCAGTTATTTTGTCTAAAGGTTGTGCTACCAAGTATTAGGCTGAGGGTGCCAATACTTTTGTCCGGCCCATTTTTGGAGTTTTGTGTAAAATGATCAATGATTTGACTTTTTTTTCATTCTCTTTTGTGTTTTTTCATTGCAAGCAAAATAAATGAAGATGTTATTACCAAAGCATTTGTGATTGCAATCATTTTCTGGAAGAAATTGAGTATTATCTGACAGAATTGCAGGGGTGCCAATACTTTTGGCCATCACTGTATGGTATTACTGAAAATCTGTTACAGGAAGTTTGGTCCAAATAAGGGGTTGGTCCTTTCAAAAAGATTATCTTTTTTTAGAAGCTGTATATAATAAAAGAAGAAATGGCAGGTATGTTTTATAAATATGTATATAGTGTGTGTGTACAGACCAAAAGTTTGGACACACCTTCTCATTCCAAGAGTTTTCTGTATTTTCATGACTATAAAAATTGTAGATTCACACTGAAGGCATCAAAACTATGAATTAACACATGTGGAATTATATACTTAACACAAAAGTGTGAAACAACTGAAAATATGTCTTATATTCTAGGTTCTTCAAAGTAGCCACCTTTTGCTTTGATTACTGCTTTGCACACTCTTGGCATTCTCTTGATGAGCTTCAAGAGGTAGTCACCTGAAATGGTCTTCCAACAGTCTTGAAGGAGTTCCCAGAGATGCGTTTACATGCTGTTAGCGTCACACGTTGTTATTGTCGTACAATAAACATACACAAACTTATGAAACAGTTTTTAAGGATTCTTCTTCCTGCATTACTTCAGTATCAGAAATCAACAACACAACATTAACAATGAAAGTAACTTCACACATCATCTGCTTGGTGGATGGACGAGCCCACGTAGCCCCCATTGTCTATAATAGGAGCCCCGCAGATAGCTGAGTACTGGAATTCGAGTATCTTCGGCACTTCCATCGAAGTGAAATGATAGCAACGCGGGTACGTCCATCCACCAAGCGACACACCTATATTAAGCTGCAGCCAGGCTGGATTCCCACCCAGTGGGGGGAAAAAAAAAACAATTCTCAGGCTCAGTGGGGCTCTCAGCAGACAGACCCCCATCAATCAGGTATTTATCCTCTATCATTTAGGTGAATACAGAGCAGTAACATTTTGTGAATTACAGGTGACGTCTCTGACTAATCGGTCACATTTCCCTTCTCTTCCCTTTGGACCGCCATGACCACTTCTTCCAGCTGTGACTTGTCTCTGTAAAGTTTACAACACAGACATCTTTGGCTCCTTACTTTTCCAGGCATCCAACCCACATTGTCCTCACCTGCACACGCATCCTGCTGCTACCCCAATTATAAAATATATGATATAACCCCCCCCATAATGAATAATACCCCCAAGTGCATCTTTATATTAATAATGTCTGTGTGTACCCTGTATAAATAGTGCCCCTTATTAATAATGCCCCAGGTGTTAACTAATTTAAAGGTTTTCCAGGTCATTAATAAACTAGTCAATGGGGGTCAAAAACCCAGGACCCCTACTGATCACCTGTTTGAATGAACTGTGGTACCTGTGTAAGCGCCGTGACAGCTTCTCTGTTTACATAGTGTCATTCATCTCATAGTGGCCATGTAATGTAACTACAGCCTTGTCCTATACATGTCTATGTGACAAGACTATACATCACACGGTCACTATAAACAGACAGCGTGTGATATAAACAGGCACCATAGCCCCTTCGTACAGCTGATTAGAGGAGGGGTCCACTGATATCTTATTGATAATCTGTCCTAAGGATAGAACATCAATAAAAATGAGCTGGAATGACCCTTTAATAAAGCCCAAGTGCCACCTTAAAGGGGTTGTCCAGGATAACCACTTTTTTAATATGAGGTTGGGGAAGGTGCTCCAGTGTCTACCAGCGCGTTCCAGTCCTGCTGCTCCGGTGTTTTCTTCCCCTCAGCGGTCATGTGTGGTGGGGACTTCTGCCAGAAGAGAACACCAGAGCAGCAGAACCAGACTGCGGTGGGAGACATCAGAGCACAAGGGACAGGTGAGTAGGTGTTTTTTCTTTAATACAGTATTACACGGTATTATGGCCCACAGCGGTCCCTGCACACAGTATTACATGGTATTATGCCCCGCAGCGGCCCCTGCACACGGTATTATGCCCCGCAGCGGCCCCTGCACACGGTATTATGCTCCATAGTGGCCCTTGCACACGGTATTATGCTCCATTGAGGTCCCTGCACTCGGTATTATACTCCATAGTGGCCCCTGCACATGGTATTATGCTCCATAGAGGTCCCTGCACTCGGTATTATGCTCCATAGAGGTCCCTGCACTTGGTATTATGCTCCATAGTGGCCCTTGCACTCGATATTATACTCCATAGTGGCCCCTGCACTTGGTCTTATACTCCATAGTGGCACCTGCACTCGGTATTATACTCCATAGTGGCCTCTGCACATGGTATTATGCCCCATAGCGGTAGAACCAGACTGCGGTGGGAGACATCGGAGCACAAGGGACAGGTGAGTAGGTGTTTTTCTTTTAATACAGTATTGCATGGTATTATGGCCCACAGTGACCCCTGCATACGGTATTATGCCCCGCAGTGGCCCCGTGCTCTCGGTATTATTCCCCGCAGCGACCCCTACACACGGTATTATGCCCAGCAACGGCCCCTGCACAGGGTATTATGCCCTGCAGCGGCCCCTGCACAGGGTATTATGCCCTGCAGCGGCCCCTGCACAGGGTATTATGCCCTGAAGCGGCCCCTGCACACGGTATTATGCCTCATAGTGGCCTCTGCACACGGTATTATGCTCCATAGTGGCCCCTGCGCTCTGTATTATGCTCCATAGTGGCCCCTGCGCTCGGTATTATGCTCCATAGTGGCCCCTGCACTCGGTATTATGCTCCATAGTGGCCCCTGCACTTGGTATTATGCTCTATGGTGGCCCCTGCACTCGGTATTATACTACATAGTGGCCCCTGCACACGTAATTATGCCCCATAGTGGCTCCTGCACACAGTATTCTGCTCCATAGTAGCCCACCCATGAACTATTATTATACTCTGGGGTCTAAAAGACCCCAGAGTATAATGATCGGAGACCCAGGTGGTGACAAACATAAAAACCAGTGTTACTTACCTGGGCTCCGGTGCGCTCCCTGCTTTCGGCCCTCTACAATGTCGCACAGACCGGCGTCGCAACATAATGACGTCAGGCTGGCTTACGTGACACCTGGGATGTCACCAAAGAAGGTCGAAGCCTGCTGGGAGCAACATCAGATTGCCGGAGAGGTGAGTAACAATGGTTTTTATGTTTTTCACCTCCCCTGGATCTCCGATTATTATACTCCGGGGTCTGAAAAGACCCCGGAGTATAATAATAGTAGTATTTGACCTCACTTATCGATCCCTGCTGCCGCTCACAGCCGCTTCTGATTCCCTCTTCTGCGTTTGATAGGTCACATTGACAGGTGGCCGTGCAGTTGTACGGGGAAGCATAGGGTGTCTTGTTTTGCAGGGCCTGGTGTACTTTTTAGTTATACCATTTTGGGGAATGTCTATTGCTTTGATCACTTTTTATTCAAATCAGAGGCAAAACAGCGAAAAAAAACATTGGTCCAGAAATTTTGATTTTTTTTCCCGCTATGATGTTCACCCTACGGGAAAAATATTTTTATAAGTTCGTAGACCAGGCATTTTTGGACACAGAGATATCTAATGTGTATGTGTTTCACAGTAATTTTCTACTTTTATATGTATTCTAGGGAAAGGGGGTGTTTTAGAATTTTTTATTTTTTTTTTTTACTATTTTATTAGCCTCCCCCCCTAGGGGGCTTGAACCTGCAATCATTTGATTGCATGCCCCATAGACTGCAATACAAGTATATTGCAGTCTATGGGAGATTCTGTACATTATTATTACTGATCATAGACCAGCTGCAATAGTAATATTTCTATGACAGGCCTGGGAGCCTTCATAAGGCTCCTGGCTGTCACAGGAACAGGGCAGCTCCTGCGGGAGCCGTCCTGCAACAAGAAAGGTACCCCACCAGCCCCAGGGGCAGCTTTACTACATTTAGGGGGCTCACAGGTAGTAATGCCCGCGATCAGAGTGGATTCTGATCAGACATTAGCTCCGGGGCTCTGCAGCACAGCGGCCGCCATCATCTTCACAGACCCAGCATTCACCGTAACAGCACAATGGATACCGGGAGCTTCACACTGCCGGGACACCCTCTCAGCCCAAGGCCTGCAACATTGCCCTAATCCTCCCGCTGCAGGAAGCCAGCGGCGGCAGGAGTGGGGCAATGCTGCGACACCACTCCTCCACCCCCCCTGCCTAAACACTCCACATTTGGACCATAAGATGCACCCCCATTTTCCTCCCAAATTTTTTGGGGAAAAAAGTGCATCTTATAGTCCAAAAAATACGGGTATGTGAATTTCTCCGTCTTCAGTGGTGATTTAGAGTTGTTTTTCACACAGCATTTTTAAGGAAATTTTTTTAAATGCTGTTGTAGAGCCCGCCAGTGATGTAAAGAAAATTCCTTTTTGCTGCAGAGAAATTCAACTTTTGTTCCGTACGCAAATGAGCTGTTGAGTGCACTCGGGGCAGGGCCACGCCTGTCAGAGAACCTATTTTGTTTTGTGATCACCACCCAGAGCTGTCCTCAAAAGAGAAAGAGAGACATGTCCATGGACAGTGATTTGTAGAAGCCACAAGAAAAGCTATGATGGTCTTGCCGCTATTGCACCAAACTGCTTATTTGCATGTAGAATAAAAGTTTAATTTCTCTGGAGCAAGATTGCACTTTCACACAATAAAGGTATGTTCACTATGTCAATAATAAACCTTACAACAGTATATAAGCCGTTTTGGTGGTGATAGACTGCCTTTACTGTTGCATTTATAAATCTGACACTGTTGCATTTAATATTAAATGTGATTGTAAATATAATGTATATATGTTTTTTTTTTTTCCTGTGGCACCGCTAAAACAGGCTGCATCAGTGGGCTGCAGAATACATAGACAAATAGACATGTTCTTTCAGGGTAGATTAATTTATTATTAAAACAGGTTGTAAGCTAATCAGGCTGAGGCAAGGTAACTTTGGAGGAAGGAGTTTTTCATACTTATTTTGCAAACTATCACTGAAGCTGTGTAGGCCACAATCATCAATGACCTGAATGGGATTATATTTGGTGGAAGAGTCTGCTGTCTGCTATTTTTAACCAAGTTTTATGTTTAAAAATGTATATTTTAAATAATTTTTATGAGTTTTCCAAAAATGTTTGCATGTTATTTATATCAAAAAATAAATCTTTCGGTTATGACTTTGGCCATTAAGCCAAATAATATGCTTAAACTTCTTGTTTTTGGCAAGAGAATTCATTGTAGCAGCCACCCTACTTATCAATATATAAGTATATATACAGTTATCATGTATATGTAAATAAAAGACACAATCCACCAGTCACAATACATGATGTCACAGCTTATTTACTCCTCTCTCTGCACAATGACATTTGCATAGGTCGCAGAACATGAAAAATTAAAACCAACATCTCCAAAAATTCTTAAAAAAATATGTTTTGTATAAAGTAAACAAAACAACCTGGAGACACCTTACCTTTTAAGCTTTATTCATATATTAGGGTAATTTCACATAAATTTTATGTATTATTCTGTTTCATCATAGGAACAGAAAAACAGACTAAGGCCCCACATTGTGGAAACGCAGCATTTTTTGTTGCAGATCTTGCTGCGTTTTTGGTTTTGGTTTTTTTTGAGCCAAAGTCAGGAATGGCTACAAAAGGAATGGAAAATATAAAGGAAGCATTTAGATGTTTCCCTTCTGTTAAATCCACTCCTGACTTTGGCTCAAAAAACCATAGCAAAATCTGTAACAAAAAAACGCTGCGTTTTTGCAACGAGGGGCCTTAATTGTAGATACGGATCTGTCTAATAACGGACTCCAATGTGTGCTATGTTCCCTGCTATTTCACCGGACAAAAATTGTCCACAATTTTGCACAAACTCTGTGACGAAGGAGCCTCTCACGCAGATCTGTACATAAATTGAAAACCGGCTAAGGCCCCACATAGCCACTTTTTTGCTGCGGAAAAGACCCCGACGGAGATGCATTGCATTTTTTTCCTCAGCGCTTTTCACAGAAAATCCGCAGAGTGTTCCTCTTCGGACTTTCTGTCCCTATTATACCTATACAGAAACCGCCATCGTTTTCATAGGTATAATTGACATACTGCGACTTACAAAAACGCCTGCATTTTTTAAAATCGCTGCATTTACAAACAAACCAACAAAGTCAATGAGATTCTGGATAATATCGTCTACACATTGTGGAAAAAAAAGAGCTGCAGAGGTTTCCTCTGCGGACTTTCTTCTTCAATTATACGGCGTTTCTGTAGGTATAACTGACATGCTGTGATTTCCAAAACTGCAATGTAGGGCCACGTAGGGCGCTGTCCTAAATCTGTAAATATACACACTGTGTATATAACGTATCATTCTGTATACAAGGCGACTGTGTGAGTAAATAGAAAATTAACCTCTCACCTCTAAGAATTGTTTTGTTATCAACATAATTAATATTTAATGACTCTTTACATAAGTACAGCCACCATGAGTGTTTCAGACTCTCCCACTTGCTGTGCTGTATTGATTTGGTTTTTAGCTATGTTGTCATTCAGCTGTTTCTCCTGGTACAGCATTTATTGTGTAAAGATTACTTTTATTCAGGTCTTCTTCTTCTGTTTGCCCTTTATCTTCACCTTATGTTCCCTCATATCCTCCCCATATTTCACTCTTGAGTACTCCGCTTGATGTCTTTCCAAATGTCCTTTACTAAGAGGAGACTGCAATATGGAGAATTTTTGTTAGATGTGTATAATATGTAGATGTCAAGTAAGAACAATATAATTTGAGCTGCCTGCCAGCTATTCTCGTTAAAATATGTTCACCTTTAAATACTATTTTCTAGTTAAGATTTAAATGAATTGAATAACTGGGTAGATACATAGGGGGGCATTTTGTTGTTACTGACACATTGTATAGAAGGTGTGCCAGTTTCTCCACCCCTGCTAATCTATCTGGTATAGAGGGATAATGCCAGATGTTGTTTTCTATGACTTTTATTAGTAAATTAGGCGTGCTTGGCTTGGCTATGTAGCCCCACCCTCTACTTTTTTTGAGAAACATTTTCAATACCTTGTACTGTTGCTACTAAGTAGGCAGCATACAAGTAGGCAAACCATAGCAAACAATAAATTGGTAAGCACCACAACCCCTTCAAATAACTGATTGGTGGTGGTGCTGAGAGACAGACCTTTTACTCCAAATGGCCACCTCCAAGCAATTGCTAAAATTGAGCTTACAGAATAAAAAAAAAAAACTTTCTTTAGAAAAAACTTCTAAAGAAATAACTCCATGAGGCTAAGGCAGCTTACACACCTATCTGAATTGATGTCTAGTTGACACATTTAGACTGGGTGTTTCTATTTTGACACTTCATGTCTTGGTTTTATATCTTAGTCAACATTAAAAGTTTATATTTTAGGTGTTAATTTCTTTCTTTTTCATTATTTAAGCAACTTAACTACCCCTGATTCTCCATTTCAGCATAGGGACATAGGGTACAGAATAACCCCCCCCCCCCCCCGGGTTTCCAGTTGCCTGAACCCTCACTACTGTGGTAGTTTGATCCTCCGTTTTTGGCAGCATGGATCCGATATTATATACCTGTTGTTTGTTTGTTTCTTTCTTTCTTTTGGTCCCCTTTGTTGGCCAGAGAAAACGATCTACTGTTTAACTTGGCATACTACTGCTGTGCCTGGGTTGTTGCCTCCTTTGGTCCGGGGTTTTCTGTACAGGTGCTCGCGGCGCTGTTCGGTGCCTCGGCCCCCTTTTTTGTTGCTGCCTTCCGACTTCATCGGGGCGGGTCGTTACCATGCGCCGGGCCTTTGTGTGTATGGTCTGGTTTTGTTTCACCTGAATACATTAGTATTGCAGTGTCTGCATAGATGATCAGACCCTCTGGGTTCAGGTCCCTAGGGATCTGAAATTAGTAAATAAATGTTTTTAAAAGTATTAAAATATATATATATATATATAAATTCAAAATCCCCCTTTCCCTAGGTCACATATAAAATAAACAAAAATAAATATAAACACTTTAGTATCCGCACTTACAAATGCCCGAACTATTAAAATATTTATCCCATTGTGCGCCTAGTGAGGAAAAAAAAAAACAAAATGGCAAATGACTGTTTTTTTTCAACATTTTGCCTCCTAAATAAAAAAGTAATCAATAAACACTACATCTTGTCTCGCATAAAAAGACACCTTACCCAGCTCCATACACTTAAATATAAAAAAGTTACAGGTGTCAGACACATGGTGACATAAAGAAAATTTTGCTAAATTTTTAACTATTTAAAAAGTATCAAAACCTTAAAAAAATTTGGTATCTCCATGATCATACTGACCTACAGAATATAGGTAACATGTCATTTTTATCACATAGTGAATGCCATAAAAATTAAACCCATAAATTGGCGCAAATGTGTTTTTTTTGGTTTTTTTTTCCATTTCCACCTCATTCTTAATTTTTTTCCAGCTTCCCAGTACATTGCACAGGATGTTTCCATTACAAAGTACAATTTGCTCCACAAACAATAAGCCATTATGTGACTCCGTGAACTGAAAAATGAAAAAATCATGGCTCTTGGAATGTGGGGAGGATAAAGCAGATATGCAAAAAACGAAATTTGGCTCGGTCCTTAAGGGGATAATTATAAACTTAGTTCCACCTGCTGTTTTTATGCGGTTTGTCAAGCCAAAAACTAGTAGTAGATTAAGAAAAGAAAGAAGTAGAATACTTCCTACTATTAACTCCTTGCTTCTGCTTCAAAAACTGCATCAATACATTGGCCCACATCTACTAATAGTGTAAATTTAGTTTGAAATTTTGCAGCGCCACATTCACATTTGCGTTGAAGCCTCCGTTAAGAGACTCCAACTCAGTGTTTGCCTGAAAGCAGCGGACCGCATTATAGTGAATGGAGTAGGTAAGCAACCATATGTGTCTGCTATTTTAGTGGTCCACCTGTCCATTATTGTGGTCCTTTGATGGACGAGAACAACGTACAACCCAACGCTAATGTACACCTAGTATCAGTTGGCTTACTTTGATCCAAAATTTTATGCCCATTTTGGCTCATTTTAAGCCAAATGCCATTTCTGATAGCCATACCTACATGTGTAACAAGGCAAAAAAATTTAGCTCAAACTAGATGCGTCAAGAAGCACTGAGATACGCGAAAGCTGTACCACTATTTCATCTCTGTCTAGTCATAGTGACAATAGTAAATTTATCCCACTATGCATGAAAGGACACTAAAAGGCTGAGACTATGAGTTTTTGGCATTTTTTTTTTCAATTAACAATAAGTACACTGTGATTGGTACACAGTAGATATAGGATTTCCCAAAACTAACAGGATAGGTGTTAAATGAAGAATTTCTGGAAGCTCCATCACTGGAACCCCCACTTACCACCAGAACTGGGGTCCCAAATCTTCCGTTCCTATTCACTGTGCACCCACAAGGAGAAGGAGTTTCACAACACAGAACAGCCCCATACAGTCCTCAATCCTCCACACATGTTCGACTGTCACGCTATTCAAATGCTTGATTGTGATCTTGTAGTGCAGGGAAACTAGGGACTACAGTCTACAGTGATGGGCCACTACTGAGTCCCAACAGTGAGACTCTAGCAATCATAGCTATGGATAGGCAATAAAAGTTATTTGAGAGAAAAAAAATCCAGTGCATGTGCAATTCAAAAGGAAGCAACTTTGCAAATGATTCTAATTGAAGAAAATACTACAATCGGGTGAATAAAGCTGCTATTCAAACTTTTGTGTCTTCATGATAACAGACAGCACACCCTATATAGTCTGATCCTGCGGTTATACTGCATTGGACCACTGATCAAAAAAACAGGGTTGAGGGTTCTAGCACTGGGGCAAACCCCTTTAAAGGGTCATCAAACTACACAAATAAACAGTTAACACCAATTCACTAAATAAGCATATTGCACAAGTCTGTGATTCATTAAAATGTTTTATCTGAATTAAAGGATTAAGATGAATGTTGCATACTGTTTGCTGAATGGATGCTTTCTACATGTTTTTTTTTTTTTTTTTTCAGTGAATCATTGTTTGCCTGGGACCTTGCCCAGCTACAGATGCCAACTTGCTGTTTCCTGGGTGTGATCTTGGTAGCTCAGGTTTTTTTTATGCCGTTTTTATTATATTAAAAAGCCTCTGACTATAGTTTGGTCTTTAGTTGGATGCCTACACACGTGGACAAAATTGTTGGTATCCCTTGTTTAATGAAAGAAAAACCCACAATGGTCACAGAAATAACTTAAAAAAGCCAGACTGGAATTTGCCAAACTACATGTTGACAAGCCACAAACCTTCTGGGAGAATGTCCTATGGACAGATTAGATAAAAATCGAAAATTTTTGGCAAGGCACATCAGCTCTATGTTCACAGATGGAAAAATGAAGCATATCTTGAAAAGAACACTGCCCCTACTGTGAAACATGGAGGAGGCTCTGTTATGTTCTGGAGCTGCTTTGCTGTAACTGGCACAGGATGTCTTGAATCTGTGCAGGGTACAATGAAATCTCAAGACTATCAAGGGATTCTAGAGAGAAATGTGTTGCCCAGTGTCAGAAAGCTTGATCTCAGTTGCAGGTCATGAGTCTTGCAACAGGATAATGACCCAAAACACACAGCTAAAAACACCCAAGAATGGCTAAGAGGAAAACATTGGACTATTCTGAAGTGGCCTTCTATGAGCCCTGACCTAAATCCTATTGAGCATCTTTGGAAGGAGCTGAAACATGCCGTCTGGAAAAGGCACCCTTCAAACCCGAGACAACTGGAGCAGCTTGCTCATGAAGAGTGGGTAAAAATACCTGTTGAGAGGTGCAGAAGTCTCATTGACAGTTACAGGAATCGTTTGATTGCAGGGATTGCCTCAAAAGGTTGTGCAACAAAATATTAAGTTAAGGGAACCATCATTTCTGTCCAGGCCTGTTTCATGAGTTTTCTTTTTTTAAAAATTCTGTTGAAGCGTGGTTGAAAAGCAATGTCTGACTTTCATTTGTTCATTTTCATAGAATTTTTATATATTATGCAACAACTTGGGGGAATTAGACTCAAAATGGCAGCAGACTCCTGGTTCGGACAGACTCCTGGTTCGTGGTACTGGGCGCCGGAAAGATAGCGTTCAGACGGTCCAAGTGTAAAATAAAACTGGCTTTATTCAGCTTAACTGCAACATAACAAAACAACAAAAACCTAGGCCACAGTTAGGGCACTAACTGACTTCTTGAGCCCCTAACTAGCCTCTACTGCTCAGCTCCAGCAACAATCTCCTGTGGACCCCAGCCCTCCTGGCACAGACCGTCTATCTGTCCAGCTGGGTCCACCATCTCCTGCTCCCTGCAGGATACTCCAGCCTTCTGGAGTTACGCGCCCCCCCCAAAGGCGTGGCTGAGAGCCTTTTCTGGCCTGGGCCTGGGTCGCTCAACAGCGCCCTCTGGTTCACATACTCACATACCCTCCCCCTCAGCTCACTACCCATGGGGTGAGCTAAAATGGGACGAGACATCCTATGTTGAAGTCCCTCTTCAACCATGTATGCCTGTCCAGTGTCTATCCAGAAGTCCCAATCTGGTGGTCTTTTCTTCCAAATTCTGCTTCTTCGAGTTTTCCGTCTTCTCATCACTTTAAATGCTACGCCAAGATCCTGGCCATTCTGTGCAAAGGCAAGTTTTCCTTCATCACCTTCACAATTCGCCATACAGGGGATCACATCATTTTCATCACATTTCCCGCCATAGTCTTCAGCCATCCCATTGCATGACTTTGATTCCTTTAGTGAATTGCCGTAAGAATCTTCATCTTCTCCTATCATGAATCCACAAGAGCTCAGAGACCAACTAACACGTACTTCATGCACATCAATGTCTTTAGAGTATAACTGTTTCACGGGTACCTTTTCTGTAACCTTCATCTCAAAGCAAACTTTGCCATCAACATCAAGGCTTAGAAGTTTAGGAGACATAGGCTGCTGTGCCGCAATATCTTCTCCTTCTGCACGAGGTCCATACAGTACACCCTCACAAAATAGCTCACGCTGAACTACATTTTCTGGTATGTCTTTAACAACTGCCACATCATATATTGGAATGGTTTCTTTATAAGACGTCCACATCTGTACGGCAGCAGGAGAACCAGTTCCACACTCTATTCTTACCTCCTCTTTCTCATACGCATAACTTTCTGGAGGCATGTTGCGGTACTGTGATAGCTTGCAAGAATTTTCGTGCCAACCCCTTTCTGACAGTGCAGGAGGTGGTGATATCGTCATCTCAACATTCTTCAAGTTATTTTCATTCCCTGTGCTAACGCCGGAAGACTGGGATACCAAGTTTTCAACATCACAGTTTTTACTGTCAGTACCCAGATGCTTTTTGGTTACATGTTCTGGCTGCCTTAATGTCTGTGCTTTCTCTGCCTCTATGCTATGCTGGCAGCTTTCTCTAATTCTAACGCCTTCTGTAGCGCACAAATCTCTGATTCCAGCTCCAGAAATTTCTTCACTGTCACATTTTTCTGAGCAGCCTCCCTCTCAGTTTTTACTAGTGCACCTTGCAGCTCTGATTCTTTAGATGTTAACAGGTTCTGCAGCGAGTCTTTCTCATCTTCTAGTGCTGCCAGCTTTGAAGATAGTGCAGATGCTGACTGTTCAGTATTGGATAAAGACTGCTGCAATTGATCCAATTCTTCTCTTTTAGATTCCACTTCGGGTTTTAACTGTTCTATCTGAAAAATGTGCTCTTCCAACTTTATTTCTGACTCGCGCTTCACTTGATCCATCTGAAACTCCAGCTGTTCCTTGATTTCCTCCTGCTTGTTCACTTGCACCTTTAGTTTAGCAACAAGCATTTTTAGATCTACAATCTCAGCAGATAATTTAGACAGGCTTCCCTCAAACTGAATCTTCATGTCTTCTATCTGGAGGTCCAATTCTCTCTTGGCCTTTTCCAGCTTGTCATAAGCATTAGCTTTGTTCTCATACAATATCTGCACAGATTCCAGGTTTTTCTCAACTTCATCCTTGGAGCTAACCAAATCCTCCATTTCAGTGTGCAGTTGCTTGTTGAGCCTCTCTAACTCGGCCTTCAATTCAAGGGCCTCTTCTAGGGAGCGAGCCAAGGCAAGAGCTTTGGTCTCCTTTCCACGAGCCTCTGCTTCAGTACGGTCACGTTCTTCTGCATATCTAGCAGAAAGAGTCTTCTCTTCACCCAGCAGCTGATCATACTTTTTCTGCTTCTTTTTCAAATTTGACACAATCCGACGTTCATGATCAAGATCTACACCTATATCTTCTAGTTCCTGCTGCAGTCTAATTTTCGTCTTCTCAAGTTTGTCATAAGCAGCAACCTTCTCCTCAAACCGTTGATTTGTAGCTTCTAGCTCCTTTTGCAACTTTTCCTTTAGTTCTTCAACAGAGTCCAAGGTCCCAATACTATCTTCCATTTTTTTCTTCATATCAGTCGCCTGAGCCTGTAGTGTTGAAATCTGCTTTACCAAATCTCTTTTTGCCATCTCCTCTTCCTCTATTTGCTCAAGGAAAGCATTTTTCTCATCTTCCATTTGTTTTAGTTTTGTACTAAGGTCAAGCTTCTGACGGGTTTCTTCTTGCAAAAGTTCCTGAGTGTCCTGAAGCTGAGATTCTAGTGTAGAAAAATCTTTGGAAAGTTTGATAAACTTGCTGCCTGCTTGAGAAAGAAGCCCTGTGACATTATTCAATTCCACCTGCAGACTGTTTGCCTTGTCTAGCAGTTCTGCTTGAAACCTGTCTCCTTCTGTGACTTTTATTTGCAGCTCTTGAAGTTGAGTCTCTACTTTTTTATGACTCTCCTGTAAGGTTTGCACTTTTTGAGCATGGACAGACGACATCTCCATCAATTCTTTGTCTTTATTTTTCACCAAAACAGACAACTTCTCATTATCTTCACAAGATCCTGACAGCGCCCTCTCCAGGCTACATATTCTAGCTTTGAGTTCCATTTCTCTTTGTTCCAGAACTCCAGCTCTGCTTCGCCATTCGTGGATTTCATTATTTAGGCGAACTTGCTTTAGTGCATGCAAGTTTTGCTCTGACTGCAATGTCTGTACTACAGATTCTAAATCACTCTCTCGGTCAGACACATGCTTCCTCAGCTCTGCAATTTCATTTTCTTTGTCAGTTAATGCAGCAGAAAGTTTTTCACACTTCCTGACTTGTTCATCCAAACATTCTGACTGACACTGCAAAACTTCAGTTCTCTCACGTTTAGCAGTTTCAAGGTCATCTCTTAATTTTTCAATGACACTCTCTTTGGTAATGGAGTCTTGAACATGCTGCTCCTTTAAATCCTGCAATTGCTTCTCAAGCACTTGCTTTTGCTCTACACTCTGTACAACTTTATTAGCTAGAGCACATTTCATATCAGCAAACTCCTTCTTAGTGACACAGTCCATTCCAGGCAAACCCAGTACCACATTTTCACAATGACTAGGATATGAACTCTTTATAGTCTCAAGCTCTTTCTTTAACTTAAGGTTCTCTTTTTCTGATACCTCAAGTTGCCATTTCCAATCAGATATTTCATCCTCATAAATGAACCTGATGGTTTTAATCTCATCTTGAAGCTGCTGCACCATAATATTTTCATCTTTGGCGCTTTGATGCACTCCAGTATGAAACATACAGTCAGCAGGGACATATTCATTCACAGAACAGAGGTGCTTTAGAAAAACTGAGTCACTCTCATGCAACACATTATCTTTACTTGCATTCCACATGATCTGTTCCGGGTTTTGTGTCTCTCTGCATTCAGACTGTTGCACTAATAAACCTGAGCATAACTTCTCGGCTTTTTTACAAGCTTAAATTATCTTTTTCTTGCCCATGGTTTACTAACAAGATTGCACAATATTCCACAGCAACATTGGGTTCAACCGGCAGCAACCTTTTTTTTTTTTCTAACTTCTGCAGTCACATGTATTCAAACAGTTAACTTACGTGGCACTACAACAACCAGCATTTTCTTCTGTCTTCCATAGAAAACACCAACATGGCACCATAGCCTTTCACACAGACTTGTTTGCAATATCCAGCTTCTATACATATTGCATACTTTCTTGCCATCAGCAAACACTTTACAGGCTTCTGTGCCACAGTATACACAAAGTCCATTCCCTGGATTCCTCTTCCAGAGTTTTACTTTCACCAGTTTTGCACACACTTTGCTATGTTGCAATTCACTCACCCCTTCCTGGGTTTCTCAGTTGAAATCACAGATTTCTTCCACCTGTAGGCCACAATGCACACTTAGCAGTACTGCAGTCACCAACCACTTGTCTTCCAGGACTTGCGTGGATCTCTTTATGCCCAAATCCATAGCACCATATGCGAGAACTTGGGGGAATTAGACTCAAAATGGCGGCAGATTCCTGGTTCTGACAGCGGTGGTTCGTGGTACTGGGCGCCGGAAAGATAGCATTCAGACGGTCCAAGTGTAAAATAAAACTGGCTTTATTCAGCTTAACTGCAACATAACAAAACAACAAAAACCTAGGCCACAGTTAGGGCACTAACTGACTCCTTGAGCCCCTAACTAGCCTCTACTGCTCAGCTCCAGCAACAGCCTCCTGTGGACCCCAGCCCTCCTGGCACAGACCGTCTATCTGTCCAGCTGGGTCCACCATCTCCTGCTCCCTGCAGGATACTCCAGCCTTCTGGAGTTACGCGCCCCCCCCCAAAGGCGTGGCTGAGAGCCTTTTCTGGCCTGGGCCTGGGTCGCTCAACAGCGCCCTCTGGTTCACATATTCACAATTATTACATTTGTCAGATTCAAGTTATTTCTGTGACCATTGTATGTTTTTCTTTCATTAAACGAGGGGTACCAACAATTTTGTCAACATGTGTATATGTTTGGGTTCTGTGGCTTCTTCACTTTGAGCTTTTATCACACTTTTATGACAGCAGATCAGACTTTTATTCTTTGCTAGGGAATTTATGTGTGCATATGCTGTGGATTTTATTTTTTAGCAATTTGACTTCTCTGCATAAACGTAATGAAAGCATGTATCGACATTTCTATCCTGCCTGAAATCACACTACACTATCAAGAGCATCCTGCTTTCTATTGTGGCTGCACAGTTTTTAGCTGACCTCGACTTCCTGTGTACACTTGTGTAGTCACTCTTTCTCCCTTATGTACTAAAATGCTACAAGATAATATAAGGGAAGTTAAGTTGCTAATGCTCAAATGGGCATTGTTGCCTGAATAAGAAAACAATGGGTTCTGTATTCCTAGTCATTAGAGAATTGTGATCTACCTTGTACTGTAGTTGATAAAACAATGATTCCCAACCCATCAAAATAAACCCACATTCACATTCCTACCTTAAAGATACTTGGAGATCCTTGATACTAGGAGCAGATAAATATTTTTTATGTTATATTTAGAGATGAGCGAATCGATTCTGCAGAAGTGGAATTTGATCCGAATTTCAGGAAATCTGGAATCGTGGGGAATGGAAGATGCTTCATGGTAACGAATATTTAGTAAGGACCTTTGTGACATCAGACGGTCACAAGATATTCTCTAGTGATCTTATTGGGTAGGCGTGTCTTGGCTTGTTAGCAGATCCTTCCACATGAATAAAACTTGTCCGCGCTGGAGAGAGAGAGAGACATGACCGTGGCATCAAAGGGCTTCCGCCATTTTGCCTTCCACCCCGGCTCACTGATGGCCGGAAATAGCTGTTTATTCGCCGCAAAGTAATTTGGATTGAAGCAAATTTTTTTGGAACTTCAAATTGAACTGCCGAATTGAACTTTTGAGAAATTTGCTCATCTCTAGTTATATTACAGCTAGGATTTGTTGACTGTTTTGCATGTTCCAGTAACTTACTCTAATGTAAAAGTAACAGCTGTTTTCTGGGTAACCGCTACATGGATTCTGAGAAACTGTGTTGTGATGCATCCGTTTTATGTTCTTCTTTAATATTTGTTTTAATTTCCTTATGGATGTGGACAGAAGTCACAGTAACACCAGTACAAGTGGCACAGACGCTTGTGTAGTCAAATTTATGCTCTGAAAAGAGTATTATGTGCATTAATATTCATTTTCCTGTTTGTTGAGGAGAGCTGCCCAGGGCATCAGCAGCACAGCAATTCTACTGGTGCCCGGAACATAAAATAGCAAAGCTCCTTACTAGCCCCCAATGATAAGCAGAGATAACAGTCCACTCATAGATATTGGTGACCTCCGCAGATAGTTCTCCCCACCACACATCATATTACATCACACAACTCTGTTGAATTGAATACTTACCTCTTCTTTCTGCAAAGTTCTGATGTGGTGCCCGGCTGTGCACCTTTTCTATAGTCCTCCCAGCTAGCCTGTCACCTGCACTATGGTACTGCAACTGGTACCAAAGAGCAGGAGACATCATGACGGAAGGACATTAAAAGAGGTGCACAGCCCAGCCCTACATCAGCACTTTGTAAGTGTAATGTAAGTATTCAATTTCCCTACACCAGGAGACAGTAATGTGACGAGGGGCCTATGAGGCCCCCTGGCTTAGGGATCCAGTTGCAAGGCCAGCCGCTATGATCCCTATAGCTGTTTATTCTGTCTTTGGCCAGAAGGTCCACAGCACTCCCCAGCTATAGAGTGTTGGGGACCTTTTGGCCAAAGATAGAACAAACTAAGTGATGTCACGAGGTGCGGCTTAAAGGAGCCCGGTGCAGACGCACCTTTTGCCCTATGATTATAACAGCCCTGGGCCTTGTGTTTGACACCTGTGCCTGGTATACTCCTGTAATAAACCAGGTATATTCATGAGATGCAATAAAGTCCCATTTTTTACTGTTACTGCCACAAAAATGCATGATTTTACACCACACCATTTTACACATAATTGAGGCAAGCACCATGAAATTCATACCCGGCTCGAAACAACATTAACATTATTTATGCCTACAAATTATTAATTTGCATTACTGCTAATTTTGTACTCCTTCTTGGCTAAAAGCACGCCTCAAAAATATTAAGAGAAGTATTTTTACTCTTCTGGAAAAAATATAGTTGGATGTGAGTCGTATCTGGTGAGGTCTCCTCAGGCGATTGCCTCTTTCTGTTCACTTCTATAGGAGTCATGAAAAAAACTGATCCTTTTCTGAAGATAGGTGCAGGTCTCAAAGATGAAAAGATAAGACTTTTCTGGCATATCCTGTGGTGATTAGATGAAAATAGCCATTTAAAGTGGGACTCAAGTAAAATGCACTGAATTTCTGTTAGGAATTTTGGCCAAAAAATTAGAGTTCATTGTATACAACAAACCTATTCTGTGTTTAACATACTTTTTGCACTTTCACCATGTTTTGAAAACTGTCTGGAACATAAGACATGGCTGAAATGCATCAAATGTATTGAGGGCATGCATCATTTTTCATATATGAAGTGAACGAAACATGAGGTCGCTGAAGAAAGAGGAACCTATTAAACATGTTTAGCAAAATAGGGCAAATGTATAATTTCTCATGTACCAATTAAAACAATCAAAGACGACTGTGGTATTGTATAAGGGAAGGAGGCCTTTTATACATGACTTCCATTAACTCATTAACTTATACATACACATTATGTGTTAAACAATAACTTATACAGACATCAAAATGTTACACGTAGAAACCACTAGTTGTTTTTAACCTCATATTGTAACAATGCAAAAAGAAATACTGTGGGGAAAAAATTGTGCAGGTCTACAATTTTGTTTCTGGTGTCCTTCCACAGCTCTTTGGTCTTCACCATAGTGGAGTTTGGAGTGTGACTGTTTGAGGTTGTGGACAGGTGTCTTTTATACTGATAACAATGTCAAACAGGTGCCATTACTACAGGTAATGAGTGGAGGACAGAGGAGCCTCTTAAAGAAGTTACACGTCTGTGAGAGCCAGAAATCTTGCTTGTTTGTAGGTGACCAAATACTTATTTTCCAACATAATTTGCAAATAAATTCTTTAAAAATCAGACAATGTGATTTTCTAGATATGTTTTCTCATTTTGTCTCTCATAGTTGAGGTCTACCTATGATGTCAATTACAGGCCTCTCTCATCTTTTTAAGTGGGAGAACTTGCACAATTGGTGGCTGACTAAATACTTTTTTCCCCCACTGTAAGATATTTGTCCCGTATTGTCAAGATGAAAAATATGTAAAATATCTTGTGGGACCCTGAAGTTAGAAACATGACTGAAAGGGGTTAATATTGTAGACCAAATTATTTTTTTATTTTTCTTTGCAATATCTACTTACCCATAATATACAAGTTACCAGCCCCACCCTTCTTTTAAACATTCAAACACACCAATGTGACAAAGACCTTCAATATTCTGACATTGACGTAGCACTGTTGGACTTCAAAGCATGTTTTTCTTTGTTTTGGTTTAAGCTGGTGGCACAGCCTGATATTGGTAGATTGCCATTGACGTTAATATTTCTCCATCTGTGTTGATGACTTTGCCCTTGGGGAATGAATTACATGCAGCATCGCAAATTCTTATGTTAAAGTTGTTTGAAAGTCCTATGGAATGTGACAAATTTATCAATAACCTAGACGAGACCATGTTATTATTCTACTGTAACTATCTGCTAATATCCATTAAAGCTGTAATTGTGGGTGTTTGCAATGTGATTTTGGTGGTGAATCATTTGAGAATAATGACAATGCATCTAGGGAGGTGGAACAAAACACACTCATAGCTAGACAAAAAGGTAGTACAGTACAATCCCTTCCTTTTCAAAATCCAAAAAAACTGTTAATCCCACACTTGTTTCCAACACTGAATTACAATATAGCATGAAATTTCTCAAGACTCAATGGAAAAGCAGAGCTAGCCAGGTATGAGACATCACTGATTCAGGATTTCAAAATAAGTAGCTGGTAGTTTTTGAAGAGGATGGAAAATTCAAGCATGATAAAGCTCCAGCTGCGTTGTGTCAAAAAGGTTAAAAGGGAAAGATCACTACATACAACAGAGGAGTTTTATAAATCCAATATAATAGTTATACAGTGTAAGCTTAAACTATGAATAGGTGGCAGATTTATTACAGTGGCTTATGCTCTCTAGTTGAAGTTTATACCACCTATTAGCTTGCATTGTGCCAAAATTGTGGCATACAATACCACACCCTTATCCTGCTAAACCATGCTCTTTGTTGGTGGAAACAAAAAAAAGGTGTATAAACTTTTTATAAATGTTGTGCAATGGATGTACAGCAGTTGATTCTGCAACATGTTGATCAGTAAATCTCCCCAATAGAACTACCTGAAATAAAAGGAGAAAAGAAAAGTGAGTTAAAAGCCACAAATCAAGTTAAAAAGATCCAGGATTAAACATTTGGAGCCAGAGCCTTTTGTTATGCAGCCATACGCTTTACTCATTTTCTAGGTCAATTATACCTGCAGAAACACTGATATTTTCCATATAGGTGTTAGGGTCTTGCCAAACATAGCAATACCCTGACACTACTGCAGGGGTCTGGGAGGAAGGACAGAGACAAGTGAGCCCTAATCTCACCCCAGCCACTGTCCCTTCCTATTGCCTCAGTGACCCTAAACGGTAAAAGGACAACCTGAAGACAAGCCCTATACTGGGTAAGTGACACACAAAACAGGACAAGACAAAACAAACGACAAAAAGAGAGGTCAGGAAGCCAAGGGGTCGGTAACAAACGAGCAATGCAGTACAAAATCACAATCCAAGAGAATAGTCAAAAGGCAAGCCAGAGATCAGAGAAATAGTACAGTAAATATCAAGGGCACAAAGAGAGCAGGCAAAGTCAGAGCAATAACCGGCCACTTGCTGAGAAAGTGACATCCTGTATATAGAAAGTCTGGGCCCAGCCCCAGACCTGATAGTTACACAGGCTGTCAATCACACAGGCCAGGAAGAGATTAACTCTATGCAGTCCAGAGAGAGATGCTCAGAACACGGGTGTGGCCGGAAATCCATTACATTGACTAGGACCATGTTCAGACTGAGCAACAAGAAACCTACGCAAGGAATCAAACCGAACACGCCTCCTTCGCCACAGCGTGCGAGCGGAGGGTGGCGCCGAGACCTGAACAGGCAGAGACGTTACAGTACCCCCCTACTTTAAGAGGGGCCACCGGACTCTCACCAGATAAACCAGTTTTAGTAGGACCCAGTATTTTTTCTGCCTTAAATTCAGGGTCTTTTTGCACAACCACAGACACTGGTGGGCCAGGCAAACATTTTTTATTCACCTGGTGTTTCCCACCTTTAGCAGCCGAGACAGTCTCCTCAGTAACACAATTTAAAGTGTGCAGAGCAGTCATATCAGCAAATACCTGGTTGCCTGAGTGGTTCTTCTGATTACCACTCAGGCACTGAAGTTTTTCTGCTGTTCTGCGAGGTCTGGTCGAGGAGTCACGGATGAAATGACCGGAAGCACCACAGTACAGGCAGAGGTTGTTCCTGAGACGATGCTCTCGTCGCATCTTGGTGTCCATAACTCCCAGTTGCATAGGTTCCCCACCAGGAGTCATGGGAGAAATAACAGGTTTCTCAGGATAGAGTGAGGGAGAGACAGAAAACTTGGAAGAATCAGACCCTATTCTCTCTTTAACATTTTCCCGGATCCTACGGTCAATACAGACAGCCAAAGTCATGGCCTGCTCAAGAGTGGGAGGATCTGGGTGACCAACCCAGACCTCCTTAACACAGTCACATAGGCCTTGTTTAAAGTGGGCCTTTAGAGCTGACTCACACCAACCTGCAGTCGCGCTGCACTTGCGGAATTCTGCGCAATATTCCTCAGCAGAGCGTTTGCCCTGCCGCATGGTGAGGAGTTGCGATTCTGCAAGAACAATGTGGTCTGGCTCAGCATATATAGACCCCAAAGACAAAAAAAACTTTTCAAAGTCAATCCACTCCTCAGCCCCTGGAGGGAGTTTAAGGGCCCAAGCTTGTGGATCCCCCTGTAGGAGGGATATAACTAATCCCACCATTTGGGTCTGGGATGCATGTGGATTAAACCGGAAATACAAGCGACAAGACTCGCGGAAAGTCTCAAATTTTTCACGATCCCCTGAAAAACGGTCGGGGAGTAGCATCTTAACCCTAAAAGGGGCAGAAACAACTGGGGATGCTGCAGCGGCATCAGTAAGGGTCTGCACCTGTTTAGCAAGCTCAGCTACCAGGCCTGCCAAACCTTCCAACTTGGCCGCAAGGCCCTGAATAGGATCCATACTGATCCTATGGGAAGAAATGGCAGAATGTTATGGGCCGGTTATTCTGTTAGGGTCTTGCCAAATGTGGCAATACCCTGACACTACTGCAGGGGTCTGGGAGGAAGGACAGAGACAAGTGAGCCCTAATCTCACCCTAGCCACTGTCCCTTCCTATTGCCTCAGTGACCCTAAACGGTAAAAGGACAACCTGAAGACAAGCCCTATACTGGGTAAGTGACACACAGAACAGGACAAGACAAAACAAACGACAAAAAGAGAGGTCAGGAAGCCAAGGGGTCGGTAACAAACGAGCAATGCAGTACAAAATCACAATCCAAGAGAATAGTCAAAAGGCAAGCCAGAGGTCAGAGAAATAGTACAGTAAATATCAAGGGCACAAAGAGAGCAGGCAAAGTCAGAGCAATAACCGGCCACTTGCTGAGAAAGTGACATCCCGTATATAGAAAGTCTGGGCCCAGCCCCAGACCTGATAGTTACACAGGCTGTCAATCACACAGGCCAGGAAGAGATTAACTCTATGCAGTCCAGAGAGAGATGCTCAGAACACGGGTGTGGCCGGAAATCCATTACATTGACTAGGACCATGTTCAGACTGAGCAACAAGAAACCTACGCAAGGAATCAAACCGAACACGCCTCCTTCGCCACAGCGTGCGAGTGGAGGGTGGCGCCGAGACCCGAACAGGCAGAGACGTTACAATAGGTATAATAAGGGCAGAAAGTCCACAGAGAAAAGCTCTGTGAAAACGCAATGACAAACAGTGCGGGAAAAAAACGCAGTGATTTTCTGCAGCATTTTTTTGTTGCGTTTCGCTACATGGGGCCTTAGGCTTAAATGGGTTTTCTCATCTCTCCCTCTCAACAGCTTTGTCTGCTGTCCCTTCTCACTTCCTGTATTCTTCCACAAGCTGATGTGTAGCTTTGACTGTTTAACAGGACACTATGAAATATCTCATTAGATACAATGGGGGAAAAAAGTATTTAGTCAGCCAGGTATTCTTTGATTTTTTTTTTACTTGAGCGCAATTATTTCATTGAACAAGATTAACTACTATTCAGTTCTGATTCACCATTGTGCTAGAGATACTGCTTGTTATGTAAGTCAATATTTGTAATCCATCATATACAATGGCTCAAAAAAGACATTAGATTTAGTGGTGATAATATAGTGTAAGTTGAGTGGTGTTAAAGGAGTACTTAGTACAGTAATATCATCAAGTCTTTATAAAAGCCAGATCTGCTTTAACAGTGATTGATTATTATACACTGCCTGCTTACCCTCCCATTATCCCTCAGGCTCCAAAGACCGGGGATAAGACAAAAATGGAACCACTTATTGTCTCCTAAGTCAAGTTACATTACACACACAGATCTACTTAAAATGGCTAGAACAGAAATGTCAGCCTCTATGCATTATTTTAAATGGATTATTTGCAGATCAAAAGAAGAATTTTTTGTTTAAATTAAGTGTATCAAATTTCAAAAAGTGTTGAACTGATAATATATGTATGTATTATGGAAGACAGGACATAGAGTATGCACTTATATTTCATTTTGTCATTTTAATGCTTTTTTGAGACCAAATGACATAAATGTAATCCATTCTTGTGTCTATTTCAAAATAAACCAGAAATAAAGACTTAATTGTTTTATCTCTTTACACATGTATTGTACCATCTGGCTAATGACAAAACTAATATTTAGACATAATGATAAGAGTATGTCTTCCCTTACATATATCTGTATATAGTTTTGAAAGAACAATATGAAACTGTAAGAACAAACATAAATCTTCCAATCTTATAATTAAAAAAAAAAACATAAACGGTAAAAGGGTTTTACATAAGCTTTCAGAATCAAACTGTCAGGGATGTTACATCTGTTGATGCTGCTTTAAGGTTGCCGTGTCAACATAAAGAAGGATTGGTGGTTGCTGCTTTAAGGTTGCCATGACAACATAGGGAAGCTTCCTGAGCAGTCCTTTATAAACCACTCCCTCATCACTCAGCTTTGCTGGCTAATCAGTTTCCTAACTTCCTGCTAAGCGCTTGACTTTGATTTGACTACTCCAATACCTGACCTTTGGCTGTGTTCATGGATTTCTCTTTGTCTTGTGATTATGTTCTGGCATTCCTGATCGGTTCTGACTTTTGGCTTTGTTTCCCGGATTTGTCTTCGTCTCGTGATTTGGATCCGTGTTGCCCTCAGTTACTGACCAGTGATTGACAACCATTCTGTTTTCTCTGTCACTGTAAGTAGTGTGTGGATTTGTAAACACGAAAAAAGGAGAACAAAATAACTAGCTCCTCACGGATCAGTTAATTAATTACCAGAAGCATAGATCCATAACATATCAAAATTCAACAAGGTCCTAATTTGCATGTAAATAGACAAATAATCGGAACAATCTTACCGATTTCAACAGTGAAATGTGGCAGAGATTGTACCAAAGGATGGGTATAGGGAACTGATAGAATCATAGGAGGAATATCTAGCTCTTTCCCTAGTACCTGAAGGTATAAAGCTCCCGCCCTGACAAGGGCAGTCCCGAAGCTTTCCCTAAAAAAAGCCTAATATGCACCTCCATTGCCAGATAACAGTACGCATCAAGACAGCACTAGAGAGAAAAAATAAATAAATTCGACACCCATATATATATCAATAAAAAAGCATTGCCATCACCTGATAAAATGATTAGCCAAATAACATCATATGCCAAATATAACCTACGCAGAAAAACTGCGCCCGGTGGTTAAAAGTGAAGGTTGCGCTACAACCCCTTGTACGGGGGAGCTTACAGCAGTCCCTCAATGGAGAGAAACCCATCACTTATTATAGGACAAGAAACCACGCCCCCTTAATGAGACACATCCGGAATCTTGGTGTGTGTAATCAAAAAGGTAAACATGAGGAGTGGTTAGTAAGCACATGGAATTGACAGCTAGTGTCAATAAATAGCGATCAGATCAGACGCTATTAAAAGGGACATAATTATACTTAAAGTACTTATACCCAATTTAGAGTTTTTTGCTAATTGCCAGATAACAGTACACATCAAGACAGCACTAGAGAGAAAGAAAAAAAATAAAAACTTTAAAAAATGTCTCACAAAAAGCAACCATAATGTAATTGTTCACTCAAACCAAGTGGACTACAGGTCTGTAACTCAAAAAAATCCACCTTGTCTCGCGCTGCAGGATGGCCTTGTCCCAATCACCTCCTCTCTTAGGGGGAAAAATACAATCAATCCCCATAAAGCGAACAAAGTTATGGTCACCACCATGACAAACATTGATATGTCTAGCAATAGGTGTTTCTCTCTTACGTGTAATGTCCCTAAGGTGGTCACCAATTCGTCTTCGCAATTCTCGTCGTGTTTTGCCAACGTATTCCTTTTTACAGCGGCAGGTCATTTTATAAATCACCCCTTTGGTTTTACAATTAATAAAATGGTTAACTCTCTATGACCTATTGTTAACCATTGAACAAAAGGTTTTACCAGTTTCAATGAAGGGACAAGCAATACACCCACTGCATCTGTAACATCCTTTCATTGGTTGTGTGAGCCATGCGGGAGATTCTTTAGGTTTTATGTAGTGACTCCGCACTAGTCTATCCTTAAGGGATTTTTCTCTCCTGAATGTAATGGAAGGTGAGGGATCGACCATCCTGCCAAGATCCGGATCTAATAACAGAATGTCCAATGTTTCTCAAGAACTTTACGAAATTCAGCAGAACCATTGTCATAAGTTGCAATGAGAGGCACAATTTCAGATTCAGAATTTTCAGGCTCTTTCGCCTTCAAAAGATCTTTACGCTCTTTCGTGAGGGCACTCGTGTACGCTTGTCTCAAAACTTAATCAGGATAGCCTCTTTCATGAAAGCGGGCCCTAAGTTCCCTAGCCTAAAGGACAAATTAATTCTTAGTAGAGCAATTCCTTCTCAAACGTAAATACTGGCCCTTAGGAATGCCTCTCCTGAGAGGGAGAGGATAATGACTCTCCCACCTCAGGAAAGAATTGGTAGCAGTAGGTTTATGATAGACGGCTGTCTCCAAAGTGCCTGTTTGTGTCCTAGTCAACTTGACATCCAGGAAGGGTAAACTTGTGCTATGGCACTCACTGGTAAAACGGGGGCCTATAGGGTTTGAATTAAGTGAATTAACAAATGCAGTGAAGGTATCAGCATCACTTCTCCAAATAACAAAAATGTCATCGATGTACCACGCCCACAACTCAATTTTATCGATATCTACAATCGTCTGGTCCCAAAAACTATGGTAGCTTTCTACCAGCCCAAGAGCAAATTCGCGTATGATGGTGCACAGGAACAGCCTATGGCTGTGCCCCTGAGCTAGTGGTAAAGCTTCCCATTAAAAGTAAAAAAATTATGCGTCAAAACAAAATAAAGGAGATCTAGGACGAACTTGTTGTGGGCACGGTACTGACACCCACGCATGCTGAGATAATATTCCTCTGCCTTCATACCCCAATCGTGGGGAATTGAGGAGTACAGTGCCTCAACATCTATGCTCCCCAAGACACAGTCCTCCCCCACTCTGACCCCCTCTAACCATGTGAGGAGGTCCGTAGTGTCCCTGACGTAGGATGGGAGGGCGGTAATAAACCTGTTAAGAATCTTACATAAATATCCGCCCTTTGTTTCACACATCCCACGCCAGAGACAATGGGTCTACCTTTGAGGGGGTTTAGACCTTTATGTACCTTGGGGAGACCATAGAACGTTGCCAGCACTGCAATCCTCGGTAGAAGATATTCAAACTCTTTATCATCAATTAGATGTAAATCTTTAGCCTCCACAAGAATAGTTTTTAATTCTAATAGATAGGATTCCGTTGGCTCCGAGACCAGAATTTCATATGATGACCTATCAGACAAAAGGCGGACATATATAGCCTCATAATCTAAAGTGTTCATTATTACCGGGTTGCCGTCTTTGTCTGAAGGCTTAATTGTCAATTGGTCATCCATCTCCAAAGAATGTAAAGCTTGAATTTCATCTTTAGTACAATTATATTGTGGGTTTTTTTTGTTTTCATGTCCCTCAAATCTTGAGTCACAAACTCCAAAAACACATCAATACAGGAGATGTCACCCTGTGGAGGCATCTTGGTACTTTTATTTTGAAGACTTGTGAAAGGACCCTGACCTGTATCAGGAACCCTGTCCTCAAGACCATGTAATAATTTAACATCTTCCAAAAGATCGTCAGGGATACCTAGTTCTAAACAAGTGCGCTGTTGTTGTTTCAAAAAGAACCTATGCCTTTTCAATTTTCTTGTAAAAAGATTAAGATCCTTCACCATAGAAAAAATGTCAAAATCCGAAGTTGGTACAAAAGAAAGACCCTTACTTAAAATGGACATTTCAGCAGAGTTAAGTGATTTAGACGAGATATTAATTATCTGGTTAATTGACCCCGGGTGATATTTGTTACAGTTGGAGTCAATGGGGTTAGTGGGGGGTTTCGACTCCTCAGGTGGTAAGTTTGTTCCAAAAAGTCCCTACCCGAGGAGGTACTACCACGGGCTCCCCTTTCTCGACCCCTACCACGTCCTCTCGTCCTAAATTTTGTATTTTTGGTGACTAAATCCAAATCGGATAAATCCGTGTCGGAGCACCCATTACAGGGTCGTGAAACGCGTCAACAGGCGGTGCATATTGGGCTTTTTTTAGGGCAAGCTTCGGGACTGCCCTTGTCAGGGCGGGAGCTTTATTCCTTCGGGTATTAGGGAAAGAGCTAGATATTCCTCCTATGATTCTATCAGCTCCCTATACCCATCCTTTGGTACAATCCCTGCCACATTTGGACCCACTACAGTCCACGGTTGAAATCGGTAAGATTGTTCTGATTATTTGTCTATTTGCATGCAAATTAGGACCTTGTTGAATTTTTAACTATTATATTAAATGTTAAGTTTTATTTATCTTTTTGATATGTTATGGATCTATGCTTCTAGTGTGTGGATTTGGTGTAGGCTTCTGCTGCATTGCATTTATTTGTGATACACTTTCTGTTCTGGTGACAATTCCGGTCTTCAGATTCAGCGAAAGTCCATCTCTTCTTGCGAGCAGCTCTGGTGAAGGTGTCTGAGATCGGTCTTGGCTCGCAGTAGTGTTTTGCCTTTAAGTAGCGTTTTCTACAGCTTGCAGTTGTCAGCCCTTTTCTGCTGCTGCTCTCCTGTAGACCAGTACATTTCTTACCTTGCATCTGAATGCTAACACAAACTCATTGTGCCCTGGGAACAGCCATTAAGTAGTGATGTGATATCACTTTTCACTTGGTGAATATCACTACCTAAAATGTCTTTTATTCTAAGATATTTAAAGTTGATACATGGGACAAGGATACCCAAAGTGTTTAGTAAATAACTTAAAGGGAAACTGCACTTTTAGAGCTGAATGTTTTTCATAGCACAAATTTATCTACAATAATATTAATATTTGAAGAGAGTCTTAAAGAGGACCTTTCACGTCCTCATGTACAGTACAGACCAAAAGTTTGGACACACCTTCTCATTCCAAGAGTTTTCTGTATTTTCATGACTATAAAAATTGTAGATTCACACTGAAGGCATCAAAACTATGAATTAACACATGTGGAATTATATACTTAACAAAAAAGTGTGAAACAACTGAAAATATGTCTTATATTCTAGGTTCTTCAAAGTAGCCACCTTTTGCTTTGATTACTGCTTTGCACACTCTTGTTGAGCATTCTCTTGATGAGCTTCAAGAGGTAGTCACCTGAAATGGTTTTCACTTCACAGGTGTGCCCTGTCAGGTTTAATAAGTGGGATTTCTTGCCTTATAAATGATGTTGGGACCATCAGTTGTGTTGTTCAGAAGTCAGGTGGATACACAGCTGATAGTCCTACTGAATGGAGTGTTAGAATTTTTATTATGGCAAGAAAAAAGCAGCTAAGTAAAGAAAACCGAGTGGCCATCATTACTTTAAGAAATGAAGGTCAGTCAGTCCGAAAAATTGGGAAAACTTTGAAAGTGTCTCCAAGTGCAGTGGCCAAAACCATCAAGCGCTACAAAGAAACTGGCTCACATGAGGACCGCCCCAGGAAAGGAAGACCAAGAGTCACCTCTGCTGAGGAGGATAAGTTCATCCAAGTCACCAGCCTCAGAAGTCGCAGGTTAACAGCAGCTCAGGTTAAAAGCATTTCAGGTGACTACCTCTTGAAGCTCATCAAGAGAATGCCAAGAGTGTGCAAAGCAGTAATCAAAGCAAAAGGTGTCTACTTTGAAGAACCTAGAATATAAGACATATTTTCAGTTGTTTCACACTTTTTTCTTAAGTATATAATTCCACATGTGTTAATTCATAGTTTTGATGCCTTCAGTGTGAATCTACAGTTTTTATAGTCATGAAAATACAGAAAACTCTTGGAATGAGAAGGTGTGTCCAAACTTTTGGTCTGTACTATATATGCGGTTTTACATACCGCTAGAAAGCGGACAGCGCGCTGAATTCAGCACACTGCCAGCTTTCCCGTTATATGCCCCGTGGCTGAAGATATCGGGGGTCTAAATTTCACCGTTCACTGTCAGAAGGGCGTTCCTGACAGTCTAGCTGTGAGGAACGCCCTCCCTGACAGTATTCCTCCATAACACTGTACTGAGGGGGCGTTCCTCACACTTCAGCGTAATCACTGGGCGGTAAGGAACGCCCCCTCTCTCTGAACTTGTCCCATAGCTCTGTACAGTCAGGTGTCAATGTCAACATGACATTGTAATGTTTCTAAACTTGCCCCTGTATGCGAAATCTGAACTAGACAAATCATAAAAGTTACACAGTATTCATTATGAAAATTACTATGGAATAGTGATTTGGACTTTTTCTCAATTAGGAACAGTCATTCAGTCTACTCTGTAACATCACCACTCCTGGCTTTTTTTTACATCTTTCTGACCGCTAGATGTAACTGGCAGCCTCCAATGCAGAAATGTCAATCAAGACAGGAAGGGTAGGGTTGGAGTTGTGACTAAATAATTTTTCCTGATTTTAACAGCACCCAGATGTCTATTCTGTAGCAGTTTACATAAAGCATATGGTGTTTTATAAAGTGATTTCTGTGAGATTGTATTTAGCATACAAAACCATATTAACAAAGATCATGTCATGTAATAGGTGCTGACATGTAATTAGTGCTGACAGGTTCCCTTCAAACACCTGTGCATTACAGAGGGAAGCCCAAAAGAAAAAAAAGGTATAGTGCTTGTAGGGACAAGAGTAGAGATGGCAAACCAATTCTATATGAACTGGGTTTGACCCAAGTATTCCAAATTGTTTCTTTTAGTCTCGGCTGAACTAAAATGGCCATCACCACATGTATCGCGCAGGAAAAATATAGAAGAGACACAAGAAGAGTGTATTGTAAGTCAGTTCTAGCACCACCTGATATCAGCTGACAGTCTCTCAGCCAATAGACTTCCAGCCAATGTGCAGGTACAACATCCAAAAAGCCTGCCTGGGGCAGACCTAGGGGAAGCTCTCAGCTGGGGGTGGCAGCACTGGTGGCGACATGTTACTGATGCCGCTGGGGTTGGCGGCAGCAGTTACACACGGTCATCTCTCAAGTGGGAATTTTTTTATACATTGTCAAACAATAACTCCATGGCAATGTGCAAGATCTGCAAGCAGAAACTTAGCTGCCGTCATGCAGGAACAAATGTAGGAACTACAGCTCTACATACTTTTATGAAAAGGCATCACCATTTTATTTGGAAAAATAGACTTAGCAGTGGCACTGGCAGGGAAAGTGAGCAAGACGGTTCTACTCCTCCCCATGATCTTCCTTGTAGGCAGGCCACATCTACACCTAGCACATGGTCATCGTTATGATCGTCACCAACTATTTCTCTTACTTTTCCTCCTCCTCTTCCTTGCCAACATCAGTCATCCATAAGGGAATGTGTGTCCAGGAAACAGCAATATGCACCCAGTCATCTGGAAGTTCTGCAACTTAACTCGCACCTGGCCAAGCTGCTGGTGGTGCAGTTGCTGCCGTACCACTTAGTGGAGTCCATTGCGTTTCACAAACTGATGGCATGCGCTCAACTTCGATGGAGGATACCTAGCAGCCACTATTTCTCTAGGAAAGCTGTCCCTCCTTTATATATCGATGTGTGTCAGAGAATGTGGACCTTTCTTTGGATATGTCAGTCTAAAATGTGCATGCCACCCTTGACACGTAGAGCAGCAATTATGCTGCAATGACAATAAATGGCTTTCATGACCCACTGGATTAATGTTTTGAGTGGCAGTAGCCACAGTCCAGAGGCCTGGTGCTGGTTCCACCCCATTTGTGCAGGCCCAGTTTCAACATCAGACAAGGCCCATCCACCTCCTCTGGGTCCTTCTCTCTAGAATGTTTCCCTTCACCAGGGTAAGGAGTTGCTTCCACTCCCCCCTTGTTTCATGGGTGTAAGGGGAAGCACTGCCATGCTGTTTGACAATTAATGTTTTAGGGTCTTGCCAGACGTAGCAATACCCTACACTACTGCAGCGGTCTGGGAGGAAGGACAGAGACAAGTGAGCCCTAATCTCACCCCAGCCACTGCCCCTTCCTATTGCCTCAGTTACCCTAAACGGTAAAAGGACAACCTGAAAACGAGCTCTATACTGAGTAAGTGACACACAGAACAGGACAAGACAAAACAACACAGAAGCAGAGTGAGCAAGCCAAGGGGTCGGTAACAAACGAGCAATGCAGTACAAAATCACAATCCAAGAGAATAGTCACAAGGCAAGCCAAAAGGTCAGAGAAATAGTACAGTAAATATCAAGGGCACAAAGAGAGCAGGCAAAGTCAGAGCAATAACCGGCAACTTGCTGAGAAAGTGACATCCCGTATATAGAAAGTCTGGGCCCAGCCCCAGACCTGCTAGGTACACAGGCTGTCAATAACACAGGCCAGGAAGAGATTAACTCTATGCAGTCCAGAGAGAAATGCTCAGAACACGGGTGTGGCCGGAAATCCATTACATTGTCTAGGACCATGTTCAGACTGAGCAACAAGAAACCTACACAAGGAACCAAACTGAACACGCCTCCTTCGCCGCAGCATGCGAGTAGGGGGGTGGCGCAGAGACCCGAACAGGCAGAGACGTTACATAATGATCCTGGATCAGAGGAGCCACAGAGAAGAGGAGCTGCTTTGCTGTATCCTGCAGCAAGTATCCTGCTGGGCAGCGTGGCACAAAAATTGTTGCTGCACTGCAGTTAGGACAAATAACACATTGTCCCTGTATGACACATGTCCTTAATCTTGTGGTTTGATCTTTCATTAAACTGTATAGTGGTTAAAAAAGGTGCTATTCATGGCCAGAAAAGTCTCTGCGCATTTCAGCTTTTCTTATGTTGTTAAAAACACCCTACTCGATTTGCAGTGACACAACTGTCTGCAACTGTCTTAACTTCGACATTACAACGCAGTGGAACTCCATCTTACATGATGGAGCTTCTGTATGAGCAACAGAAGGTGGTGAACAATTACTGCATGCAGCAGACCACAGGAGCAATGTGTTATTTTGAGATACAGTACAGACCAAAAGTTTGGACACTCCTTCTCATTCCAAGAGTTTTCTGTATTTTCATGACTATAAAAATTGTAGATTCACACTGAAGGCATCAAAACTATGAATTAACACATGTGGAATTATATACTTAAGAAAAAAGTGTGAAACAACTGAAAATATGTCTTATATTCTAGGTTCTTCAAAGTAGCCACCTTTTTCTTTGATTACTGCTTTGCACACTCTTGGCATTCTCTTGATGAGCTTCAAGAGGTAGTCACCTGAAATGGTCTTCCAACAGTCTTGAAGGAGTTCTCAGAGATGCTTAGCACTTGTTGGCCCTTTTGCCTTCACTCTGTGGTCCAGCTCACGCCAAACCATCTGGATTGGGTTCAGGTCTGGTGACTGTGGAGGCCAGGTCATCTGGCGTAGCACCCCATCACTCTCCTTCTTGGTCAAATAGCCCTTACACAGTCTGGAGGTGTGTTTGGGGTCATTGTCCTGCTGAAAAATAAATGATGGTCCAACTAAACGCAAACTGGATGGAATAGCATGCCACTGCAAGATGCTGTGGTAACCATGCTGGTTCAGTATTCCTTCAATTTTGAATAAATCCCCAACAGTGTCACCAGCAAAGCACCCCCACACCATCACACCTCCTCCTCCATGCTTCACGGTGGGAACCAGGCATGTAGAGTCCATCAGTTCACCTTTTCTGCGTCGCACAAAAACACGGTGGTTGGAACCAAAGATCTCAAATTTGGACTCATCAGACCAAAGCACAGATTTCCACAGGTCTAATGTCCATTCCATGTGTTCTTTAGCCCAAACAAGTCTCTTCTGCTTGTTGCCTGTCCTTAGCAGTGGTTTCCTAGCAGCTGTTTTACCATGAAGGCCTGCTGCACAAAGTCTCCTCTTAACAGTTGTTGCAGAGATGTGTCTGCTGCTAGAACTCTGTGTTGCATTGACCTGGTCTCTAATCTGAGCTGCTGTTAACCTGCGATTTCTGAGGTTGGTGACTCGGATGAACTTATCCTCCGCAGCAGAGGTGACTCTTGGTCTTCCTTTCCTGGGGCGGTCCTCATGTGAGCAAGTTTCTTTGTAGCGCTTGATGGTTTTGGCCACTGCACTTGAGGACACTTTCAAAGTTTTCCCAATTTTTCGGACTGACTAACCTTCATTTCTTAAAGTAATGATGGCCACTCGTTTTTCTTTACTTAGCTGCTTTTTTCTTGCCATAATACAAATTCTAACACTCCATTCAGTACGACTATCAGCTGTGTATCCACCTGACTTCTGAACAACACAACTGATGGTCCCAACCCCATTTATAAGGCAAGAAATCCCACTTATTAAACCTGACAGGGCACACCTGTGAAGTGAAAACAATTTCAGGTGACTACCTCTTGAAGCTCATCAAGAGTGTGCAAAGCAGTAATCAAAGCAAAAGGTGGCTACTTTGAAGAACCTAAAATATAAGACATATTTTCAGTTGTTTCACACTTTTTTGTTAAGTATATAATTCCACATGTGTTAATTCATAGTTTTGATGCCTTCAGTGTAAATCTACAATTTTTATAGTCATGAAAATACAGAAAACTCTTGGAATGAGAAGGTGTGTCCAAACTTTTGGTCTGTACTGTATGTCATTGGAGGCTCATGAGGGGAGTTATGTCGGCTTCTCAAATTTGTTAGCTGCAGCATTAGCGATATCATCCCTTTATTGTAAATCTTACAGGAAACACATTCATGCAACGAAGGATGAAAGAGGAAGAACAAATTCCAACTGGTCAATAACACCAATCATGGCAGGCTCCTATGTCCGCGCACATGCTGGTAAGCATGGCAGAGGGATGAGTACTGGATGGCAGTGCTCTTAGACCCTTGCTCTAAAGCTAAAATGGGGGAATTCTTCCCTTCCTCCCAAAGGGAAGAAAAATTTGAATATTATCAAGATAGGCTGTATACCCAGCTTACTGCAGCAGTTAGAGAGAGCACTGAAACTGCCAGTCGCACGCATTCCCAGGTTGCCTCTGCCCGCTCCCAGTCCACCTCACTCCAGTGCTCCACCCCATTTGCCAGTGCCAAGCTCCAAGCATCAGGAGCAGTGGTGAACCTAGCCTCTTTGCTGCCTGAGGCGGACTATCGAAAGACGCCCCCCCCCAAAAAAAAATATAAAATTGCGTTTACATGTTGTTAGCGTCACACGCTGTTATTGTCGTACAATAAACATACACAAACTTATGAAACAGTTTTTAAGAATTCTTCTTCCTGTATTACTTCAGTATCAGATCAACAACACGGCATTAACAATGACAATAACTTCACACATCTTCTGCTTGGTGGATGGACGAGCCCACGTGGCTCCCATTCTCTATAATAGGAGCGTCGCAGATAGCTGAGTACTGGACTTCGGCTATCTTTGGCACTCCCATTGAAGTGAATGAGAGCAACGCGGGTTCGTCCATCCACCAAGTGACACACCTATATATATGGCTGTGGTCAGGCTGAATTCCCACCCAGTGGGGGAAAAAAAAACCAATTCTCAGGCTCAGTGGGATTCTCAGCAGACAGACCCCCATCAATCAGGTATTTATCCTCTATTATTTAGGTGAATACAGGGCAGTAACATTTTGTGACTTACAGGTGACGTCTCTGACTAATCCTTCACATTTCCTTTCTCTTCCCTCTTGACCGCCATGGCCACTTCTTCCAGCTGTGACTTGTCACTATAAAGTTTACAACACAGACATCTTTGGCTCCTCACTTTTCCAGGCATCCGACCCACATTGTCCTCATCTGCACACCCATCCTGCTGCTACCCCAATTATAAAATATATGATTTAACCCCCCATAATGAATTTATTTATAATATAATGTCCGTGTGTACCCTGTATAAATAGTGCCCCTTATTAATAATGCCCCAGGTGTTAACTAATTAAAAGGTTTTCCAGGTCATTAATAAACTAATCAGTGGGGCTCAAAAACCCAGGACCCACACTGATCAGATGTTTGAATGAACCGTGGTACCTGTGTAAGCCCTGTGATCCCTTCTCTGTATACATAGTGTCATTCATCTCATAGCGGCCATGTAATGTAACTACAGCCTTGTCCTATACACATCTATGTGACAAGGCTGTAATTACATCACACGGTCACTATAACCAGACAGCGTGTGATATAAACAGGCACCATAGCCCCCCATACAACTGATCAGAGGCGGGGTCCACTGATCTCTTATAGATAATCTGTCCTAAGGATAGAACATCAATAAAAATGTGCTGGAAAGACCCTTTAATAAAGCCCAAGTGCCACCTTAAAGGGGTTGTCCAGGATAACCACTTTTTTAATATGAGGCCAGAGAAGGTGCTCTAGTGTCTCCCAGTGCGTTCCAGTCCTGCTGCTCCGGTGTTTTCTTCCCCACAGCACTGTGATGTCCCGTATCAGCGACCTCAGCGGTCATGTGCGGTGGGGACTTCCGCCAGAAGAAAACACCAGAGCAGCAGAGCCAGAGTGCGGTGGGAGACATTGGAGCACAAGGGACAGGTGAGTAGGTGTTTTTTTCTTTAATACAGTATTACACGGTATTATTGCCCACAGCGGTCCCTGCACACAGTATTACTTGGTATTATGCCCAGCAGCGGCCCCTGCACACGGTATTATGCCCCGCAGCGGCCCCTGCACACGGTATTATGCTACATAGTGGCCCCTGCACATGGTATTATGCTCCATAGAGGTCCCTGCACTTGGTATTATGCTCCATAGTGGCCCCTGCACTCGGTATTATACTCCATAGTGGCCCGTGCACATGGTATTATGCTCCATAGAGGTCCCTGCACTCGGTATCATGCTCCATAGTGGCCCCTGCACTTGGTATTATACTCCATAGTGGCCTCTGAACACGGTATTATGCCCCATAGTGGCCCCTGCACACAGTATTCTGCTCCATAGTGACCCACCCATTAACTATTATTATACTCTGGGGGTGTTTTCAGACCCCAGAGTATAATGATCGGAGACCCAGATGGTGACAAACATAAAAACCAGTTTTACTTACCTGGGCTCCGATGCACTCCCTGCTTTCGTCCCTCTTCAATTTCGCACAGACCAGCGTCACCACATAATGACATCAGCCTGGCTCCCGTGATGCCTGGGACGTCACCAAAGAAGGCCGAAGCCTGCTGGGAGTAACATCGGAACGCTGGAGAGGTGAATAACATTGGTTTTTATGTTTATCACCTCCCCGGGGTCTCCGATTATTATATTCTGGGGTCTAAAAAGACCCCGGAGTATAATAATAGTAGTATTTGGCCTCACTTACCGATCTCCACTGCCGCTCACAGCCGCTTCTGATTCCCCCTTCTGCGTCTGATAGCAGAAGAAGAAGCGGAGGCGGCCACAGCAGGCGCGGGGATCGATAAGTAAATAGGCCATTACCTGCTGGGGATACTCCAGTAGCTAACGGACTATTTATATATATATAAAAAAAAGGTATCCTCACCTGCGATCCCTTGATGCAACCGCCGCCGCCTCTTCTTCACCCGTGTCTCAGCGTAGGAGGCGCAATGATGTCATTGTGTTGCCCCCTGCGTTGAGATGCGGAGATCTCGTAAACCAGCCCAGGACAGCCCCACGCTCAGCTCAGTTTTTTTTTTTTTTTTTAAGCAGCCTGTCCTGGGCTGGTGTACGGTAAATAGAATGTAAAAAATTCCACCCCCCAGACAGTGAGGGACAGTGCCGCCTGAGGCGGCCGCCTAACTTCGCCTCATTAGTAGTGCGCCCCTGATCAGGAGTAAAATCAGCAGCATCAGCAACCAGTACAGTATCTGGAACATGATGAACCACATATTTTTCACCTTGCAACGACAACTGGAGCCACAAGAGGCAACTGACACCCACCTGCTGCAACTGCTGGTACATTTCTACCTAAATTGCACTTATATTCCAGCAGATAACTGTGACTCCATGGAATTCTGGCCCAATAGGTCAGAGCAGTGAAAGCAGCTGGCCCAGTTTGCCATGGGAGTTTTGGTATAAGAGATGAGTGAGCAGTTTGCCATGGGAGTTTTATCTTGTCTGGCTTCAAGCATAATGGCCAAGAAAACTTTCAGTGTTGTTATTACATTGTAACACCTAGAAGTATGAAACTGTCAGCCGCTAGTATGGAAAGAAATCTATTTTAGCAAAATTAATCAGGCATGAATCCATGAGGATTTTCACACACCTCTAGTTGATGCCACCATCGTTCTGTATCATGTTCCGTTTACTGTAATGCTGATGTTGGCTGCTACTTTTAAACAGCTACCACAACTGCCACCCCTCAGCCAGACATGTCCTGTGGTCTGATCCATCATATCATTCTAGGCTGCACTGCCATAGCTACCACCACTCAGTCAGACCTGGTCCATCACATTCCACTATGCCACACTGTTGGTATAAAAAAAAAGAACATTTTGATTTGATATCTGCCATCATCAAGGTATAATTTTTGGTGTTTTTTTTTGTTTTTGTTTTGTCTTTTGAAAAGCCAATTCTTTGTTACTTTTCAAATAGGCTGACAGTCACAAATTTGTCTCTCAAATTACAACAAGTCTGTAGCACAAGTCATCAATATTACTGCTATCTGTAAGCTATTTGAAAGGTAAGCACCTTTCACCAATAAAAGGGTAATTTTTGGAACATTTTAAATGGTAAAATGAGTAGTGTTAAAGTGAGTGGCAGCACAATGTATGGGTAAACTAGGAGTTTATAGCCACTGCTTACCTTCAATTTCGAAAAAACAAATCTGAGAACACCCAAATGCGAAACGAATCTTTAGATTCACCTTTCTCTAGACAACAAATACTTAACATGTACTTGTTGTTTCAGGTGACTTTTCAGGATAAGTTGCTGTGTGTGTACGTTAATAGTTACACTTATTCTAGCTATTATATGACTTACATTTTGAATCATTTAGCAGTTTTCCCTTTTGCAGGTTAATTGTCTCTATTATTCATTCATGTGTTGTTAAACTTACTGTGACCATGTACTGTAAATATACAATAATGGATAGCAGGGTACCTGGTCAATTTATGAATATTAGGCACAACTCTAATAAAACCATATATGTGTAGCAGTACAAATATTCCAGAGACTGTTGCACCAGCTGACCATTAGTTTTCTTAAACAAAATGCCAAACTGGATTGGTGATGGGTCACCAATGTGCAATCCAATACTCTTAATGATTAACTGTAGAAAGAGACTACAGAATGACTTGTGGGCTGATGGATTGATTTCATGTAGCACTTGTTGCTTTTAGGTAACCAATCAGATTTATTTTCTCATTTTTAACTGAATTAGATTGATGGCTTTGGACAATTAGTAATATTTTATAAAATGTGAAAACTGATTATTAACATTTTTGGATAAACCATACAGATATACTACATAGTATACTTACAGTTTACAAGCAAGTTGCATTTGTTTCGATGTTGTACTATTAGCAGTACTTACATTATGCTTCACAATGACCTGCAAGAGGAGCATTTAACTTAGTCAATCACTAGCTTTATCCTTGAGATTAGTGGTGATATATATGGTGTTTCTTAACTTTCTGTAAAGAAAACCTCATTATGTCCATAGAGAATATCAATGTGCTCTCTGAATGTCATATTCTAAAATACATTTCATTGGAAGTCTAACTAGCTATTTACAGTACTTCTGCAATTTCCTCCACATACTGTGCATCTGTAAGTCTAGCTCAAATTTTACTTTTAGGGCTTATCCTTGATCCATTTCGAAAGTGATTTTTTTAACAGATACCTATAAAAATAATAAAGTACTTTTATATTTGAAAAAAGTTATATGAAAAAAACAAGTTAAGGGGGCGTTCATACTTGCGTTGTGCTCTCCGCGTGTAATCAGTTTTTGTGATCCTTCTAAAGATCATAAAAACTGATTTGAAATGGTTTGTTACAAAACCCACTGATTTTAATGTTTTTTTTTTTGTTTCAATAATTTTTATTTGGGTTTCAGAACAATTATAAGAAACAATATTGACATACATTGCGATATACATTTTGATACAATTTTGTCCAAGGTATATTCTTTGAATTGTACATCAATGAGACAAAAGATGAATATTGTATATGTGGTGAACAATAACAATAACAATAACTTGTGGGCACATTACTAGGGTTTCCGTGAGACATTTCAGAGCCGATTTTTCCATTTGTTCCACTCCACTTCCTTTTCCCACCCTACCTCACCCATTACTAATCGCAAGGCCTGTTTTCATAGAGCTCCATAGCTCCCGTCATGCAACAAATCGAGAATTAATCCAAGCGTCCCATACATTTTCAAAGCTATGATATGAGTCATTTCCTAATGCAATTACCCTCTCGTAGGTATATGTATTATTAATAGCTTGCAACAGTGCGGAGTCAGACGGAGGGGCCACTGATCGCCATCTTTGTACCAACATTAATTTGGCTATAGTTAAGATTTTACATAGGAGTTTTTTATATTTGTTTAATTCCTCGGGAATTCCAATTAATAGGATGGCTAGAGGTGAGTTGTAGGGGAGGTGGAAATTAAATATTTCTGATAGCATGTCGAAAACCTTATTCCAGTATCCACAAATTATGGGGCAATGTCCCAAAATATGGAGAAGGGTTCCTCTCCCTCCACATCCTCTCCAGCACTTCCCAGAAACGGAAGGGTGTATCATTTGTAAAGTGGATGGGGTTCGGTACCATCTTAAAGTAATTTTCATAGCTGTTTCTATGTGACTGCTACATTTTAAGGATGAGTGACTTAGTTTGATAGCTTGTTCCCGCTCATCCGAAGTAATGATTCTTCCTAAATCCCTCTCCCAACAACGGAATGGTGTAGATCTAGTAAAGGTTGCTACTCCATCCATTTTGTCGTAGAGAAACCGTAAACCCCTCATCTTAGTCGACAACCAAGAGAATATCGAATTGCTATGGGGTAATTTCGATACAGGGTTCTTGGATATAAAGTGCCATATTTGGGAGTACTTAAAGAAGTCACCACTATGAATTCCAAATTTCTGTGTGAGATCTATAAATGATAAAGGTTGTTTGGTATCGGACTGTAAATGGGAGACCTGTGTGATCCCCTTCGCCTCCCACTCCGCAACTACTAGGTCCTCTATCACCCAGAACATGAGTGACAAAGGCATCTCTGAAGCATAGAAGTGACTCGTAGGGTTTGCTTTCCCGTGGAGCAGCCTCCATGCGGTCAACGCTGCTTGCATGACTGGGGACATGGACTCAGGCATAGGAATGTTCCAAAAGGGCACCCACAATGTATCCGCCAATTTTAAGGGGTATATAAACGATTGTTCCATGTGTATCCATGGAACCGAGGTGTCAGCTGATCTCCATCTCGCACATTGTATGACTAAGGACGCTATGTAGTAATTCCTTACTACTGGTACTCCCAGTCCTCCCGCCTCTTTTTGTTTAAATAGGAAGCTTTTGTTGACTCTAGGTCTCTTTCCATTCCATATGAATTTGGAGATCAACCTTTGCATGGTTTCGAAAAACGAAACCGGAACCAATATCAGGAGTGTGAGGAACAGATACAAGAGTCTAGGCAATAATAGCATCTTAAAAGCTGCGACACGGCCCATCCAAGACACGTCTACTTTGGACATTCGCTCCATCTCATCCTGCAGTATTTTCAACATGGGTGTATAATTATTTCTGTATAGGGCCCCTGTGGAGGGTGTCACCTGTATCCCCAGATACTGAATGCCATCTTTCCTCCAGTCAAAATCATATTTCGATTGTAGGGGTTGAAGCAAAGAGGGAGGGATATGCAAAGGTAGGGCTTGTGACTTGGCCATATTTAATTTATAAAATGATAAGTGTCCGAACTTGGCTATAATCTCCATAAGTCGGGGGAACAGACTCTTGTGGCTTGGACAGAGTAAGAATGATATCATCTGCATATAATGATATAAGATGAGTTTTGTCCCATACAACAATGCCACCTACCCTTGGGTCCAGTCTAAGTGTCTGGGCCAATGGCTCCATCGAGAGGACAAATATCAGCGGCGAGAGTGGGCACCCCTGTCTAGTCCCGTTTGTTATTAAGAAGGGGGCCGACACTACCCCATTAGTGAATACTCTTGCAGATGGCGCAGAGTACAGCGCTTCAATTGCCCTTAAAATAGCTCCATCGAACCCCATACTCCTAAGCACCGAGAAGGCATACGACCAGCAAATGCGGTCAAACGCCTTCTCGGCATCCAATGCGAGAATCACTGCCCCTGTCTTTCCAGCATTAATGTGGTGTATAATATTCAAAATGCGTCTAGTATTATCATATGATTGCCTCCCCTTCACGAATCCCACTTGGTCGTGATTTATTAAGCTCGGAAGACAAGCTGCTACTCTATTCGCTATAATTTTGGCGTAAATTTTTAAGTCTGAGTTTAATAGATATATTGGTCGAAAGTTTTTGGGGCTGGTGGCAGGCTTGCCCGGTTTAGGCAGCGTCACCACCAGGGCCTCTTGATTTTCCTTCGGAATGGCGCCAGAGGCCACCACAGCCGTGAAAAAGGACAACAGCGGGTTAAGCAGGAGTGAAGAAAACTTTTTGTAATATTCGTTAGTAAGGCCATCTGGGCCCGGGGACTTTCGGGGTGGCATCGACTTTATTACTGACAGCAATTCTGATGTTGAGATGGGCTCATTTAAAGAGTCCAATTGTGTTTCAGTGAGCGTGGGTAATTGAGTATTTGCAAGAAAATTTGTGATGTCTTGTTTCGTTGGAGTTTTCACAGAGGAGTCCTCTCTGATATTATATAGGCCTTCATAGAAATCTTTAAAGGCATTGGCCATGCCACCAGGATCATAGATTTTATGCTTGCCATCTTTACTCTGCAGAAACGGGATTTTAGACCTAGCATGTTTTTGTTTAAGCTTGCCTGCTTTGTTAGATTTAGAATAATAAGTCGCTTTCACTCTTTTCAAGTTTTTCTCATACTTATGCAGTAGACAGGCTGTCAGTTGATGGTGTAGTGACACCAACTTTGCTGCATTTAAGGGGGAAGGAGATGTTTTGTTACTGTTATCTATAGATTTTATTTGGTGCAGTAGTCGATCAATTTCTGCTATCCTAGTTTTCTTTTCTATGTGTCCCAATCGAATAAATGTTCCTCTGATAAAAGCTTTATGTGAATTCCACAATAAGTCAGGACTAGAGGCCGAGGGAGCATTGATCAGAAAGAATTCCTTCAGATCGTTTTCCAAAATCGCTTTATACTGTGGCTGTGACATTAAGAGCTCATTGCATCTTCATATATACGCTCTAGGGCATTCATATTTTTCCCTTAGAGTCATGGTTATCGCTGCATGGTCGGACCATGTAATTTGTGAAATATCCGACTTTACAGCAAGGGGAATACTAGCTTGTTCTATTAAAAATAAATCTATTCTTGAATAGCTATTGTGTACACTAGAATAGTATGTGTAATCTTTTTCAGTATTATGAAGGATACGCCAAATATCAAATAAGTCGTGGCGCCATATAGCCTGCGAAAATGAAGGATGACGTGTCGTTATGCCAGAAGTAGTGTCTACCACTGGGTCCGGAGCCATGTTAAAGTCTCCCATTAAAACTAGACATCCTTGCTTTCTTCGCTCCACTGCTCTCATGAGTCTCCCCAAGAATGACACCTGTCGTCTATTAGGGGCGTAAACCGAAACCAACGTGTATGTGACGTTGTTAAGAATGCAGACTAATATGACAAAACGCCCACCAGGGTCCACATAATGGGACACCAGCTGAAATGCCACTGAATCTCTGATCCCAATCAATGTTCCCCGGCGCTTGGAGGAGCAATGAGCATGAAATATATGTGGGTATGATGAATGTCTGATGCGAGTGGCGTCTACCTCCAAAAGATGTGTTTCTTGAACTGCGAGAATGTCACAGCCTTGAACTCGGGCCTCCCACCACAAATTGGCTCTCTTTTGAGGGGAGTTCAAGCCTCTGACATAAATTTAAGTACCATAATGTACAGTTAGTATTGCTTCAAAGATCTTACCACAACCACCCACATCAGAAGTTACCAGTAGCAGTAGGAAGCAATTTGGTCTCCGCCTTGTGTCGTCACGTCGCCCCATGTGCCAGAACCGAAGAGAAAACAAACTATAGAAACAATGAAACCAATGGTTATGCCATCTAAACAAAACAGCGAAAAGAAATGTGGTACAGCGGACCAGCGGCTGTTGTAATCTTTGGGGGATAAGTTCAGCAGTAGTGGACATGCGAAATCCATTGTAGGATGAGTCTCTAGCTGTGCAGCCCTTTTGGTGGACGTCTCGGGGTTTTCGTTTGATGCCATCCGTCTGTCACGGGACCATGTGGCGGTTTGGGTGCCGGGTCAGTGATCGGAATGTTCCATTTATTTAGCAACTTTTTACCGTCTTCCGGAGATTTGATAACATAAGTAAGGTTGTCCCAGGATACTATCACTCGGACCGGGAATCCCCATTTGTATAAGATGTTATGTTGGCGTAGAGCTGTGGTAATAGGGATGAATTGCCTTCTTAATTGTAGTGTAGCGGCCGAAAGATCAGAGTAGATGGATATTTTATGGTATGGGTCAGGTAAGCGGCCACTTTTCCGTGAGGTCAGCAGCACCAGCTCTTTAGTGCGGTAAAAATGGATCTTTGCTAAGACATCTCTGGGTACTGCTTCATCCAGGTGAGAAGGCCTTGGGACCCTATGCGCTCTGTCAATGGTTAAGTCCATTATCGTGAGGTTCGGTAATAGCGTGTGTATCAGGTCTTGGAGGAAAACTGTTAGATTACTTGCAGATACTGACTCTGGAATCCCTCTAAACTTCAGATTGTTGCGCCGCGAGCGATCCTCCAAGTCAGCTATTTTAGCTTTTAGAAACGACACGTCTTTTTCCACCTCATAGTGAGCGTCTATAAGGAGATTATGTGATGCAGCGAATTCCGCCATTTTAGATTCCACGTGAACAGTGCGTTTCTGCACTTCCTGAAGGTCTCTATCTAGCGGTTTAACCATTAAGGACATGTCTGTTGTGAGTGATTTACAGAAGGCCATAAGCATATTTTTCATAGAGGCCTCAGTGAGTAAACTCTCTGTTGCTGGAATATCTGCAAAAAAAATCGGTAGATGGCGGTACATATTGTGTAGGATCGCTCACCTCCTCTCCTGGGGGCTCGGCGTTCTGGAGCCTGGGTTTCTGCTTGACCGGGCTAGCGGTGGGCGAGTGGGATGTCTCCACGTTGTATAGGCCCATAGGCCTCTGTGCGTCGTCATGAGAAGGCCCCGGACCCGCGCTCTCCCCAGCCCGCCGGGGAGAGGGCTCCAGTGCCCCCGGACCTCCGCACTCTAACAGCTGCGGTATTGACGGCGCTGAAAGCGTTCTCCGCTGTGCAGATAGGGTTAGCGTCTCCTCCGGAGGGTCTCGGGATGGAGTGGAGGCCCCGGAGATAGCGCTGGAGCGCGAACCGCCGCCATCTTGGTTTTCCCCCACGCCGTGGGGGAAGTAAAAATCTGAAATTTTCTGCGGTTTCACTGCAGATTTTCTCTTCCTCGGCATCCCTGAAGGTAGGAGGCTTTTCCGTTGATGATGAGGCTGTTAATGTCCACGGGCACGTCGCTTTTCCCGTCGCTGTGTAAGACTCAGGCCTGGAGCTGCGCGGCTATGCGGCCATTCTGTTCCACAGTCAGGCTCCGCCCCCGATTTTAATGGTTTTTAAAACAATCTGCAGATGTGCGTTTTGAGCATTTCCGCCGTGTATCTGATCTTTTGGACAGAGACCAAAGTCGGATGTGCAACACTTTGTCTCCATCCAAAAATAAGGATACCAAGAACCTTTTTTTTTTTTCTTAACATTTACAGTGGGGAAAAAAAGTATTTAGTCAGCCACCAATTGTGCAAGTTCTCCCACTTAAAAAGATGAGAGAGGCCTGTAATTGACATCATAGGTAGACCTCAACTATGAGAGACAAAATGAGAAAACATATCCAGAAAATCACATTGTCTGATTTTTAAAGAATTTATTTGCAAATTATGGTGGAAAATAAGTATTTGGTCAATAACAAAATTTAATCTCAATACTTTGTTATATATCCTTTGTTGGCAATGACAGAGGTCAAACGTTTTCTGTAAGTCTTCACAAGGTTGGCACACACTGTTGCTGGTATGTTGGCCCATTCCTCCATGCAGATCTCCTCTAGAGCAGTGATGTTTTGGGGCTGTCGCTGGGCAACACGGACTTTCAACTCCCTCCAAAGGTTTTCTATGGGGTTGAGATCTGGAGACTGGCTAGGCCACTCCAGGACCTTGAAATGCTTCTTACGAAGCCACTCCTTCGTTGCCCTGGCGGTGTGCTTGGGATCATTGTCATGCTGAAAGACCCAGCCCTGTTTCATCTTCAATGCCCTTGCTGATGGAAGGAGGTTTGCACTCAAAATCTCACGTTACATGGCCCCATTCATTCTTTCATGTACATGGATCAGTCGTCCTGGTCCCTTTGCAAAGAAACAGCCCCAAAGCATGATGTTGCCACCCCCATGCTTCACAGTAGGTATGGTGTTCTTTGGATGCAACTTAGCATTCACTCTCCTCAAAACACGACGAGTTGTGTTTCTACCAAACAGTTCTACTTTGGTTTCATCTGATCATATGACATTCTCCCAATAATCTTCTGGAACATCCAAATGCTCTCTAGCAAACTTCAGACGGGCCCGGACATGTACTGGCTTAAGCAGGGGGACACGTCTGGTACTGCAGGATCTGAGTCCCTGGCGGCGTAGTGTGTTACTGACGGTAGCCTTTGTTACGTTAGTCCCAGCTTTCTGCAGGTCATTCACTAGGTCCCCCCATGTGGTTCTGGGAGTTTTGATCACTGTTCTTGTGATCATTTTGACCCCACGGGGGTGAAATCTTGCATGGAGCCCCTGATTGAGGGAGATTCTCAGTGGTCTTGTATGTCTTCCATTTTCTAATTATTACTCCCACAGTTGATTTCTTCACACCAAGCTGCTTTCCTATTGCAGATTCAGTCTTCCCAGCCTGGTGCAAGTCTGCAATTTTGTTTCTGGTGTCCTTCCACAGCTTTTTGGTCTTCACCATAGTGGAGTTTGGAGTGTGACTGTTTGAGGTTGTGGACAGGTCTCTTTTAGACTGATAACAATTTCAAACAAGTGGCATTACTTCAGGTAATGAGTGGAGGACAGAGGAGCCTCTTAAAGAAGAAGTTACTGGTCTGTGAGAGCCAGAAATCTTGCATGTTTGTAGGTGACCAAATACTTATTTTCCACCATAATTTGCAAATAAATTCTTAAAAAATCATACAATGTGATTTTCTAGATATGTTTTCTCATTTTGTCTCTCATAGTTGAGGTCTACCTATGATGTCAATTACAGGCCTCTCTCATCTTTTTAAGTGGGTGAACTTGCACAATTGGTGGCTGACTAAATACTTTTTTTCCCCACTGTAGGTTCATGGAAGGCAGATTACAAATGGATTAAATGAATAGTAATTTGCGCATGCTCAGAATGAAGAAGGGGGAAAAAAATGGATTGGTCAAAAATGGACACAAACGGAACACAAATTGACACAAATGGTCCATTTTTTTGATGGATACTCATAGACTAATGCGTCTAAAAAGACGGATACAGGTATCACATTCCCACCTGTATCATTTAATGAGCGTTATCTCATTTTTAGAGCTATAACCAGGGAGCTCAACTTTTACATGACATCAGAACCACTATTCTGGGTGGTATAAAACCATATATATAGCTATTTGAGGTGCCCTGTGTGAAAGATCCTCAGTGCGCCAACACCGCTTTGGCCCACACCTGAGACTTCTTTCATAAAAAACCACACTCACCGCCAGTGAGTGCTGGGTTCACAAGATAAATACAAGACAAGCTTTCTAAATTTTATATATTTATTAACCCCTAAATGGGTCGGTATTAACATCTAACACATGCGGTTCAGAACAGATATGTAGATATATGCATTAATTAACAGTTACTAGTTACAATATACAGTACAATAAAATAAAAGGGAATAAAAGTGAAATAATTACTTTACCACACATATCCTGGATGTGGCTCTATAATCCAACCCTCACACATGGCATGTGGGGCTAACCAGTGGAGGCAGCATCAACACAGCATTCCAGCCTGCATGCTCTCATCACAGTCTCCCAGTAATAGTCTCTTGTAGTCTCATCATAGTATTCTCATCATAGTATTCTCTTGTAGTCTCATCCCAATCTCCTCCCACTGACCTCTTACCTCATCTTTTATACCCTTGATTACACCACCCAGAATGAGGTCACCGGCGACGGCAAGTCTGATTGATTAATGCACTCAAGTCCAGATTCTTTGTAAGGAGATGGGACCAAGTGAAATGATACAATGTTATCAACCATGTCTGATCAACAGCCCAGGCTGAACAATGCATGTTTATTTGATCACCCAGGCCTATGTAGGAATTCAATGGAGCTATTCTGGGATGGATACAAAGCCCTATTGTTACAAGGTTGCCCTACTGACAACATAAATCTAGGATTATAGCTGCGCACATTATGAGTAAATGGAACTAAGAGGGAGATACGATACCCAGAGATCAAAATACATCTTTGAGTTATAGCCATATTTAAGCGGAATCATCACACCCTGCCCCTTTGACAACTGCTAAATCTATACATACTGGAAATACACAGTGTGTATGGATTCTCCCTGGTAATGCTTAGTTAGACCAGTGCTAGAGTTTTCTCACATATGGACCATTCTAGCACGTGATGTGGGTGCGGCTATCAGGGGTGAAATCACTCTAATCACTCGATCTTGCACTCATCCTTCACTCAGGAAGAAAATTGAGTGTAAGTCAAACCCCAACACAGTCCACGCACCCCAAATACACACTGCTACTGACTGACTTTGGGCTCAGCAGAAACCTCACTCACATATATATGTGCCTCTCTGACAATCAGAAGCGAATAATAGTATAGTGTTGTACCGTGTTAGTCCTTGAAAGTAGTGGAAGAGTGAAGAAATCAGGCGATACCTTTTAGAGGCTAACTGAGTATATTTGATAAGTAAGCTTTCGGAAGACTAGCTTCCTTCATCAGACATGGTGTTATACAAGAACTGAAAATTCACAGATTTTTTATATACCCTATACACATGGTCTTCAAAGGATTTTAGAGTCCTTAAAAAAAAACCAATGTGGTGTACCTCATAATGTGTGTGCAATGTCCCACCACAGGTCTCTATGTGGAGGAAACAGGGCAGAGACTTAGTTAGCGAATAAACTCACACAGATCCAACATTAATAACAGCAGAATAGATCTCCCAGTGGCCGCACATTTCTCCGGAGAAAACCACTCTATTAAAGATTTGCGGGTTGTGGTTTTAATTGGACAGTTTAAGATGCAGGAGGAGAGGAAACAATGGGAGTACAAGTTTATGCAAAAATTTCAAACTCTGCAATTTGGACTTAATATTCATGCCAGCTTCATGTCACACTATGTATGAACTGTGAGGGTCACAAATCACCTCCTGATAGCAAACAGATAACAGATCCCTCTGTCACGCACCACAACTTTCCAGATTGTTTTTTGACCGGTTGTAAATAACTTCTCTACTTAGATTGCATTTTGTTTTGGTTTTTTTTAAGGACTCTAAAATCCTTTGAAGACCATGTGTATAAGGTATATAAAAAATCTGTGAATTTTCAGTTCTTGTATAACACCATGTCTGATGAAGGAAGCTAGTCTTCTGAAAGCTTACTTATCAAATATACTCAGTTAGCCTCTAAAAGGTATTGCCTGATTTCTTCAATCAGAAGCGAACACACTTCAAAAAGATAATGGATTCACATAGCAAACACTAAGTATCTTTAAACTTAATAATTTAATATCCAAAGGGTTCAGTGCTAAATATAAAAAGAAAAGACAATTAATAAAATGACACACAAGCAAACAGACTTAAAAATAATGGGAGAAAAACTGAATAAATCTGAGTCCTTTTTGTTCCATGGAGCTTGGAGGATCTCTTCTGATGACATTGGACACCTTCCTTCCTTGCTGCCCCAAAAGATGTGACATAGTGGTAAAGTAAAAACTGTTTCTTATTGTTTTTGCTTAGCCACACCTCCCTGCCAGGGTGCCCCTCCTCCCTCCCTTCCTGAAGTGTGGGATAAACAACTCATCATCATCCGGAAAAGATGAATGTTCCATCTTCACCTTGTAGAGCTGTGTCTCTGAGGTTAACTCTGGTCACGACTTCCCCCTTCCCTCTGCATTCCTGACCAATTTGTTTAACTACTACTAGTTATAAAACAATAAAACTGTCTTCCTTGGACATTTTTTTTCAGCTGCAGAAAGTTAAATGGTCTTAAGGATATATATATATATATATATATATATATATATATATATATATAGAATAATATGATTCATACCCCACTACACAATATAATAATAGCAATGTATGCTTTATTTAACCCCTTAGCGACATGTGACGTGCTATTACGTCCAGGGCGCCTGGTACTTGGTGCAAATGAACGTAATAGTACATCACCGGCCGGCACCCGCTCACTATCTGTAACTGACAACTAATACCTTCTCCATTAACCCCCTGATCAGAGCTGAGCTCTGATCGGGGGTTTTAACTTCTTGGATGCCATATAGATGATGAAACCGGGGGTGCTGAAGTGTTGTCTTAATTTATTTTCCAGAAACTAATACATGTAATTTCAGTGCATAATGTGTTGTGCTCCGCTTGTATCAGAAATGAATGCTTCAAAAGCTGTTGTGCCCAGGATACCCACTGAACAATTCTTAGACTGTGTGTCTCTACTGATACAAGCTGGGCACAACAATCTCTGGAAAAATTGCAATTTTTCACTTTTCATAATCAGCTGGAAATTAAATTAATGCAACGCTCAAAGGTTAAAAATGCTCGCTACGCCAGTAGATAAATTCCTTCAGTGGTGTACTTTCCAAAATGGGGTCACATGTCTGCGTACTCTACTTTACTGGCAATTCAGGTGCTCTGCAAAAGCGGCATGATGTCCAAAAACCAAACTGTGCTCCAAAAACCAAAATAGCGCTCCTTCCCTTCTGTGCCCGGCTGTGCCCAAACAGCAGTTTATACCTACATATGACATTAAGTACATTATCCTGTGTACAACAGTTTCATACATGTCAGCATAAACTGCCGTTTGGGTACACAGCAGAGTGCAGATGTGAACGAGCACTATGTTATTTTGGACCGCAGATTTAGATTGTTGGTTTTTGGACGCCATGTCACATTTGCAGAGACCCTAAAATTGCCCCTTTTAAAATGGGGTCACTTCTTGGGGAATTCCAATTTACTGGCACCTCCAGGGCTCTGGAGAAAGAACATGGCATCCAGAAATTCCCTCTAAATCTATACTCCAAAAGCCCAAGCAGTAATTTACATCAACATATATAACTTTTTTGTACCCGGTAGCCCATTTAATAGTTTTAGGATTGCATGCTCCTGATGACACAAAGTGGGTGCAACATATTGGGCACTGAAATGGCATATTTCTTTAAAAAATGTAAATTTTCACTATGTATATTAATTTTTGGGAAACACTATTAGGTACAAAATAATAATACTCCTTGAGAGGTGTAGTTTCTAAAATGGGGTCACTTTTGAGGGGTTTCCATTGTACTGCTATTATTATTACTACTACTATACTATAGTTACTTTAGGGGCTCTGCAAATGAGACATGGCACCTGAAAATGATTCCAGCAAAATCTTCCCTTCAAAAGCCAAATAGCGCTTTTTCCATTCTGAGCCTCACCATGTACCCATACAGGACTTTATGACCACATATGGGGCATTTCTGTGTTCAGAAGAAATTGTATAACAAACTGTGGTGTGTTTTTTTTTCCTTCTGTAACCCCTTGCAAAAAATAAAAATATGGTGCTAAACGAGAGGTTTATTGGAAAAAAAGTAATTTTTCATTTTTATGTCCCAATCTGTCCTAGTATCTGTGAAACACCTGTAGGATCTAAATTAGAGATGAGCGAATCGAAGCTGATGAAGTGGAATTTGATCCGAACTTCAGGAAATATTCGATTCGCATCGAATCCGAATTTCCTCACACTTCGTGGTAACGAATCGCATTTAGTTCAAAATGGCTGCTGTACATGTTAGGACATGGGGCAAGGAACTCTGGGAACGCAGGATCACCCACAGTGCCATGCGTGCAGCCAATCAGCAGCCAGCCTTGTGATGTCACAGCCCTTTAACCCCTTCGCGAGTGCCGACGGCATGTTTGACCGCCGCATTCAAGATGTTAAACCCCTGATCGGTTATGGAGCAGGGTGTTAGCTGTAAATGACAGCTAACACCCTGCTCCATAACCGATCGGTGGTTTTAACACCTTGGATGCTACGGTCAAACATGACTGCGGCATCCAAGGGGTTCCGCCATTTTGCCGCCAACCCGCCCACCCCGGCTCTCTGCAGCCAATAAATAGCTGTTTTGTTTTTTTTTACTTCGATTCGCCGCAATTTAATTCGGATTGAATAGAATCGTATTGGAAAATTCGGCGAAGTTGCCGAATCGAATTTTTTAATACTTCACTCATCTCTAGTCAAAATGCTCACCATACCCCTTGAAAAATTCCTTGAGGGGTGTAGTTTCCATAATGGGGTCACTTTTTGGGGTTTCCACTGTATTGGTACTCTAGGGGCTCTGCAAATGAGACATGGCACCTGAAAACGATTCCAGCAAAATCTGCTTTTCAAACACCCAGTGTCGCTCCCTTCCTTCCGTGCGCTGCCGTGTGCCCAAACATCAGTTTATTTCCACATGTCTATTTCTGTGCTCAGGAGAAATTGCATAACAAACTGTGGGATGCATTTTCTCCTTTAACCCTTTGTGAATGTGTTAATTTTAGGGCTAAATGAATGTATTATGAAAAAAAAATCAAATGTCTAAATTTCACCTCCATATTGTTTTAATTACCGTGAACTGCTTAAAGGGTTAACAAACTTCCCAAATGCTGTTTTGAATTATTTGAAGGGTGCAGTTTTGAAAATAGGGTAATTTTTGGGAGGTTTCTAATATATAGGCCTCTATAATCTATAGAACTGAAGTGGTCCCTAAAAAATAGTTTGGGAAATTTTCTTGTAAATCTGGAAAATCACTGTTACACTTGTAAACCTTTTAACGTCTAAAATAAAGGATGATTAAAAGATGATGCCGATATAAAGCAGAGATATAACAGATAATATTTATTAATGTATTTGGGTGGTATGACTATCTGTCTGAAAAGCAGAGCATTTAACATTTTGAAAATTGCGATTTTTTTTTTCCAAATTTTTATAAAATCTCCTATTTTTTTTATAAATAAATACAAAAATATTGATCAATATTTACCACTAACACGAAGTACAATGTATCACGAAAAAACAATCTCAAAATCACTTGTGTAAGTTAAAGCAACACAAAGTTATTGCCATATAAAGTGACACATATCAGTTTTGAAAAATGAGGCCATGTCCATAAGGCACTTTTAGTCTGTGTCCTTATGGGGTTAAACAAACTATAGTTAAAAAAAACATATCAATAATAACCATGTGATATTTCAGTTTTTCTTTTTTAATACATTTGCAAAAATATCTACATTTCTGTTTTTTTCTGTCAAGATGGGGTGCTGAGTGTACACTAATGAGAAATAAAATGAACTTTTTTGCTTTTAGCAAATGGCTGCAATGAAAGAAAGAGTGAAAAATTTAAAGGGGTCTGAATACTTTGCATACCCACTGTATATTAATCATCCTATATATCCCCCAATAATATGAAACCAAAAGAAGGGGAAAAGAAAATGCTTCCAATAAGTATCATCATAGACATATGCTCACATATACAGCAAAAGAAACCCCACAATAAACATAAAAACCAAAAACCATAACAAAACCAAACACAAGGAGAAGAATATACAGACCACAGCACATCACGCCCCCTATTCATTGTGGGGTTTCTTTTGCTGTATATGTGAGCATATGTCTATGATGACATTTAGTGGCAGCATTTTCTTTTGCCCTCCTCTTAATTTCATATTATTGGGGATATATAGGATGATTAATATATAGATCCAGCATTTCCTTATGTAATTTTGGATATTGTCTCCCCTTCTTTTGTACTATTTATTATTGATATACACACGTGGACAAAATTGTTGGTACCCCTCGTTTAATGAAAGAAAAACCCACAATGGTCACAGAAATAACTTGAATCTGACAAAAGTAATAATATATAAAAATTCTATGAAAATGAACAAATGAAAGTCCCAGACATTGCTTTTCAACCATGATTCAACAGAATTTTTAAAAAAAAGAAAAGTCATTAAACAGGACTGGACAGAAATGATGGTACCCCTGAAAATAATGTAACCAAAGGGACATGTTAAATCAAGGTGTGTCCACTAATTAGCATCACAGGTGTCTACAATCTTGTAATCAGTCAGTGGGCCTGTATATAGGGCTACAGATACTCACTGTGCTGTTTGGTGACATGGTGAGTACCACACTCAACATGGACCAGAGGAAGCAAAAGAAAGAGTTGTCTCAGGAGCTTAGAAAGAAAACTATACACAAGCATGTTAAAGGTAAAGGTTATAAGACCATCTCCAAGCAGCTTGATGTTCCTGTGACTACAGTTGCACATATTATTCAGAAATTTAAGATCCAAGGGACTGTAGCCAACCTTCCTGGACGTGGCCACAGGAGGAAAATTGATGACAAATTAAAGAAAAGGATAATATGAATGGTAACAAAAAAGCCCAGAAAAAGTTCTAAAGAGATTAAAGGTGAACTTCAAGCTCAAGGAACATCAGTTTCAGATCGCACCATCCGTCATTGTTGGAGCCAAAGTGGACTTCATGAGAGACAATCAAGGAGGACACCATTGATGAAAACAAATCATAAAAAAGCCAGACTGGAATTTGCCAAACTACATGTTGACAAGCCACAAAGCTTCTGGACAGATGAGATAAAAATCGAAATTTTTGGCAAGGCACATCAGCTCTATGTTCACAGACGAAAAAATGAAGCATATCTTGAAAAGAACACTGTCCCTACTGTGAAACATGGAGGAGGCTCTGTTATGTTCTGGAGCTGCTTTGCTGCATCTGGCACAGGGTATCTTGAATTTGTGCAGGGTACAATGAAATCTCAAGACTATCAAGGGATTCTAGAGAGAAATGTGCTGCCCAGTGTCAGAAAGCTTGGTCTCAGCCGCAGGTCATGGGCCTTGCAACAGGATAATGACCTAATAAAGCCTATTGAGCATCTTTGGAAGGAGCTGAAACATGCCGTCTGGAAAAGGCACCCTTCAAACCCGAGACAACTGGAGTAGTTTGCTTATGAGGAGTGGGCCAAAATACCTGTTGAGAGGTGCAGAATTCTCATTGACAGTTACAGGAATCGTTTGATTGCAGTGATTGCCTCAAAAGGTTGTGCAACAAAATATTAAGTTAAGGGTACCATCATTTCTGTCCAGGCCTGTTTCATGAGTTTTCTTTTTTTAAAAATTCTGTTGAAGCATGGTTGAAAAGCAATGTCTGACTTTCATTTGTTCATTTTCATAGAATTTTTAGATATTATTACTTTTGTCAGATTCAAGTTATTTCTGTGACCATTGTAGGTTTTTCTTTTATTAAACTAAGGGTACCAACAATTTTGTCCACGTGTGTGTATATATACTGTATATATAAGAGTGAAATATAGCTTTTGAGGAATGTGCTAATCTTTTACTAGCTACAGAAATATTTCCAGGAACATAGGACCTTGTCCAGACAACCTACTATGTATGGACATCAAGTTATATATTTGCTTTCATTACCTTGGTTGTAGTTCAATCACGACCTTGTCCTTCAAGTTGGTGATGAACTGAGAGAAAGCACTAGAAACTGAGTTAGGAACAGATTTTCATGTTTTATCGGTTACTCTGTGTACAAAGTTAAAGACTTTAACAAGTTGAGGAGCATTCCTTTGAATATGTGATTAATGAGAGAAACCCTTTTAATTTCTTCCAAGTCTCTATATACAGTATATTAGCATTGTAGAAATTTCAGATACATGAACAAGGAAAATTTACAGCAGAAAAAGACCCTTGTCCATCTAGTCTGCTCTTATGTTAAGTCTTTGTTATTGTTATATTAGGATATATGTATTTTTTTTTTCTAGTAATGTTTAAAGGGAGGCTACCACCTCCCCCATGCAACTGCCTCCACCATGTTACAGGGCACATTACAGTGATTAAACAGCATACTTTTGTTACATATATCACTGTAGTAGATTTGGAGAAAACAGCTTTGAATTCTTATGCAAATTAGGCTGTTGGTGCAATGGGGGTAGTCCTTCAGCCCTGGGAGCACTGTGCTTTCTGCTCAAGTAGGATGGGTGATTTCATAGCAGTGGGAAGATCATCTATTACTGAATGAGGTGGCACAGGGAGGGGACGGTAGGGATCTAAGTGGCAAGAGCAATGTTCCAAAGAGCTGAAGGCCCGCCCCCAGTGCACCAACTGCTTCATTTGCATGAGACTTCAAAGTTCTTTTTGTCCAAATATGAAAAAATTATATACATGACAAAGGCATGCTGTTTATCACTGTAATGTGCTCTGTAACATTGTGGTTACTGTTGAAATTGCTTGGAGGAGGTGGAAGACTCCCTTTAACTTTACTTTTGTAGATCAAAAACATCACCTGGTAGACAAGACTTGTCAAGAAAATCAGGGAGGGTATGTCTGGACGAAGCAATGGTATTATACCATGCCCACATATATATTATGCATTATTACAGGGTTTTCAAACAGGTTGTTAATTGGTTGCATGATTTTGTCAAAAATACCACAGTATTTTTACTTTAATTGTTAAAAGATATTGCTGCAAACAGGATCAGGGTTCACCCTAATTCCAGCTGATTAACCCTTTAGATGCCATAATAAATAGCAGCTGTAGCATCTAAGGTGTTGAAAGAGGGAGGGGGCCCTATATAGATTGCGGCAGTGGAGGCTGCCTAGAACACTTGATAGGTCTATGGTTTGAGGCCGGATAACCCATTTAAAAAAATCGTCCAGGATAAAAAAAAATGGTTCCTTTATTCACAGCAGGACGTGTCCTTGGATTGTGTCTGGTCTTACAGCTCAGCTTTATTGGTGTAAATGGAGCTGAACTGCTATGAAAAACAATCTCTGGATCAGTGTTCCACTCAATTTGGAAGAGCAGCTAGGTTTTTTTTTTCATCACAGCTAAACATTTTGAAGAGTTATGAACTCTGGGGTGAATGCCATCTGGACAGACATATTTAGCAAAAGTCAGCCACCAATGATAGTGTAGTTGAAACCTTACAACTAGAAGCAATACTATGCTTAAACATATTGGGGAGCTTTTCCAAACTAAATGTGCCAGAATGCTAACCTAATTTGCTTCTGACTTACATGCTGTTAACCACATTTATTATGTGTTTTAGACACGTTTTAGCTGGCTATGGTATCTTGAGTCAGGCTTCTGTGTGTACCTCTTCCTCCTTCTACATAACATGTAATTTACCACAGGGCCTTTCTGGACTGTCAACCGTGTCTCCTTCATATTCTTCACTGACACAGATCCATGGTAGTCATGTGGCACCTGCTGAGAAATCTATTTCCCCTTGTCAGAACAGTCTTACCCCTCTTTTTGATGAGCTGGATGAGAACAGTCAGCACTGTGTGCAAACAAAGGAGGAAGACATTACTGTTGGTGGTGAAGGTAGTAGTGGCAAGGGGTGCGGTACTACTACTGGTTCTTGTAGGGTAGTTAGGGGAAAATCTGCAGGTGGAAATAATGAATGTGTGCAGGAATCCCACGGCCATGATGTGTAGGAAAAAAGCAGGGAAGACGATGACATTGACGATGATGATCTTTTGCAGAAAGATGGGTCAGGGTGACAAGGTGACATCAGATGAAAAGGTTGGTGATAGTAACAATTACAGCCATGGTGAGTGATGGTGCCACTGGTGGTGACATGTTTTCACTGCTGCTGGTGTTGGCAGCAGCAACTACACATAGTTATCTCCTGTGTGGGAATTTTTTTTTACATTGCCAAATGATAACTCCATGGCAGTGTGGTCATGCAGGAACAAATGTAAGCATGACATCTCTACGTACTCATATTAAAAGGCATCACCATCTTATTTGGCAAAATAGACTTGGCAGCGGCACTGAAAGGGGAAGTGAGCAAGACTGTTCTATTTCTTCTCCCTGTGATCTTCTTTGTAGGCAAGCCACATCTACACTTGGTTGTCGTTATAATCATCATCACCATCTATTTCTCCTACTTCTCCTCTTCCACAGTCATCTATAAGGAAATGTCTGTCCAGGAAACAACATGTGCTCAGTCATTCGGTGGTCTTTCAACTTAACTCAAACCAGCCAAGCTGCTGGCGATGCAGTCACTACCTCACCACTTAGTGGATTCCACTGCATTTTGCCAACTGTTGGCATGCGCTCAACCTTGAAGGAGGATACTAGCCACCATTATTTCTCTAGGAAAGCTTTTCCTGCTTTATATTGGAGAATGTGGTCCTTTCCTTAGATATGTCAGTCTAGGGAAAGGTGGATGCCATCATCGAGACTTGGAGCAGCAATTATGGACAATTATGGCGTTCAAAACCCATTGAGTCAATGTCTTGAGCGGCAGTGTCCACAATCAAGAAACGCAACAAAACTAGGTGCTATTTCCACCCTGTTTGCAGGCCCAATTCTGACACAATGCTGGTCCAATCCACCTCCTATGGATTCTCCTGTCTGGACTGTTTCTTGCCACCATCATCACCAGGGCAAGGCATTGCTTCCACTCCTCCTCCTCATCCTCCCCCAGCATTTCATAAGTGTAAAATGAAGCGCTGCTACACAATTTTATAATTATTAGCCTGGATCAGTGGAACTACACATTGGAGAAGTTGCTTCACTGTATCCTGCAGAAAGTATCCTGCTGGATGGCTCCTCACCAACTCCAATTGGGCAGCATTGCCAGTAACAATGGCACCAATATTATTGCTACACTGCAGTTAGGATGAATCACACGTTGTCCCTGTATGGCGCATGTTCTTAATCTGGTGGTTCACTGCTTTACTAACCTGTGTAATAGCTTAAAAGAGGTGCTTCTCATAGCCAGACAATCCTCTGCACATTTCAAATGCTCTTATGTCGCAAAAAATACTTGATTTGCGGCAACAAAACAGTCTGCTTTTGCACTGCCTTATCTGTGACGTTTCACCTTGGTGGAACTCTACTTTAAACATGCTGAAGCATCTGTGTGAGCATCTGAAGGTGGTGAACAATTATTGCATACAGCAGACCACAGGGACAATGTGTTATTTGAGATATTTGAGATACATCATTGGAGGCTCATGAGAGAAGTGTGTTGGCTTCTTAAGCCCTTTGAATAGACCACCAAATTTGTCAGCAGGGATGACTGCAGAATCAACTATGTGATCCCTCTATTGTATCTTACAGGATATACTTACACATATACAACAAGGAATGGAAGAGGAGGAACAGTTTTCACTCTTAGTCAATGTCATTGTCCTTGGTTGATAGAGGAAGATGAGGATCTGGGTCAGGGTCATTATGGTGGAGTAACGGGGACTCAGACTGGAAGAGGAGAAGGAAGAAGACTCTCCCTTGGATGCAGAGGGGACCTTTGATATGTCACACACACAGCTGACTCTTATTTCTTCCTAGATGATAATGACGACCAACAACACCAACCATGAGAGGCCTCTGGGTCCGCACACATGCTGTCAAGCATGTTAGGCTGTATGCTCCACTGCTTACACAGCAACATGCGTATTGTTAGCCTCAAGCAAAGGGATGAGCACTGGATGGCAGTGCACTTAGACCCTCCATATAAAGCCAATATGTGGAAATTCCTCCCTGCTTCCTAACAGGAAGAAAATTTGGAATATTATCATGATAGGCTGTATACCCAGCTTACCACAGCATTTCAGGAGACCACTGCAACTTCCAGCCGCATGTGTGCTCAGGTGGACTCTGCATTCTCCCAGTCTACCTCACTCAGCACCTTCTCTGCCAGTGCCACAGCTGCAAGTGTCAGGAGTAAAAGCAGCATCAGCAGGCCCAATACAGAATCTAGAAAATGATGAGCCAGAAATGTTACAGCTTACAGCACCAACTGCAGCCACAACATACAACTGCCACCCACCGGCTGCACCAGCAGGGTACAGTCGTACCTAGAGTGCACCTATATTCCAGCAGATAACTGTGGAATTCTGGAACAATAGGTTATAGCAGTGGAAGGAGCTGGTCCAGTTTGCCATGGGAGTTTTATCTTGTCTGGCCTCTGGCATGATGGTTGAAAGGGTATTCAGTGCTGTCAGTGGCATTGTAGCACCTAAAAGTACAAAACTGTCCACCGCTAGCATACATTTGTCAGAATGAATCAGATATGGATCTGAGGATTTTTATACATCTCCGGCTAATGTCTCTGGATAGCGGTGCCACCATCTCTCTGCCTGGTCCATCATATTATGCCGTGCCACACTGCCACACATGTTGCCACAGCTACAACCATTGCCACCACTCAACCAGACATGACTGCGGCCTAGTCCATCATATTACACACTGCCACACATGTTGCCAAAGCTGCCACCATTCAGCCAGACATGTCCTGTGGCCTGGTTGTATCATATTATGCCCTGCCGAACTGTCACATATGTTGCCACAGCTACTACCACTTGGCCAGACATGTCCTGTGTCCTGGTCCATCATATTATATCGCACTTTCACACATGTTGCCACAGCTACCACCACTGCAACCACTTAGCCAGACATGTCTTGCAGCTTGGTCCATCATATTATGCCCTGATGCACTGCCATTTATGTTGCCACAGCTACCACCGCTGTCACTACTCTGCCAGATATATCCTGAGGCCTGGTCTATCATATATTGTGCCCTGCCGCACATGTTGCCACAGCGACCAGTAGTGCCAACACTCTGTCAGATATGTCCTGCAGTCTTGTCCATTATGTTATGCCCTGCCACACATATTGCCACAGCTACCACTACTCATTTGGAAATGTCCTGTGGCCTGGTCCGTCATATTATTCCCTGCCACACATTTTGCCACAGCTACCACCACTGCTGCCACTCCGCCAGACATGTCTTGAGGCTTGGTCCATTATATTCCATCCTTTCGCACTGCCACACATGTTGCCACAGCTACTACTTTACCAACACTCAGCCACACATGTCCTGTGGCCTGGTCCATTACAGTATGCCATGCAGCACTCTCACACGTTTCCACAGTTACTACCACTTAGCCAGACATGTCTTGTGGACCGATCCATCCTATCATTCCATGCCGCACTTTCATTTATGTTGTCACAGTCACCACCACTCAGCCAGACATGTCCTGTGGCTGTGGCCTGGTCTATCACATTCCTCTAAATCACACTGTTAGTGCCACAGTGTTGGAATCAATAAAAAACAACACCATTTTGATTTCACATTTGCTCCTTTAAAGGGATAATGTTTGTGGCTTTTTTTGAAAAGTTAATTCATCACTTTTCAACTATACTCACAGCCACAAATTTGTCTCCCCAATTACAACAAGCCTGTAGCACTTACAAGTCAACAAAACAGGCTAATTTTTCTACAAAACCATTGCTTTTTGCAATACACCCCAACGTGTGTCTAAAAACCACGGGTAAGCACCTTTCCCCAATAAAAGGGTAATTTTTCAAGCGCCTTACATGTTAAAATTTGCAAAAGTGAGTGGCAGCGCAGGGTATGGTTAAACTTTGAGTTTGTATCCACTGCTTACCATCGTTTATTATGATGTTATTCTGTTTTCCCTTAGTCCTAACAGCAGCACAATTTGAATATGGGGTATTTCTGCCCCTGTCTGCTGGTAGGACAGGCGGAATTTTTAATTTGCATAATTAATTAATCAACCCATACCCCCCTATAAGAGGGCAAAAGATACCTCCCTCTGTGTTAATTATAAAGAAGAAGAAAATATTATCTAAGGTCGGGGAAGCTCGTGCTGCTGTTAGGACTAAGGGAAAACAGATTAACATCATACTCAACGATTTCCTTACATCCTACCAGTAGCAGAATATGGGGATGTAGCAAGCAGACCCGTTAGGAAGGGTTATTTTGCATTACAGTGCTCGAAACTGAATGCCCAAGAGGCAGCCTCTGAACTATGTACATCTAACCGGTAATGTTTTACAAAGGTTAGTTGAGATTTCCAAGAGGCAGACGCACAGATTTGTTCAAGAGGTATGGAGTGATTCTTCACCCAGGAGGCTGACACAGTTAAATGGGACAAATTCAGGTTAACCCTTGAGAGCAAAAAGTGATTTTAATCACCTCTTTTATCCATCTTGACAAAGAAGGCTTAGAAGCCTTGAGACCCTTGTCTCTGCCATAAATATTGACCAAGAGGTTCTTAGGCCTCCTTAAGGATCTTGTGCGTTGAAGATAAATCTGGAGATATCTTACCACATCCAGAGTGAGGAGCTTCTTTTCCTCCTCGGAGGATGGGGACGGAAAGAAGACAGGCAAGGAGATGACTTGATTGATATGAGCCCGGGAGGGTTGAACCCAGGGAGGAACCTCAGTTGGATCCTGTCTGAAAAGAACAAAATATATGGTTCTTCAGAAGAAAAGGCTTGCAACTCTCCCACTCTTTTTGCATGATGATAGCCAGCAAAAAAGTAGTCTTGAAAGCTAGAAACTTCAGGTCCACGTCCTCCAAAGGTTCAAAGAGAGAACCGCATAATCCAGAGAGAACCGTGGATAGATCCCATTGAGGAATGGGAGTTGAAACCATCGGTATAAGTCTGATAGCCCCTTTAAGGAATCTGGAGATTAAGGACTCTTGAGACAAACATCTGCCTAGACAGGCAGATAGGACTGGAACCTGTACCTTTAGGGTGGCAGGGCTAAGACCCTTATCCAAACCGTCCTGAAGAAAATTCAGTAGTACTCCAGTTGAAGGATTATAGCTATCAACCTTTTGTCTGGAGCACCACTCCTTGAAGACATTACTTATTCTTAGGTAGCCTCTGTTGATAGATTCTGCTCTGGAGCAGGACAGAGTCTCCAGGACTGCTTCTGACAGTCTTCTAGATTCCCATAGGGACTGGCTAACCTCCATGCTGGCAGGTTGAATCTCCTCAGATCCTGGAAACTCTTGAGTTCCCTGAGAGACCAGGTTCTGGATTAGGGGAAGCCTCCAATAAATTCCTTGACTCATGTGAATGAGTTGGAAAAACCAAGCTCTTTTCGTCCAGAACGGTATGATGGTAATTACCAAAGCTTGGTCCTGCCTGACTTTCATCAATACCCTTGGTATCATGGAAAGTGGAGGGAAGATGTAAGCCAGCCTGAACATCCAAGGGAAGGACAGGGCATCCACTGTCAAAGGATTGTCCTCCTGGTACAAGGAACAGAACGCCTCCACCTTGGCGTTGAGTCTGGTCGCCATGAGGTCTACTTCTGGGAGACCCCATTTCAGTGTGATCTGGTGGAAAATCTCTTGTTTGAGAGACCATTTCTCCTGATATGGTGAGACCCCGATTCAATTAGTCCGCTACTATGTTCAGGGAACCCTTGATGTGAACCGTGAACAGATGGGTCAGATGAAAATCAGATCTATCTCCTTCAGAAGAGATAAAGATCTGGTGCCACCCTGTTTGTTCAAATACAGGACTGTTGTCACGTTGTCAGACTGGACCTTCACAGCTTTCCCTCTGAGGAGAGGGGCAAAATGGAGGAGTGCCAGGCAAACCGCTCTGAATTCTCTCCAGTTGGATGACCTTGTCTTTTCCAGCCCGTTCCAGATCCCCTGCACTGGAGTCTCGTGCAGGTGGGCTCCCCATCCTAAGAGAGATGCATCAGTGGTCAACAGGGTCCAATGAGGTTGGACCATGGACATACCATCTTTCAGATGGATCTAACATCTGAGGGAAAGACGGGTCCTGGGAGAAAGTTTCAATTTGTGGTTGAGACCCAGCGGACTGTGATTTCAAACAGAACCTCCATTTGGAGAGGGGGAGCATATGCCATAGTGCCCATGGGACTGCTTCAACAGAGGCTGTCTTGAGGCCTAGGACTTTCATGGCTGTTCTGACAGAGACCTGACCTGTCTTGACTAGATACTTGGATGCTCTGGCTATTTTCTCCTTCCTTGAAGGAGGTAAGGAAATCTCTAGGCAGTCTGAGTCCAGGATGAAGCCTAAAACTTCTTCCATATGGAAGGTACTATGTCTGACTTCTGCCAGTTTATTATTCAGCCTAGGCACTGGAGAAAACACATGGCCATCTGCAGGGGCTGAAGCAGGATTGCTTCTGACTGAGCCCTTATCAGTCAATCGTCCAGGTATGGCACTATAAACAGAGACCCTGAAGTCTGAGTGCGGCAGCTGTTGGTGCCACCATCTTGGTAAAGGTGTGGGGAGCTGAGGAAATGCCAAAAGCTAGTGCCATCAACTGGAAATCACACATCCTGTGGCCAGAAATTGTCCAAGCAATTCTTAAGAACCTTCTGTGAGGAGGATACAGCGAGATGTGAAGGTGAGCATCCTTTAAATCCAAGGTGACTAGGTCATCACCTTGTTGTAGACAGGAAGTGACTGACTTTATGGTCTCCATCCAGAACCATTTTTTTCGTATAAACTGGTTTAGGTAACTCAGATCTAGGATCATTCTCCGGTCTCCTGATGGTTTGGGTACCAGAAAGACCGGAGAATAGACACCCAACCCTTCTTCTGAAGAGGGTACACTTTCCAAGGCACCCTTCTCCATATAACAGATTTATCCATAATATTATACTTATTTCTCATAGAGAGGCTCAAAGAGAAGCAACAAGAAAAACACCCTAAACCAAGGAAAAACTCACGATACAGGCATTTAACCGCGCTATTGGAAGTGTGTCTCAAGAGTGCACACACTTTTAAGTTCCGCCGAAAACAGCACCTAGTAGAAAAGTTCCAGAGCCAGAGCAACAACTTCACTTCCGGTGGCCCCGGAGCCCAAAGAGGATACTACACACTGCCTGCAGCCACAGAATGAACCTCGGGAGGAACACAAAACTCCCAAGGTAAAAGAGATAAGGGAAAGGGGAAACCAGAAAGTGCTAACAATAATTCTGTTTTCTCCCCCCCAGCCCAGAAAAGTCAAGGAGGAATCAGAAAAAAGAAAAAAAAACTGACATCAAGAAAAAGAGAAGAAAGAAAAACAGCTACTAAGGTAAGTAGAATAGAATGTCAGGACAAAAAAGACCTCCCTTCACCTTTCCCACACAAGAAAGAAAAAAACACAGGGGGGAGGTCTCTTTTGCCTCTTATAGGGGGGTATGGGTTGATTGATTGATTGATTGATTGATTGATTAATTAATTAATTATGCAAATAAAAAATTACGCCTGTCCTACCAGCACACAGGGGTAGAAATAACCCATACTACTGGTGGGACGTAAGGGAATCTGGTTTTCTGTAGACATACATCTTTCACTTTGACATAACTAAGACTGTGAGCTAAAAATTGGATAGATAGGAGACATGACAGTGTTATATACTATGCGAGAAGATACATGTCACTCCACTGGTATGGATGTGCAAGTAGAGTTCCAACCCATACAATACTTGTAGAAAAACTCTGCATTCCACAGATTTCAGTAGAAATATCGTAAGTATACAATTTTATTGGTGTAGACAATCCAAACAAAATTATAGTGACGCTTCGGTTGTCGTTATGTAACCTTCATCAGTCACTAAGGAAACAACTATAACCGTAGCAATAATGAGTACAGTATTTTCACTAGGGAAGTGAGTGCAATAATGTAACTAGAGATACAGTGCCTTGCGAAAGTATTCGGCCCCCTTGAACTTTTCAACCTTTTGCCACATTTCAGGCTTCAAACATAAGGATATAAAATTTAAATTTTTTGGTGAAGAATCAACAACAAGTGGGACACAATCGTGAAGTGGAACGAAATTTATTGGATATTTTAAACTTTTGTAAAAAATAAAAAACTGAAAAGTGGGGCGTGCCAAATTATTCGTCCCCCTTAAGTTAATACTTTGTAGTGCCACCTTTTGCTGCGATTACAGCTGCAAGTCGCTTGGGGTATGTCTCTATCAGTTTTGCACATCGAGAGACTGAAATTCTTGCCCATTCTTCCTTGGAAAACAGCTAGAGCTCAGTGAGGTTGGTTGGAGAGCGTTTGTGAACAGCAGTTTTCAGCTCTTTCCACAGATTCTCAATTGGATTCAGGTCTGGACTTTGACTTGGCCATTCTAACACCTGGATACGTTTATTTGTGAACCATTCCATTGTAGATTTTGCTTTATGTTTGGGATCATTGTCTTGTTGGCAGATAAATCTCCGTCCCTGTCTCAGGTCTTTTGCAGACTCCAACAGGTTTTCTTCCAGAATGGTCCTGTATTTGGCTCCATCCATCTTCCCATCAATTTTAACCATTTTCCCTGTCCCTGCTGAAGAAAAGCAGGCCCAAACCATGATGCTGCCACCACCATGTTTGACAGTGGGGATGGTGTGTTCAGGGTGATGAGCTGTGTTGCTTTTACGCCAAACATATCGTTTTGCATTGTGGCCAAAAAGTTTGATTTTGGTTTCATCTGACCAGAGCACCTTCTTCCACATGTTTGGTGTGACTCCCAGATGGCTTGTGGCAAACTTTAAACGAGACTTTTTATGGATATCTTTGAGAAATGGCTTTCTTCTTGCCACTCTTCCATAAAGGCCTGTTTTGTGCAGTGTACGATTGATTGTTGTCCTATGGACAGACTCTCCCACCTCAGCTGTAGATCTCTGCAGTTCATCCAGAGTGATCATGGTCCTCTTGGCTGCATCTCTGATCAGTCTTCTCCTTGTTTGAGATGAAAGTTTAGAGAGACGGCCAGGTCTTGGTAGATTTGCAGTGGTCTGATACTCCTTCCATTTCAATATGATCGCTTGCACAGTGCTCCTTGGGATGTTTAAAGTTTGGGAAATCTTTTTGTATCCAAATCCGGCTTTAAACTTCTCCACAACAGTATCACGGACCTGCCTGGTGTGTTCCTTGGTCTTCATGATGCTCTCTGCGCTTTAAACAGAACCCTGAGACTATCACAGAGCAGGTGCATTTATACGGAGACTTGATTACACACAGGTGGATTATAGTTATCATCATCAGTCATTTAGGACAACATTGGATCATTCAGAGATCCTCACTGAACTTCTACAGTGAGTTTGCTGCACTGAAAGTAAAGGGGCCGAATAATATTGCACGCCCCACTTTTCAGTTTTTTATTTTTTACAAAAGTTTAAAATAACCAATAAATTTCGTTCCATTTCACAATTGTGTCCCACTTGTTGATTCTTCACCAAAAAAATTAAAATTTTATATCTTTATGTTTGAAGCCTGAAAGGTGGCAAAAAGTTGAAAAGTTCAAGGGGGTCGAATACTTTCGCAAGGCACTGTATATACAAGATAAATGACAATACATTTTAAATATGGGTAAGAAAGATACCATGTAAGTAACGACATAATGTGTTGGCTCAGTGTGGAGCAGAATCACTGCTGAGAGGGACTGTAGATTATGTCATTGCACATAGTTATGTACGCTTATTAAGAAACATACAACCCAATTGTTGCATAAGGTAGTGAATACGATATACATGGTATATTGAAGAAAAATGTCTGTGGGGTAAGCCTGTAGTATAAATTAAGGAGGATAGACATCAGATGCAAGTGAGCTAAATATTTAGACACTTTAGATTTATTGTCACTAAACTATACTTAAAATATTACTATACTCATACTAAAAAAGCTTTTATTCAGTTTATTGTTTGTGCTTTACATAAGAACTCGAACAAAACCCATGTGCTTCTCACCTGATTGTCTGTCACTGTACACTTGTTTTTTTTGTATGTTGCACTTGTATGCCTGTAGTTCACCATCCTATCTATTTCTGATCAGGCACCATCTTTCTCTGCTATGTATTCCATGGTGTTACAGCACAGCATTACATATCCTATATACTCTTAAGCAATCTGAGACCATAACTACAGTATATAGTTAGGGATGCTGAGCTGTGAGCTTCTTTATAATAGGGCCTAATCAGGGTCGGACTGGGGTGCCTAGGGCCCACCAGTGGGATTGATTCTAGGGGCCCACCCTACTGCCATATGAAATATCGCCCATCCAGTTTTTGGCATCACCCATCCAGTTTTTGGCCATAACTATTAAAATATTAAAATATTTATCCCATACGGTGAACGGCGTAGCGGGGAAAAAAAATCAAAATGGCCAAATAGCGTTTTTTTCAACACTTTGCCTCCTATAAAAAATTGAATAAAAAGTGATCAAACCATCAGATCTTTCCCCAAATGGTATCAATAAAAACGTCATGTTGTCCTGCATAAAAAGACGCCTTACCCAGCTCCATACATGTAAATATGAAAAAGTTACAGGTGACACAATATGGCAACGCAAAAATTTTTTTCTATTTAGCAAAGTTTTTAATTTTTTAAAAGGTATCCAAACATTACAAATACTATATAAATTTGGTATTGCCATGTTCGTACTGACCCGCAGAATACAGGTAACATGTCATTTTTACCACACAGTGAATGCTGTAAAAATTAAACCCATATGAATTTGGCGCAAATGCAGTTTTTCTCCAATTGCACCTCATTCTGAATTTTTTTCCAGCTTCCCAGTACATTGCACAGCATATTGAATGGTACCATTACAAAGTACAATTTGTTTCGCAAACAATAAGCCATCATGTGACTCTGTAAATTGAAAAATGAAAAAGTTATGGCTCTTGGAATGTGGAGAGGGAAAAATGAAAATGCAAAAACAAAAAATGACCCGGTCATTAAGGGGTTAAAGGGGTTTTCTAAGGCTGAGTAATTGATGACCTATGCAATCATCAATTAAAAATTGGAAAGGGATCAGCACCTGTTCACGTGATGTGTGTGCTGCAGCCTCTTCAGTACTTACCAAGCACAGCTCCATAGTGACTGTGCTTGGTATCACAGCTCAGCCCATTCACTTGAATGGGACTGAGCTGTGATCAGGCCATGTGATTAATGAACATAATGTCACATGTCCTGTGAAGTAGAAGCAGCACTCAGAGAGGGCCACTGCCTCTTTAACCAGCTGAACCACAGGGGGACAAGGTGTCAGACCCCCAACAGATCTCCAATTGCTGATATTTCTAAGGATAGGTCAGCAATTAAAAAAAAAAAAGGAAAGCCCTGGAAAATCCCTTTAAGCTAAGCCCCACATGGCGTCCTGCAGCAAAAAAGCTCTGCTGGAAAAACCACGACAGCAACGCATTACAGTTCTTCCTGCAGCGCTTTTGATAGAAAGTTCACAGAGGTTTCCTCTGTGAACTTTCTACTTCCATTATACCTATAGGGAAACCGCCGGCATTTCCGTAGGTATAATTGACATGCTGCGATTTCCAAAACCTCAACGGTTTTGGAAATCGCCGCATGTCTGCAACACGTATATTAACGCAAAGTGGGGATAGGAATTACTAGAATCCCATCCACTTTGCTGTGACTGTAAAAGGCCTTTTTTGTTTCCACGGCGTTTATGCCGCAGGTGAACCGCGGCGTTTACACCATGTGGGGCCCCAGCCTTAAGGACAGAGAAGTGCCCCGACTATGGCTCTTGAAATGTGGTGACACAAGTCCCCACTGACCTATACTTCCTGCACCTGAATCCCTTACATGCTCCAGGATTATTACGAGGCCAGAGTCACATGACATGAGTCTATTGAGGGATCCATAAAATCACCAAAAATAGCCTGTTCTATTTCTTTCTTGGATCATTCACACAGACGGTTGAAACAATGGTCATGCGAATAGATCCACTAAAATCTATCGGACCGTGTGCTGCTAATACAACAGCCAGCACACAGCCTTGGAATCCTGTTGTGTGAATGAGCCCTTAGATATGTGGAAGTCTGACAACTTGGATCAGCTGCACCAGGACAGCGTGACTCCCAATAATGATTACATACCAGGAGCCACACTGCTCACTCACTGTACAAAGTGCAGCTGCGGCTTTTGGTACTGTAGTGCTGCCTCATAGACTTCAATGGGACAGTGCTGCAGTACCTAAAGCCACCACTACACTTTATACGGCTAGTGAGCAGCGTGGCTCCTGGTATGGTAACATTACTGAGAGCCATGCTATTCCAATGCAGCTGATCTTCAGGGGGTCCTGCGTGTTGGTACCCTGCAGGTGGTATAACAATATTAGAATGTGGATAATCCCTTTAAAGGGGTTGTCCAGGCAAAAATGTATTTTTTAATTAGAGTGGGAGAGGTGAAAAAAAAAAAAAAAAAAAAAAACACATTCACCTGTCCCCGATGCTCGTGTGTTCCCCAGTCCTGCAGCTCTGTTGGCGCATGTCCCCACCACACATGACTGCTAAGGCCAATCCGCAGCCACGGCGAAGGGACCTCACTATCTGTGACGTCCCTGGGTCCCTTCTGTAGGCTGCAGATTGACCCAAGTAGTCACGTGACGGCCTCAGCGGAAGGGAGCCGGGACGTCACCGCCAGAAGACAGCCAAGTAGCAGGATCGGACTGCACTGGGAGGACACTGCAGCATCGGAGACAGGTGAGTAGGGTATTTTTTTTGTTGTTTTTCACCTCCCCTGGCATAAAAAAAAAAAATTATAAAAAAAATTAACAACATATTGACAAAATTATATTGTATTGGGGGTTGGTTAAAAAGGTTATATCTGCCATATAAATAAATAAGCCGTGTTAAATCAGCCCCATAGTATTTACACTGTATGAATAGGATGCATGACATTAAATAGGATGCATGACATTTTTTTTATAACATCATGCATCCTATTTGTACAGTGTAAATACTATTTATTTATTTTTCTTACTTATATAGCTCCATCATAATCCGCAGCGCTTTACAGACATTGTCAGTCATTCTCCCATATAGGACTCACAATCTACATATGACTGTCAATGTCTGTAAAGTGCTGTGGAATATGATGGCGCTATACAAGTAAGAATAATAAATAAATAAATAAATAAATAAATAAATGGAGCTGATATAACACAGCTTGTGTGCTAAAAAAAAAGTGATGTACAAGCCATTCAAAAAGTAACAATTATTTTGTGCAAGTGAAAATTTTTGCAAAAAAAAAGACTTTTTGAGTTTTTCACCACTTTTCTGGCCCTGTCATTTTATCATCATTTACTTCAGTTTACTAGTGTTAATGATCCCAGAGATCTACATCAGCAAGGAGCTGGTGTGGAGTTCTGTTTAGGTGCACGGACTCCGGAAGACGCGACTAATTTATGTGTGCACCTCATTATAAATTAGGCGCAAAACTCCGTCAGGTGGAAAACATTGTTTTTGATGAATAAGCCGTGACTCCTGTCATGTGGATCACCGTGTCGCCTTGTAACTCCTTCACTTATGTTAGTGAATGGAGTCGCATTGCAACCTGAGGGGGGATAGACTGTGTCTACCTGCAGCAGTATACCCCCAAATGGCTGGTATCAGTAACACCAGATAGTCAACACATACTGTATGTAAGACTTCAGTGAAGGAGCCGTGGTGTAGGCTATTAGCAGGAAGCTGTTGGGTGGGGCCCCAGAACAAGTTCCTCTGGTGGGCCTAAGGCCCTTCAGTCTGACACTGTATAACGGAGAACTATTATATATAAGGGTGGGTTACTATATATAATTGGGAAACTTAACTATGAGGGGGCTATTATAAGGGGGAACTATTATTTATAAGACGGGCTATTATTTATAAGGGGGGAACTATTATATATAAGGCATCCATTATAAGGGGGAGCTATTATTTATAAGAGGAGAACTATTTATAAGGGTGGTATAATTGTTACGTGGGCTTATTTATAAAGGGGGCTATTAGTGATAATGGGGACTATTATTTATAAGGGTAACTATTATTTATGAGGGGGATATTATTAATAAGGGAGCAGTATTATTTTTACGGGGTTACTGTTACTGATAAGGGGGAATATTACTGATGCAGGGCACTATTTATCATTTATAAGGGCGCTATTACTGATAAAGGTGTAATATTATTTATAATATTCTGCACAGGGCTCTGTCTCACCTGGAGAAACCAGGGAACACAGTAAGAATAATGTTCTTTGACTTCTCCAGTGCTTTTAACACCATACAGCCCAGGCTATTGAGGGACAAGCTGGGCCTTGCTGGAGTGGACCACCACCTCTCCAACTGGATCCTAGACTACCTCACAAATCGACCTCAATACGTGAGAGCCCAAGACTGTGTGTCAGGTACCGTAATCTGTAATACGGGGGCACCTCAGGGTACGGTTCTCGCCCCTTTCCTCTTCACACTGTACACTGCAGATTTTAGGTGCAACTCATCCAGCTGCTACCTACAGAAGTATTCTGACGACTCTGCAATAGTAGGTCTCATCACAGATGATGATGACAGGGAGTACAGAGAACTGAACCGGGATTTTGTGGACTGGTGCCACCGGAACCACCTGAAGATTAACGTGGGGAAGACCAAGGAGATGGTGGTGGACTTCCGCAAAGGCAGAAGCCCTCCTAAACCAGTGGACATCCTGGGGACGGGCATCGAGATTGTGAACACCTATAAGTACCTGGGTTTGCTCCTTAATAATAAGCTGGACTGGGTAGATCATATGGAGGCCCTGTACAGGAAGGGCCACAGCAGGCTCTACCTGCTTAGGAAGCTGAGAGCCTTTGGAATCCGGGGGGCACTTCTTAGAACTTTCTTCAACTCGGTAGTGGCATCAGCCATCTTCTTTGGAGTGGCCTGCTGGGGGAGCAGTATATCAACCAGGGACAGAAATAAACTTGACAAGCTGATTAGAAAGGCCAGCTCTGTCCTGGGGAGCCCACTAGACCCAGTGCAGGTGGTGGGTGACAGAAGGATACTGTCCGTGGTGAGCTCCATGCAGAAGAAGAAGTCCCATCCCATGCATGAGACTGTGATCGCGCTGAGCAGTACTGTCAGTGACCGACTGCTCCACCCTAGGTGGGAGAAGGAGCGCTATCGGAAGTCTTTCCTCCCCACCGCGGTTAGGCTGTACAACCAACACTGACCTAAGCGGAGATCATTACACACAGAGAACTGAAATATCTCTCTGCCTGTTAAATCCCCCCCCCCCTCCTCTGCTACATCCTATCTGTCTGTCTGCTATCAAAGTAATGCCTCTCACCTTGGAACATTCCTGTACATGTTGTATTTGTATTTGTATCTGCTTATCTTATCTTATCTTTGCTGCTGTAACACACTGAATTTCCCCATTGTGGGACTATTAACGGACTATTATTTGGTTGATATACTGCTCCCCCAGCAGGCCACTCCAAAGAAGATGGCTGATGCCACTACCGAGTTGAAGAAAGTTCTAAGAAGTGCCCCCCGGATTCCAAAGGCTCTCAGTTTCCTAAGCAGGTAGAGCCTGCTGTGGCCCTTCCTGTACAGGACCTCCATATGATCTGCCCAGTCCAGCTTATTATTAAGGAGCAAACCCAGGGACTAATAGGTGTTCACAATCTCGATGCCCATCCCCAGGATGTCCACTGGTTTAGGAGGGCTTCTGCCTTTGCGGAAGTCCACCACCATCTCCTTGGTCTTCCCCGTGTTAATCTTCAGGTGGTTCCGGTGGCACCAGTCCACAAAATCCCGGTTCAGTTCTCTGTACTCCCTGTCATCATCATCTGTGATGAGACCCACTATTGCAGAGTCGTCAGAATACTTCTGTAGGTAGCAGCTGGATGAGTTGCACCTAAAATCTGCAGTGTACAGTGTGAAGAGGAAAGGGGCGAGAACCGTACCCTGAGGTGCCCCCGTATTACAGATCACGGTACCTGACACACAGTCTTGGGCTCTCACGTATTGAGGTCGATTTGTGAGGTAGTCTAGGATCCAGTTGGAGAGGTGGTGGTCCACTCCAGCAAGGCCCAGCTTGTCCCTCAATAACCTGGGCTGTATGGTGTTAAAAGCACTGGAGAAGTCAAAGAACATTATTCTTACTGTGTTCCCTGGTTTCTCCAGGTGAGACAGAGCCCTGTGCAGAAGATGGATGATGGCATCATCTACCCCAATGCCCGGCCGATAAGCAAACTTAAGGGGGTCCATAGCGGGGCTCACTAGAGGGCGGAGATGTGTGAGAACCAATCTCTCCAAGATCTTCATCAGGTGGGATGTCAGTGCTACAGGTCTGTAGTCGTTGAGGTCCATAGGGTGGGGTTACTTTGGAACTGGTACCACACAAGAAGATTTCCATAATTCAGGGACTATTTCCTGCCTCAGGCTCATATTATACATATATGTAATTATACCACACAACTGGTCCCCGCAAGTCTTAATTAGCCTTGCACTGATGTCATCTGGCCCTGCGGCTTTCCTCGCCTTGATCTTTTTCATCTCCTTCCTCACCTGGGCCCGTGTGAAGGTCAGACTGTGGCCAGATAAAGACGGATTTCTGGATTTACTGGTCTGTTGGGAAGTGGCCGCATGGGGAGAAGTCATTGTGGTGGGGGAAGCTGAAGGACATACTGGGGTGGGAGGAGCTGGTGTGTGATCAAATCTGTTGAAGAATAGGTTTAGTTCATTAAGCCAATTAACATCTGCCTCAATCTGGCAGACAGATTGTTTATGACCCGAAATTGACTTAAGCCCCTCCCAGACCCCCCTTATGTCTTTTCTTTCCATTTGCTTTTCCATTTTTTCTTTATAACTGGCTTTTCCCTACCTGATTTGATTCCTCAGCTCCTTTTGTACTTCCCTCAACCCCTCCTTATCACTTGTCCTGAATGCCATCTTTTTCTCCTTAAGTAGTGTTTTTATATCAGAGTTAATCCATGGTTTGTTATTGGAGAAGCACCTCACCACTTTTGTGGGTACTGTGTTGTCCACACAAAAATTAATGTAGTCTGTTATGCAGTGTGTGAGTCCTTCTATATCTTCTCCATAAGAATCCTGCAGAACTTCCCATGCGGTTGTGTCAAAACAATCCCTCAGAGCCTCATCACTCTCCTCGGACCATATCCTCACTGTGCGGGTGACAGCTGGTTCTCTACGTACAAGTGGCTTAGGGAGAGCCAAACATGCAGTTTTTAGAATAAGGAAATAAAGTGGATTTTAACAGATGGTCCTGGACTTTCAACTTTATATGTTTCTAAAATTACACATCAGATTTAGAAAAACAGGCATAAAGTCACATCCCTAAATTCTTGACATAAATGACTCTACAGTATATCCAGGTATAACTATTTCCCAGTCTTTACAATTATTGAACCCTGTCTCTGTTATCACAGTCAGATCCAAGATATCTCTGAATATGATGGCAATAAGCCTACAGAGCTTAATACATAAGCTCTGAGCAGTTAGGACATTGTTTTTAAATATTGCTATTAATTTTTCTTTAATTTTTAACCACTTCCCGTTGCTGGTACTTTTCGATTTTCAGTTTTGACTCTCTGCCTTCCAAACCCCATAACTTTATTTTTCTGTTCACAGAGCCATGTGAGGGCTTAATGTTTGCGGGAAAAAATGTACTTGGTAATGGAACCATTTAATGTTCCATATGATGTAGTGGGAAGCTGGAAAAAAATGTGGTAGAATTGAAGAACAACTGCGTTTGTGCGACTCTTATGACTTTTGTTTTTGCTGTTTACTGGGCAGCCAAAAATACATGTCACCTGTATTCTATGGGCTGGTACAATTCAGAGGATACCAGATTTATATAGTTTATTTTTACATTTTAACCCTTTAAAAAAATCCAAAATTTTGCAAAAAAAAAAAAAAATTTCTTGGAGTCGCAATATTCTGACACACATAACTTTTTTGTATTTCTGTGTAAATGGATGCTTTTTAATTATACTATTTTGGAGACTGTCTGATGTTTTGATCACTTTTTATTAAAATTTTTATGGGAGGCAAAACAGCAAAAAAACAGTGGTTTGGCTCTTTTGATTTTTTTTTTTACTGGTACGGTATTTGCTGTATGGGAAAAATATTTTTATATGTTAGAAGACCAGGCATATTTGGACATGGGGATATATAATTTTTGTTTTGTTTTTTGTTTATTTTTCTTTCAAATCTAGGGAAAGGGGGGGGGGGGGTGACTTGAATTTTTAGTTTTTAAAATTTAAATTTTTAACTATTTTATTAGCCCTCCCCCTTGGGGGCTTGAACATGCCATCTTTTGATTTCATGTCCCACAGAATGCAATACAACTGTAGTCTATGGGACTTTTGCTACAATAGCTATATTCCTATGACAGGCCTGGGAGCCTTCAGAAGGTCCCTGTCATAGGAACAAGACAGCTTCCACAACGTAAAAGGTACAGAACCAGTGGACACCAGCCTCGGGAGTCAAAATTTTACATTGTGGGTTGGGGGGCTCACAAACTCTCTCACACAGGGACTGCAGATGGGAGGGACTGATTCTCCTCTCTCACAGTTTGCACACACAGGTCTGCAAACTGCTCTGTGCAAAGGACTAAAGAATCAGCACATCTCACAGCTTACAATGTAAGAAAAGTTTTCTATGTACTTGTATCTACGGATATTTTTTGCACACAGCAAACAGTTTTACTGACTGTGCTTATAGATTTCTCTTTTCCTGTGTCATGCCTACATGGTAGATGATAGAATGGAATGGGTACCTGCATGCATCTGCCCTATATTTGCAGTTCAGTGTTCCTGAATCTCCTATATGATGGTCACGTTGTCTTTTCTCAGCTATTTGTTTGTTCTTGTACAGTTACTCCTGGCAGTATTACATGTAAACGAGTTATAATGAATAAGGGAGTGGGCTTTTAGTTCCGGGGTATATGCTCACAGCCTCAAAGACAAACGTAAAATGTGCCGCTGCCATAATGTGATTATTAGCATAAGAAAAACTGATAGGACGTCATGTATGCAGGGTTATGCAGTCACAGAACAAACTGCCCAGCAAGAGACTGCACATGCAACTTTTCATGAAAACCCAGGTACCCTTTAAAATCCAGTGTTTGACAACACTTAATAAATCATTTTCAAAATATGTTTTACATTTGTCCTTATGCAGTGAACTTCACAGCTTAGAACTGCCATATTTCCTGTACTAGAGATATAGAACTAAACTCTTTCATTGGTACATTTTAGGTTTTTCTGAGAAACAACCCTAAAAGTCTACTGCAAAGTTGAAAAATATTTAACTGCATACATTTCTATTTCAGAAGTTTGAAGTGTGATGAATAACTTGCTGCATCAGCTCTATGCTATTAGTCTGTGATATAAAAGACAATGTGGATTACCGAAATAAATGAGGTAGATGAATTAAACTTAAGGGGTTGTCTACACAAATTCATCTTAACTGTGCCACAGCATGGCTGAGCAACTCAGAAGCTACCACCCATTTAAGGAATATCTGCAGCTACGCATTGTGCTCCTAAATTGTCCTAATCATATTGAGAACTCTGCAGACATACAGTAACAGCTGCACAGTGTTCTCTATCTTCTTCCTGCACTCATCTTTCAGAGATAGCTAAACACGAAAACTCTGGAGCCTGGTGAGATGAGTAAACTGCGAGATTTCAAGTATACAGCATTTCACTGCCCTAGACCACCTGGAATCATTACATAAACCCCTTTACTGACCCTGACACCTTTACATCCATAGACCACCAAGGGTGATATTAAAACCATTACTTCTGGTGACCCTTAGGAATGTGTAAATTAACCATCACTGCCCCAGACCTGGATGCTTTTTAATACGTTTTTCTTGGTTGCTATATGACACTGTATATCTGGCTGCTTTATAGCTAATAATTAGGACGTTGTACATTTATTTCATGAGGTTCTGTATTGCCTTGCTTAGAGAAAATAGTGGCTACCATCATAGTTGCAAAGGATTATAGGGGATATTGGTGGTCTGTAATCTGTATCTCTATTTGTTCTGTAGAACTTATCCCTGTTTTACAAAGACAACGTATTGATTTCACTAAGTACAGATGATTGCAGCATGATACACTTATTGTGTAGGAACAGTGTAAAAAGCCAATGTAGGACACCCACACTGACACCGTTAAGATACAGATAATATATCACAATAAGACTAGTGGCTAGGTAAAGTCTTATACCATATCAGTGTGAAAAAAGCCCATCATGTTTTTGTTTTGTCGCACCACAGTTCTTTAGGGGCATATGTGCATCTGCAAAGGGGTTATCTGTGTCTTTAAAATTGAAAATGAAAAGACCTTCAACTGTAAATACCTGGATAACCAATTTAAAATTTATATTTTATATTGCATAAATTCAAAAACTATCACCGACAAATTGAAAGAAACATATGTCATACAATGTAAGTACATCAGTATAAGTAAATAGTCAAAACTGTGTCAACAATTCATCAGCAGCTGAATGCATGTACAAAGCTCATAAATGTAAATCCATCACCAGCAAGATGCATATATCATCAAAGCATAAATATAAAAAGCAGACTGCTTGTCATCAATTCATCAGAATACCCAACCATAAACCATTTAAAAATCAATAAATAAAAAAATTGAAGCCATTTGATGAACTAATCCACAATCTTCAACCTCTAGTAATACACCTAAGATAGCACAGTAAAGGGAGGCTAACAGATTCTGCTGAGGGCCAAACATCAAACCCAGAATACTTGTGTTTCAGATAGACATCAGTGGAGCTGGCTGGGATTGGAGATCACAACAGATGTTAAGAGGGGCCAAAGATACTTGTATAGGTCTAAAATGAAAGGCTGGATATTAGTAACCCCATAGTAACCAGTTAGATTCTAGCTTTAATTTTCCCATGGCAGGTAAGAAAAGTAAGTGATCTAATGTTTTGCAACAGATCCCTTCACCACTGTTTTTCTGCACTAGGCTCATATCCATAGTCTCTTCTTCCAGTGCCCTCTCTTCCAAACTGCAATGGAAAAAGCATTGGGATAGGTAGAAATAGGCACTACTAAAGCTGACTTTGAGACTATGGAGAACCAGAACAGTCAGCTCTGGTGGGGCATATTGCTAAAATTTTCAGTATCATGATTCTTCTGTTGCGAGAAGGTCATTAAACATTGTGGGGAACCAGATTTAGCCTACTGGATTTGGGGTGTTAGGGACTGGAGGCATATCAAGTCTCGTCAAGAAGAATTAAGTCTTGCCTTACAGTGTAGGAAGCTCTGATGTACACTGTTTTACAGTTTGCATCTAGATAATCTACTCACAAAGTTGAAGAGCTTATTATTTTCACAATTTTACAGGCTTGCTTTATCTTACAGCAAGCGTTGCTCAATAATAAGTTCCCAAGAATAGAATGCAGGACCGAATATTACATAGAGTATTAAGATTATATCTATATATATAAACTGTAAAATGGAGTTCAGAGGTGATCATAAGCTCTAAACACAGTATTAATCATTCAATGTACTGTATTAATCATCCTGCTTGTGAAATTACTTTAGCAGAGGATGGTACTAGGAAAAAACATTGTAAGAAGTACGAAATTATATTAAAATGCAGAGTTTGTCATTATATATATATATATATATATATATATATATATATATATATATATATATATATATATATATATATATATATATACATACACAGGATATATACAGTACAGACCAAAAGTTTGGACACACCTTCTCATTCCAAGAGTTTTCTGTATTTTCATGACTATAAAAATTGTAGATTCACACTGAAGGCATCAAAACTATGAATTAACACATGTGGAATTATATACTTAACAAAAAAGTGTGAAACAACTGAAAATATGTCTTAGATTCTAGGTTCTTCAAAGTAGCCACCTTTTGCGTTGATTACTGCTTTGCACACTGTTGGCATTCTCTTGATGAGCTTCAAGAGGTAGTCACCTGAAATGGTTTTCACTTCACAGGTGTGCCCTGTCAGGTTTAATAAGTGGGATTTCTTGCCTTATACAGTAAATGGGGTTGGGACCATCAGTTGTGTTGTTCAGAAGTCAGGTGGATACACAGCTGATAGTCCTACTGAATGGAGTGTTAGAATTTGTATTATGGCAAGAAAAAAGCAGCTAAGTAAAGAAAAATGAGTGGCCATCATTACTTTAAGAAATAAAGGTCAGTCAGTCCGAAAAATTGGGAAAACTTTGAAAGTGTCCCCAAGTGCAGTGGCCAAAACCATCAAGCGCTACAAAGAAACTGGCTCACATGAGGACCGCCCCAGGAAAGGAAGACCAAGAGTTACCTCTGCTGCGGAGGATAAGTTCATCCGAGTCACCAGCCTCAGAAATCGCATGTTAACAGCAGCTCAGATTAGAGACCAGGTCAATGCCACACAGAGTTCTAGCAGAAGACACATGTCTACAACAACTGTTAAGAGGAGACTGTGTGCAGCAGGCCTTCATGGTAAAATAGCTGCTAGGAAACCACTGCTAAGGACAGGCAACAAGCAGAAGAGACTTGTTTGGGCTAAAGAACACAAGGAATGGACATTAGACCTGTGGAAATCTGTGCTTTGGTCTGATGAGTCCAAATTTGAGATCTTTGGTTCCAACCACCGTGTCTTTGTGCGACGCAGAAAAGGTGAACGAATGGATTCTACATGCCTGGTTCCCACCGTGAAGCATGGAGGAGGAGGTGTGATGGTGTGGGGGTGCTTTGCTGGTGACACTGTTGGGGATTTATTCAAAATTGAAGGAATACTGAACCAGCATGGTTACCACAGCATCTTGCAGCGACATGCTATTCCATCCGGTTTGCGTTTAGTTGGACCATCATTTATTTTTCAACAGGACAATGACCCCAAACACACCTCCAGACTGTGTAAGGGCTATTTGACCAAGAAGGAGAGTGATGGGGTGCTACGCCAGATGACCTGGCCTCCACAGTCACCAGACCTGAACCCAATCGAGATGGTTTGGGGTGAGCTGGACCGCAGAGTGAAGGCAAAAGGGCAAACAAGTGCTAAGCATCTCTGGGAACTCCTTCAAGACTGTTGGAAGACCATTTTAGGTGACTACCTCTTGAAGCTCATCAAGAGAATGCCAAGAGTGTGCAAAACAGTAATCAAAGCAAAAGGTGGCTACTTTGAAGAACCTAGAATATAAGACATATTTTCAGTTGTTTCACACTTTTTTGTTAAGTATATAATTCCACATGTGTTAATTCATAGTTTTGATGCCTTCAGTGTGAATCTACAATTTTTATAGTCATGAAAATACAGAAAACTCTTGGAATGAGAAGGTGTGTCCAAACTTTTGGTCTGTACTGTATATATATATATATATATATATATATATATATATATATATATGTGTTTATTCCATCATTTTAATGAAATTTACAGAAATCAGTAAAAGGTGATGTGAACTAGCACTTTTCTATGAGATAACTTATAACATGCTAGGCATTGGCTAAAATGGATGTTCCTATGTTGGAGTATACAGCATATCACTAAATGGGGGTCTTTCTTTTGGAATCACTGTGGCTCCACAGTTCACTTGGCTCCTGGCTATGTGCTGTGTATGGAATTTCAAGTTGCAACATAGCCCAATTTAACTGTGATCCCTTCATTTTAATGTTGATTGGTGGTTCTGGCAGTTGAATTACATCCATCACTAAGAGAGAGGATATTCTAGAGATACAGTGGGGAAAAAAAGTATTTAGTCAGCCACCAATTGTGCAAGTTCTCCCACTTAAAAAGATGAGAGAGGCCTGTAATTGACATCATAGGTAGACCTCAACTATGAGAGACAAAATGAGAAAACAAATCCAGAAAATCACATTGTCTGATTTTTTAAGAATTTATTTGCCAATTATGGTGGAAAATAAGTATTTGGTCACCTACAAACAAAAAAGATTTCTGTCTCTCACAGACCTGTAACTTCTTCTTTAAGAGGCTTCTTTGTCCTCCACTCATTACCTGTAGCAATGGCACCTGTTTGAAATTGTTATCACTATAAAAGACACCTGTCCACAACCTCAAACAGTCACACTCCAAACTCCACTATGGTGAAGACCAAAGAGCTGTGGAAGGACACCAGAAACAAAATTGTAGACCTGCACCAGGCTGGGAAGATTGAATCTGCAATAGGCAAGACGCTTGGTGTGAAGAAATCAACTGTGGGGGCAATAATTAGAAAATGGAAGACATACAAGACCACTGATACTCTCCCTCGATCAGGGGCTCCACACAAGATCTCACCCCGTGGGGTCAAAATGATCACAAGAACGGTGAGCAAAAATCCCAGAACCACATGGGGGAACCTAGTGAATGACCTGCAGAAAGCTAGGACTAACGTAACAAAGGCTACCGTCAGTAACACACTATGCCGCCAGGGACTCAGATCCTGCAGTGCCAGACGTGTCCCCCTCCTTAAACCAGTACATATCCGGGCCCATCTGAAGTTTGCTAGAGAGCATTTGGATGTTCCAGAAGAGTATTGAGAGAATGTCATATGGTCAGACAAAACCAAAGTAGAAGTGTTTGATAGAAACACAACTCGTCGTGTTTGAAGGACAGTGAATGCAGAGCTACATCCAAAGAACACCATACCTACTGTGAAGCATGGGGGTGACGACTGATCCGTGTACATGAAAGAATGAATGGGGTCATGTATCGTGAGATTTTGAGTGCAAACCTCCTTCCATCAGCAAGGGCATTGAAGAGGAAACGTGGCTGGGTCTTTCAGCATGACAATGATCCCAAGCACACCACCAGGGCAATGAAGGATTGGCTTCATAAGAAGCATTTCGAGGTCCTGGAGTGGCCTAGCCAGTCTCCAGATCTAAACCCCATAGAAAACCTTTGGAGGGAGTTGAAAGTCTGTGTTGCCCAGCAACAGCCCTAAAACATCACTGCTCTAGAGGAGATCTGCATGGAGGAATGGGCCAGAATACCAGCAACAGTGTGTGCCAACCTTGTGAAGACTTACAGAAAACGTTTGACCTCTGTCATTGCCAACAAAGGATATATAACAAAGTATTGAGATGAACTTTTGTTATTGACCAAATACTTATTTTCCACCATAATTTGCAACTAAATTCTTTAAAAATCAGACAATGTGATTTTCTGGATTTGTTTTCTCATTTTGTCTCTCATAGTTGAGGTCTACCTATGATGTCAATTACAGGCCTCTCTCATCTTTTTAAGTGGGAGAACTTGCTCAATTGGTGGCTGACTAAATACTTTTATTCCCCACTGTATATCATCACTTACTATGGTGGTATAACCCCACTAAAATAAAGACACGCAACTATTCTGGAGTCTATATCACCTCTGCTATAGTTCCTGTACCTCAATAAGGCTAGAGGTGCATTAGGTGTGCTGTCTAGCTGTTCTTTGTTTCTAATGTTGACCATGAGGTATTCCTATCTTAGCTAGTTATCCCCTATCAATAGGATAGAGGTTAACCTGCAAATTGGTGGGAGTCCAACCGCTAAGAGCACCAACAAGCAGGAGTATAGGGGTATTTTGTCCCCTGTTCTCAATGAAAAAGTGGTCAGGCGTTGCTTGCAATGCTCCATTCATTTTTAAAGAGAGTGCTTTATCTGTCTCTGGCACTTCCATTTAAATAAATGAAGCAGTGCACACATCCTCTGACCTTCATTTAGAGCAGGGAAAAAAAAACTGACCCATTCTTTTCTATGGGCCCGTACACACAACCATGATTTTCATGGTCGCATGTGCGGGCTGACAGTCCAGGCCGCATCAGATAGAACAGGTCCTATTCCTGTCCTATTTTGCGGCCCGTGTTTCCGTGGCTCCTATTCATTTAATGAAAGGAGCCGCGGAAGCACTGCCTGTGCACGTGAGGCACACGGGGATATCCCCGTGTCCTCCATGTGCATCCCTTGCTTTTAATTCTAGGCATTGTGCCCCCCTATAATTCTTATGGGTGGCACAATGTGTAAAAATAAATTAATAAATTTAAGACAAAAATGTAATAAAGTTTAAAAAAAAAGTGCCACTACCACTCCCACATCACAGGTTCTAGCTGTGCCCGCTGCAACTCGAAAGAATGTGTCCCCCACATAAAAATCTCCGTAATGGAAAGGGGAGACTAGTTTTAAAAACATTTAATTATTCGTTATGCAATTAAAAAAAATTGAAAAAATATGAAAAACAGGTTTTCCTCCACTTCTTTACTACATTTATCTGGATATTAAAAACAAAAAAATTCTAAAAAATAAAAATGACAAACACCTATAAAAAGGCACAATTTTTTATTGAATAATCCGAACAAAAAAAAAGTTATAGCCTTCAAAACCAGCGCCTGAAAATATTTGGTCATAAAACAGACAATAGCTTGGACATGAAGTGGTTAACAAGGACATTATATAATATGTTTATTGAAATAAGGATAATGATTTTTCATTTATATTTCAGCTTTTATTTATTTGTCAAAAGCATTAAAATTGTTACTTTCCCCATGAGGTACAGTCCCAATACTATCTATACTAGAGTCGGCCATAATGGCACATATAATAAATAAAATCTCTGATAATGGCATGGCTTTTATTTAAAGAAAAAAAAGATTGTAAAGATGAGCTTCTACTTCGTAATCGAGGACTTGGTATGTCTAACAACTGTAAGACAAGGGAATGATAATATGCTTGCTGTATCGATTGCAAGAAGAGAAGGTGTTTAGAGTATATGCACAAAGTACTCATTAAACTGCTTACGCTGAATTCTGACAAAGGCACTTACAGTGGGGAAAAAAAGTATTTAGTCAGCCACCAATTGTGCAAGTTCTCCCACTTAAAAAAGGTGAGAGAGGCCTGTAATTGACATCATAGGTAGACCTCAACTATGAGAGACAAAATGAGAAAACATATCTAGAAAATCACATTGTCTGATGTTTTTAAGAATTTATTTGCAAATTATGGTGGAAAATAAGTATTTGATCACCTACAAACAAGAAAGATTTCTGGCTCTCACAGACCTGTAACTTCTTCTTTAAGAGGCTCCTCTGTCCTCCACTCATTACCTGTAGTAATGGCACCTATTTGAAATTGTTATCGGTATAAAAGACACCTGTCCACAACCTCAAACAGTCACACTCCAAACTCCACTATGGTGAAGACCAAAGAGCTGTGGAAGGTCACCAGAAACAAAATTGTAGACCTGCACCAGGCTGGGAAGATTGAATCTGCAATAGGCAAGACGCTTGGTGTGAAGAAATCAACTGTGGGAGCAATAATTATAAAATGGAAGACATACAAGACCACTGATACTCTCCCTCGATCAGGGGCTCCACACAAGATCTCACCCCGTGGGGTCAAAATGATCACAAGAACGGTGAGCAAAAATCCCAGAACCACATGGGGGGACCTAGTGAATGACCTGCAGAAAGCTGGGACTAACGTAACAAAGGCTACCGTCAGTAGCACACTACGCTGCCAGGGACTCAGATCCTGCAGTGCCAGACGTGTCCCCCTGCTTAAGCCAGTACATATCCAGGCCCGTCTGAAGTTTGCTAGAGAGCATTTGGATGTTCCAGAAGAGTATTGGGAGAATCTCATATGGTCAGATGAAACCAAAGTAGAACTGTTTGGTAGAAACACAATTTGTCGTGTCTGGAGGAAAGTTAATGCTGAGTTGTATCCAAAGAACACCATACCTACTGTGAAGCATGGGGGTGGCAGCATCATGCTTTGGGTCTGTTTCTCTGCAAAGGGACCAGGACGACTGATCCGTGTACACGAAAGAATGAATGGGGCCATGTATCGTGAGATTTTGAGTGCAAACCTCCTTCCATCAGCAAGGGCATTGAAGATGAAACGTGGCTGGGTCTTTCAGCATGACAATGATCCCAAGCACACCGCCAGGGCAACGAAGGATTGGCTTCGTAAGAAGCATTTCAAGATCCTGGAGTGGCCTAGCCAGTCTTCAGATCTCAACCCCATAGAAAACCTTTGGAGGGAGTTGAAAATCCGTGTTGCCCAGCGACAGCCACAAAACATCACTGCTCTAGAGGAGATCTGCATGGAGGAATGGGCCAACATACCAGCAACAGTGTGTGCCAACCTTGTGAAGACTTACAGAAAACGTTTGACCTCTGTCATTGCCAACAAAGGATATATAACAAAGTATTGAGATGAACTTTTGTTATTGACCAAATACTTATTTTCCACCATAATTTGCAAATAAATTCTTTAAAAATCAGACAATGTGATTTTCTGCATTTGTTTTCTCATTTTGTCTCTCATAGTTGAGGTCTACCTATGATGTCAATTACAGGCCTCTCTCATCTTTTTAAGTGGGAGAACTTGCACAATTGGTGGCTGATTAAATACTTTTTTCCCTACTGTATCTGGCCTACCCAGTATATTTCAAGGAGATTTGCTCCTGCTAGTGGCCAGTGTTCTGCTAGTGCTTTATATGGTTGCCGTTGTCACTGACTTTCACCACTGTTAACTTGCATAGCATACAATAGATGTGAAAGTATTCTCATGTTCAGTACAAAATGTTAATTTGAGGGGAATTTTGTATGCCAGTCTTAAGGCTTATTCACATGTTTTTGCAACGTCCGTTACACTTTCATTTTGAGACCAGATTGAATCCAATCTGTCTAATCACATGTCCATTTTTTTGATGGTCTGCTTTTCAGTGCTGTCAAGCCTTCAAAACGGACATAGTGTCAGGTAAATAGACCTATTGACATACATGGGTTCTTTACGGATCATAGGTTGCATGGTCATTATTCACTGTCATGTGAGTAAGGGCTATTTGTGGGCTTGCAAGGACTGACACAGCCGTGTGCATAAGGTCTTCATCCATCCCCCTGCTGGTATTGTCAGAATTAAGAGGCTCCGGCGTCTTAATAATTGTGGTGCATCTTGGGGGGGGGGGGATCCTATGCGACAGAATTGAAATCTAGGCCAGTCAGGAACTGGTATAGATTTCTGGTATAACTTATGATATAGTCTGCCCACTGTCTTAAAAAGTGGTGAGGGCAAAAAACTTTTGTCATGGATGCATCTTAGGCACAAATCTGGGCCATGTGCTTAAAGGGTTTATCCAACTATTAATTTCATGTATAAACATTCCACAAAAAAGCAAAGTTTAATAGACTTTGATTATCTAAAATGTACACTTAGCAGAAAAATTACCCCAAGTTCCCTCAACTCCTACCCTTTGTTTTGAACTAGTTGCCAATGATTACTCCTGTAGTTCTCAGTATACAATAAGAGGATGTGCAGAACTTTCACTTTCAGAGCTCTCCAAAACAGCAGCAAAAGAGCATGTGCAGTAAGTTGTTATATTACTGCCTTTAATCCACCATATATGTCTTAAACTCTATAACTTTAACTGTTAGACAATGGAAGGTTGCATGGGTACATGCAGCAATATATTCAGCCTCAATGTCTTGCACAACAGCTGCTCACTAAAAATGGTCTGATTTATCCTTGGACAGGAAGGAGGGAGGAGCATTGAATGAATGTATAGAGAACTTGGATAATTAGAGATTCTAGGGGCCATAGCTTTTGTACAAGTGGTCAGATCTGATAAAGATAAATGCCAAATTGTTCAGGGACACAGTGAGAATCAAATGATGTATGTATGTTATTTAGCATTTTGTACTTTGTGATAAGTACTCTAAAGCTGAGGTCCCACGTAGCAAGCTACAGCCAAAAAGCGCTGCGGAAAAGACCGCAACGGCAATGCATCTTGTTTTTGTCCACAGTGCTTTTCACAGAAAGTCCAGAGTTTTCCTCTTTGGACTTTCTGCACCAATTATACCTATCCAGAAAATGCCAGCCTTTCAGTAAGTATAATTGATATGATGCCATTTCCAAAAACTCAAGCGTAGGTACTGTAAAACACAGCATTTCATGGTTCGACAAATCAAAGCATTTTTTTTTTTTTTTTTTTATTGAAGAAACGGATGCATTTTCAAAAAGCACCTATGCATTTTAAAAAATGTGGTTTTTTTGACATAAATGCACCATTTGAACCTAGCCTACTAACACAGGCACAATATTAAATGGCCTTTTATGTACCAGATCTGAAGGAATATTTAAGGCCCCAAGTAGCGAAGAGCATAAAAAAAAAACACAGTGGAAACACTGTTTTTTTTTCTGCCAGGTTTTTCATTGCAGTTTTGCCTAGTTTTTTCCCCTTATGAAATCTATAGGGAAAACGCTGGTGTTTCCGCAGTTAAAATTGACATGCTGCATTTCAAATATGTATCTTTTCCCCAGTGTTTTTTTTCTGCAGTGTGTGGATGAAATTAGCCAGAATCTCATTTACTTTGCTAGTGCTGTTAAACGCAGCACTTTTTTCTTCTGCATTTTTTCTTTTCGCTGCATTTCCGGAACAGTGGGCATTAGCATTAGGCTGGATTCACATGGCATTTATAATAACAGCAATGTCTAGCACATGTTACTAATGCTTTTAACCTGTATGCTAACTACTATTAAACTGAAAACCTCTGGTGTACTGTCTGTTCTCATACAGGTGAAATACTTAGTACTACTCATAACGGCAAATAAATAATGTAAAAAAGTGTTGTAAACTGAACCTAAGGCTAATGTCCCACGTTGCAGAGACACAGCTTTTTTTGTTACAGATTTTATTGCGAAGCAATTTGAGACAAAGCAAAAAGTGGATTGAGCAGAGGGTAGAAGTGCTTCCTTTATATTTCCCATTCCTTTTGTAGCCATTTTTGGCTTTGCTTCAAAAATCTGCAACAAAAAAGCTGCATTTCTGCAACATGGGGCCTTAGCCTAAAGTAGATGTACACCACCTAATATGTTCTCATGTCTATAACATGCCTGATTTTATTGACTCCATTTTGTTTTCACAGTTACTAAGTAACATTTCATAAATATCTCTGTAGAATTTGGAATATCATCGACTTTGCATGTTTTATTTTCTTTGTATGTGGTAGGTAGTGTTAACATGTATTGATATTAAGGTAGCATTAAGTGTCCTCAAGCACCTCTGAATCCTGGATTTGTATTTCTCCTCACCACAGTACTTGATGCTTTATTGTCAACACATACCATATGCCAACTTCAGCAATTCCAACAAAGCTGCTATATCTGTGCCAAATCACGGACATCTCCTAGCATCACCAAGAAACAAACAAGGAATATAACTTTTGCAAGAATCTGTCAGGCAATGAATCATAGCCAGCAAGAAACTACTGTATGCTAAATTGCCTTTATTGGGCTACCCATATTGTGGAAATATATGGATGATATTATATAAATTAAATCTAATACTAAAATAATTACTGTGCTATACTTTGAAATCTTCAAATGAAATGTTGATTGAAATGTTCAGAAAATAATAGTGTAACAACATAGAGCAAGGTTTCTCTGTACTGTAGAATCAAACTTAGATAACTTTAGGACTTTATGATGTAAAAAAATGTAGCCATATTGTGGTGCTATAAAACTGGCTTAATAGTGGCAACTGAAGATCAAGGGTTATGTATGTTGGTATTATATATCAATGATCAGTTTCACACTACATAGGATGATGTCAATAATTCCAAGGATGGAGTAAAAAGGGGCATCGACTTTTAAATATGTACAGGTGCATCTCAATAAATTAGAATATTTTTGAAACGTTCATTTATTTCAGTAATTCAGTAATACAATTCATAATCAGCGTCTTCCATGATTGTGTGTCCTACTGAACCAGACTGAGGGACCATTTAAAGGCTTAGGAAACTTTGGCAGGTGACACACTGAATTTACAATACTGAACTTTTTCACAATATTCTAATTTTCTTAGATTTTGGTTTTCATTACCTGTAATCCTTAATGAAAATTAACAGAAATAAAACACTTGAAATAGAACACTCTGTGTGTAAAGAATCTAGAAAATATAGGAGGTCACTTTTTTAATTTACTTAGTGAAAGAAAGAAATGTTTGAAAGAAATTCTAATTTATTGAGATGCACCTGTATGATTATAATTTATGTTGACTGATCCAACAGGAGCCAAAAAAGTGGCTGTAAATTTCAGTGTTAATTGCCACAAAGGATGAAAATACTAGCTCAAAATGAAAGGGGACGGGGGTTAGTGTGAAGTTGTTGTCAAATGTTAGGACATTTCCTTGGCTAGGCATCACCTAATGGACACGTGCCTGTATGATATAAGATGCAATTAAAGTTCATTTTTTTCCAGCAATGCTACTGCTATCAACAATAACATAAGTATACTATATGGTAGTTATACTTGGTTCTATGCTAAAATATACTAACTGACTCCCTTTAACCCCTTAACCCTGCTGTACTGTTTGCAGTTACTATACACTGTTTCGGGTCAATATGACCTAACCTATTAAAATGTTGATTTTAGCTACTGTAAGTGTTTTGTTTTTTTTAATACCTATTTCATTATTAAACTGTATGTGAACATGGTTGATCATAAACAAATGGGATTTTCCTAATTCTTCAATAAACATTCTTCTTTTATGCAACTTATTTCTGTTCCAACTGGGGTCGAAACATCCAGAATGTTGTAAAACATTATCATTGGCCAACGATTAGTTTTGCGTTTGCATGTGTATGTTGATATTGCTTGATCTAGTGTATCAACTGCCCCTTTTGTGGCATTATAATCTAATATCATGTCTGGCTTTTTCTCTTCTCGATTACTTATTGCATTGTCATGGTGCATTGTGCTCATTAGAATTACCTGTTTATTTTTTTTGGGAACATAAGACACAACTGTTGTATCTCCAGTAAAGTAAAAAGTAGAACTATACACTTCTCTTTTACTAAGGTTACCTTGCGGCAGTTCTGGCTTGTTTTTCCTTATAGTACCCAGCATGGTAAATCGTTGATTGTAATGTCAATCTGTATTCCCTTAGTCCTGACAGCAGCACAATATGGGGTATCTCTGCCCCTGTGTGTTGTTTAGGACAGGTGGAACCTTTAATTAGCACCAAAAATAAGAAGGTGCCTCCTACTGGCCCTATAAGAGGGCACAAGAGACCTCTCTCCCCTGTGTAAATTATAAAGTAAAAGGAAACAAGCTTCTACGGAGGGAAGCCTTGTGCTGCTGTCAGGACTAAGGGAATACAGATTGACATTACAATCAACGATTCCCCTTACGTCCGACAGCAGCACAATATGGGGAGATAGCAAGTAATTCCCCTAGGGAGGGTTTCCTCGCCTTACAACGTCAAGGACTGTCTGACCAAAGGCAGTTGTCTGGGAACTGCGGACGTCTAAACGATAATGTTTAACAAAGGTCAACAGAGGTGACCATGATGCAGCCACACAAATCTGGTCCAATGGTAAGGACCGATACTCAGCCCAAGAAGTCGACACAGCCCTGGTCGAGTGGCGGTAGAAAAAACTGGAGGGAGTAACTCCTGAATAAGAAAGGAAGACTTAATTGTCTTCTTGATCCATGTGGATAGGCTAGGCTTGGAAGCCTTGAGGCCTTTGTTTTTACCCTGCATGTTGGTTAGTAGGTTTTCGGCCTTCCTAAGTGGTTGAGTGCGGGATAGGTAAATCCGCAGACACCTTACCACATCTAAGGTGTGGAGCTTTTATTCCTCCTCAGAGGTTGGAGTGGGGAAAAACACAGGTAACGAAATTAGCTGATTGCTATTTATAGCATGAGGGGACCTTAGGGTTAAACCCAGGCAAAAACCTAAGGTGCACCCTATCTGCAAAAAACAAAATGTATGGTTCTCTAGAAGAGAGGGCCTGGAGTTCCCCTACTCTTTTGGCAGATGTAATAGCCAGCAAAAAAGTGGTTTTGTAAGCTAAATATTTTAGCTCCGTAGTCTCCAAGGGTTCAAATGGAGGACCGCACAGGCCTGCAAGGACTACCACAAGGTCCCACTGGGGAACTGGAGATGATACCGAGGGCTTTTGCCTCATTGCCCCTTTAAGGAACCTTGCAACCAGAGGATCCTGAGACAGACGTCTGTTCAAATGAGTGGAGAGGGCCGCAATCTGCACTTTCAAAGTGGCAGGGGCAAGGCCCTTTTCCAAACCGTCCTGAAGAAAATATAAAATATCAGCCGTTGAAGGTTCTAGGTTATTATTACCCTTCTTGGAGCACCACTCCATGAAAATCTTGGCTGTCCTCTGGTAGTTCTTATTGGCAGAGTGTGCTCTTGCAGAAGAAAGGGTCTTCAGGACGGCCTCTGACAGTCCTCTATCCTGCTGTAGGGACTGCTCAACCTCCAGGCTGTCAGGTTGAATCTCCAGAGATCCTGGCACTTCAGACGCCATAATGGAACATAGAGGAGCATAAGCCTAAGCCAGAGGCTCAAAATACAAGCAGCAGAAATCAATTCTATATTTTGCCTTTAAATTTTCAATTTCCAAACTTACCGCACTTTTTCCGAGAAAACCGGAAGTAGGCCATGGTGGTGCGCAAAGGCTTCCTTCCCCCGGGAACACGGGACTGGAGAAAAGTTTCGGCTGGGGAGGTTCCCCACTTACTTCCGGGATCGCACTGCCTGCAGTGCGATGAGCCGGATACATGCTGCGCTGCAGAGTAAAGGCCCGAAGGACCAGAGGGGAAGAAGAGGCAAGAAAAGCATCGGAATGGACCGAGGTACCCCCTAAAGGTAAGCCAGGAGTAGATAAAACCCCTAGCAACGGGAGGTCACAAGAGACCTCCGTCCACCTGTCCCACACAGGACAGAAAAAAACACAGGGGAGGGAGGTCTCTTGTGCCCTCTTATAGGCTCTTATTTTTGGTGCCAATTAAAGGTTCCACCTGTCCTAAACAACACACAGGGGCAGAGATACCCCATATTGTGCTGCTGTCGGATGTAAGGGGAATTGTCTTTTTCGCAACATCTGGCCCAGTTGGTCGGATGTGAAAAAGTTGTCACATGTGACATTTTGTCCTTTTAGTCCATGAGTCAAATCGAGAACAACTCGTATACCCTGAAATTTTGCAGGCAGAAATAATTGTGTAAAAATCAGCATGTAGCAAAAAGTAAACAAAAAAACAACAAAAAAAAAAACTCATAGTAAGAACCCCTCAAATGAGGAAAAGTCAATTAATCCCAAGTTTCAGATCCGCATGAAAAATAATCTACAAGGTCTCAAATTTCATTTCGGGTCATATAGACCCGAGCAGAACAGCAGGGTTAAGGACTTAGCCAATTTTTGTTTTTGTGTATCTGCTTTTTCCTGCCCACCTTCCAGGAGCCTTCTTTTTTTTCCAGTCCACAGAGTCACATGATGGCTTAATATTTGTGGGACAAATAGTTCTTTGTAATGGCACCATTCAATATCCTGTACAATGTACTGGGAAGCTGGAAAAAAAATTCAGAGTGAGGTAGAATTGGAAAAAAACACATTTGCAACAATTTCTTATGGGTTTAATTATTACGGCATTTACTTTGTGGTAAAAATGACATGTTACCTGTATTCTGTGGGTCAGTACGATCACGGCGATACCAAATTTATGTAGTATTTGTAATGTTTTGATACCTTTTAAAAAAATGAAAAACTTTGCAAAATAGAAAAAGATTTTATGTTGCCATGTTCTGGCATCAATAACTTTTCCATATTTACAAGCATGGAGCTGGGTATGGCGCCTTTTTATGTAGGATAAGATTACATTTTTTATACCATTTGGGTGAAGGTCTGATCACTTTTTGTTAAAATTTTTTTATGAGACAAAGTGTTGAAAAAAAAAACGCCATTTGACTATTTAGATTTTTTTTTTTTTCCCCGCTACGCCATTCACTGTATGGGATAAATATTTTTTATATTTTAATAGTTGGGGCGTTTTTGAGCACAGGGATCCCTAAAGAGTTTGTTTACTTATGTTTATTTTTATATGTGATCTAGGCAAAGGGGGGTGATTTCAACTTTTCTTTTTTTTTTTTTTTTTTTTTAATACTTTAAAACTTTTTTTTTTCTTCTTTTACTTTTATGATCAGACCACCTAGGGACCTTGAACCCTAGCTGGTCTGATTGCTCATACTATACACTGCAATACTAATTTATTGCAGTGTATAGGAAAATCCATTCACTGTGGGAATAACTGAGGTGGCAACGCATCGCGGTTTTTCCCGCAGCGCTTTTCACAGAAAATTCACAGAGATTTCCTCTGTGGACTTTCTGCTTCAATTATACCTATAAGGAAAACCGCCAGAGTTTCCATAGGTATAATTGACATACTGTGATTTCCAAAACCGCAAAGGTTTTTGGAAATCGCAGTATGTCCGCTGCGCTTATTTTCCTGCAAAGTGCAGATGGGATTCGCTAGAATCCCTTTGACTTTGCTGTGACTGTAAAACATGGGGCCCTGGCCTAAATGCTTTTTTTAAAATTATTTCATGAGTGCGGATTTGATAATTGGGTGATTTATGAGGGTTTCTATTAGAGAGTCCTTTCAAGGCCCATTCAGAACTGAACTGGTCCCTTGAAAAATGTGTTTTGGAAATATTCTTGAAAATTTGATTTGTAAACCTTATGATATTTGAAAAAAAAAATTAAAGGGTGATTCAATTTTTATGTCAGTATAAAGCAGAGATATGGTATTTTATATTTATGAAGTAATTTGGGTAGTGTGACTTTCTATATGAAAGGCATGCAATTTCAAAGTTTGAAAATTGCATTTTTTCAAAATTTTCATCAAATTTCCTATTTTTTTCATACAACATATCAAACAAAATTTACCACGGACAGTACAATGTGTCATGAAAAAAAATCTCAGAATCAGTGTGATAAGTTAAAGTGTCTCAAAGTTATTACCACATAAAGTGACACATGTCAGATTTGAAAAATGAGGCATGGTCCTTAAGTTACTTTTAGACTGTGTCCTAAGGGGTTAAACTATGCAAAAATGTTTATATTGTCTCCAGATCTAAATATGGTGATATTTATGGTAAAACCCCTGAAAGTGCACACATCCCACACAAAAGAACAAAAAGACTGACTTCCCCACTGTTACATGAGACCCATACTATACCAGTTCTTAATTATATCTTGCCATGATGTTTTTTAAGAATCAACAAGTAAAGTAAATAAAAAACGCTTTCTGTGTACCTTGACAATTCTCTTATGGCCCTTTCACACTAACTACTTTTCTGTCTGTAAAAAAATCATCTGACTTATATTCTGCAGTTTTTATCAGTTTGTCCCTTTACATGTTTTATCTGGTGTTTTCAGTTCTTCCTGAGCTGGTGGGTGGATATTAGCTGCCATACATTGCACACAGAAAGTGTGTTCTATACCTAACTATCTTTCTCCAACCCAGAAGCAACCACAGGATCATGCAGGACATATAAAGGGAAGTGCTGATAAGTACTGATGTGAGTAAAGTATCTCACAGAAAATAAATGGTTTCAAACGATAAAACTTAACTTTTAATATCTTAAAATAAAAAAATAAACATAAAGGACGTCCACTAATCTACTAAAAGACAGATCAATGTGGTCTGTGCCTGTCTATTCAAAGTATTATTTGGGGTTTAAATGTTGGATAGTATTCACACTCTCCAACTTTCCACTGGACCTATATTTGGATAATTGGATACTTTCACCACCCTTAGACTAAGGTTATAGTATCACGACTGCGTCATGCAACAGGTCAGTATTTTCAGTTGCTCTTAGTGCTAGGAAAACCCAAACACCTGGTCCCCACACACATAATTTGTAAAGCATCACTGATTAGACTCCCGCACAGCCATGATATGCCTCCACAACCCTAGTCTGTAGTATGTACATATGCCAGTAATCTAGGTACAGGTCACAGTAACTTCATTTCCTGTCATTAAAATGTTATAACCATAAGGGAAACCACGATATTCTGACCCTTATGCTCAATAAACACTTATATTGCAGCCATTACTGATATCCCCTATGTTGACTCCAGGGATATACAGCTACCATTTAAATTAGTGACTCAAATTCTGCCAACTAATCTCCAGGCTACTCAGACTTCCCCATTCTCCTGACAGTCCTTCATGCCCCCAAGTAGTATGGCTCGTGATCAACTAACTCAAAAATAAACTTGCTCATACTTGCTCTACACGTTTCCCCTGTGTTATCTGTATCAGGTTCATAAGGAGATAATACTAATAAATCTATAGATTGGTCTAAGATGCTATAAATTTCAAAAATAATGCAGATATGCAGTTACAACTGCAGTTCCTGGAGCACTAATGGTGTGCTCCAGTACTTGGAGTAGCCGATGTGAATAAAGCCTCTATTTAGCTGCAGCATAAGATGAAGGCTATGTTTCTTCTCTTACTTCCTGTATTTCCTACTCACTCCTGCCCCTCCCCTCTCCATAAACTTTTATAGACAATCACTTTTATTTTTTTTTTTTAGTGTCTCTTCTTCTCGCTCCCTATATTCCTTACCAAACAGTTAAAGCTACCTCTTCCTCCAGCTTGCTGAACAGGACACTATGAAGTATCACAATACTTATTATAATTACTAGAAATCTAATAGAAATACAGATCAAATAATTTGCACATGCTTCTAGAGAACGGACTCAGTGTTATCTGTGTGTTGACACAGAGAGAGAACAAGCACAGCTGACGGCAGAGCTGTAGATATCAGTGAGAGCAGTGAGTGAAGTCATCTGTCCTGTTTTATTACACAGGTCTGACTTTATGGAAATGTTGTGTAAACAATGGGAGGAATAATTTCACATAGCAAGAAAAAAAGCAGCATTGCTAAAGCAATATATTTAGGAAAACACTTCAATTAACATAACCTAGCAATACAGATAGGATCCTTGAGATGGGAATACTATTTTAATAAGACAAATCACAAACTTTGTTATAATCACCTTTCCGATTTATTTATGAAAATGTAATTGAAACAACAGTGCCTATTTAAGTTTCATCTTCATAATGTGTCCTAAAGTATTTGGAATTTATCTGCATCTTGAAGTTCATGACTAACATTGTCATATACAGGTGCACTAACCTGAAATAAGAATCCCTCCCCCCATTACCACCACTTTACCACATTAAAAAGTAATGGGTCTATGGATATTGAAGAGAATCCTCCTTGAGCTGATGCATTTGTTAGGAGATGACACAATGTTTCTTAAGACTTCAAAGGATGTATTGTGGAATTATTTTACTTTCATGGATACTATCTCCTGAGAATGTACTATGAATGTATCTTGTGAATACATAGCTGTTAATCTTCCCCTCTATAATGAAGTGACTAATCTGTAACTAAACTTCAGTATTGTGTGTGCATAGTAATCCATTCATTTGAACTGTTAAATATAGTGACTGATTTCAACAAAAGGCAAATAATCCCTTGCATATCCACTGTGCGGAAAGTCTCATCTATCATCAGGCTCAATTAAGAATAAAGCTATTTGCAAACAACCCTAAGTACAAATAGCATGTTGTAGGTTTATTTAAGGTAAAACATATCATAGAAGGTGGGGATACTAGGAAATTACAGCTAGCTAAGCAAGCCATGATCTTCACTCGACTTATATTTTGTATCTATTGTTGATTCAGCTGATCTTAGTGTTACCTGTGTGGGGGCATTAGTGCCCCCCCCCCCAATGAACTGGACACATGACAATGTTGTACCATACTTACAGTACAGACCAAAAGTTTGGACACACCTGGAGCTTAACAAAGGGTTGGTAGGTGCAAGACTGAATAATGACACATAGTGTATAATTACTGTATGGAATAGTGACATTTGTGTGTATTACAAACTGTTGGTGGTTGTTTTACATTTTAGCCCATGTAATTATATCTTTTTCTATCTATTTTTTTTTTATAAAATTATGATATATTGTTTAGACCTGCACTGTATCCTGCCCTTTTACACTTTATTTCTGTCTGTAATTGGTATTTAGCTTTATTCAGCTGTGTTTTAAAACTTTTTTTAATATACAAAAAGTTTAATTTAGAGATTGTGTATTCTCTAATTTTTTTTTAAAATATATTGTATATGACTTAACGGAATCTTGTAAGGTATATGTATTTCAGTTTGGTGGTGTGGTCTTGTCTTCATGATCTTATAATGATATAAAATTTGGAGGTGACCCACAAGTGTCCTTCACTTGCCTCTAGGGTCTATTGCCTATGTGTCTAAAAAGGTTGAACACCAGACATCTATTTACAAAGAGATTACTTCTTAGGTAAATTTGCAATAGGCAACTTATCGTAGATGAATGGCAAATGACCCATTGTGTGCCTGCTGTCCAAGGTGAAGTGGTTTATGTGATGCCATCTATTTCGCAGTCTATCCATGTTATCTATGCTCAACATTATTGGTGTGGTTGTAACATAGTAGTGTAATTGCTCCTTGTATGCTTTGCTATATTTTGCTTGCTTACTGTGCATTATTTACTGCTAAGCATGTGAAACACTATCCCTTTGGATGATGTTGGTTAAAAGGCATGTAATGTGTGATTTTCGTTACTACAGGGAGGGGGAAAGGGAGGATAACCATTTGTTCAGTAAATGGGACGTCACACAAGCACAAGGAAAAGTAGCTCACAAAGGCATTTTAGTACATATAGTACAATAGTAAGAGAATAATGTTAATGCATATAAACCATTTGCACATAATTTTTAAAAACAGGAAAGCCCTTTAAGGGATAATATACTGTATAGTCGCAGTTATTCTAGGTCTTGTAATTGATGAGCACTTAGGGGTTCTGGGTTAAAGATAATGACTTGCACTGCTCTCAGTATCCACTATAACTTGTGAGCACAGATAAACAGCTGATGTTACCTTACAATGTATTATGTGAAATAAATGGTACAGTACAAGTAGGAGTTCAAGTGTGATGTGTTCAGGTTATATGTAGATCCAGGTGGGACTCCAGCTAGGATCCCAATTCCTCAAGTGCCTTATGTGATGTAGGAATCCCACTTGTGTATGTATAATTATATTGTGTATCTATCATTTGTGAATATATTATGTGTGCATGTGTCAACAGTATATTACAGTAGTATGTGCGTTATAATTAATGTCTGGGACTGGTCAAGAGTGAGACATTTCCTTCCTAGAATCCTTGTCATATCCTTGTCATCTGGACTGCAGGTGAGGAGGCCCTACTTCAAATCCATAATGACTTCAATGACTTTCACCCCACCATCAACCTTAAACTTAGCTATTCAGGGAGTGAAATTCACTTTCTGGATACCACAATATTCATCAAAGACCACCGGCTACTCACATCGATATACCACAAACCCACAGACAGAACGGCCTACCTGAGAAACAACAGCTTCCACCCCAAGCACACAAGACAATCTATTATCTACAGCCAGGCTATACGATACAATCGTATTTGCTCCAACAAAGCAGACCTGGACAAGCACCTCCTGGATCTGAGGATGAAATTTCTCCGATTGGGATACAAACCAAAAGTGACTGTGAAAGATCCTCAGTGCGCCAACACCGCTTTGGCCCACACCTGAGACTTCTTTCATAAAAAAAACACACTCACCGCCAGTGAGTGCTGGGTTCACAAGATAAATACAAGACAAGCTTTCTAAATTTTATATATTTATTAACCCCTAAATGGGTCGGTATTAACATCTAACACATGCAGTTCAGAACAGATATGCAGATATATGCAAGCATTAACAGTTACTAGTTACAATATACAGTACAATAAAATAAAAGGGAATAAAAGTGAAATAATTACTTTACCACACATATCCTGGATGTGGCTCTATAATCCAACCCTCACACATGGCATGTGGGGCTAACCAGTGGAGGCAGCATCAACACAGCATTCCAGCCTGCATGCTCTCATCACAGTCTCCCAGTAATAGTCTCTTGTAGTCTCATCAAAGTATTCTCATCATAGTATTCTCTTGTAGTCTCATCCCAATCTCCTCCCACTGACCTCTTACCTCATCTTTTATACCCTTGATTACACCACCCAGAATGAGGTCACTGGCGACGGCAAGTCTGATTGATTAATGCACTCAGGTCCAGATTCTTTGTAAGGAGATGGGACCAAGTGAAATGATACAATGTTATCAACCATGTCTGATCAACAGCCCAGGCTGAACAATGCATGTTTATTTGATCACCCAGGCCTATGTAGGAATTCAATGGAGCTATTCTGGGATGGATACAAAGCCCTATTGTTACAAGGTTGCCCTACTGACAACATACATCTAGGATTATAGCTATATGAGTAAATGAAACTAAGAGGAAGATACGATACCCATAGATCAAAATACATCTTTGAGTTATAGCCATTTTAAGTGGAATCATCACAGTGACAGACAACCAATTAAACAAAGCGGCAGCCATTAACACAGTCTGCTCACATATAAAAAGACCCAGAAAGAAGCCCGAGTGCCCCTAGTTGTCACCTACAACCCACAGCTGGAGATCCTACGAAGGATTGCCAAGGATCTCCAACCTGTGCTACATAGGGACAACAGACTCAAGAACATATTTCCAGTCCCCCCTCTCCTTTCCTTTCGACAACCACCAAACCTGAGGCATATTATTGTCCGAAGTGCCCTGAAGGCCACAACTGAAAATGGCACCTCACCTTGCCTACATAAAAGGTGCATGACCTGCAAGCACATTCACACCGCTGACAGGGTGCCTATCCCACAGTCACAACAGGTGCACAGAATTAGGGGGACATTCTCCTGCAGGTCTTCCAATGTGGTGTACCTCATAATGTGTGCGCAAAGTCCCACCACAGGCCTCTATGTGGGGGAAACAGGGCAGAGACTTAGTCAGCGAATGAACTCACACAGGTCCAATATTAATAACAGCAGAACCGATCTCTCAGTGGCCGCACATTTCTCCGGAGAAAACCACTCTATTGAAGATTTGCGGGTTGTGGTTTTAATGGGACAGTTTAAGACACAGGAGGAAAGGAAACAATGGGAGTACAAATTTATGCAAACATTTAAAACTCTGCAATTTGGACTTAATATTCATGCCAGCTTGATGTCACACTATGTATGAACTGTGAGGGTCACAAATCACCACCTGATAGCAAATAGATAACAGATCCCTCTGTCACGCACCACAACTTTCCAGATTGTTTTTTTTTTTTACCTGTTGTAAATAACTTCTCTACTTAGATTGCATTTTGTTTTTTTGTTTTTTTAAGGACTCTAAAATCCTTTGAAGACCATGTGTATAAAAATCTGTGAATTTTCAGTTCTTGTATAACCCATGTCTGATGAAGGAAGCTTGCGCTTCTGAAAGCTTACTTATAAATATACTCAGTTAGCCTCTAAAAGGTATCGCCTGATTTCTTCACTCTTCCACTAGAATCCCAGGATCAGACTCCCTGCTGTTTTATGATCCAGTCTGGCAGCAGGCTCTTTGATGTAAGCCAGGCCAGGTTTATAGCTTAACAATTCTGTCACTACCAGGCTCATTCAAACCTAAGAGAGTGGGGGTTGAGCCATTTGTTAACCTCAAAGACCAACAGGGATACAGCTTTCCATGGAGGAGATAGAACAATTTATGCCCCAAGTTTTCAAGATGAGGATGAATTAACTCATCCCCAATCTCAGAGAGCAGGAGGAGGAGGGGAACACCCTGGCAGGGTGCGTAGGTAAGCACAAGTCAGGAGCTTCACCTTACAAGAGACTCTGAATAAGGTGGAGACTGCATCACATCTTGGAAGCCAGCAAGTAAGCTGGGTGTGCCCAGTTGATCAGAGAGATCCTCAGAGCTCCATGGATCCAAAAGAACTATAGGTTATCAGGTGTATTCTGTTTTTCTCCTTTTATTTTAAAAACTGTTTTGCTTGTCTTGTCTTCTCTTGCACATGTCACATGCTAGGACGGTCCATACATGACATCTTGTGCAGATATTATTAAAACAAGAGTTGAAGCTATTTTGGGTATAGGTATCCATGTTTCACCATATATATTTTTTTGTGTAGACATTAAAAGACAGATAAGCCATTAAAGGGGTTTTCCATCTCACTCATTCACCAGCTTATCAGCTCTGTTCTTACTTCCTGTTTTCACTGGCAAACTGAGTGGACATACATGCTGCCAGGAGGAACAGTGGACTTGCACTAAACTTCAAACTGTTATCTTTTCATTTATATATAGAGATAACAAGCACCACTGTCTACTCTTATTACCTGATAGCTGACACCTCTAGCTATCTCAGCAAAGTGCAGGAGATAACTAAACTGTGAGAGCGCCATGGAGAACTCGGCCCCTCCTCCCCTCTAGAGAGCAGGAACTGACATCACCCAGGCTAAGGCTTGCTGCTAGAAAGGAGAGTAGGCCGGGAACTTAGGAACTGAGCTGTAAACAATGGAGGGGAGTAATCTGATATAGGAGGTAATTGAAGTACTTCTTGTAAAGCAATGTAATTAGGAAAACTCTTCTTTTGCATAATTTAGCAATTTAGTTCTTTAAATATGACATGATGGTAGATCATAGAATTTTCAAGTCTAGAATACTATATTATATATAGAGAGAGAGCGAGAGAGAGAGCGAGAGAGAGAAAGAGAGAGAGAAAGAGAGAGAGAGATGATTTACCATCAAATGTGGGTAACTATATCAAGACTATTATATTTTGCATTAGATATGGCTCTACCTAATGGCCTTAGTAGTTCAGGAGGCTTTATTCAAGTAATGGCAAGGTTCAACCTGGGTGTGACAAAATTGGGCTTTACTATAGTGGTTGAAACTCAACCTTATCATAAATCCGGTGGATATTGGTGCATTCTGGTAATCTACTTTTAGACCAAATCCCACTATGATAAATCTGGCACATTTTCAGACTGCCTATGTTTATACTGTCTATTAGTAAAAGTAATCCACTACATAGATGTCTAACATTGTAGTGACATTTTCCACAGTGTAAGAAATAATTTGATATCTTTACTAGCGCTGTAAATTTACTTATTGTAAACGTTAAAAATGGATCCATATTTATGAAGCATTAGACATTGACACTTGATTGTAAGATGCACTTGGAAAGTGCACTCTTCAATGTATGCATCTCTACTGATGGAAGTTGATGTATAATTCCCTTCTTTACATTTCATGTTCAGCTTAAATTATATATGGTATATTGTATTAATACTGGCACTATTTCCCTTACATGGGGAGAGCCATAGATGATTCATAAGGCAATAAACAGTATATTTTAGAAGCACATTCTGGAAATTAGTTTGATTGTACTTAATAATCACTGTAGTTTTATCTAAAATAGGTCATAGTAAAATAACCTCATTAGCAAGGGAGCAAGCAGGGATTTGTATTAAGATAATACACTAGTAATGATCTACTTAGAGTTCTCAGTGCCTTTTAAAGCAGAGTCACTTAGGAGGTATCTGTACTAAAAAAGGAAATTGGTTTAGGTGAAATATTTAGTAAACCAATTAGAGGTACATAATTAATTTCAAGATATGTTTAATAGCTGTGTGATTTTAGGCCTAAAACATAATTGCAGAAAGAAATCTCCTAGAATAACAATATCCAATTTCTGCTATCAGCGTGGAATTATAAAATGATGAGCATTATGATTATGTGAACTGCATATTTATTACAGTGTGTTTAAGAAACACTTTTGTAAAGCAGCACATTGAAGTAATCAACCCTAAAATACTCCACCTTAAGGTCTTGTTCACATATCTGTTTTTTTTTGTTTTGTTTTGTTTTTTTAACATGTTTTGATTTCATAGTCATGTTGGGTCAGTGGTTCATACTTTTTTTCATGTATGTAAAAAAATGCTATATTTTGTTTATTTTGTATTGATGAAATCTGTACACTGTCTATTTCACTGACCCAAAAACTTTAATGGGCATCCATGATCAGTAAAACGGATCAAAAAAGAGTATGCCTCAGTTTTTATTTTTTACAGACTCATGGTCCATAAATAAAAATGGACATGTGAATAATTACATTGAAATAAGTGTGTCCATATTCCCATTGACATTCCGAACAGATAGAACAGGTCTGTCAAAATTGGAGAGGAGGGAATTGGTCAAATTTATTAAGGCTAAGGAACAACATTGAAAATGCAGCATTTGTGGCTGCTGTGGAAACGTATTAGAAAAAAATACTGCATTTTGCAGTACCAGCAAAGTTAACTAGATTTCATTTCATCTCATCCACATATTATGGAAAAAAAAGAGCTGCGTTTTCAAAAACACATGCATTTTTGAAAATCGTAGCATATTAGCTGCGGAATCGCAAAAGTTTTCCTATACATTTAATAGGGGAAGAAAAAGGACAGAGGAAAACGGCCATACTCATAGCTCCCAACCGTCCCGCATCTGGCGGGACAGTCCCGATTTTACACTGCTGTCCTGCGGTCCTGCATAGTTTGCAGTTTGTCCCGCTATTCCCCCGAAGTGTTTTGCTGTTAACAAACTTTATTAGGGTAGGGTAAAGGCTAAATGGTAGATGCTAAATCGTAATTGGTAAAGGACCTTTGATGACGTCATGAACATGTGATCAGACTCTTGTGTGGGCGGAGCTATTCTGGATACTGCGGGACACACTGTGATGTTACACAGAAAGCTGGGAACAGAGAATGATTGAAGATAAGTAGGAGAGAAGAGAGCATGTGTGAGCAAGAGGGGGGAACTGGGGGCAGATGTAGGGGGCAGTTAAACTGAAGGCAGATGAAGGGGGCAATTAAACTGGGAGTAGATGAATGAGCAATTAAACTGAAGGCAGATTAAGGGGGCAATTAAACTGGTGACAAATAAAGGGGACATTAAGCTGGTGGCAGATAAAGGGGGACATTAAATTGGTGGTAGATGGAGGGGGAAATTAAACTGGGGCAGATGAAGGGGGGCATTAAGCTGGTGACATGAAGGGGGAACATTAAATTGGTGGCAGATAAAGGGGGACATTAAGATGGTGGCAAATAAAGGGGGACATTAAATTGAGGGCAGATGAAGGGGGCATTAAGCTGGTGGCAGATGAAGGGGGACATTAAATTGGTGGCAGATGAAGGGGGACATTAAGATGGTGGCAGATGAAGGGGGACATTAAATTGGTGGCAGATGAAGGGGGACATTAAGATGGTGGCAGATGAAGGGGGATGTGAAGCTGGTTGTAGATGAAGGTGGACATTAAACTGGGGGCAGATGAAGGGGGGCATTAAGCTGGTGGCAGATGGAGGGGGGACATTAAACTGAGGGGGCAGATGGAGGGTGACATTAAACTGGGGGCAACTGGAGGAGGGCATTAAACCATGGGGGTAGCTGGAGGGGGACATGTCTGCCTCTAGTTGCCCCCAGTTTAATGTCCCCCTCCAACTACACCCACTGTTTAATGTCACCCTCCAGCTGCCCCATAGTTTAATGTCCCCCACCAACTACCCCCACTGTTTAATGTCAACCGCTAACTGCCCCATAGTTTAATGTCACCCTCCAGTTCCCCCTAGTTTAATGTCCCCCTCCAGCTGCCCTAGTTTAATGTTCCCCTCTAGTTTTCGCCAGTTTAAACTGGGGCATGAGGAGAGGGACTTAGTACTATGGGGAAATTGGAGGGAACCATAATAATAATAATAATAATAATAATAATAATAATAATAATAATAGTCCTTTAATAGTCCCACAATGGGAAAATTCAGTGTGTTACAGCAGCAAAGATAAGCAGATACAAATACAAATACAACATGTACAGGAATGTTCCAAGGTAAGAGGCATTACTTTGATAGCCGACAGACATATAGGAAGTAGCGGTGGGGGGGGGGGGATTTAACAGGCAGAGAGATATTTCAGTTCTCTGTGTGTAATGATCTCCGCTCAGGTCGGTGTTGGTTGTACAGCCTAACCGCGGTGGGGAGGAAAGACTTCCAATAGCGCTCCTTCTCACACCTAGGGTGGAGCAGTCGGTCACTGACAGTACTGCTCAGCGCGATCACAGTCTCATGCATGGGATGGAACTTCTTCTTCTGCATGGAGCTCACCACAGACAGTATCCTTCTGTCACCCACCACCTGCACTGGGTCCAGTGGGCTCCCCAGGACAGAGCTGGCCTTTCTAATCAGCTTGTCAAGTTTATTTCTGTCCCTGGTTGATATACTGCTCCCCCAGCAGGCCACTCCAAAGAAGATGGCTGATGCCACTACCGAGTTGAAGAAAGTTCTAAGAAGTGCCCCCTGGATTCCAAAGGCTCTCAGCTTCCTAAGCAGGTAGAGCCTGCTGTGGCCCTTCCTGTACAGGGCCTCCATATGATCTGCCCAGTCCAGCTTATTATTAAGGAGCAAACCCAGGTACTTATAGGTGTTCACAATCTCGATGCCCGTCCCCAGGATGTCCACTGGTTTAGGAGGGCTTCTGCCTTTACGGAAGTCCACCACCATCTCCTTGGTCTTCCCCGCGTTAATCTTCAGGTGGTTCCAGTGGCACCAGTCCACAAAATCCTGGTTCAGTTCTCTGTACTCCCTATCATCATCATCTGTGATGAGACCCACTATTGCAGAGTCATCAGAATACTTCTGTAGGTAGCAGCTGGATGAGTTGCACCTAAAATCTGCAGTGTACAGTGTGAAGAGGAAAGGGGCGAGAACCGTACTCTGAGGTGCCCCCGTATTACAGATCACGGTACCTGACACACAGTCTTGGGCTCTCACGTATTGAGGTCGATTTGTGAGGTAGTCTAGGATCCAGTTGGAGAGGTGGTGGTCCACTCCAGCAAGGCCCAGCTTGTCCCTCAATAACCTGGGCTGTATGGTGTTAAAAGCACTGGAGAAATCAAAGAACATTATTCTCACTGTGTTCCCTGGTTTCTCCAGGTGAGACAGAGCCCTGTGCAGAAGATGGATGATGGCATCATCTACCCCAATGCCCGGACGATAAGCAAACTGGAGGGGGTCCATAGCGGGGCTCACTAGAGGGCGGAGATGTGTGAGAACCAATCTCTCCAAGATCTTCATCAGGTGGGATGTCAGTGCTACAGGTCTGTAGTCATTGAGGTCCATAGGGTGGGGTTTCTTTGGAACTGGTACCACACAAGAAGATTTCCATAATTCAGGGACTATTTCCTGCCTCAGGCTCATATTATACATATATGTAATTATACCACACAGCTGGTCCCACAAGTCTTAATTAGCCTTGCACTGATGTCATCTGGCCCTGCGGCTTTCCTCGCCTTGATCTTTTTCATCTCCTTCCTCACCTGGGCCCGTGTGAAGGTCAGACTGTGGCCAGATAAAGACGGATTTCTGGATTTACTGGTCTGTTGGGAAGTGGCCGCATGGGGAGAAGTCATTGTGGTGGGGGAAGCTGAAGGACATACTGGGGTGGGAGGAGCTGGTGTGTGATCAAATCTGTTGAAGAATAGGTTTAGTTCATTAAGCCAATTAACATCTGCCTCAATCTGGCAGACAGACTGTTTATGACCCGAAATTGACTTAAGCCCCTCCCAGACCCCCCTTATGTCTTTTCTTTCCATTTGCTTTTCCATTTTTTCTTTATAACTGGCTTTTCCTTGCCTGATTAGATGCCTCAGCTCCTTTTGTACTTCCTTCAACCCCTCCTTATCGCTTGTCCTAAATGCCATCTTTTTCTCCTTAAGTAGTGTTTTTATATCAGAGTTAATCCATGGTTTGTTATTGGAGAAGCACCTCACCACTTTTGTGGGTACTGTGTTGTCCACACAAAAATTAATGTAGTCCGTTATGCAGTGTGTGAGTCCTTCTATGTCTTCTCCATAAGAATCCTGCAGAACTTCCCATGCGGTTGTGTCAAAACAATCCCTCAGAGCCTCATCACTCTCCTCGGACCATATCCTCACTGTGCAGGTGACAGCTGGTTCTCTACGTACAAGTGGCTTGTACACAGGTCGGAGATGTACTAGGTTGTGATCCGATCTCCCCAGGGGCGGTAGGGCTGATGAGCTATATGCCTCCCTCGCGTTGGCAAAGAACAAGTCCAGTGTTTTGTTGTCTCTTGTGTGGCAGGTTACATACTGTGTGAAACTGGGCAGTGTGGATGATGGAGAGGCATGGTTGAAATCACCCGACACAAGAAAGAGGACCTGGGGATGTTTTAACTGTAGAAGGCTCAGCGTGGCTTGTAGGACCTCGCAGGCAGTGTCAGCTTTCGCAGAGGGGGGAACATATGCAGCTATCACGATGACATGCGATAGTTCCCTTGGTAGGTAGAAAGGTCTCATGCTCACAGCTAATAGTTCAATGTCCTCACAGCAAGTTTGCTCCTTAATCACAATGTGCCTAGGATTACACCATCTATTATTCACAAACATTGCCAGCCCTCCTCCTTTCCTCTTACCGCTCTCCCTTGTCCTGTCTGCCCGAAGGAGTTTAAAACCATCCAAGGAGACCAGAGGGTCAGGAGGAAATTTAGTGAGCCAAGTCTCTGTAAGTAGCATCATGCTGCACGCCCGAAACTCCTAATGATGCCTGGTGAGCGCTGTTAGTTCATCCATCTTGTTTGCAAGAGATCTCACATTGCCCATGATGATGGAGGGAACAGCTGGTCGGTAACGCCTCTTTTTAATCCTCTGAAGAGTTCCTGCTCTGCAGCCCCTCCCCCCGCTTTTTCTTTCTCCAAAGCTCGCGGGGAATGTGTGGGCAGATGGTATGCCGTCCTGCTGTGTCTCTAAGCTGCAGAAGTTCCTCTCTTGTATAGACAAAGGAATTGTCTGCATACACAAAAGATCCCATTTTCAAGCAGAACAAAAAGACAGATAAAAGCAAAAAAAAAAGTATCACAAGGGTCCAAGTCTTTGTGTGTGTTTCTTCATAGTGCAAAGTCCTTAAGTAGAGAGGTAAAAAACGAGACAAAGAAAGAAGAATAAGATAGAGAGTCTCAGAGCTGCTGTAGCAGGCAGCCACTCCAGCGGCGCCATCTTGGAAAAAAAAAAAATGTGGGGGCATATAATGTTAGGGTGACTGTAGGAGCATTATACTGTGTGGAGGCACATGGAAAAATAGATGAGAATGGGCGGAGTCCACATAGAAGTGGGTGGAGCTAAATTTGCCGCGGTGCACATAGCACGGCGCATATTTTGTCCCTCGTTCTGTCCTTTGAAAGTTGGGAGGTATGCATACTTTTAGATCTGGCAGACTATCAAGCACCACAAAATGTGCATTCCAATGGTATCAGCACTCTCCAAACAACACAATAGGGTCTGGCTGCATTCTGTAAAGAAGGTGCTGGACTGCCCACCTGATCTAAAAGTATGGGCGTCACTAGTAGGCTGTTAACTGGTAAGCATTGCACATCTCAGATTATCATGTGACTGGCACACTATGCAAGCTTTATCTGTGTGCATTTGAAATGATATCCTCCACCCCCATCATTGTAAGTGAGTGGTTGCTTTATCAGCATTCTGCTCCTGTATTGTTCTCACCATATATTACATGGGCCTGCCTGCATCCTGCACAGAACCATGGCTTCATCTGACAGCAGGTAAATGTGGCCTTTTTTCAGTGATTGTGTATATAAGCTATTTGGATTTTTTTTTTTATCAATATTGTAAAGTTGTGGCAACAGATATGAGACAGGATTTTTATTCAAATTCTGCTTTGATATTTTCATAGATTACAACACCTATTAATATAAGTGAGGGTGAAATGTGACTACATGTTTTATTTAAGAGAGTGGATATGTATTTTGCATTTTTCATGTATTTGTTGTTTTATGAGCTTGTATTTCTATTGATATTTATTGTATAATTACTCATAACAAGCTATATAAGGGAAGCTATATAAGGTTAGGAATCAAGCCGTACACTTTAAGAAGGTCTTACAGCAAAATTCAAGTTGGTCATGGTGGATGATCTGTTTTTGCTAAATAATTTGTTTTCCTTGTACTTAGAATAAAAATGCCCCGTGGCCCAATATTTGCAGTGATTCGCTATTATGGCTGTGCACCTTCATTCTTTATTTGGCTGGTGTGATCCTTGTGAATAGAGGAAGACTGGACTTGAATCCCCTCACCTTATAAGACCGCATTAGACCCCAAGGACACGTACGAGGTTAAAGATATTTATCCATTCTGCCCGCTCCTCTCTTTTTGCACTGTTGAATTCCAAATTTGTCTACACCTTAGGAAGTGTAACTGCGTTCAGGTTTGTGGACATTCTGTGTTTGAAGTTTATATGTTTTTTATGAGTTGTATACAGAAATTGATATATATATGACAATCTATGTACAACACTATGGGACATGTAGGCAGTATGTACAGATGTGTGATCCTTTACCTTTCCTCTAAGATGGATATGTCCAGATATGTTCTCAGGAGATAGCATTTCAAGACAATACTGTTTTGTGATATTGTAGTTTAAATGTGGTCATTCATTGCTTATTTTGTGAATTGTAGTCTTTCAAGGATTTTTAGAATGTTGTGATCTTGATCATTGGTTTGGATTAATGAAAAAATCAAGTTCTTAAAGGGGTTGTACTGGATTAGAAAAGATAACTGATTTCTTTTCAGAAACTGACATTTGTCTCATGGCCAATCTGTATCTCAGTCCCATTCATTTTAATGGGACTTAGCTGTAGCATTGGACGTGACCAATTTACGTGATATCACTTCTTGAAAAGAAGAAAGCAACCATGTTTTCTAATCCTGCACAACCCCTTTAACCAATTTCAAGTTAAAGGGTGTCTGTCAAGAGGAAAATAGGTACAGAACAAACTCCAGTATTTTGTAGAGATCAGTCTTTTGTTTTTATTGATGCTTTTGTTATGCATCCCTGATGCCTGTGTCTAACATTTGTTTGCAAATTGTAATTTTGGGGATATTGAAATGTTTTGGGGGCATTCTCCTGTGTCAGCAGTGTTATTGGCTGCACTATACTGAAGCCACTGTCCTCTTCTTCGGAGTGTAGGCTGACATTACGCAGTACAGCACAGCCAGGAACACTGCTGACACTGCAAAGCTTGGGGGAAGCTCTCAATCAAGTCCTGGAGTGGGAATTTTTGCAGATGGATGCTAGACACATCTATAAGCTACAGCAATGTTTGTTTAGAGCAGTTGTAAGGGTGCCCATAAACAGTGCATCCTGGAAACATCTGCTATGGTCTTATTGCCAGTACAGACCAAAACTTACCTTTGGAAGCAACAGCAACAGTATAGGTACAGCTCGACAATTAGCAGGCACTTGTGAATACCACTAGTTACTGCTCTGCATATGTACAGTACTTTCTATTGCTTAAACATACAGGTGACTCATGGAAATTAGGACATAGCAGATGCAGCCACAAAGCACCTTCTAAAGGCACTCCAGGTAGCCCAATACATGTCCGTGAATGTGAGAGCCAACTTGTACATAATAAATAAGTTCAAAAGGGCCATTTAACAAAATGTACAAATATTTCAAAGAAACAAATTAAATGTCAAAATGAATAAAAATCTGTTTTCCAAGTTCCCTCTCTAAGGCTGAAGCCCCATGTTGCAAAAACGCAGCTTTTTTGCCGCTGCGGAAGTGCAACGGCAAAAAAAGCTTCGTTTTATTCTCCGCACTATGTCAATAATACCTGCGGAAACACTGCCATTTTTCCTATAGGTATAATAGGGGCAGAAAGTCCGCAGAGGAAAACTCTGCAAAAATGCAATGAAAACTGCTGCAGAAAAAAAACAGGATGTGTTTCCACCACATTTTTTTCCGCAACTTTTTTTTCTGAGCTTTGTTACTTGGGGCCTTAGCCTAAAGATATCTTTTGTCTTTTTAGGAAAGCTATGCCTCTCCCTCATACTTTACACTGCAGCTCTTTGTGATGCTGTATACAGTATAAGCACAAGCCTGATACACACACAGCAGCAAGTCAGTGCTTGTATACCTTAAAATAGTGTCTCCCAAACCTTTCAGACTGGAGAGAAAAAAAAAATCCTCGGGGCATCCTTACCAAATTTTTACCAAAAGACAAAAAACTTCCTAAGTACATAGATAATATTGCATGAAGGCATGCATTCATCTTCCCAACCAAATTACTGCATCCCTCTGGCAGGTTTCCAAGTCACTCCTGGGTGCCATGGTGCCACCCTGATGGGAATCAATGCCTTACAGCATGGATAGAATTGTTATAAACTACAATCAACTAAGCCTCCTGGGGTGCTTTTGGCTCTGTGTATGTGTTGCAAAAACCTGATAATCTTTTTTCACGCTGGAGGTATAATTGCTGTGCTGTGTCATATGAGCACCGCTATAAGCATACCTTTACTGTTCCAAGAAAAAAGCTGTTTCTACAAAATTCAATGCCATCATGAATTCTTAATATTCCTAATAAATGATTGTGACTATTTGTTTACCTGGTTACAATTGATCATAAAACTTTACTGCAAACACAGGAATTTAGTAATAGTATTATTGAAGATAAACTTTTCTTTTACATACCATTTTTGAGATATTTATGACTTTATCCTTAGCAGGCAAAATCCAAACCTTTCTTTGTACTTTACTTTCATCTGAGACTTTAAAATTGTACTCCTATGATTAAATTACAGGCCTGAACCAATTTTCCCCTACAGCTGAATTTTAATCGCCTTTTCACAATACACAATATAATATAATTTGCTCCTGTGAGAATCTTCCTCTTTATTTGTATCAGAATCTTTTATTGTGGCCAAATGGATTGTACAATGGCAACTGATAAGATTCCAAAATCATCTGTAGACAGTGAGAAAGACATAGATTGTCTAACGATAATTCTCTTAATTTTTTTTTTTTATCAATCCATCTAAAAAACTAAAAAATTCAGACAGCACATGCTAATGTGATAAGGTGTAAACTGCTGTGGCAGTATTATAAACACAGAAAGTGCAGAAGCACTCAGTACACAGCACCAGGACATATAAAAATAGAGTTGAAAATGCATTACTGCTATTATTTATTATCTACACCTATAAATGGGCTGCTATTATTATCTAGATATATAAATTAGAGGTTCTTGATTGTACATATTTGATCACAGTAAAAGCCCATCTACACCAACAAGGCAACCTCATTCAGATGGGGCCTTTACTGTTTGATCAAATATGTACAACCAATAACCTCTAATTTATATACATATAATATATGTTCACATCGCAGCAGAAATGCAAACTTGGAAGAGCAATGCGTCCACACGTAAATGTGTAGCAGAAGGACAATAGGGTGAATTTATAATTGGAGCACATTTGGCGCAGTTGCTCCTCAACCCCAGTTCTGCAACTTCCTCCCCACATTGAACAAAAAAGAAAAAGTAGAAAACCAAAGTTATTACCTTTATTATACAAATCATGGACACACACATTTAAAAACACTTCAAAAATCCAAATGTTATAAAAACACAATGTTGTCAAATAAGACAAACAATCCCTCTGTTACTGTCCTAAAGAGGACCAAGAATATTCCATAAATATGCAATCAAAATAATCAACTGCCACACAAAAGGAATAACACCCAATAACCCAAGAATATACCCAATAAAACACATATACAATAAGTGATCTATCAACCACACAATAAATATCAAAAAATCCTACTGAGTTAAAAAACAATAGTACAACTGTATCATTGTGTATATCTTATATATATAAAAATTAGTTTGTCTGTCTGTTCTTTATGCGCGACCAAACGACTGGACATATCCTCACCAAATTTGGCACACAGGTACATCACGTGTCCGGGAAGATTTTAGACCTGGTCTCAGCTCTCTAGGACGTACCGTTCCTGAGATACAGTATTCCCAAAAAATGACCTGCATTAGTCAATACAAGCCTGCAAGTCTTTCACTCATATTCCAACTGCCTTAACATGGTCACATGTCCCTTATCAGCCAATAGAAGCTTGCAAACGCTTACTCTCCTCAGGAACACAGCTTTACATCAGGTTTCCATAGCAACCAAGATATGACCTGTATTAGTCAATAGCAGTTCGCAGGGCCTTAAATATTCAGTCATATCACGTGTATCAGCCAGTATAAATTCACATTTAATTTACCAGGTTTCCGTAACAACATAGCCATAAATAGACTGTACCTATACTAGACTGCCATACTGGATGTCAAGTGCAAAATTGCCAATTCTTATGGGGCCACTACACAAACAAAAAATGAAATATACCTGTGTGAACAAACCGCACAAACCGCATTCCTGCACACACTATTATGCTCCATAGTGGCCCCTGAACACACTATTATGCCCCATAGTGGCCCCTGCACACACCATTATGCCCCACAGTGGCCCCTTCACATAGTATTATGCCCCATTTAACCTATACAGTGCCTTGCGAAAGTATTCGGCCCCCTTGAATTTTTCAACCTTTTGCCACATTTCAGGCTTCAAACATAAAGATATAAAATTTAAACTTTTTGGTGAAGAATCAACAACAAGTGGGGCACAATTGTGAAGTGGAACGAAATTTATTTGTTATTTTAAACTGTTGTAAAAAATAAAAAACTGAAAAGTGGGGCGTGCAATATTATTCGGCCCCTTTACTTTCAGTGCAGCAAACTCACTCCAGAAGTTCAGTGAGGATCTCTGAATGATCCAATGTTGTCCTAAATGACTGATGATGATAAATATAATCCACCTGTGTGTAATCAAGTCTCCATATAAATGCACCTGCTCTGTGATAGTCTCAGGGTTCTGTTTAAAGCGCAGAGAGCATCATGAAGACCAAGGAACACACCAGGCAGGTCCGTGATACTGTTGTGGAGAAGTTTAAAGCCGGATTTGGATACAAAAAGATTTCCCAAACTTTACACATCCCAAGGAGCACTGTGCAAGCCATCATATTGAAATGGAAGGAGTATCAGACCACTGCAAATCTACCAAGACCCGGCCGTCCCTCTAAACTTTCATTTCAAACAAGGAGAAGACTGATCAGAGATGCAGCCAAGAGGCCCAAGATCACTCTGGATGAACTGCAAAGATCTACAGCTGAGGTGGGAGAGTCTGTCCATAGGACAAAAATCAGTCGTACACTGCACAAATCTGGCCTTTATGGAAGAGTGGCAAGAAGAAAGCCATTTCTCAAAGATATCCATGAAAAGTCTCGTTTAAAGTTTGCCACAAGCCACCTGGGAAACACATCAAACATGTGGAAGAAGGTGCTCTGGTCAGATGAAACCAAAATCAAACTTTTTGGACACAATGCAAAACAATATGTTTGGCGTAAAAGCAACACAGCTCATCACCCTGAACACACCATCCTCACTGTCAAACATGGTGGTGGCAGCATCATGGTTTGGGCCTGCTTTTCTTCAGCAGGGACAGGGAAGACGGTTAAAATGGATGGAGCCAAATACAGGACCATTCTGGAAGAAAACCTGTTGGAGTCTGCAAAAGACCTGAGACTGGGACGGAGATTTATCTTCCAACAAGACAATGATCCCAAACATAAAGCAAAATCTACAATGGAATGGTTCACAAATAAACGTATCCAGGTGTTAGAATGGCCAAGTCAAAGTCCAGACCTGAATCCAATCGAGAATCTGTGGAAAAAGCTGAAAACTGGTGTTCACAAACGCTTTCCATCCAACCTCACTGAGCTCGAGCTGTTTTCCAAGGAAAAATGGGCAAGAATTTTAGTCTTTATGTTTGGGATCATTGTCTTGTTGGAAGATAAATCTCCGTCCCAGTCTCAGGTCTTTTGCAGACTCCAACAGGTTTTCTTCCAGAATGGTCCTGTATTTGCTCCATCCATCTTCCCATCAATTTTAACCATCTTCCCTGTCCCTGCTGAAGAAAAGCAGGCCCAAACCATGATGCTGCTACCACCATGTTTGACAGTGGGTATGGTGTGTTCAGGGTAATGAGCTGTGTTGCTTTTACGCCAAACATATCATTTTGCATTGTGGCCAAAAAGTTCTATTTTGGTTTCATCTGACCAGAGCACCTTCTTCCACATGTTTGGTGTGTCTCCCAGGTGGCTTGTGGCAAACTTTAAACAAGACTTTTTATGGATATCTTTGAGAAATGGCTTTCTTCTTGCCACTCTTCCATAAAGGCCAGATTTGTGCAGTGTACAACTGATTGTTGTCCTATGGACAGACTCTCCCAACTCAGCTGTAGATCTCTGCAGTTCATCCAGAGTGATCATGGGCGTCTTGGCTGCATCTCTGATCAGTCTTCTCCTTGTTTGAGATGAAAGTTTAGAGGGAAGGCCGGGTCTTGGTAGATTTGCAGTGGTCTGATACTCCTTCCATTTCAATATGATCGCTTGCACAGTGCTCCTTGGGATGTTTAAAGTTTGGGAAATCTTTTTGTATCCAAATCCGGCTTTAAACTTCTCCACAACAGTATCACGGACCTGCCTGGTGTGTTCCTTGGTCTTCATGATGCTCTCTGCGCTTTAAACAGAACCCTGAGACTATCACAGAGCAGGTGCATTTATATGGAGACTTGATTACACACAGGTGGATTATATTTATCATCATCAGTCATTTAGGACAACATTGGATCATTCAGAGATCCTCACTGAACTTCTGGAGTAAGTTTGCTGCACTAACAGTAAAGGGGCCGAATAATATTGCACGCCCCACTTTTCAGTTTTTTATTTTTTACAAAAGTTTAAAATAACAAATAAATTTCGTTCCACTTCACAATTGTGTCCCACTTGTTGTTGATTTTTCACCAAAAAATTAAAATTTTATATCCTTATGTTTGAAGCCTGAAATGTGACAAAAGGTTGAAAAGTTCAAGGGGGCCGAATACTTTCGCTAGGCACTGTGTATATATATATATACAGTATATATATTATGTGAGTGTGTGAACCCAGAGGGCGCTATTGAGCGACCCAGGGCCAGGTCTGAAAAGGCCCTCAGCCACACCTTTGGGTGGGGTGTAACTCCAGAGGGCTGGGGGAAAGCTGCAGGAAGCAGGAAGCCGTGGACCCAGCCAAAGACAGACAAGGCGGTCTGTTCCCAGAGGGCTGGGGTCCTGAGAGGACTTACTGAGCCAGGCTGCTTGTTGCACCAGAGATCAGTCAGGGAACAAGCCGTGAGTTAGGGCCTGTGTGTGGCCTAGGTCGTTTGTTATTTTGTGTATGTTTCCTAAGCTGAATAAAAGCCATTTTGTTTTGAATTGGCACCGTCTGAACGCTGTCTCTCCGGCGCCCAGTACCACAACCACTGCTGTCAGGACCAGGAGTCTGCCACCATTGAGATTAATCCCCCCAAATTGTCATATAATATATATATATATATATATATATATATATATATATACACGTGGACAAAATTGTTGGTACCCCTTATTTAATGAAAGAAAAACCCACAATGGTCACAGAAATAACTTGAATCTGACAAAAGTAATAATATATAAAAATTCTATGAAAATGAACAAATGAAAGTCAGACATTGCTTTTCAACCATGCTTCAACAGAATTTTTAAAAAAAGAAAACTCATGAAACAGGCCTGGACAGAAATGATGATACCCTTAACTTAATATTTTGTTGCACAACCTTTTGAGGCAATCTTTGCAATCAAACGATTCCTGTAACTGTCAATGAGACTTCTGCACCTCTCAACAGGTATTTTGGCCCACTCCTCATGAGCAAACTACTCCAGTTGTCTCGGGTTTGAAGGGTTCCTTTTCCAGACGGCATGTTTCAGCTCCTTCCAAAGATGCTCAATAGGATTTAGGTCAGGGCTCATAGAAGTCCACTTCAGAATAGTCCAATGTTTTCCTCTTAGCCATTCTTGGGTGTTTTAGCTGTGTGTTTTGGGTCATTATCCTGTTGCAAGACCCATGACCTGCGACTGAGACCAAGCTTTCTGACACTGGGCAGCACATTTCTCTCTAGAATTCCTTGATAGTCTTGAGATTTCATTGTGCCCTGCACAGATTCAAGACACCCTGTGCCAGATGCAGCAAACAGAGCCTCCTCCATGTTTCACAGTAGGGACAGTGTTCTTTTGTAGATATGCTTAATTTTTCCGTCTGTGAACATAGAGCTGATGTGCCTTGTCAATACTAATGCAATTCAATTTCTCAGCATCTGTTAATAGCTGCTGCTCCACAGAGTCCAGTCCAGTTGGAATTTTTTCACTAGCCTCCACCGTTTCTGAGCAATCAATGCTGTTAGTTTTGGTGTCTGATATACTATTTCAGCTCTGTAATGTCAGAAGGGAAGGCGTGATTAAGAGCTGCAATCAGAGACAGCCAGTGTCAGAGTTCAGAATCACACCCCTTGTCTGCTCCTGCCTGACACCGCCCTCCTGACAGTAAAGAGCCTAAACTGCATATCAGGCACCAAAATTAACAGCATTGATTGCTCTTCATTCTCTAGTCTCCATGTTGTTGCTAAGAGAACTCACACTTGTGTTGCCCAGTGCTTCTATTGTCATCGAGTGGGTCCATAGGATTGGTCCTGAACACTCGAATCTAACGAGACCACGTCCAATTATTTTCTAAGTGTTCAACTATGAAGGTAAAGTCAGGTTGCAACAAGCATACAGAAAGACACAGGAGATTCTCTACGACAACAGTAAATTATTGATGTTCCAGGACTTTTCAGCTATGGTGGTACAGAAGACAAAGGAGTTTGAGCTGTATTGCAAAGCACTGGCCAACAAGAGAATCTATTTCTCTGTTCTGTACTTGGTCAAACTGAAATTCTTCACAGACCATGGCCCTAAATTTTGTGACACACCAGCGGAGACAAAAGACTTGCTGGATATTGCTATGTGAAAGAAAGCTGTATCAACCAGGGGCCTATGATATCAGGTGATCTCCATTATTTCTACCAGTTACTAATGCAAATCCCAGCTGTTATTACATACACATAACTGTTATTTTGCTGGACATTAGGTGACAATTGGTATTCTGGATGGGATCATGAAGCAGATTAGTGGGCACACTTTGCTATTTTGTGCTCCTTGTATATAGGTGGAGTATGTGTAGGCAGCATTAGTAGATGAACATGAGGTTGTTTAGGTTGATATGCTGAAACTTTCTATTTTGTTTCAATATGTTTAAATAATTTACAAGCTTTTCCTTCTTCAGAGGACCTCAACAAGGGTCGTTTGAGTAATATTTTGTTCTATGGGCGATTTAGAGAGGATCACCTATTGGAGATGATATAGGTCGTTAAGAGTAATTATTTATGGCAATTAGAGACATCGGCTTGATGATGCTGAATAATATCATGTTGTTGCCTGTGTACAAGCGAAGCTCAGTGATCATAGGCTGGGGTGGCTGCCAGGAGGTATTGGTTGACTGGAAAAACTAATCTCCTGATGTGGCCTCATGGCAACACCTGACATTGGTGAACAAGAGACAGAGGTGTCTAGTGTGCCGAATGTCAGATAGATATCAACAGAAAAAGTTTTATCACACATAAAATGTTTGAAGGCGGTTGTTATATTTTTACTGAAAACACATTGGGATAAAACAAATGTTAGTTTAACTGGTTGACGACTGTTAGCCGTAAATTTACAGCCAGCGGTCCTGGTCTCTGAAGTCCGCCGAATTGTAAATTTATGTCCGGTACTTCAGAGACACTGTTAGAGTAATCGGGAGCAGGTGTTAGCTGTAGCTGACAGCTAACACCCTGCTCCATAAACCCCGGTTGGAACTGAGTTCCGATCCAAGGTTTTAACCCCTTGGATGCCACGGTCAAACATGACCGCGGCATCCAAGAGGTTCCGCCATGTTACCGCCCCCCCGGCACCCCCCGTGGCAAGATTGGGGGGTGCCGATCTCTATTTTCTGAAGCCCGGGTTCTGGCCAGCGACCCCAGGCTGCCTGAAGCCCCCAGTACCTGGTTGATCCTGCCGGGACCTCAGGAAGTAAGCCTATGCGTCTGCATAGATTGACTTCCTGTAAAGACTGCAATACATGTGTTTTTCGTGTATTGCAGTCTATAATACGGAAACAGCGATCAGAGCATTGCTGGTTCAGGTGTCCTTATAGGACAAGTAAAAAATGTAAAAAAAAAGTAAAAAAAAAAAAAGTGTGTTAAAAAAAAATTAATAAAGTTATAAAGCCCCAAAAATTCTCTTTTCCTATATAAAATGAATTATATAAAAAAAAAAACTAAAAATTAATAAAAACAATACATATTTGGTATCGCCGCATCTGTAACAACCTGTGCAATAAAACTGAAACAATATTTAATGTACACAGTGAATGTCCAAAAAAAAAAAAACGGGAAAAAAACGCCGGAAGTAATGATTTTTGGCTATCTCGCTTACAAAAAAATGCTATAAAAAGTGATCAAAAACTCTCATATACCTCAAAATAATACCAATAAAAAGCACATGTCTTCCCGCAAAAAATAAGCCCTCAATCAACTCTGTCAACCAAAAAATAAAAATGTTACGCATCTCAGAAGATGCAAAAACAATTGATTTATGTCCACAAATGGGTTTTTGTTCTGCAGAATTAGTAACGCATAAAAAAAAAATATATAAATGAGGCATCGCCGTAATCGTACTGACCCCTAGAATAAAGGAAACATGTTACTTATACTGTATGCTGCATGGCAAAAAAAATTTAAAAGGTAAAAAGCAATGCCAGAATTGATGTTTTTTTTTTTATCAAACCCAGAAAGAGTTAATATAATTTATTCAATAAGTCATAGGTACCCAAAAATGGTGTCATTACAAAATACATCTCATACCACAAAAAATCAGCCCCCATATGGCTACATCACCAGGAAAATAAAAAAAGATATAGCTTGTACAATGTGAAGACAAAACCCCCAAAAATCACCAAATCATTAGAACATAACTGGCTGCGGCAGGAAGGGAATGTATAAGCTGTGCGAGAGTATATCAGGGGACACCCCAATTTTAGAGCTTACAAGGGAAACTAAAATAAAAGTGACCCCCAGAGTGACCCACCCAATCATAGGAGCTACTGGGGATATACTAAGGAATTTGGTGTTCCCAATGTACTCCGCACAGCTTACATATTCACTTTTCCCCATCCGCTGTGCATTCCCGCCTGGGATACTAATGCTTATTACACCCCCTGATAAATTCTATGAGGGGTGCAGTTTTCAAAATGGGGTCACTCCCTAGGGGATTCCACTTTTCTGGTACCTTAGAGGCTCTGCAAACATGACACGGCGTCCAGATACCAAATATCTGAATCTGAACTCCAATAGCCACATAGCGCTCCTTCACATCTGTACCCTGCTGTGTGCCCAAACTGCAGTTTATACCCACATGTATGACACTGGTGTACCCAGGATAATGTACTTAATGTCATATGTGGATATAAACTGCTCTTTGGGCACAGCCGTGCACAGAATGAGCGATATTTGTTTTTTGGCGCACAGTTTCGCTTTTGGACATCATGACACTTTTGCAGAGTTCTGAAATTCCAGTAGAGTGGAATCCCCTGACATGTGACCTAATTTTGGAAACTACACCCCTGAAGGAATTTATCCAGGGGTACAGTGAGCATTTTTAACCTCCAAGTGTTGCTATAATTTATTCTCCAGAAATGAATACGCAGCTGATTGCGAAAGGTGAAAATGACAATTTTTCCAGGAATATGTAATTTCAATGCATAATACGTTGTGCCCGGCTTGTATCAGATATGAACGCTCCAAAAGCTGTTGTGCCCAGGATACCCGCTTAACAGTTTTTGGAGTGTTATCGGGCAATGAAATGGCGAATCTCTGGAAAAATTGCAATTTTCCCTTTTCATTATCAGCTGCACATTCATTTATTGAAATTAAATTAATGCAATACTCAAGGGTTAATGATGCTCGCTACCCCACTTAATAAATCCCTTCAGGGGTGTAATTTCCAAAATGGGGTCACAAGTCTGCGGATTTCACTTTACTGGCAATTCAGGGGCTCTACAAAAGTGGCATGATATCCAAAAACCAAACCGTGCTTCAAAAACCAAAATAGCGCTGCTTCCCTTCTGTGCCCGGCTGTGCCCAAACAGCAGTTTATACCCACATATGACATTAAGTACGTTATCCTGGGTACACTAGTGTCATACATGTGGGTGTAAACTGTAGTTTGGGCACACAGGAGAGCGCAGATGTGAAGGAGCGCTATGTGGCTTTTGGAGCGTAGATTTAGATTGTTGGATTTTGGACACAATATCATATTTGCAGAGACCCTAAAATTGCCCCTACAAAATGGGGTCACTTCTTGGGAAATTCCAATTTACTCGCACCTCCAGGGATCTGCAAAAATAACATGGCGTCCAGAAAGTCCCTCTAAATCTGTACTCCAAAAGCTAAAAAGTGCAGTGCTCCTTCCCTTCTGAGCCCTGCTTTGTGCCCAAGCTGCAGTTTACACCCACATATATAATTTTTTTTATACCTGGGATAGCCCACTTAATAGTTTTAGAAGTGTATGTCTCTGATGACTCAAAGTGGGTACAATGTATTGGGCACCAAAATGGCATATTTCTTAAAAAAATTTCAATTTTCACTTTGTACATTAATTTCTGGGAAGCATTTTTAGGCTCAAAATGATAATACCCCTTGAGAAATTCCTTGAGGGGTGTAGTTTCTAAACTAGTCACTTTTGAGGTGTTTACATTGTATTGGTACTTTAGGGGCTCTGCAAATGCAATATGGTACCTGAAAACTATTCCAGCAACTATTCCAAAAGCCAAATAGCGCTCTTTCCATTCTGAGCCCCACCATGTACCCCTACAGCAGTTTACGACCACATATGGGGCATTTCTGTGTTCAGGAGAAATTGTGTAACAAACTGTGGGGTGTTTTTTCTTCTTTATCTCCTTGTAAAAATTAAAAATATGGCGCTAAATGGACGGTTTATTGGAAAAAAAAAGTAAATTTTAATTTTTACATCCCAATGCTAATAGAATCTGTGAAACAGCTGTTGGGTCAAAATGTTCACCATACCCCTTGAGAAATTCCTTGAGGGGTGTAGTTTCCAAAATGGTCACTTTTTGGAGGTTTTCATTGTATTGGTACTTTAGGGGCTCTGCAAATGCGACATGGCACCTGAAAACTATTCCAGCAAAATCTTCTCTCCAAAAGCCAAATAGCGCTCTTTCCATTCTGAGCCCTGCCATGTACCCATGCAGCAGATTACAACCACATGGGAAGTATTCCTGTTTTCATGAGCAATTATTTAACAATCTGTGGGATGCTTTTTCTCCTTTAACCCCTTGTGAAAATGAAAACTTTGGGGATAAAGTGATGTTTTAGTAATTTTTCATTTACACATCCCAATATTAATAAAATCTGTGAAACGGCTGTGTGGTCAAAATGCTCACTATACCCCTTGATAAATTCTGTCAGGGGTGTAGCTTCCAAAATGGGGTCACTTTTGGGTGGCTTCCAACGTATTGGTACTCTAGGGGCTCTGCAAATGAGACATGGTACCTGAAAACTACTCCAGCAAAATCTTCTTTTCAAATGCCAAGTGTCGCTCCTTCCCTTCCGTGCGCTGCCGTGCGCCAAAAAATCAGTTTACACCCACATGTGGGGTATTTCTGTGCTCGGGAGAAATTGCACAACAAACTGTGAGATGCATTTTCTCCTTTAACCCCTGATGAGTGTGTTAATTTTAGGGATAAATGAATGTATTATTGGATAAAAATGAAATGTCTAAATTTCACCTCCATATTGTTTTAATTCCTGTGAAATGCTTAAAGGGTTAACAAACTTCCCAAATGTTATTTCGAATTATTTGAGGGGTGCAGTTTTGAAAATGGGGTGATTTATGGGGGTTTCTAATATATAAGCCTTTATAATCCTCTTCAGAACTAAAGTGGTCCCTAAAAAATTAGTTTGGGAAATTTTCTTGTAAATCTGGAAAATTACTGTTACACTTGTAAGCCTTCTAACGTCCAAAATAAATTAAAGGATGATTAAAAGATGATGCCGATATAAAGCAGAGATAATATTTATTCATGTATTTTGGTGGTATGACTGTCTGAAAAGCAGAGCATTTCACATTTAAAAAATATTGATCAATGTTTACCACTGAAGTACAATGTATCATGAGAAAACAATCTCAAAATTACTTGTGTAAGTTATAGCGTCTCAAAGTTATTGCCATTTAAAGTGACATATGTCAGTTTTGAAAAATGAGGCCTGGTCCATTTTTAGGCCCGGTCCTTGACCGGTTAAAAGCCCCCTGGATACAAACCTGTGTGGCAACAACATCATATTTTTCTATGAGAAAAGAGGAATAACTATTGTCTTTAGCCAGGGGTGTAATTAGCAAAGACTGGGCCCCATAGAAAACTTTTGACTTTGGACTCCCCATCCCCACACAGCATAGCACCCCTATTCCTGGCCACCACATGGTATATTTCCCCGTTTAGACATGCTATAATGTCCCACAGTGGCCACTTTACCAAGTACAATGTTCCAAAGTGGCCTCCAGACAGTATGATGTTCCATAGTAGCCTCCACACAGTATAATGTTCCATAGTGGCCCCTCCACACAGTATAATGTCCCATAGCGGCCCTCCCATACAGTATAATGTCCCACAGTGGCCCCTCCACACAGTATAATGTCCCATAGCGGCCCCTCCACACAGTATAATGTCTCACAGCGGCCCCTTCACACAGTATAATGTCCCACATCGGCCCCTCCACTCAGTATAATGTCCCATAACAGCCCCTTCACAAGGTATAATGTCCCATGGTGGCCTCCACACAATATAATGTCCCACAGTGGCTCCTATGGTGTTCGTTGCAAATATTGCAAAAATTTTGGATTCGACAGAACCCCAAATTTTTGGAGTTCACCACCCACAAACTATTTTACTACTTGGGGGTTTGCAGACCCTTAGTATAATTGTTGAAGGCCCTGGGGAGGTGACAAACATTAAAAAAAAGTGTTAGTTATGTGTCCTGGACTCCAACGCAACTCCCTGTTGTCTTCAGCCCTCTTCAATCACGTCATAGATGTATGTTACGCTGACCTCATTATGTGTTGTGATGCCGGACTGTGACGTCATTGAACAGGCCTGAAGACATCAGGGAGTCATCCTGGAGTCCACGAGAAGTGAGTAAGACTAGTTTTTATTGTTTTCACCTCCCCTGGGCTTCTGATCATTATATTCTGTGCTCTGAAGGGACCCCAGAGTATAATTGCAGTTTCAGTTCGATGTATTTGTTCCTAACGAAACCGTCAGGCCAAACATTGGTTTGCCCAAAAAATACTCTTGTCATGGGCTAGCTGTCTTACTTACCAATCCCTGCTCCTGCCCATGGCCACCTCCACTTCCCATTCAACCCTGTGTAGGGGGCCCCGTGCATCCCATATCACGTTGCTGTTCAGGGGATAGGTAATTAAATAGGGGCCTTTACCTGCTGGAGTAAAAAAAGCAGCAGGGGCCCACTAGTCACTTTATGGTCATGGTAGTTTCACCACTGTCTTTAGCAATAGAATTCAAGTGTAAGTTATAAAGCAGTGGCCTGATCCAAAGGATATATCTAATACTGCAGATATTAGTGGAGGCTGAAAAGTTCACATTACTGAATTTACAGTGGGTACGGAAAGTATTCAGACCCCTTTAAATTTTTCACTCTTTGTTTCATTGCAGTCATTTGCTAAAAGCAAAAAATAAGTTAATTTAAACTTTTTCATTAATGTACACTCAGCACCCCATCTTGACAAAAAAAAAAAACTGAAATGTACTGTAGATATTTTTGCAAATGTATTAAAAAAGAAAAACTGAAATATCACATGGTCATAAGTATTCAGACCCTTTGCTCAGTATTGAGTAGAAGCACCCTTTTGAGCTAGTACAGCCATGAGTCTTCTTGGGAATGATGCAACAAGTTTTTCACATCTGGATTTGGGGATCCTCTGCCATTCTTCCTTGCAGATCCTCTCCAGTTGGATGGTAAATGTTGGTCGACAGCCATTTTCAGGTCTCTCCAGAGATGCTCAATTGGGTTGAGGTCAGGGCTCGGCTGGGCCAGTCAAGAATGGTCACAGAGTTGTTCCGAAGCCACTCCTTTGTTATTTTAACTGTGTGCTTAGGGTCATTGTCTTGTTGGAAGGTGAACCTTCAGCCCAGTCTGAGGTCCAGTGCACTCTGGAAGAAGTTTTCTTCCAGGACATCTCTGTACTTGGCCGCATTCATCTTTCCTTCAATTGCAACCAGTCGCCCTGTCCCTGCAGCTGAAAAACACCCCCATAGCATGATGTTGCCACCACCATGTTTCACTGTTGGGATTGTATTGGGCAGGTGATGAGCAGTGCCTGGTTTTCTCCACACATACCGCTTAGAATTAACGCCTAAAAGTTCAATCTTTGTCTCATCAGACCAGAGAATCTTATTTCTCATAGTCTGGGAGACCTTCATGTGTTTTTTGGCAAACTCTATGCGGGCTTTCATATGTCTTGCACTGAGGAGAGGCTTCCTTTGGGTCACTCTGCCATAAAGCCCCGACTGGTGGAGGGCTGCAGTGAACTTTGTGGAACTTTCTCCCATCTCCCTACTGCATCTCTAGAGCTCAGCCACAGTGATCTTTGGGTTCTTCTTTACCTCTCTCACCAAGGCTCTTCTCCCACAATTGCTCAGCTTGGCTGGACGGCCAGGTCTAGGAAGAGTTCTGGTCATTCCAAACTTCTTCCATTTAAGGATTATGGAAGCCACTGTGCTCTTAGGAACCTTGAGTGCTGCAGAAATTCTTTTGTAACCTTGGCCAGATCTGTGCCTTGCCACAATTCTGTCTCTGAGCTCCTTGGGCAGTTCATTTGACCTCATGATTCTCATTTGCTCTGACATGCACTGTGAGCTGTGAGGTTTTATATAGACAGGTGTGTGCCTTTCCTAATTAAGTCCAATCAGTTTAATTAAACACAGCTGGACTCCAATGAAGAAGTAGAACCATCTCAAGGAGGATCAGACGGAAATGGAAGCATGTGAGTTAAATATGAGTGTCACAGCAAAGCGTCTGAATACTTATGACCATGTGATATTTCAGTTTTTCTTTTATAATAAATTTGCAAAAATATCTACATTTCTGTTTTTTTTTCTGTCAAGATGGGGTGCTGAGTGTACATTAATGAGAAATAAAATGAACTTTTTTGCTTTTAGCAAATGGCTGCAATGAAACAAAGAGTGAAAAATTTAAAGGGGTCTGAATACTTTCCGTACCCACTGTATATGCACCTAACACTCAGCATAAGCATAAGTCCGCGAAGGCGGTACTAAAAGGACATGTCACAGGATACATAGCCGTGAGAAACAAGAAGCTAGCTGAGAAATATAAAGAGGCATTATCTAAGGCAATAGCCACTTATTTAGACCAACTTTCAGCCCAGAATAGAGAGATTTACCTACAGGCAAAAATTGATTATGACTTACTTGTGGAGGATAGGGCGAGTCGCCACCTGCAGTACTGGAAATATTGATTCTAAAAAGGAATGAAATAAAACATGGAAATTTCTAGCTAGACATAAAAGTCAAATTCCCACGTTTATAACAAAGATTAAAGTGTCTAATGGCTCCATGTTGACTTCACAGACAGACATTTTACAGGAATTTACCCACTATTATATGGATTTGATTAAAAGCCCGGAAGAGGATGAAAAGAATGGGGTGGAGTTCCTTTAAGACCTACATATGTCTTAGTTCTCAATGGAACAAAGGGAAGGATTGGAACCCCCGATCTCTGAGATAGAAGTAAAGTTGGTAATTAAATCCTTTAAAAATGTTAAAGCCCAGGCCTGAATGAGTGCAGCATAGAATTGTACAAAATACTGCAAGACCACGTGGTACCACACTTAGTGACACCATACAATCACTTACTACGGGAAGCACCATTACGCTTTAATGAGTCGCGGATCATTTTGCTTTTAAAACCAAATAGATCAGAGAAAGACATCAGGTCCTCAAGACTGATTTCCCTTTTAAATCAGAAAATACTGATTTAAACAATAAATAAATAAATTTAAACAATTTAAAAAATTTTGACAAAAATACTGGCAAATCGTCTCTAAAGATTATTACCAGGGTTGTTAGTGGGAGAACAGACAGGATTTGTGAAAGAGCATCAATTGGTTCTTAATGTTAGAAAAACAGTAGCGTGCATAATAAGTTCCCAGAATAACTCCATCAACGACCCACTAATAGTAGCCTTAGATACTGTGGCAATTTGGGGAAATTTAGCCTCACAGGCGGCAGCCTCCTGGACTCGACAGCGGTGTAGGCGGTACTTGGTGTCGGAGAAGCAGCATTCAGACGGTGCTAATCCAAAGTTAAATGGCTTTTATTTCAGCTTACGAATGGAACAAAAAAAAAAATAAACAGCCTGGCTCAGTTAGTCCTTTCAGGACTCCAGTCCTCTTGGGACAGACTGCCCGTCCGTCTCCGACTGGTTCCCCGTCTCCCTGCTTCCTGCAGGTCTCCACAACACTCTCTCCTGCTGCAGACACTCCGTCTGGAGTTGGTGCCCCCACCCATAGGTGTGGCTGAGGACCTTTTCAGGCCTGGCCCTGGGTCGCTCACTAGCGCCCTATGGGTTCATACTTTCACATTTCCTCCCCCTCAGCTCACTACCCATGTGGTGAGCTACAATGGGATGAGACATACTGTACTATGTCAAAATCCCTCTTCAACCATGTATGCCTGTCCTGTGATTGTCCACATGTCCCAATCTGGCGGTCTCATTTTCCAAATTCCGGTTACTTGACATTTCCGGTTTCTCCGCCCTTCAAATGCTACGCCAAGATCCTGGCCATTCTTTACAAAAGCAAGTTCTTCTTCATCACCTTCAAAATTCGCCATACAGGGGATCACATCATTTTCATCATGTTTCTCAGCATAGTCTTCAGCCACCCCATTGCATGACTTTGATCCCTTTAGTGAATAGCAGTAGGAATTTTCAGCTTCACCTGTCATGAATCCACAGGAGCTCAGAGAACCACCAACACGTACTTCATGCACATCAATGTCTTTAGAGCATAACTATTTCACGGGTACCTTTTCTGTAACCTTTATCTCAAAGCAAACTTTGCCATTCGAGACACCATATGAGGCTCTTCCACCTGCCCACAGGAACGCAAAACTCTCCATGGTGAGAGAAGTGGCACTCAGACGATCCCGTGGCATTTTGAAGTGATGATCACAATTATAAGTGTCAAGAAGAACATTAGTTTCATCCAGTTTTTCATCTTCCTCTTCCACCAGTGGCTGTGGGAACTTAGACCTGTTGTTTTTGTTTTCTTCAGTACACTCGAAGTAGCCACGGCCATGATCTTCACGTGTTTTTTTCACACCACGTTTCTTATCCTTTTGATCTTTGCCATCACCATCAAGGCTTAGAAGTTTAGGAGACATAGACTGCTTCATCTCCTCTTTGTTTGAGAAACACTAGCTCTGTACTGCAATATCTTCTCCTTCTGCACGAGGGCCATACAGTACACCCTCACAAAATATACCACGCTGAACTACATTTTTTGGTATGTCTTTAACAACTGCCACCTCATATATTGGAATGGTTTCTTTATAACACTTCCATACTCTATTCTTACCTCCTCTTTCTCATATGCATAACTTCCTGGAGGCATGTTATGGTACTGTGATAGATTGCAAGAATTTTTGTGAAAATCCCTTTCTGACAGTACAGAGGCTGGTGATATTGTCATCTCAACATTCTCCAAGTTATTTTCATTCTCTGTGCTAACACCGGAGGGCTGGGATACCAAGTTTCCAGTCTTTACTGTCAGTACCCAGATGCTTTTTGGTTACATGTTCTGGCTGCCTTAATGGCTCTGCTTTATCTGCCCCTACGCTGGCAGCTTTCTCCAATTCTAACGCCTTCTGTAGCACACAAATCTCTGATTCCAGCTCCAGAACTTTCTTCACTGCCACATTTCTCTGAGCAGCCTCAATCTCAGTTTTTACTATTGCAACTTGCAGATCTTCCTTAATCCTTCGCACTGCATCTTCTATTGCAGAAGATGTAGATGCCATCTCTTTATCCACCATGTCTCCTAATTCTAGGATATTCTGCAGTGTTCTTCTAACATTTGTCAGGTCAGCATCCATCAAAGACTTCTTATCCTTCAATTCATTCAGATTCTGTAAACTCTGGCTTCCACATCCCTGCAGTTGTCTACAAGACGATCTCCATGGTCTGGTGGTGCCAACTGAGACGTTGCACTGCCATTTACAATTGTATCTGCTGTTAAGTGTGCAAACTGTGCCAGTGCTCCAACTAAGTCAGAGGCATCTGTCATATTCTGTATGTATTTGGAGTGCCCATTCGAGAGTGAGGTTAATGAGTCTATAGCAACGTTTGCTCGGTTTACCAGGTAATCTGGTGAACTAGTGCAGCGGTTATGTAGAGGATCATCAAGTTTAGCAACTGCATCCTGGATGATATTTTCTGCTTCCCCCACTGTTCCCTGAATTATATTGAACTGATCCGCCAACATCTTCTGATAAAGCTTTTGCTCATCTGCAGACTTTTTGTCAAGTCTTTCATTCAAGTCCCGTATTTCAGTGGCTCTCTTATCTTGCTCTTGGTTGAATAAAGACTCTGTCTCTTGAGTCACGTTTTTCATGGATAACAGCTCTGATTCTTTAGAGGTTAACAGGCTCTGCAGCGAGTCCTTCTCAGTTTCTAGTGCTGCCAGCTTTGAAGATAGTGCAGAGGCCGACTGTTCAGTACTGGATAAAGACTGCTGCAATCGATCCAATTCTTCTCTTTTAGATTCAATTTCGGTTTTTAACTATTCTATCTGAAACTCCAGCTGTTCCTTGATGCATGCAACTTCCTCCTGTTTGTCCACTTGCACCTTCAGTTTAGCAATAAGCATTTTTAGATCTATAATCTGAGCAGATAAATTGCATATGTTTTCCTCAGACTGAATCCTCATGTCTTCTATCTGGAAGTCCAATTCTCTCTTGGCCTTTTCCAGCTTGTCATAAGCATAGGCTTTGTCCTCATACAACATCTGCACAGATTCCAGGTTTTTCTCAACTTCTTTGTGACTCTCCTGTAAGGTTTGTAAATTCTGAGCATGGACAGACGACATCTCCATCAATTCTTTGTCTTTATTTTGCACCAAAACAGACAATTTCTCATTATCTTCACAAGATCCTGACAGCGCCTTCTCCAGGCTACATATTCTAGCTTTGAGTTCCATTTCTCTTTGTTCCAGAACTTCAGCTCTGCTCTGCCATTCCTTCACTTCATTGTTTAGGCGAACCTGCTTTAGTTCATGCAAGTTTTGCTCTGACTGCAATGTCTGCACCACAGATTCTAAATCACTCTCTTGGTCAGACACCTCCTTCCTCAACTCTGCAACTTAATTTTCTTTATCAGTTAATGCAGCCGAAAGTTTTTCACACTTCCTGACTTGGTCATCCAAACATTCTGACTGACACTGCAAAAATTCACTTCTCTCATGTTTAGCAGTTTCAAGGTCATCTCTTAATTTTTCATTGACACTCTCTTTGGCAATGGAGTCTTGAACATGCTGCGCCTTTAAATCCTGCAATTGTTTCTCAAGCACTTGCTTTTGCTCTACGCTCTGTATAACTATTAGATAGAGCGCATTTCATTTCTGCAAACTCCTTCTTAGTGACACAGTTCATTCCAGGCAAACCCAGCACCACATTTTCAAAATGACTAGGATATGAACTCTTCATAGAGTCAAGCTCTTTCCAATCAGATATTTCATCCTCATAAATGAACCTGATGGTTTCAATCTCATCTTGAAGCTGCTGCACCATAATATTTTCATCTTTGGTGCTTTCATGCACTCCAGTATGAGACACACAGTCAGCAGGGACATATTCATTCATAGAACAGAGGTTCTTCAGAAAAACTGAGTCACTCTCATGCAACTCATTATCTTTACTTGCACTCCGGGTTTTGTGTCTCTCTGCATTCAGACTGCTGCACTAATAAACCTGTGCACAGCTTCTATGTTTTCTTACAGTCTGAAATTTTCTTTTTCTTGCCCATGGTTTAATAACAAGATTACACAATATTCCACAGCAACCTTGGGTTCAACCGGCAGCAACTTTTTGCTATCTTCTGCAGTCACATGTATTCAAACAGTTAACTTATGTGGCACTACAACAACCAGCATTTTCTTCTGTCTTCCACAGAAAACACCAACATGGTACCATAGCCTTTCACATAGACTGTTTGCAATATCCAGCTTCTACACACATTGCTTACTTTCTTGCCATCAGCAAGCACTTTACAGACTTCTGTGCCACAGTATACACAAAGTCCATTCCCTGGATTCCTCTTCCAGAGTTTTACTTTCACCAGTTTTGCACACAATTTGCTATGTTGCAGTTCCACTCACCCCCCTCCTGGGTTTCTCAGTTGAAATCACAGATTTCTTCCAGCTGTAGGCCACAATGCACACTTAGCAGTACTGCAGTCACCAAACACTTGTCTTCCAGGACTTGCGTGGATCTCTTTATGCCCACATCCAAAGCACCATATGCGACAATTTGGGGGGATTTAGCCTCACAGGCGGCAACCTCCTGGACTCGACAGCGGTGTAGGCGGTACTGGGTGCCGGAGAAGCAGCATTCAGACGGTGCTAATCCAAAGTAAAATGGCTTTTATTTCAGCTTATGAATGGAACAAAAAAATTACAAACAGCCTGGCTCAGTTAGTCCTTTCAGGACCCCAGTCCTCTTGGGACAGACCGCCCGTCCATCTCCCTGCTTCCTGTAGGACTCCACAACACTCTCTCCTGCTGCAGACACTCCGTCTGGAGTTGGTGCCCCCACCCATAGGTGTAGCTGAGGACCTTTTCAGGCCTGGCCCTGGGTCGCTCACTAGCGCCCTCTGGGTTCATACTCTCACAATACAGATAAGTTATTTGATAGGATTTCAACATCTTATGAGAGTATTGAAATTTCAATGGTTTGATTTACCTTTTGTAAAGCTCCTAAGAACTCTGAATTTTTGATTCATGTGCCTCTCTAATGATAAACAACAATGTGGGAGACCCTTTCCCTGTCAAATGAGGGATGAAGCAGGGGTGCACTGTCTCGCCCTTATTATTTAATTTGGCATGAGACCCATTTTCAAGACAATCTCTCCATTATCATGGCATTGATAGAGGGAACTCTCAAATAATGCTAATGGATTTTGCAGATGACATACTCTTGGCGAAATCACGGCCAGAAGAATCTGTCCGCTTTTTAACCAATTGTATACTCCGGTTTCACAAAATTTCTGGGTTTGTGGTTAATTATTTGAAATTGGTGGCTTTGCACTACATGCTGTTTCAAGTGGGAGATGGCAATCCTCATTCCCATTTAAATATGCGTATTGTGCCTTCAAGTTTTTAGTGACTTAACTAGACTATAAAATTTAAACATTACCCCTTTGCTAAGAGATATTTTGTTAGAACTAGAGTCACGGAACTCCCTACCACTCACTTGGAATATTATGACCTGGCGGCACAATACCATATAGTGATTGATTGGTTAACAGATAACCCAGTATATTCCGACCCTGCCATAGAGGAGCAATTTTTATGAAATATTAGTTTAGTCTCCTTTATGCACACTACTATTGCGGCCCTACTTGAGGGAAATGAGAATAATCCGCTTCTGGTTATACAGCGTGAAGAGGTCTATGCCAAAAACTGGGTCTCAATGTGTTACATTCCCAATGGTTTCAATTAATAAATAACCCAAATTTCCAGGCAGGCAGGAGATCCTATCCATTTGGACAGTGGTACCGACTGTGGCTCAGAAATTTAAAAGACATGTGCAGGGACGACTTGCTTCATATGAGATCTTGGGTGGAGTCTGAGTTTGCAGCTATACAAGCTCTTCATTCCATAGGACAAGTCAGAAGGCTTCTAGAAGATGAACACATAGCAAACGACCTTGACAAATGATTTTGGGGAAAGAGGGAACCCTGTCACTCAATTAGGCTGATATATTCCATTGCAAAAGTTGGTTTGGAGAACGTCATTCTCTCTGAAGGCATAACCACTTGGACAAGAGAGTTCCCTAATTTGACTGAGGAGTATTTACTGACAGCTCATACTAAATGATCTAATGTTCTAAATGCAGCCACATACCTCGAAATGCAGTTCAAAATATTACATAGAGGTTATTTCTCCACAAGAAACAGGCCCTTATGATCTAAAATGTGGAGCCCCAAGGGCAGATCTAATACACGGTTTGTGGCATTGTAGAATGGTGATGAGTTTCTGGAGGAAAGTTCAGTTTTGGTTAACGTATGAATGGGATTTATTACGCATATTGTAACATCTTTTCCTGTTCGGATTTCTGCGCCATCATCCGACCGCATGCTACGGCGCAGGAGGCGTGTCCATCTATGATCCTCTGCTCCTGGGCCTACTGCTGTTTTAGCACAGCTGAGTATTCGTTGCAGTGTGCCAGTCCAGCCAGGGCTCCTCTGGTTTCAAAAGAGTTAACGTTTGGTGCTCTTTAGATTGCTATCCTTCCTTGCCAATAAAGTCTGGGGCGGATTCCTGATACCCGTTATATAGTTTTCCAAACCTCTCTTTGTCGCTTGCTATTAGTCTCTTTGAGCATGCTAAGCATTATATTGTTTCCTCTAATTATCTATATTCTGACCTTGGCTTTTCCCTTTGACTATTCTTCTGGTTCTGATTTTGTACTTCGCTGCCCGACTGGTTCTGACCCTTGGCTCTCTTGATTACCCGTTCCTGTTTGCTTGTCTTGTCTGCGTTTTGTGTATTCACTTGTATTTAGGAAGGGACTGTCGCCCAGTTGTCCTCTACCACCTAGGGTAGTTGAGGCAAGTAGGTAGGGACAGGGGGTGGGTCAAGCATCAGGACTCACTGTCTCCGTCGTTCCCCTTCCGCCCAGGTTCGAGCAGCAGCTCCTGGGGAATTGCTTAATTGGCAATTCCCTAACATATATTTACACAGACATTTGATGGTTTACAAAGCATTACAAACATTTCCTTTTGATTTTAGCAGCAGGGGCCAGGTAAACCACACTACACACTTGGGCACCCTCCATTACTTTGATTCTTGGAAAGATACACGGGGTATTCAACATAAATAGATTACACACTACAAAAATCAAGAGATTCTCTTTAACCTGGGGAAACTTTATTAAATTAACTCAAATTTCTACATATCTAGCCTTCCATGACAACTTCAAATTTACAGTCTGGTACCTTAAGTAACAGTTAGGAAATGTGGTACTTGACATCTCTGAAGAGACATAACCAAATGATCTTGAGATTGGTATGCTCACAACTGTTTGCAATTTCTGTTATACATTGTATTGATTATGGAAATAAAAATAAATACGAAAAAAGCATAAACATAATAGATGTTGCCATGTACATAATATGACAATATTTATTGTACACTCTAAACACCTGTTAGGATACAACTTTAAGTATGCCCTAACCGGCAGTAATACTAACTAGATCTGAGTGCTTTTGTTAGAACTCTGGGCTGTCAGAATAAAACATCTAGCCCTGAGAATCTGCAAAATGTTTTTAAAAAGTGACAAAGTTTAGAAATGAATAATAGAAAATAATATTAGTTACATTTTAATGTCATATTTTGAGTAGCACATTATTGTTGTATTCTTCTTATTTAGTACTTAGAACAATGGCTTTATGGTGTTCAATTTTACTGCGAATATCAAAGGTATTTCTTTACAGCAACAACTATGTAGGGTTTAATTGAATTTCATTTCTGTCTCTCCAAAGGCCCTATTGACGATCTTAATATTTTCTTCCTGAGCTTCATAAGTTCTCTGAAATTCTGCCAAATAGCCACAGGATGGTAAGTTTGCTATGTGGTCGGTAGTTTCCTTTCCAGCAGTTTATCTTATATGTTCCAGAAATTATAGAGCTGTTTTTAATACCACTCCTGTCAGTCCTTGATGATGATTTTTCTGCTAACCTTAATTCACCTTTCGGAAGAAAGGAGTTGTGCTGGGCCCTGTACACTTGGCTTTCAGTAGCACACATCAAGAATTCACTGACCACACATATTCAACATATTTCCTTAATGGGCAGTATTTTGTAAAAAAAAAAAAAATATATATATATCTATAAAATCAATTTATGATACATTTATCACATGGACTCTGAGAACTATCAATAGCAAGGTCAATGCTTTCCTTTGTGGAACAGTAATACAGTCTATTTGTTATGAACCTAAAGCAGAACAAGACAGATAATTAGTCCCAGAAAACCAGACGCCCCTGCACACTATGGTAAATAGTGCCAAACCGTCCGGCACCCCCCCGTGCAGGCTGAAACCAGCCTCCAGAGGTTTTCACCAGAGCTCCTGATGGTGGAGATGGACTTGGCTGCTTCTTTCGGCTAGAACTGTAGCCCCCCAGGGGGCGCGGGACTTCATGGCACACCACAAGTCACAGCAGGCCCAGAAATCTGAAAACCACTCATCTGATCAAGTGTAAAGGCTGATGAAAATCCAGGAGCAGGGGAAGATGCAATAGGAGGTATTTTCCAGGAGATGGCAGTGGTCCAATAAATGTAGTCGTATGGTCCAAGTCGGCAACAAGAGAGAGCGCAGTACAAGGGAGTCAAATAAGAGAGTAGTCACCAAGCCGGGTCAGTATCAGGAGGTCACGCAGTAGCAAAATCAGAGATCAAGGAGAGGAGGTCTAGGAGGCAAGCGGTGGTCACAACAGGAGGGAACAAAGGTACAGAATTGGCAGACAGAGAACATAGGTCAGGAAACAGGAGCAGGAGGTCAGAACAGCCAAATGGTAACAGAACGCAGAGTATGGATCTAACACCCAGAAACACTGAATGGATAGACACCCATATCCTCATGGGTGTGTATCTATAGGTGGCATTAGAAAGACAGTGTTCTTACTTTAAGAACAGCACAAGTAATGAAGTTTATCAACAGCAATAAATAAGCTACATTACTAATGAGTGAGAGACAAGGTGGCAGTTGTTAGGAAGTGTTCAACTTGAAAAGATGAAAATGTAAAAGGTGATGGCATTTTTTTTTTCAGCCCCTGCAGTCATGCTTCAAGGAAGTTATTGACTTACAGGGTAGTCACCAAATAGGTGGCTCTAGAGAGTCATTCTAGAGAGTCATTTTTCTTACTTCTGGACCCAGTTTGCATTCAAGTTTAAAGAATTTTATTCTTGCTGTAATGGAATTTAGCTCCTCATGTATTGACTTCCTGCATTGCTTGTAATAAATGTACCTTCTTGCATACTGCCAATACTAATATACAGTACAGACCAAAAGTTTGGACACACCTTCTCATTCCAAGAGTTTTCTGTATTTTCATGACTATAAAAATTGTAAATTCACACTGAAGGCATCAAAACTATGAATTAACACATGTGGAATTATATACTTAACAAAAAAGTGTGAAACAACTGAAAATATGTCTTAGATTCTAGGTTCTTCAAAGTAGCCACCTTTTGCTTTGATTACTGCTTTGTACACTCTTGGCATTCTCTTGATGAGCTTCAAGAGGTAGTCACCTGAAATGGTTTTCACTTCACAGGTGTGCCCCGTCAGGTTTAATAAGTTGGATTTCTTGCCTTATAAATGGGGTTGGGACCATCAGTTGTGTTGTTCAGAAGTCAGGAGGATACACAGCTGATAGTCCTACTGAATGGAGTGTTAAAATTTGTATTATGGCAAGAAAAAAGCAGCTAAGTAAAGAAAAATGAGTGGCCATCATTACTTTAAGAAATGAAGGTCAGTCAGTCCGAAAAATTGGGAAAACTTTGAACGTGTTCCCAAGTGCAGTGGCCAAAACCATCAAGCGCTACAAAGAAACTGGCTCACATGAGGACCGCCCCAGGAAAGGAAGACCAAGAGTCACCTCTGCTGCGGAGGATAAGTTCATCCGAGTCACCAGCCTCAGAAATCGCAGGTTAACAGCAGCTCAGATTAGAGACCAGGTCAACGCCACACAGAGTTCTAGCAGCAGACACATCTCTACAACAACTGTTAAGAGCAGACTGTGTGCAGCAGGCCTTCATGGTAAAATAGCTGCTAGGAAACCACTGCTAAGGACAGGCAACAAGCAGAAGAGACTTGTTTGGGCTAAAGAACACAAGGAATGGACATTAGACCTGTGGAAATCTGTGCTTTGGTCTGATGAGTCCAAATTTGAGATCTTTGGTTCCAACCACCGTGTCTTTGTGCGACGCAGAAAAGGTGAACGAATGGACTCTACATGCCTGGTTCCCACCGTGAAGCATGGAGGAGAAGGTGTGATGGTGTGGGGGTGCTTTGCTGGTGACACTGTTGGGGATTTATTCAAAATTGAAGGAATACTGAACCAGCATGGTTACCACAGCATCTTACAGCGGCATGCTATTCCATCCGGTTTGCGTTTAGTTGGACCATCATTTATTTTTCAACAGGACAATGACCCCAAACACACCTCCAGAATGTGTAAGGGTTATTTGACCAAGAAGGAGAGTGATGGGGTGCTACGCCAGATGACCTGGCCTCCACAATCACCAGACCTGAACCCAATCCAGATGGTTTGGGGTGAGCTGGACTGCAGAGCGAAGGCAAAAGGGCCAACAAGTGCTAAGCATCTCTGGGAACTCCTTCAAGACTGTTGGAAGACCATTTCAGGTGACTACCTCTTGAAGCTCATCAAGAGAATGCCAAGAGTGTGCAAAGCAGTAATCAAAGCAAAAGGTGGCTACTTTGAAGAACCTAGAATATAAGACATATTTTCAGTTGTTTCACACTTTGTTAAGTATATAATTCCACATGTGTTAATTCATAGTTTTGATGCCCTCAGTGTGAATCTACAATTTTTATAGTCATGAAAATACAGAAAACTCTTGGAATGAGAAGGTGTGTCCAAACTTTTGGTCTGTACTGTATATTGCTGCAGTCTAAAGCATAAACAGAGCAACAACGTGAACTTATGAGACAGGAGACCTATTTCAGAATATTTTACACTTAAAGAGGACCTTTCATGTCCTCAAGCACATGCGGTTTTATATACCGCTAGAAAGCCGACAGTGCGCTGGATTCCTGGTATGTGCCCGTTAATTTCGGCACCAATATCTCCCCACTATCAGAAGGGTGTTCCTCATAGCTCAGCGTCATTGCTAGACTGTGAGGAATGCCCCTGACAGTACTTGTCCATAGTCCTGTACTGTCAGGGGGGTTTTCCTCACAGCTCATCTAGACTGTCAGGAATGCCCTTCTGACAATGGGCAGAAAACTAATGGCACCAATATCTCCAGCCCCGGGGCACATAACAGAAAAGCCAACAGTGCACGGAATTCAGCGCACTGCCGGCTTTCTACCGATATATAAAACAGTACATGAAAGGTCCTCTTCAATTGCTAAAATGGTTTTCTAAGGTTATAACAGTATTCTTAGGATACACCATCAGTGTGTGGATTCTGGGATTATAAGGAGCACTGTGGGCCCTTAAAGGGGTTGTCCGGGATAAAACAAAAATTAAACACTAAACTAAACCCCTCCCCCCCGCCTAACTTCTAATTTACTTAGTTAAAAAAAATCTATATTTACCCATATCCCTGGGGCGGTCACTTGACCCCACCCCCCCCCCCCGGCACACTTTCTGATAATCCTGTGACGTTCCGTTTCCATAAACGGAGCATCACCAATACTCAGACCCCATCATACTTACCTGTCTTCAGTCTTCTGGCACAAAGATTCTAGCTCTATTGTACACTCGCTGGCAGAAGTGAAGAGCGCTTACCACGCACGCGCAAGAAGTCCACAGAAGAAGTAGCTGGCCAGGACAGAAGAAACTGATCTCCATGACACAGAAGGCAGGTAAGTATGATGGGGTGGGATGGGGTAGGGTTGGTGGGCTGAGTTAGTGAGGTAGGTAGGGCTAGTAGTCCGCGGGATAGCTAGGGAAAGAGGGAGGGGGTGTGAGAGAGAGAGGGGGAGGGAGTGAGACGGGGATCATGGTAGTTGTAGGCTAAGACAGCTGGAAGCTATCCATGTAAACAAATGCAGAGGATGCCAGGAGCTCCCAGAGAAACCAAGAAATCACTCAAAACACTGCTAAAGGTATTTTGGTGCAACTATTAACTCATTAATAGCACTAAAATACCTTTTTTTTTTTTTTTTTTTTAAAGTTTTTTTGCCTGGAAAACCCCTTTAACTCCCGTACCTTATACAGCTGATATTAATGGTCCTAAGCTATGGGAAAAATATATATTACACCTGCATAGCAAGAACAGCATTTACAATTGGGTACTGAAGGGAAATGGACACTCCCCTTGTCCTGCAGATAATGGGGATACATTAATAACATATCCTACGGAATTCTACTAAATCTCTTTTTATCTGCAACTCTATTGTAATGGGAAAAGGTAAAGCAGGCAACACTATCATATAGGTATTGATTTGCATAGAATTTTTGTACATTATACAGTATTAATAGTTGATCTCATGAGTATCACTTCATGTACAGCTGCATCTCTATAAATTAGAATATCTGTGAAACGTTTATTTCTTTCAGTAATTAAATAAAAAAAGTGACCTCCTATATTTTCTAGATTCTTTACATACAGAGTATCCTATTTCAAGTGTTTTATTTCTGTAAATGTTGATTATGGATTACAGGTAATGAAAACCCAAATCTAAGAAAATTAGAATATTGTAAAAAAGTTCAGTATTGTAAATTCAGTGTGTCACCTGCCAAGGTTTCCTAAGCCTTTAAATGGTCCCTCAGTCTGGTTCAGTAGGACACACACTCATGGAAGATGCTGATTATGAATTGTATTACTGAATCACTGAAATGAATGAATGTTTCAAAAATATTCTAATTTATTGAGATGCACCTGTACAGTGTGGATAGTTATCTAGTTATAGCCACTGTATATTTTGGAGAAGGCTAGCTATAAAAGGTACACAGGTTGTAGTCTAACCCAGGTCCTGGTGTCTGAGGGACCCAAAGGCCCTTCTACCAAATAAGAAGACAGCAGGATTCTAAAAAGTACATGGGAGGTGGGGGTTCCTGTTAGAGATAAAGCAGAATAATACATCAAAGCATATTTTTGTGAGAGGTCACATTTACAATACCCCAAATTAGATTTTAATACTGTTCAACATTGCAAATGAATACCAAAATATCTTTTTAAGTGAAAAAGCATACCTTGCTTCTGTCAAATACATGGTTTTGTAGCTCATTATGTTGTAGCTTATGGCAAATATCAGGCCTTCTGTTGCCAGTAATATTTTTTCTTTTTCTTTGTTTCCAAACATCCAACCTTGTTATTTGGTTTGTCTTTGTATATCTTATGTGAGGAGTTAAGGAACATAGTGCTTAAGAGGCAAAATTCTAAAATGCTGAAATTGGTGACGTGTCACATCTATATTGTTGAATCTTGCTCTTCAAAAATATTTTCCATACAGCAAGTTAACCCTGCTGTTCTGTTCGGTCAAAAATGACCGAATTTGAAATTTGATATTTTTTAAAATATTCATTATGCGGTTCTGAAACTTGTGGTTCATTGACTTTTCCTCATTTGAGGGGTTCTTACTAATAGCAGTTTTTATTTATTTATTTTTTGTTTACTTTTTGCTCCACGTCTTTTTTTACACTTGTACTGTTCGGTCAAAAATGACCGATAGCCTTTTATACTAATCTCCAGCCATTTTTTTTTAAAAAAAAATAAAGGTGTTATAATCTCATTTTGGTCTATATAGTTCATCTACTACTATTTATCAATTTATCTAGGTCCTTTTGGTCCATGCAGAGTTACACATACATACATACTCATAGGCACTTACACCTGTAAACGCAAAACTAATCGGTGGCCAATGGTTGTTTTTTACAACATTCTTGATGTGTCGGCGTACAATGCATTTGTGTTATGGCGTGAAATAGACCCAAATTGGAACAAAAATAAATTATATAAAAGAGGAATTTTTTAGAGGAGTTGGGGAAATCACTGGTTAGCCCATATATTGAACAAAGAAAAGTAACACCCAGAGATGATGGAGCTGCAGCCATTGTCTACAAGATCCAACAGCATGCTGAAGAAAGTGAACCAAGGGCTTCCGCTAGCACTACGACGATACCCACGGCCTCCACCAGCAGTGCAACCAGCCTAAAACGGAAACGATGCGCCTTCTGTCCAACATCAAGTAATCACAAATCAAATGTGATATGTTGCAAATGTGCAAAGTACTTATGCAAAAGACATGTAAATTATACTTGTGACCAATGCAAACAGTAAATTTAGCACCTTGAACCTTATTTCACATTTTATATAGAAAAAACTAGACTTTTTATTTTTTTGTTTGCTTTTTCTTTTTGAAAAAAATATATTTACATACAGTTTGATGTTATTAGTTATAGTTTACAGTTTTATAAAGATTTTTTTTTTTGCAAATGTGCAATATGCATGAATAATGCAATAAGGCCATGTAGCATTTTTTGACACAAAAAAAATAAAAATTTAGTTTTTGATTTCATTTTTTATTTCTTTATGCACAACCATGTTCACATACAGTAAAATAATGCAAAAGAAATTCAAATAAAACACTTAAATTAGTTAAAAATCCAGACTTTAATAGGCCCGGTGAAAAATGACCGGAACATTATATGTGTATAGTAGAACCGAACAGAACAGCAGGGTTAAGCTGCCTACATGCCCTATCCTTTGTGCGTCATTTGTGTGCATATAATGAATATCATTGGTCTCCTCTCTGGCAGTGCTGGCTGCACGCTGCAAAGGTTATGAGATGAGCGAATTGAAGCTGCAGAAGTGGAATTCGATCCGAATTTCAGGAAATCTTTGAATTGCCACAATTCCAGTTTTCCTCATGCTTCAATACATCGAATCGCATTTTTTTGTAAAATGGCCGCCACACATGTTAGGACAAGGGGGAAGGGACTCTGGGAGCGCGGGATCACCCACAATGCCAAGCATGCAGCTAATCAGCAGCCAGCCGGACCTGTGATGTCACAGCCCTATAAAAACCCTTGGCCATTTTAGGTACAGTCATTCCACATCGCTCTTACTGTAGGGACAGACGTCGGCAGGAGCTAGGGAAAAACTTAGAAAACAGATAGAAGTTCAGGGAAAGAGGATTACAAGTGTAGTGGAAGGATAGGAAGGAATTAAGAGAAGAATTTGGGGTGGTTGCAGGGTCATTTACAGCAAGAATTTGCAGCATAATTCACATTGCAGCACTCACTGCCGTTATACTGCTGCTCATTACTTATATCTGTGTCTTCAAGGTGGAACACAACAAGCCTTTTGCAGTGCAGTACAGCAAAAAACTATGAATTATCATACACTAATATCTTCACGTATCTGGAAAAAAAAAGCCTTTTTAAAGGCGTTTATTATAAGGGGCTTATTCACTGTTCTTGCAAAGCATAACATTATTCAGTACTATTGTGCCAAAGAAAACTGAATTATCATCCAATAATATCTGCACGTATCTGTAAAAAAAGTTTTTTTAAAGGCGTTTATTATAAGGGGCTTATTCACTGTTCTTCCAAGGCATAATATTAGTCAGTACTATTGTGCCAAAGAAAACTGAATTATCATCCAATAATATCTGCACTTATCTGTAATAAACGCCTTTAACGTGGGGAAATACATAACGACCATATTCACCATTTTGTTACAAGTATAAAGTTGCAGTCCATTTTTAAAAACAGTATTGTCAATAATAATTCAATAATTCAATAATTCTTAGCAGTTATCAGCACTTATTTAAAGGTGTTCATTAGTGTCTAAACCCATAAGGAGGACCATATTCGCCATTTTGTTATCAGTATAAAGCTGCAGGCCATTTTTAAAAACAGTATTGTCAATAATAATTCAATAGTTCTTAGCAGTTATCATCACTTATTTAAAGGGGTTCATTAGTGTCTAAACCCATAAGGAGGACCATATTCTCTATTTTGTTACCAGTATAAAGTTGCTGGCCATTTTTAAAAACAGTATTGTCAATAATAATTCAATAATTCTTAGCGGTTATCATCACTTATTTAAAGGTGTTTATTAGTGTGTAAACCCATAAGGAGGACCATATACGCCATTTTGTACCAGCATAAAGTTGCTGGCCATTTATCAATAGTATTGTCAATAATTCAATAATTCTGAGCCACAAATCTCTTACTTTATCACGCTTTTTTATTGGTGTTCATTAGTGGTTGAAGAAATAAGGGGCATATTTGCCGTTCTCTTCAAAGTAGAAAATAACAAGCCTTTTTGCCCTTTGCAATTACGTTTTTTCATCGAACAGTATGTCAGACAGAGAAGCGAGAGGCCATGCACAGAGGAGGGCTGCAGGCCTAAATGTTTCTGGCGCAGGCACAGGTCGCAGCAGAGTAAGGGGGCATGGCAGCAGGGGTCAGTTACAGAGGCCTGAACTCCCAGTGTCAAGTAGCGGTCGTGTCTTGACCAGCAACCCAATGGTCATCCAATTCATCCCAAGTCACATCAGATACCCCCAGCCAAGAGTCGGTGGGTTCGTCAGACAAAACTCTTAGTTGGCATGGCCCGGAAGCAGACCCTGTGCCCTCACCTGTCCTCAACCTGCATCTGTCCTTTTCTGTTCCCTCAGCTAGAGAAGTACTCTATGCTGTGGGCTCAGATCTACTGCACAGTGAGGAAGAGGTACTAGAGGACAGTCAGCAGCTAATGCTCAGCCAAGATATGGAGAAGATAGTCCTTGAGCTTGTCGGTGTCTGCCAAAGTGCACAGCAGCGCCGACGTAGTTACAGCGGTCAAGGACAATATATGTCATTTATGGCCCATTGGGTTAATAAGGTGCCTGCCCAGACACACCTTCAACTTGGACAGGTGACGCAGCTTCTGCCTCCACGTTCTCACGCTGTTGGTCCTGCAACAATGCCTGCCTCATCCTCCACTGTCTCCTCAGCCTCCACTGCAGGGACAATTCACAGTGCTCCTCCAGCATACCACATGTGCAGGGCACAGCGGTGTCACACTGTTCTACACCTCGTTTGCCTGGGCGAACAAAGTCACACAGGGGAGGAACTGCTCCGTATCCTCAATCAAGATATCGAATCCTGGCTTTCTCCAAGAGAACTTAAAATTGGAACAATGGTGACCGACAACAGGAAGAACATGGTGTCGGCGCTGCGTCAAGGAGGGCTGAGACATGCGCCCTGCATGGCGCACATGTTCAATCTGGTTGTTAAGTGGTTCCTTAAGTGTTCCACCCATCTGCAAGACATCCTAAAAATGTCAAGGAAACTTTGCATGCACTTCAGCCACTTGTACACCGCCAAGCACACCCTCCTTGAGCTGCAGCGGCAGAACGGCCTCCCACAACATAGGCTGATATGTGATGTTTCCACCTGTTGGAATTCAATCCTCCATATGTTGGATCAACTATATGAACAAAGAAAAGCCATAAACGATTTCTTGATGATGACAGAGGTACTCCCCTGTGTAACTTTAACGTTAGCCAGTGGCAGCTCATGCGTGACACTAGCTGTTTGCTCGTTCCCTTTGAGGAGGCCACTTTGTTAGTCTGTTGCCAGGACTACGGGATGAAAAACGTCATTCCACTGATTCACATCCTGGAAAAGATGCTTTTCAATCTGGCAGGTCAGGTGATTGGAGATTTGGTGTCTACATCTCAAGGCCACATGAGTCCTGTGGGGGCTGAACTGGAGGAGGAGGAGGATGAGGAGGAGGACATTGGAGCACAAACAATGTGTAGCCAAATGGGTGGAGAGGAGGAGCAGGAGCAACCAGAACAGCCAGAGGGAGACGAGGAGGATGAGGCAGATGACCCAGACACACCATGGCAGTATGCAGTGGAGATGGATGCAGGGAGTCCCTCGGAGTCACTTGCGCAAATGGCCTGATGCATGCTGACTTCCTTGCGCAGTGACAGCCGAATTGTCACCATTTGGCAGAGGGATGACTACTGGCTCTCCACCATGTTAGACCCTCCCTACCGGGGAAGAATGGGGGCCTTATTTACACCCGCTGAGAGGGAGGACAAACTGAACTACTATAGAGACATGCTATGTAGCAAGTTGGCCGCTGCCTATCTACGCCTATCTGTGCCATCGTCCATCCTCTCACATGTCCAACCAGGTGGGGCTATGAGCGCTCAACTTGCACTGGCATGGCAGCTGTGGGAGCTGGTGGGGGTGGCAGGAGCAGTATCGGCTCCATCAGCAGTAGCCTGAGCCTAGAGTCGCTGATGACCAGCTTTCTTCAGCCGCATAGTCAAGAAGCTGCTCATCAGCAGCTAGACACAGAGCAGAAGTTGAACCAGCAGGTGGTGGCATACTTAGAGTGCACCCTGCCACCCATCATCGAAGATCCACTGGACTACTGGGCAGTCAAACTGGATTTGTAGCCGCAACTGGCCAAGTTTGCCCTGGAAAAGCTGTCCTGCCTGGCCAGTAGTGTGGCATCAGAGCGAGAGTTTAGTGTGGCGGGGGCCATAGTTACCCCAAGGAGAACTCGCCTGTCCACCCAAAATTTGGAGAGACTAACCTTTGTGAAGATGAATCAGCCACCAATGCCTGATGCAGCAGATTAAATGATCCATGCTGCCTCACCACACTGCTAAGGCTGTTGCTACCTACACATTATATCACCTTGCCACTCTGTGGCCTACTCACGCTGCTGCCACCTCCGCACTCTGCCACTGGGTGACTGTATGGCCTCCTCATGCTGCAGACACCGGGTCACTGTATGGCCTCCTCATGTTGCTGCCACTAGGTCACTGTATTCCCTCCTCAAGCCGTTTCCACTGGGTTACTGTATGCCCTCCTCATGCTGCAGCCACTGCTGGATCACTGTATGTCTTCCTAATGCCACTGCCACTGGGTCACTGTATGCCCTCTTAAGGCTGCTACTACCTCCACCTCTGCCACTGGGTCACTGTATGTCCTCCTAATACCACTGCCACTGGGTCACTGTATGGCCTCCTCATGTTGCTGCCACTGGGTCACTGTATGTCCTCCTCATGCCGCTGCCACCGGGTCATTGTATGGACTCCTCATGCCGCGGCCACTGGGTCACTGTATGCCCTCCTCATGCCACAGCCACTGAGTCACTGTATGCCCTTTTCATGCCGCTGCCACTGGATCACTGTATGCTCTCCTCATGCTGCAGCCACTGCTGGGTTACCGTATGTCCTCCTAATGCCGCTGCCACTGGGTCACTGTATGGTCTCCTCATGCTGCAGCCACTGGGTCACTGTATGCCCTCCTCATGCCGTTTCCACTGGGTCATTCTGTAGACATCTATGTGGAATCAGCAGACGAGGGTGTAAAAGGAGTGCGCTCTTTCACGCTACAGTAGGATGTTGGGCCTCTGCACGGTTCTTTCTACCTGGCACTAACATGGACCTGAAAGGCTCAGTTCACACTTGAGTTAATTGGTCAGTTTTGGCCCCATAACTGTCCAAATAAGTGAATTATTTCGGATCGAAGCAAATTTTTTTGGAACTTCGAATCGAACTACAGAATTGAACTTTTGAGAAATTTGCTCATCTCTAGTTAGGACATAAGTTATCAAAAACTGCTGTACATTAAGACATAAGAACACTGGAAGCAGCATTTGTCACTCTTTGTCATAATGGACAATGTGTGTGACATGCTACTATGAAAGTACTGAAGATTTTTTTTCTAAATCTACTGTGACTTGTGAAAATGATCTTAAACTCTGCCACAGCCTATGTACAGTATGTAAGTCCATATTCACAGATGGCTCACTAAATCCACTATATTCAAAGGGGCAGATTTATTAACACTGGTGTTTTATATGTCAGTCTTAATAAAGGGACTGACAAGTACAAAACTGGTATGAGTTATAATAAATGTCAGGACAAGGCATCCCCACCCTGGCCACCCTGCCCACATTTGCAGAGAGCGGAGAGAGAGGTGCAAAATGGGGAATATGTCTAATTTTTGTGCCAAAGATGGTCCACATCTTCACACCAGAAAAAATAGATGTGATGTGTTGATGAATTTCTCCTATGATCTAATTTTGTGAAGTTTGACAGTTATGCAACTACAGGTGGCCATACAGTATGCTGAAGCTTCTCTCTGCTAAACTTAGCTAACTTGTAATTCTCTTTGGACTTCTGGCTGCCACTATATAGCATTTTTATTGCAATGTGCGCAAAGTAGGTATACATTTTTTATGTTTGAAATGTACTGTATGTTGTTGCACTGTGGAGAGCAGTAAAAGTCTCTGCATACTGCAGCTGCTGGCAGGAGGGAAAGTAAAGCATTCACTTCTAATCCCAGTTAAAAAAAGACACATTGATTTCTTCTATTACAATTTTCATTATTTCATCAAATGCTAGTCACCTGTGGTGAGGTGCGGTGCGTTCACAATATAATCATTCCCTTTGCTTCCATGATGTATAATACCAAAATAGCAGGCTTAAATTCAAATCTCCATAAAAATGACTGCTTATAATTCTTGTAATGTTAGCTCTGCCTGTTGTCAGCAATCTTTTGGTCACATATGGGGTATAGGGTATCAATAGCAGATGTTTACAATTTAGAATTTGACATTCTTATTAATATTTATGTGAAATTTCCAAAGCTAATGATATGTACAAAGATGTGTCTTCCTGGCCATTTCTCAGCCCCAGCATCATGCTCTTCTGGCCATGATTCACAAATATGTCCGGACACCTAGCCAGTATGTGGTGATCACCCTGACACTAGCCAATGCTCAAGTGCCACTGGATTTTTAAGGACCTACCCTCTAATGTTATGTGCTTGAACAACATGGTCCTTTTGCTTCATTTGTCCGCAGAAAGCATGTTTCTTCCTATTCCATTTTTTATTCATCCTCCTTATGTTCTTGGATAGATCTTCTTGTCTGCTGGCCATCCTGACCTGTGCCTTTCTACCACTCATAACCCAACTCTGCCTGCTTCAACCTGTGCACCATCTGAAAAACGATTTCGGCTTTCTGCCCTGGTAAGGCAACTTGGTGACTTCTGCATTTCTATGCACCAGTCATTGCTATTGTAGACTACTGATAGAAATAACCAAGGATTCTCTTTGAAAAGGTTCATGACCCCTTGTGGTGGTACAGGGGCACATACAACCTCTCATACTCTGCCCCCAAGATCCAAGTGTTCATTTCTCCAGCAGCACAAACCATGATAAAAATTAAGCATTTCTTGTTTTCTACTGAAATAAATGGACTCAAAATAGGCATCCTAATAGTGTACTCCTTCTCTATTAACTCAGAATTCACTGAAACAGTACCTATGTCCACCCTTCATTTTCTGCAGCTTTAGTTAAGGGCTCCAATGTCATATAAAAAAATAATTTTAAAAAAAAGAAAACTCATGAAACAGGCCTGGACAGAAATGATGGTACCCTTAACTTAATATTTTGTTGCACAACCTTTTGAGGCAATCACTGCAATCAAAAGATTCCTGTAACTGTCAATGAGTCTTCTGAACCTCTCAACAGGTATTTTGGCCCACTCCTCATGAGCAAACTGCTCCAGTTGTCTCAGGTTTAAAGGGTGCTTTTCCAGATGGCATGTTTCAGCTCCTTCCAAAGATGCTCAATAGGATTTAGGTCAGGGCTCATAGAAGTCCACTTCAGAATAGTCCAATGTTTTCCTCTTAGCCATTCTTGGGTGTTTTAGCTGTGTGTTTTGGGTCATTATCCTGTTGCAAGACCCATGACCTGCGACTGAGACCAAGCTTTTTGACACTGGGCAGCACATTTCTCTCTAAAATCCCTTGATAGTCTTGAGATTTCATTGTACCCTGCACAGATTCAAGACACCCTGTGCCAGATGTAGCAAAGCAGCCCCAGAACATAACAGAGCCTCCTCCATGTTTAACAGTAGGGACAGTGTTCTTTTCAAGATATGTTTCATTTTTCCATCTGTGAGCATAGAGCTGATGTGCCTTGCCAAAAATTTAGATTTTTGTCTCATCTGTCCATAGGACATTCTCCCAAAAGCTTTGTGGCTTGTCAACATGTACAGTCATGGCCAAAAGTTTTGAGAATGACACAAATATTATATTTTCACATGATCTGCTGCCCTCTGGTTTTTATGTGTGTTTGTCAGATGTTTTTATCACATACAGAAATATAATTGCATTCATATTATGAGTAACAGAAGCTTATATTGACAGTTAGAATGAGTTAATGCAACAAGTCAATATTTGCAGTGTTGACCCTTCTTCTTCAGGACCTCTGCAATTCTCCCTGGCATGCTCTCAATCAACTTCTGGACCAAATCCTGACTGATAGCAGTCCATTCTTGCAGAATCAATGCTTTAATTTTGTCTGAATTTGTTGGTTTTTGATTGTCCACCCGTCTCTTGATGATTGACCACAAGTTCTCAATGGGATTAAGATCTGGGGAGTTTCCAGGCCATGGACCCAAAATCTCTATGTTTTGTTCCCTGAGCCATTTAGTTATCACCTTTGCTTTATGGCAAGGTGCTCCATCATGCTGGAAAAGGCATTGTTGAGCGCCAAACTGCTCTTGGACGGTTGGGAGAAGTTGCTCTTGGAGGACATTCTGGTACCATTCTTTATTCATGGCTGTGTTTTTAGGCAAGACTGTGAGAGAGCCGATTCCCTTGGCTGAAAAGCAACCCCGCACATGAATGGTTTCAGGATGCTTTACAGTTGGCATGAGACAAGACTGGTGCTAGCGCTCACCTCTTCTTCTCCGAATTAGCTGTTTTCCAGATGTTCCAAACAATCGAAAAGGGGATTCATCAGAGAAAATGACATTACCCCAGTCCTCAGCAGTCCGCTCCCTGTACCTTTTGCAGAATATCAGTCTGTCCCTGATGTTTTTTCTGGAGAGAAGTGGCTTCTTTGCTGCCCTCCTTGAGACCAGGCCTTGCTCCAAGAGTCTCCGCCTCACAGTGCATGCAGATGCACTCACACCTGCCTGCTGCCATTCCTCAGCAAGCTCTGCACTGCTGGTAGCCCGATCCCGCAGCTGAAACACTTTTAAGAGACGGTCCTGCCGCTTGCTGGTCTTTCTTGGGCGCCCTGGAGCCTTTTTGGCACCAATGGAACCTCTCTCCTTGAAGTTCTTGATGATGCGATAGATTGTTGACTGAGGTGCAATCTTTCTAGCTGCAATACTCTTCCCAGTTAGGCCATTTTTGTGCAGTGCAATGATGACTGCACGTGTTTCTTTAGAGATAACCATGGTTAACAGAAGAGAAACAATGATGGCAAGCACCAGCCTCCTTTTAAAGTGTCCAGTGGTGTCATTCTTACTTAATCATGACAGATTGATCTCCAGCCCTGTCCTCATCAACACCCACACCTGTGTTAATGGAGCAATCACTGAAACGATGTAAGGTGGTCCTTTTAAGGCAGGGCTACAATGATGTTGAAATGTGTTTTGGGGGATAAAGTTCATTTTCTAGGCAAATATTGACTTTGCAAGTAATTGCTGTTAAGCTGATCACTCTTTATAACATTCTGGAGTATATGCAAATTGCCATTAGAAAAACTGAAGCAGTAGACTTTGTAAAAATTAATATTTGTATCATTCTCAAAACTTTTGGCCATGACTGTAGTTTGGCAAATTCCAGTCTGTCAGATTCAAGTTATTTCTGTGACCATTGTGGGTTTTTCTTTCATTGAACGAGGCGTACCAACAATTTTGTCTATGTGTGTATATTTTAAAATATCAGCCTTTGCGGATGATGTGCTGCTCTTTATTACCCAACCGATTTCGACCCTCCCCTCTCTACTCCGAGAAATTGCCACTTACAGTGGGTACGGAAAGTATTCAGACCCCTTTAAATTTTTCACTCTTTTTTTCATTGCAGCTATTTGCTAAAAGCAAAAAAGTTCATTTTATTTCTCATTAATGTACACTCAGCACCCCATCTTGACAGAAAAAAACAGAAATGTAGATATTTTTGCAAGCTTATTAAAAAAGAAGAACTGAAATATCACATGGTCATAAGCATTCAGACCCTTTGCTGTGACACTCATATTTAACTCACATGATGTCCATTTCCTTCTGATCCTCCTTGAGATGGTTCTACTCCTTCATTGGAGTCCAGCTGTGTTTAATTAAACTGATTGGACTTGATTAGGAAAGGCACGCACCTGTCTATATAAGACCTCACAGATCACAGTGCATGTCAGAGCAAATGCGAATCATGAGGTCAAAGGAACTGCTCAAGGAGCTCAGAGATAGAATTGTGGCAAAGCACAGATCTGGCCAAGGTTACAAAATAATTTCTGCAGCACTCAAGATTCCTAAGAGCACAGTGGCCTCCATAATCCTTAAATGGAAGAAGTTTGGGACGACCAGAACTCTTCCTAGACCTGGCTGTCCAGCCAAACTGAGCAATTGTGGGAGAATAGCCTTGGTGAGAGAGGTAAAGAAGAACCCAAAGATCACTGTGGCTGAGCTCTAGAGATGCAGTAGGGAGATGGGAGAAAGTTCCACAAAGTCAACTATCACTGCAATCAGTCAGTGCTTTATGGCAGAGTGGCCCAAAGGAAGCCGCTCCTCAGTGCAAGACATATGAAAGCCCGCCTAGAGTTTGTCAAAAAACACATGAAGGACTCCCAGACTATGAGAAATAAGATTCTCTGGTCTGATGAGACGAAGATTGAACTTTTAGGCATTAATTCTAAGCGGTATGTGTGGAGAAAACCAGGCACTGCTCATCACCTGCCCAATACAATCCCAACAGTGAAACATGGTGGTGGCAGCATCATGCTATGGGGGTGTTTTTCAGCTGCAGGGACAGGACGACTGGTTGCAATTGAAGGAAAGATGAATGCGGCCAAGTACAGAGATATCCTGGAAGATAACCTCTTCCAGAGTGCTCTGGACCTCAGAATGGCCCGAAGATTCACCTTCCAACAAGACAATGACCCTAAGCACATAGTTAAAATAACAAAGGAGTGGCTTTGGAACAACTCTGTGACCATTCTTGACTGGCCCAGCCACAGCTCTGACCTCAACCCAATTGAGCATCTCTGGAGAGACCTGAAAATGGCTGTCCACCAACGTTCACCATTCAACCTGACGGAACTGGAGAAGATCTGCAAGGAAGAATGGCAGAGGATCCCCAAATCCAGATGTGAAAAACTTCTTGCATCATTCCCAAGAAGACTCATGGCTGTACTAGCTCAAAAGGGTGCTTCTACTCAATACTGAGCAAAAGTCTGAATACTTATGACCATGTGATATTTCAGTTTTTCTTTTTTAATACATTTGCAAAAATATCTACATTTCTGTTTTTTTTCTGTCAAGATGGGGTGCTGAGTGTACATTAATGATAAATAAAATGACCTTTTTTGATTTTAGCAAATGGCTGCAATGAAACAAAGAGTGAAAAATTTAAAGGGGTCTGAATACTTTCCGTACCCACTGTATAGCTTCTACAACAACTATAAGATTAACTTATCTAAAAGCAGTGCCCTAAATATCTCCCTTTCAGATTCCTTGGTCCGTACACTTCGCTCCTCTTTCCCTTTTTCCTGGTCGCCAAGGCCATTAAATATCTGGGGGTTCTCTTGCCTAATAATCTTGCGGACATATACTCACTAAACTTCCTACCTCTTTTATGCACAATACAATCTGACCTCTCTAAGTGGGACACCAAAGGACTCTCATGATTGGGACACATCAAACTTCTGAAAATGAATGTTCTCCCCAGACTGCTGTATCTCTTTCAGATGGTTCCTGTAGTCCTCCCAAAAGAGTTTTTCTCATCTATCCAAAAAGCCTTCGCTAGATTTATCTGAGCTACGAAACCACTCAGGATTGCCAGACGGGTCCTTACCAAACCCAAACCCCTTGGGGGTCTGGAAGTCCCTGACTGCATTCTTTACTATCTGGCTGCTATTGCTGCATGCATTCTAGACTGGCATCACTCTCCTGCTACCAAACTCTGGGTTTCCCTGGAGGGCTCGCTGAGTCTGTTGCTTCTTACCTCTCTTCAGTGGCTCCATAGACGCCATTGGTCTGGCAGATCTATACTACAGCTTCCGTTTATAGCTGAGAAAGTAGTTGGTGTGTGTCGCTCATACCGCGCTATGGCTATACTCCACCAACGATGGCCCGATGACTCCCATTTATGACATCCCAAACTTCCCAACGGCCCTACACTCCACCTTTCTGACCCACACTACTTCCCAGCCCCCTCTTACATTCCTCAAACTGCTATCCCCTACCACTTTGCTCCCTTGGAGCTTGTGCCCCTGGAGCATAGGTCCCAGGCTACACACTGGCAGTACCTTCAACTCCATTACTTCTACTCCTCCCTGAAGACAGCAAATAATATACACCGGCCTCTCTACCCGTTTGAGCGCTTATGTGTGAGCCCCATAATGCCTCCACACCCGATTTCCATTATCTATAAACTGTTCGTGGCTGCCGAACATTCTTCTCTACCCACTTATGTCACTGGTTGGGAGAGAGAGATTTGGGACTTCCTTTCCACTCGATGCTCCTGCCATCAATTTTCTATGTTTTGTAAGGCACAGGAAACCAACTTCAAAATGCTCTCCAGGTGATACAGAGTCCCCTCTGTCCTCCACAGCATTTTCCCATCGACCCCTGATCCTTAGGACGGGGTACGATGCTGCATGTCTGGTGGAACTGCCTCACTCTCCTCCAGTTTTGGCATGAAGTTAGCAGAGTCATCAAGGAAGTTACTGGGGGGATACTAGAGAATGACCCAGCCCCCCTCCTCGTCTCAATCATTTCTCCCAAGATTCAGAAACATATTCGCAAACTGGTCGGTTTTATGTTGGTAGTGGCCAGGTCGGTCATCCCCCGTCGATGGAAGACCAGTACTCCCCCATCCATGTCGGACTGGCTCCAGGAGATCCTTCATATTCGGGGGATAGAAGACCTGGTTGCGGCTCTTAGACCAGTTGACAGTGCCCATCAGAAAGTGTGGCAACTATGGAATGTCTTCTATTACTCTTCCTCTTCTCAGACCTCCTTCTATACTCCTAGGACCTCTTCCCTGCCTTAATGCTCCTTCCTTTCCCCTATATGCTTTATATAGATTATACAGTTTTACTGTTATTGTTATATATGTTATACTTAACGCCCTGCTGCGTCAGGAGTGCCTCCACGCCCCCTAAGACACGATTTTACCCTCATCTCCCCTTGACTCTCCTGCTGTTGTCTCACCAGCCATTCCTAAATCTACCCCTCCCTCCCTTGGCCGGATCTTCCGGCAACAGTTTTGGTTTATGATGTACTGTCTTTTCTTTGACAAACTTAATAAAAATTTTCTAATGGGAAATAATTCAATACAATGAAGGCATGATAGCAAAATCCTAGATAGGCCGCAATCTACAACACAGTCTCTGGGTGACCCCAGAAATATAGCATGTACACAGGGGCGTAACTACCGGGGTAGCAGCGGTAGCAGCTACCACAGTACCCGGGACATTACGGGGCCCTGCGGGCCCCCGATGCTTTTTTTTTTTTTTTTTAAATAGGCCTTTACCTGCTGGAGTAACCCCAGCATGTAACGGGCCCTATATACTCACCGATCCCCGGGGTCCTGCTCACGGCCGCCTGTGCTTCCGATTCTGCGGAGGTGACTGTGCGCAGTAGCGGGGATCGGTAGGTAAGGCCACTGGCCGAACACCACAATCACTGCTATCATTATACTCCGGGGTCTTTTCAGCCACTATGCTGCATAATACTGTGTGCAGGGGCCACTATGGGGCATAATACTGTGTGCAGGGGCCACTATGGGGAATAATACTGTGTGCAGGGGCCACTAATCTGCATAATACTGTGTGCAAGGGCCACTAATCTGCATAATACTTGTGCAGAGACCACTATGGGGCATAATACTGTGTGCAGGGGCCACTATGGCGCATAATAGTGTGCGCAGGAATGCGTTTTTTTTTGGGGGGGGGGGGGTTGGAGGGGGTGGTCCGGGGAGGGGCTCCATGTCAAATGTTCGCCTTGGGGCCCAGCCATTCCTAGTTATGCCACTGCATATACATATCCCAGCAGAGTGTTACAAAATCAAGTTTTATGTACGCCTGGTCATCTTGTGCTACTCATCTCAGGATATGTTGAGCCTAGAGGAAATGCAGGAAAGGACTCATGCCCAATATCTGCACAGCTTTAATCATTGACAAAAATTCTTAAACTTTGTCATTGAACTTTTGTTCTCCTATCTGCTGTGAGAACTTCATAGCATTTAAAGGATTTGTCTAGGGTTAGAAAAACATGACTGCTTCCTTTTAGAAACAGCACCACACATATCCACTGGCTGCCTCTAGAATTACAGCTTGTTGCCATTGAAGTGAATGATGCTGATCTGCACAGCAGGCATGGCACTGTTTTTTGAAGACTATTTATCTAACCATAGAAAACTCTTTTATATGTCCATTTTTTAGTGACCCTAGGGGGTCTAATAAATGCAATATATATATATATATATATATATATATATATAAAAAGTAAACGTTTTTTCGCTGTTTCGCCTCTGATAAAAATTTGAATAAAAAGTGATCAAAACAATAGACATTCCCCAAAATGGTATAGCTATAAAGTACACCTGGTCCAGCAAAAAATATGCCCTATGCATCCTTGTACACGGAAATATAAAAAAGTTACAGGTGTCAGAATAAGGTGACATTTTAGAAAAATTTTTTTGCAAAGTTTGATTTTTAAGGAGTTAAAATATATATAAAACTAAATAAATTTGTTATCCCCAGAATCGTGCAGAAACATATAATACAGGTGATGTGTCATTTTAACTGCACAGTGAATGCCATAAAAACCTGTAAGAAAGTCACATAAATGTACATTTTCTCCAATTCCACCCAATTCTGAATTTTTTGCCAGCTTCCCAGTACATTATACAGAATAATAAATGGTACCATTATGAAGAATTTGTCCCACAAACATTAAGTCCTCATATGGCTCTGTGAACAGAAAAATAAAAAAGTTATGGGGTTTGGGGTTTCTATAAGTTGCCTCAGGCAGCAGAGAACCTAGGTTCACCCCTGTCTATGCTTTGCATTTTCTGAATGTGAAACACTAGAGATGCAAACAGGATGCTGTCATATTGAAAGAATGGGCAATATCACAAATGGAAATTGAGAACTAATAGGGTGCTGCCACACAGTGTTCCTAGCAGCCCTACTCAGTGCACTTATTAATTATGGATTATTTCTCATTTCTGGCTGTGTGAGATGGGGATAAGTGTCTGATTGCTGAGGGCCCAATTGCTGGGTCCCCCAGTGATCAGGAGGACAGGGGAGAATGTGTGAATAGAGTGCCAGTGCGCTTGCGTGACCCGCACTCCATTCACTTCTATGGGACTAAGGGGACTGTAATTTCCGGCAGGGCCTGCAGTCCCATAGAGGTGAATGGCCATCGGCGCACTGGTGCTCCATTCACAAGGAGGCCTTAGGGGGACTTTTGGTCCTTCGTCCTCCTGATCACTGGGGGATCCGGCAATTGGCCCCCCAGCGGTCAGAAACTTATCCCCTGTCCTGTGGATAGGGTATAAGTGTCCATAATAGGATAATCCCTTTAACACTTTTAGATCCAAAACAGAAGATATCTTATTTGACAGACTAGATATTATTTTTTGAGGTCATATCATTTGAGAACATGGCTTGTGCTTTTGTTTATTTTTAAGAAACTTTGCAACTTGTCTTTCTTCATGCAAGTCATTTCCTATATAGATAATGGACATTAGTACACTGTATTTTGTGGTTTCATGGTGACAAAGACTTTAAATAAAATGGGTGGTAGCACAAACTAAACAGAATGAGTGTCAAAATGTCTTTTACAAACCCCTGCAATACTGGGTGTCACAATTGATTCCATGTACTGTACTGTGTTTTGGAAACTTCTTAACAATCTATATGTGCAAATCATCAGTGATAGAAGTAAATGCCCTCATTACCACCCAGATACAGCTGCTGATGTGACAATCTGGGGAGCCATCACATAGGGCAGCTCAGTGATATGTGCAAGACATTCTGCGGCCACTTGTATTGCCTATCATGGTTGGGCTTTCAACTGGCATTTTTCAGCAGGATAATGCTTGCACACACACACAGCAAGGGTTTACCTGGAATGTCTCTGCCAGATTGTAACTCTTCCTTGGCCTGCCAAATTTATCGCCAATCAAATATTTATGGGACTAGCTCAGATACCAGCTTTAGCAACTTACAAGGGTGCAGGCTTTACAGGCCCAGATGCAACATCTGTGAGCAAATATGCCCCGATACTATGCTGAAACTGTATACTTCCATGCCCAACTGTATTTCATCAAGGCAGCAATAAAGGGTACTAGAGCTTCTTTTAAGTTGTACAGTTTTTCCCAATACACTTATCCTTTCACTCTAATATTGTGTACATTTACATATATCATCATCACATTCACACATATAAAGTTCCATTCGATTCCAACAACTCCTTCTTTGTGTGCTATTTTTTGTCAATGACTGTAGATATACAGTCAAGGCTAGATTAGAGAAGGGGCACCTGGGGCAAGCTCCCCGGAGCCTCCACCACTGACTCTGAAGAAAGGGCCTTCACCAGAACAAGACAAAGGGCTTCAATGCTCTGTCTTTCCCTCTGCTGCTGAGCATAGCACACCTCAGGAGTCCCTTCTCACTGAGGCAAGCAGGCACAGGCTCTCTGCTGACCCTCAGCAGGCTGAAAAGAGCAGGGCTGTGCAGCAGCAAATATGATGTACCTGACAGGGAAGGAGACTTCAGGCACCAGCATGAAGGAGAGCAGTCATTGGGGTGAAGGTAGGGGAGAAGTGCCAAAGAAGTTCAACATATAACTAGGAGAGATGGTCAGGGACTTTCTAATGTGGAGTATGGCATAAGGAGGCAGCTACTGATACTGTTGGAGGCTGCAGGATCACTGAGATGTACTAGTCACTGATCCTACCTACAGACTCAGGCTCAGAAACAGCTGAATATCAGCAGAGAGAAAAGTCCTGCACGGCAGACTTATTTCTCCGCCACATTATGGCGCACATCCAGTGGACCCCATTATGTGTAACTGCTGTTTCAGTGGTCTGGCTCTCCCTCATTCCAGTCCCCCGATGGACAATTCCTTTAACACTTTTCTATCCAAAAAAAGGAGAGATCTTATTTGAGAGAATTGATTCCATGTACTGTACTGTGTTGTGGAAACCTCTTAACAATCTATATGTGCAAATCATCAGTGATAGAAGTAAATGGCCAGATACAACTGCTAATGTGACGATCTGGGGATACATCACATAGGACAACTCAGTGATATGATTATTTTTCTGTCACTACTTCTGACTGACTGGGACCCTGCAATCAAAACCCAGGAAAGTGGGAGGAGGCGTATCCTCAGGCAGTCCAGTAACTAAAAGCTAAGGACTGGTCCAATACCCCAGCCAGAGAGGGTTCCATATACTGTAGTTATGGAACTAGATTTCTGTGGTGTGTACAAGTTTAATAGAATATGTACAGTGTGTTATAGTGTGTGGGTGTGTGTGTGCATATACAGAATGTGTTATCATGTGCGTGTTGTGGGATTTAGCGTCAGTAGTAATAGGCAAAGCTAGTTCACCACAGAAAGAGACAGTGACACAGCTGGTAGGATGCAAACAAGCTGCCTGTGTTTATTTTTATGGCCCAAAACGAACAGAACAGGACAGACTTCTTCGGTAATAAAGAAAACAAAGCCTGCTCGGCTGAGCTCTAACTAACACAGATGTTCCTGTCTATACCAAGTGCCATTCTACCAGGCACTGGACACACAGCAGTGATAAGTAAAATTGTCACTCATAGCCAGAGTACAGAGGTCCAAACTTTACAGCTCCAGCACACATCTAATACTGAATCCCAGACTGGATTCCTCCAACTCTGAGCTCTTTCAACCCCTGTGAAGGCACCTTTTTATGAAGATCCTGCACGATTAACTAGCGCTATGGTCCTAATAACAGGAATGGACTAGGAATTGGAGCTTTCCACTACTGACACCATATTCCTAGTACATATATGAAAAAAACCTGGGGGAAATATATCTTCCCTCCCTGATTTTCTCCATCAGTATCTTACAGTATGTGTATGTTATAAGATGCCATCTACAGCATATGTTATAGCATGTGTGCATATGTATGTACAGAATGCATTATTGTTTGTGTATGTGTGTATAGAATTTGTTATCACATGTGTTTGCAAGTGTGTATATGTATGTGTTATAGCATGCCTGTGAGTATGTATCTACAGTATGTGTTATAGCAATCCAGTGACTATGTATCTACAGTATGTGTTATAGCATTTGTGTACAGTACAGACCAAAAGTTTGGACACACCTTCTCATTTCAAGAGTTTTCTGTATTTTCACGACTATAAAAATTGTAGATTCACAATGTAGGCATCAAAACTATGAATTAACACATGTGGAATTATATACTTAAAAAAGTGTGAAACAACTGAAAATATGTCTTATATTCTAGGTTCTTCAAAGTAGCCACCTTTTGCTTTGATTACTGCTTTGCACACTCTTGGCATTCTCTTGATGAGCTTCAAGAGGTAGTCACCTGAAATGGTCTTCCAACAGTCTTGAAGGAGTTCCCAGAGATGTTTAGCACTTGTTGGCCCTTTTGCCTTCACTCTGCGGTCCAGCTCACTCCAAACCATCTCGATTAGGTTCAGGTCTGGTGACTGTGGAGGCCAGGTCATCTGGCGTAGCACCCCATTACTCTCCTTCTTGGTCAAATAGCCCTTACACAGTCTGGAGGTATGTTTGGGGTCATTGTCCTGTTGAAAAATAAATGATGGTCCAACTAAATGCAAACCGGATGGTAACCATGCTGGTTCATTATTCCTTCAATTTTGAATAAGTCCCCAACAGTGTCACCAGCAAAGCACTCCCACACCATCACACCTCCTCCTCCATGCCTCACGGTGGGAACCAGGCATGTAGAGTCCATTCATTCACCTTTTCTGCGTCGCACAAAGACACCGTGTTTGGAACCAAAGATCTCAAATTTGGACTCATCAGACCAAAGCACAGATTTCCACAGGTCTAATGTCCATTCCTTGTGTTCTTTAGCCCAAACAAGTCTTTTCTGCGATTTCTGAGGCTGGTGACTCAGATCAACTTATCCTCCGCAGCAGAGGTGACTCTTGGTCTTCCTTTCCTGGGGCGGTCTTCATGTGAGCCAGTTTCTTTGTAGCGCTTGATGGTTTTGGCCACTGCACTTGGGGACACTTTCAAAGTTTTCCCAATTTTTCGGACTGACTGACCTTCATTTCTTTAAGTAATGATGGCCACTCGTTTTTCTTTACTTAGCTGCTTTTTTCTTGCCATAATACAAATTCTAACACTCCATTCAGTAGGACTATCAGCTGTGTATCCACCTGACTTCTGAACAACACAACTGATGGTCCCAACCCCATTTATAAGTCAAGAAATCCCACTTATTAAACATGACGGGGCACAACTGTGAAGTGAAAACCATTTCAGGTGACTACCTCTTGAAGCTCATCAAGAGAATGCCAAGAGTGTACAAAGCAGTAATCAAAGCAAAAGGTGGCTACTTTGAAGAAGCTAGAATATAAGACATATTTTCAGTTGTTTCACACTTTTTTGTTAAGTATATAATTCCACATGTGTTAATTCATAGTTTTGATGCCTTCAGTGTGAATCTACAATTTTTATAGTCATGAAAATACAGAAAACTCTTGGAATGAGAAGGTGTGTCCAAACTTTTTGTCTGTACTGTATATGTATGTACAGTATGTGTTATTGTGTTTGTGTGTGTTTGTACGTCTTATAGCATGCCACTGAGTAAGTACAGTGTGTGTTATAGCTTGTGTGTGTATATATGGATGTACTGTATGTATAACGTGCTTCAGTAAATGTCTGTGTGAGTGTATTTTTGTATTTTTAAACTGAGCCACTGCCCACCAGTGTGCATTCCTCTTTGTGCGTAAAAACAAAGGAATGAGCTTTGTTGTGTTATTAGGCTCTGTTCACATCTTCATCATGATTAACATTAGAAATGGAAGCCGTGCTACAGTTCCAATTCTGTCAAAGTTCAGAAACCAGTGGCGCCCTTTCAATCCTACTGGCTTATAGTAATTGTACATTTAGTTTCGTCATGGTGCCAGTCATTTTGCTGGAACAAATAGCAATGCATGCAGTGCTATTTTTTTTCCAGAATATACAGTGGGGAAAAAAAGTATTTAGTCAGCCACCAATTGTGCAAGTTCTCCCACTTAAAAAGATGAGAAAGGCCTGTAATTGACATCATAGGTAGACCTCAACTATGAGAGACAAAATGAGAAAACATATCTAGAAAATCACATTGTATGATTTTTTAAGAATTTATTTGCAAATTATGGTGGAAAATAAATATACTGTAATCTGTGAAATATAATCTGTGAATGAGGCTCTGATGCTGATGTGAATATAGCCTAATTTATGTAGTTAGGTTTGGTCTGTTACTTTATCTACATTTATACAAGGCAACTGAAAAATACAGGGGCATGGCCTGCAGGCACATGGAGTAGGACACTAGTTTGCTCAGCTTGACAGACCACCGGTCTATACAGCGGCACACACCGGTATATACTATACCCTACCTGGCTGAAAATCATCACAGATCCTCCTGGAGTTGCCCTCGCCGCGATGGTTTATAGTAGAAGGAAAAAGAGCCCCTTAAATCTAATTAAATTCTTTCCTGAAGCTATGCAGGAGTCTCTCCAAGATGGCTGCCGTGACAGCAGGTCACAGTGAGTACAGCAGTGGATGATGCAGAGACCTTGAGCCTATTGCCCTCCTCGGCTAGTAGCCCGACCTCCCTGGCATCTGCAGACTGTCCTCCATGTCCAGCCTTATTAACCTCTCCTGTGCTGACTCCGGTGAGAGCACCATCTATGGACTATTATTATTATTATTATTATTATTAAAATTATGGCAGCAGTTAGAAATCCTCCTGATTTACCAGACCATTTTAAGGAGATTGCCTTGTTTGCAGACCTCTCTGCAGCTACCATGGCCTGAAGACGGTCATTTGCAACGATCACAAAAACCTTGTCTGATAATGGCATCCAGTACAAGCCTCATCATTTCTCGTCATGGCTCTCAGGTTGTAGCCACCAGCCCTGAAGCGTCTCTCAAGATTTGTCAAGAATGGGACTTAAAAATTGCATCTCACAGCATACCAACAGGAAGAGGTCCTTCGCCTTTTGTTGTGGAGGAGGAGTGGGCGGTCGTGCAGAGGAAGAGGAGGCACTCTAGACGTCCTAAGGACTGATCTTTGTCCGAATTTTATCCTTTCACCCTTGAAACATATTCCTAGTGGGATGTTTGGTGGGGGCACGTGGGCCTTTGCCTGCGTGGTCCTCCTAAACACCCATCCCCATCTCCATTGTGAGTCACCTTTATGTCAGGTGGGGTAGTACGAGAGTGAGTTCTGACCGGTAAGGCACGTTTTGGGTACCCTTCCATCAATATTCTCCCCCCCAGGTCTATGGGAATACCCACTTGGTACGCACATTCTGTATTAGGTTGCTGTTTTTTCAGTGTATTTATTTGTTATTGTTTGTTTTATGTTTGTCCAGTAGATTTCGATCTGCCCACTACTAGTGCAGGATCGTTCCGAAATTCCACGTGGTACTCGGTGTTGTACTCTTCACTTCTTGTCGTCACCCCTGCACTTACAGCCAATTGGATTAGTCACCATGGAATTTAAGGTATTGTCTTTAAATGTTAAAGAACACCATAATAGCACGCCCCCTTGATGAAGCCGTCTGGCGAAACGTTCGTTGGGGTGGAGTGTGACTAGGTGAGGTTACAATGGTGGCTTAATATGTTCATATTTAGTTCCATTTTTCTAGTTTTCACTAGATTTTTTTGGGCTATTATACTGTTTATGGTATGTTTATGCATATATAGTGCTATATAGGTTGTTTTCAACCATTCTTACACATATTTATTTGTACCAGCGGTATATATCCCCCTATTTATTATTATTGTGGCCCCCATTTCCCTCCCTATCGTTATTATGGTGTTCCTTCATTATTTATCTCCCCATATATGTTTGTTTCATTATTTATGTTAATAAAATGATATTTTATTATAATTTTTTTGTGGTCATGCTATTATGGTGTTCTATGGTTTTACATGATCTACAGAGTTTTTCATGCTTAGCTATTAGCCCTTTTTTGTGTTTAAATGTTAAAGGTCTAAACTCTCCTTATAAAAGAGCGGCGCTGTGGAAAGAAGCCGGGACCTCCAACTCTGATATTATTTGTCTCCAGGAAACACATTTAAACCAGAAGGATGCTCCTAGACTTCGCCACAAGTGGTATCCTGCTCAAATTTTATCCCATGCGGTGCGAAAGAAGTATGGAGTAGCAATACTAATTAAAGATACTCTAGCCTTCTCTGTTGACTAAGAGATTTCTGAGGTTGAGAGGAGATATGTCATTTTAGTATGCAATTGTATCCCTATATGCCCCTAATAAGTGACAATTCCTCCGTATGGTCCTATCCAAGGTTGAGGAAGTGGCTAAAGGTCATGTCATGGTGTTGGGAGATTTTAACAAAATAATCTGGTCCTCGATGGACTCTACTGCTCCTCAGTCCGTGTCGGAACCAACACCTATAGTTAAGATTCTGCTGTCCCACCAGCTTTTTGATGTGTGGAGGTATCAGCACCCATCTGAATTAGACTATACTTTTTACTCTAATCCACATCGAGTATATACTAGAATTGATTACGCCTTAGTGGACAGGTCCATTTCACAGAGGGTGAGTTCTTGCACTATTGGTATCCCGACGTGGTCTGATCATGCACGGGTCTCTATTGTGGTACAGGAACAGTACCCTTCTCGCCTTGATTCGGTTTGGAGACTTAATAACTTTCTCCTACAACATCCTAAGTATGCGCTGGCCACTTCTTCAACTCTCTCAGATTATTTTGACTTTAATGACAATGGCCAGATGAGTGATACTGTATTATGGTGCGCTAAAAGGTTACTATGCGTGGTCATTTTATTCAGCAAGCTTCTCATGCTAAAAAACAGAGGATTCAACAAGAACAGACCATACTTACCCAATTAGAATCTCTACACAGGCTTAATAAGGCCTCACCTTGTCCTGTCCTGCATGCTCAGTTGCACGATCTCAACGTATATAAATATGATCTTGCTTTGCGTAAATTTAAGCTTCTGTATTACTGGCAGAGTCATAAGCCTGGCGTAGCCCTGGCGAGGCATCTGAAGATGCATATGACCAAAAGTCGCATTCCCTTTATTTTTAATGAATCGGGATGAAAATTGGTGGATTCTAAAGGCATAGTAGATGTTTTAGCGCAATATTACTCGAAAGTGTATAACCTACAGTCTGACCTCTCTGTTCCCCAGCCTACTCAGCCAACTATTGCTGCATACCTGGAGGCCATCTCCCTCCCTTCTTTTTCGGACGCTCAAAAAGCCTCCCTTCTCTCCCCTTTCTCTCAGGAGGAGGTGTTGCAGGTGATTAAATCATTGAAAATGCACAAATCTCCTGGACCTGACGGCATATCGAATATTATAAAAGTAACCAAATCTTGCTTATAGATGGTACTACAACCCGACCAGACTAGCTTGTATTTTCCCCAATGTTTCTGAAACTTGCTGGAGATGCGACTCGGCAACTGGCTCCCTCATACATCTTTGGTGGTCCTGTCCCCGTCTTACACAATTTTGGAACCAAATTTGTCAGTTGTTATGCACCATTGTTCAATATTCGTTCCCCTGGGGTCCGCACGTGGCTTTATTGTCGTTAGATATTGACTTACTGCCCATTGCCGACCAGTGCATTATTTTTCACATGTTAACGGTCACTAGATCCAAGGTGGCCCAATTGTGTAAGAGCGCAAACCTCCCGTGTATCCCTGAGATTACCTCAGCAGTTACATTTAATTGTAACATGGAACATCTGATATCATGTAGATTATGTAACACTAGTTCTTTTAACCCCTTCAGGACCGAGCCCAAAAGTGCGTTAAGGACCAGGCCTCATTTTTCAAAACTGACATGTGTCACTTTATATGGCAATAACTTTGAGACGACTTAACTTACACAAGTGATTTTGAGACTGTTTTTTCGTGACACATTGTACTTCATGTTAGTGGTAAACACTAATGAATATTTTTGTATTTATTTATAAAAAAATAGGAAATTTGATGGAAATTTGGAAAAAAATTGCAATTTATAAAATGTGAAATGCTCTGCTTTTCAGACAGATAGTCATACCACCCAAATACATTAATACATATTATCTACCATATCTTTGCTATATATCGGCATCATCTTTTAATCGTCCTGTAATTTATTTTGAATGTTAGAAGGCTTACAATTGTAACAGCGATTTTGCAGATTTACAAGAAAATTTCCCAAACTAATTTTTTAGGGACCACTTCAGTTCTGAAGAGGATTATAATGGCCTATATATTAGAAACCCCCATAAATGACCCCATTTTCAAAACTGCACCCCTCAAATAATTCAAAATAACATTTGGGAAGTTTGTTAACCCTTTAAGCATTTCACTGGAATTAAAACAATATGGAGGTGAAATTTAGACATTTAATTTTTTCCCACTAATTCCTTAATTTAGCCCTAAAATTAACACATTCACAAAGGGTTAAAGGAGAAAATGCATCTCACAGTTTGTTATACAATTTCTCCCGAGCACGGAAATACCCCACAAGTGGGTGTAAACTGATGTTTGGGCGAATGGCAGCGCACGGAAGGGAAGGAGTGACACTGGGCGTCTGAAAAGCAGATTTTGCTGGAATAGTTTTCAGGTGCTATGTCTCATTTGCAAAGCCCCTAGAGTACCAATACAAAGGAAAACCCCAAAAAGTGACCCCATTTTGGAAACTACACCCCTCACAGAATTCATCAAGGGGTATAGTGAGCATTTTGACCTTACAGTCGTTTCACAGATTTTGCTAACACTGGGATGTATAAATGAAACATTACTAAAATGGCACTTTATCCCCAAAGTTTTCATTTTCACAAGGGGTTAAAGGAGAAAAAGCACCCCACAGTTTGCAAAACAATTGCTCCTGAACACGGCAATACCCCATATGTGGTCGTAATCTACTGTATGGGTACATGGCAGGGCTCAGAATGGAAAGAGCGCTATTTGGCTTTTGGAAGGCAGATTTTGGTGGAATAGTTTTCAGGTACCATGTCGCATTTGCAGAGCCCCCAAAGTACCAATACAGTGGAAGCCCCCTAAAAGTGACCCCATTTTGAAAACTACACCCCTCACAGAAAATATCAAGGGGTATAGTGAGCATTTTGACCCTACAGCTGTTTCACAAATTTTATTAACATTGGGACATTAAAATGAAAAATTACTTTTTTTCCAATAAACCATCAATTTAGCCCCAAATTTTTCATTTTCACAAGAGGACAAAGGAGAAAAAGCTCCCCAAAGTTCGTTACACAATTTCTCCTGAACACAGAAATGCCCCATATGTGTTTGTAATCTGCTGCATGGGTACATGGCAGGGCTCAAAATGGAAAGAGCGCTATTTAGCTTTTGGAGGGCAGATTTTGCTGGAATAGTTTTCAGGTGCCATGTCGCATTTGCAGAGCCCCTAAAGTACCAATACAATACAAACCCCCAAAAAGTGACCCCATTTTGAAAACTACACCCCTCATAGAATTTATCTAGGGGTATAGTGAGCATTTTGACCTCACAGCTGTTTCACAGATTTTATTGACTTAGGGACGTAAAAATGTAAAATTGCTTTTTTCCAATAAACTGTCCATTTAGCGACATATTTTAAATTTTTGCAAGTGGTTAACCCCTTAACGACCTTGGACGTACTATTACGTCCTGGGCGCTAGGTACTTAGCGCACCAGGGCGTAATACTACGCCCGAGGCCGGCCGCCCGCTCACTATCTGAGCGGGCGGTATCGGAACCGGGTGTTAGCTGTATCTGACAGCTAACACCCTGCTACATAACCCCCGGTCGGAACTGAGTTCCGATCGGAGGTTTTAACCCCTTGGATGCCGCGGTCAAACATGACCGTGGCATCCAAGGGGTTCCGCCGTCTTGCCGCCCCCGCTGGCTCCCCCCGCGGCGAGATCGGGGGGTGCCGATATCTCTAATCTGCAGCCCGGGGACTGCCCAGTGACCCCAGGCTGCCTGGAGACCCCACTACCTGGTTGATCCTGCCGAGACCTCAGGAAGTCAGCGCTGTGTTTCCATAGCACTGACTTCCTGTATAGCCTGCAAGACACGTGTATGCTCGTGTCTTGCAGTCTATAGTACTGAGCCAGAGATCAAAGCATCTCTGGCTCAGGTGTCCTAATGGGACACAAGAAAAAGTAAAAAAAAGTGAAAAAAAAAAAATAAAGTATGGAAAAAAATTAATAAAAGAATAAAGCCCCCAAAATTCCCTTTTCCTATATAAAATTAATTATATAAAAAATAAACCTAAAAATTAATAAAAACAATACATATTTGGTATCGTTGTGTCCGTAACAACCTGTACAATAAAACTGAAACCATATTTAATGTACACGGTGAAAGTCGGGGAAAAAAAAACAGAAAAAAATGGCCAAAAGTAACGATTTTTCGTCATCTCACCTTACATAATATGCCATAAAAAGTGATCAAAAAGTCATATGTACCCCAAAACAGTACCAATAAAAAGCACAGGTTGTCCTGCAAAAAATAAGCCCTAAACCAACTCTCTAAACTGAAAAATAAAAATGCTACGCATCTTAGAAGATGGCGATGCAAAAGAAATAGATTTATGTCCCCAAATGGGTTTTTGTTCTGCAAAATTGGTATTGCATAAAAAAACAGTATAAATGAGGTATCGTACTGACCCGCAGAATAAAGGTAAAATGTTACTTACGCTCTACGCTGCATGGTGAAAAATTTAAAAGGTAAAACGCAGTGCCAGAATTGATGGGGTTGTTTTTTAATCCACCAAGAAAGAGTTAATAAAATTTATTTAATAATTTGTAAGCACCTAAAAATGATGTCATTAAAAAATACATCTCACCCCGCAAACAACAAGCCCTCATATGGCTACATCACCAGAGAAATAAAGAAAATATAGCTCGTACAATGTGAAGACAAAAACCCCAAAAATCGCCAAATCATTAGAACATAACTGGCTGCGGCAGGAAGGGAATGTATAAGCTGTGCGAGCGTATATTAGGGTACAAACCAGATTTAGAGCTTACGAGGGACAATAAACCAGAAATGACCCCCAGAGTGACCCCCCAATAATAGGAACTACTGGGGAAATAGTAGGGAATTTAGTGTACCCAATGTACTACGCACAGCTTACATATTCATTCACTTTTCCCCATCCGCTGTGTATTCACGTCTGGGATACTAATGCTCACTACACCCCTTGATAAATTCTTTGAGGGGTGCACTTTTCAAAATGGGGTCATTCCCTAGGGGATTCCACTTTACTGGTACTTTAGAGGCTCTGCAAACATGACATGGCATCCAGATCCCAAACATCTGAATCTGCGCTCCAAAAGCCACATAGCGCTCCTTCCCTTCTGCGCCCTACTGTGTGCCCAAACCGCAGTTTATACCCACATGTATGACACTGGTGTACCCAGGATAAGGTACTTAATGTCATATATGGTATAAACTCCTGTTTGGGCACAGCCGGGCACAGAAGGGAAGGAGCGCTATTTGGTTTTTGGACGCCATTGCACTTTTGCAGAGCTGAAATGCCAGTACAGTGGAATCCCCTGACATGTCACCCCATTTTGGAAACTGCACCCCTGAAGGAATTTATCCAGGGGTACAGTGAGCATTTTTAACCCCCAAGTGTTGCTATAATTTATTATCCGTAAATGAATACGCAGCTGATGATGAAAGGTGAAAATGACAATTATTCCAGGAATACATCATTTCAGTACGTAATATGTTGTGCCCGGCTTGTATCAGAGATGAACGCTCCAAAAGCTGTTGTGCCCGGGATTCCCGCTCACCAGTTTTTGGAGTGTGTGTCTGTGCAGACATAAACTGGGCACAACATATTGGGCCCTGAAATGGCGTATCTATAGAAAAATTTCATTTTTAACTTTTCATTATCAGCTGCGCATTCATTTTTGGAAATTAAAAGAATGCAACACTTAAGGGTTAATAATGCTCGCTACCCCACTTGGTAAATCCCTTGAAGGGTGTAGTTTCCAAAATGGGGTGACATGTCTGCGGATTCCACTTTACTGACAATTCATGGGCTCTGCAAAAGTGGCATGGTATCCAAAAAGCAAACTGTGCTCTAAAAAACAAAATAGCGCTCTTTCCCTTCTGTGCCTGGCTGTGCCCAAACAGCAGTTTATACCCACATATGGCATTGTTAAGTACGTTATCCTGGATACACCAGTGTCATACATGTGGGCATAAACTGTCATTTGGGCACACAGCAGGGCGCAAATGTGAAGGAGCGCTATGTGCTTTTGGAGCGCATATTTAGATTGTTGTTTTTTTGGACGCCGTGTCACATTTGCAGAGACCCTAAAATTGCCCCTACAAAATGGGGGTCACTTCTTGGGGAATTCCAATTTACTGGCACCTCCAGGGCTCTGCAAAAATATCATGGCGACCAGAAAGTCCCTCTAAATCTGTACTCCAAAAGCTAAAAAAAACCACAGTGCTCCTTCCCTTCTGAGCCCTGCTGCGTGCCCAAGCAGCAGTTTATACCCACATATAGAATTTTTTTGTCCCCAGGATAGCCCACTTAATAGTTTTAGGAGTTCATGCCTCTGATGCCACAAAGTGGCCGCAACGTATTAGGCACTGAAATTGGATATTTCTTTAAAAACTTTAATTTTCACTTTGTATATTAATTTTTGGGAAGCATTTTTAGGCTCTAAATGATAATACCCCTTGATACATTCCTTGAGGGGTGTAGTTTCTAAAATGAGGTCACTTTTGAGAGGTTTCCATTATATTGGTACTTTAGGGGTTCTGCAAATGCGACATGGCACCTGAAAACTATTCCAGCCACATCTGCCCTCCAAAAGCTAAATAGCGCTCTTTCCATTTTGAGCCCTGCCATGTACCCATGCACAGATTACAATCACATATGGGGCATTTCTGTGTTCAGGAGAAATTGTGTAACAAACTTTGGGGAGCTTTTTCTCTGTCTCTTCTTTTTTGTCCTCTTGTGAAAATGAAAAATTTGGGGCTAAATTGATGCTTTATTGGAAAAAAAAGTAATTTTTCATTTTAATGTCCCAATGTTAATAAAATCTGTGAAACAGCTGTAGGGTCAAAATGCTCACTATACCCCTTGATATTTTCTGTGAGGGGTGTAGTTTCCAAAGTGGGGTCACTTTTAGGGGGTTTCCACTGTATTGGTACTCTAGGGGCTTTGCAAATGAGACATGGCACCTGAAAACTATTCTAGCAAAATCTGCTTTTCAGACGGCCAGTGTCACTCCTTCCCTTCCGTGCGCTGCCATTCGCCCAAACATCAGTTTACACCCACTTGTGGGGTATTTCCGTGCTCGGGAGAAATTGCATAACAAACTGTGAGATGCATTTTCTCCTTTAACCCTTTGTGAATGTGTTAATTTTAGGGCTAAATTAAGGAATTAGTGGGAAAAAATTAAATGTCTAAATTTCACCTCCATATTGTTTTAATTCCAGTGAAATGCTTAAAGGGTTAACAAACTTCCCAAATGTTATTTTGAATTATTTGAGGGGTGCAGTTTTGTAAATGGGGTCATTTATGGGGGTTTCTAATATATAGGCCATTATAATCCTCTTTAGAACTGAAGTGGTCCCTAAAAAATTAGTTTGGGAAATTTTCTTGTAAATCTGCAAAATCGCTGTAACAATTGTAAGCCTTCTAACATCCAAAATAAATTACAGGACAATTAAAATATGATGCCGATATATAGCAAAGATATGGTAGATAATATGTATTAATGTATTTGGGTGGTATGACTATCTGTCTGAAAAGCAGAGCATTTCACATTTTGAAAATTGCAATTTTTTTCCAAATTTCCATCAAATTTCCTATTTTTTTATAAATAAATACAAAAATATTCATTAGTGTTTACCACTAACATGAAGTACAATGTGTCACGAAAAAACAGTCTCAAAATCACTTGTGTAAGTTAAGTCGTCTCAAAGTTATTGCCATATAAAGTGACACATGTCAGTTTTGAAAAACGAGGCCTGGTCCTTAATGCACTTTTGGGCTGGGTCCTTAAGGGGTTAAAGAAGAAAAAACACCCCACAGTTTGTTACACAATTTCTTCTGAACACAGAAATGCCCCATATGTGATTATAATCTGCTGTAGGGGTACATGGTGGGGCTCAGAATGGAAAGAGCGCTGTTTGGCTTTTGGAGGGCAGATGTGGCTTGAATAGTTTTCAGGTGCCATGTCGCATTTGCAGAGCCCCTTAAGTACCAGTACAATGGAAACCCCCTAAAAGTGACCCCATTTTAGAAACTACACCCCTCAAGGAATGTATAAAGGGGTATTATGATTTTGAGCCTAAAAATTCTTCCCAAAAATTAATGTACAAAGTGAAAATTAAAGTTTTTAAAGAAATATCCAATTTCAGTGCCTAATACGTTGCGGCCACTTTGTGGCATCAGAGACATGAACTCCTGAAACTATTAAGTGGGCTATTCCGGGGACAAAAAAATTAAATATGTGGGTATAAACTGCTGCTTGGGCACACAGCAGGGCTCAGAAGGGAAGGAGCACTGTGTTTTTTTAGCTTTTGGAGTACTTTCTCGTCGCCATGTTGTTTTTGCAGAGCTCTGGAGGTGCCAGTAAATTGGAATTCCCCAAGAAGTGACCCCCATTTTGTAGGGGCAATTTTAGGGTCTCTGCAAATGTGACATGGCGTCCAAAAAAACAACAATCTAAATATGTGCTCCAAAAGCACATAGCGCTCCTTCACATTTGCGCCCTGCTGTGTGCCCAAATGACAGTTTATGTCCACATGTATGACACTGGTGTACCCAGGATAAACTTAATGACATATGTGGGTATAAACTGCTGTTTGGGCACAGCCGGGCACAGAAGGGAAGGAGCGCTATTTTGGTTTTTGGAGCACAGTTTGCTTTTTGGATACCATGCCACTTTCGCAGAGCCCATGAATTGCCAGTAAAGTGGAATCCGCAGACATGTCACCCCATTTTGGAAACTATACCCTTCAAGGGATTTATAAAGTGGGGTAGCGAGCATTATTAACCCTTAAGTGTTGCATTCTTTTAATTTCCAGAAATGAATGCGCAGCTGATAATGAAAAGTTAAAAATGAAATTTTTCTATAGATACGCCATTTCAGTGCCCAATATGTTGTGCCCAGTTTATGTCTGCACAGACACACACTTCAAAAACTGGTGAGCGGGGATCCCGGGCACAACAGCTTTTGTAGCGTTCATCTCTGATACAAGCCGGGCACAACATATTACGCACTGAAATGTCGTATTCCTGGATAACTTGTCATTTTCACCTTTCACCATCAGCTGCGTATTCATTTATGGATAATAAATTATAGCAACACTTGGGGGTTAAAAATGCTCACTGTACCCCAGGATAAATTCCTTCAGGGGTGTAGTTTCCAAAATGGGGTGACATGTCAGGGGATTCCACTGTACTGGCATTTCAGCTCTGCAAAAGTGCAATGGCGTCCAAAAACCAAATAGCGCTCCTTCCCTTCTGTGCTCGGCTGTGCCCAAACAGCAGTTTATACCCATATATGACATTAAGTACCTTATCCTGGGTACGACAAGTGTAATACATGTGGGTGTAAACTGCAGTTTGGGAACACAGTAGTGCACAGAAGGGAAGGAGCACTATGTGGCTTTTGGAGCACAGATTCAGATGTTTGGGATCTGGATGGTTTGCAGAGTGTTATGTTCGACCCCGAGCCAAATGAAACATAAACAAGCATGCATAATAAACGGGTTTATTAAAGAAACACAAAACAAATAAAGGGCAGACAAAATAACTGAGAAAGTAAAACAGGGTTGGCAGGAGAAAATAATAATAGAAATCGCCCTGCGATCCGCCCTGACTAATCCTGCCTAACGCCAGAGTTTTCCTCTGAAAAGAGGACACCTCACAGGAACCTTACTAGAATCCCTGTGAGCTGACCCTGAAATTAAATACACCATAAACCAGCAGTGCCCTGCACTGACCACCCAACAGCTAAATCCAAGAATCCACAAAAACAGTGAATTGCATACAAAACCTGAGAACCGGGCCTCACAGCACAGGTATGGCTGGACACACAAGTATAACCAGCAGTGTGAAATAGTGAAGCCCCAGTTTATATAGCACCACAGAGGGTGTGGCAGAGGCACCGGGAAAAACCCCTCCCCAAGGCAGAAAGTACAGACAGACAAGAATTAACCCCTGCCCGTCTGGACCAACTACCTAACACAGAGCCTCTAAAGTACCAGTAAAGTGGAATCCCCTAGGAAATGACCCCATTTTGAAAAGTGCACCCCTCAAAGAATTTATCAAGGGGTGTAGTGAGCATTAGTATCCCAGACGTGACTGCACAGCGGATGGGGAAAAGTGAATATGTAAGCTGTGCGTAGAAAATTGGGTACACTAAATTCCCTACTATTTCCCCAGTAGTTCCTATTATTGGGGAGGTCACTCTGGGGGTCACTTCTGGTTTATTATCCCTCGTAAGCTCTAAATCTGGTTTGTCCCCTGATATAGGCTCACACAGTTTATACATTCCCTTCCTGCCGCAGCCAGTTATGTTCTAATGTTTTGGCGATTTTTTGGGGGTTTTTGTCTTCACATTGTACGAGCTATATTTTCTTTATTTCTCTGGTGATGTAGCCATATGAGGGCTTGTTGTTTGCAGTATGAGGTGTATTTTTTAATGACATCATTTTTAGGTGCTTACAACTTATTAAATAAATTTTATTAACTCTTTCTTGGTGGATTAAAAAACAACCCCATCAATTCTGGCACTGCGTTTTACCTTTTAAATTTTTCACCATGCAGCGTAGAGCATAAGTAAAATGTTATCTTTATTCTGCGGGTCGGTATGATTACGGCGATACCTCATTTATACTGTTTTTTTATGCAATACCAATTTTGCAGAACAAAAACCCATTTGGGGACATAAATCAATTTTTTTGCATCGTCATATTCTAAGATGTGTAGCATTTTTATTTTTCAGTTTAGAGAGTTGGTTTAGGGCTTATTTTTTGCGGGACAACCTGTGCTTTTTATTGGTACTGTTTTGGGGTACATATGACTTTTTGATCACTTTTTATGGCATATTTTGTAAAGTGAGATGGCGACGTTCACCGTGTACATTAAATATGGTTTCAGTTTTATTGTACAGGTTGTTACGGACGCGGCGATACCAAATATGTATTGTTTTTATTAATTTTTAGGTTTATTTTTTATATAATTAATTTTATATAGGAAAAGGGAATTTTTGGGGCTTTATTCTTTTATTAATTTTTTTCACATACTTTATTTATTTATTTTTTCACTTTTTTTTTACTTTCATGTGTCCCATTAGGACACCTGAGCCAGAGATGCTTTGATCTCTGGTTCAGTACTATAGACTGCAAGACACGAGCTTACAAGTGTCTTGCAGCCTATACAGGAAGTCAGCGCTATGGAAACACAGCGCTGACTTCCTGAGGTCTCGACAGGATCAATCAGGTAGTGGGGTCTCCAGGCAGCCTGGGGTCACTGGGCAGACCCCGGGCTGCAGATTATAGATATCGGCACCCCCCGATCTCGCCGCGGGGGGGTGCCCGGGGGGGCGGCAAGATGGCGGAACCCCTTGAATGCCATGGTCATGTTTGACCGCGGCATCCAAGGGGTTAAAACCTCCGCTCGGAACTCAGTTCCGACCGGAGGTTATGGAGTAGGGTGTTAGCTGTCAGATACAGCTAACACCCGGTTCCGATACCGCCCGCAAGATGTTTGCCGCTAGCAAACACTTAAAATGCCGCGGTCGCTATTGACCACGGCATCTTAAGGGTTAAACAACGGGGATTGGTGTTATCACTGGTCCCCGCTGTTGCAGCGGGAGCCTGGCTGTCAAATACAGCTGGGCTCCCACGGTGATCGCACGGGCTCTGCTTCTGAGCCCGCTCGATCACCGTCACGTACCTTTACGTGGGGATGCGGTAACTAACCACATTCTCCCACGTGCATGTATGTGAGAATGCGTGAAGGGGTTAAAGGACTATGGAGTAAGTGTATCACTTGGTCCGGGTTTGACTGCTGAATGTTCATTGTGTATGACCTGATATTTTTATTTCACTGAGGCCACAAGGCTTTGTAAAGTAATTTTGATTTGTTGATGTATTGACTACTGACTATCGGAACTGTAATTAACTACCTGCTCAATGCTTTATGAGGAGATTGCTTTTTTTTCTACTGGATTACTGTTATAGGTTTTTTATCCTGTTTATGTGTTCATTGTATACTGTTTCTTACTTGACGTATGTCCCTCCAATTTGTTCCATTCCTTTATTTCCCTCCCCTTCCCTACCCCTTTCCCCTCTCTCCCCTTTCTTCCGACAAAATCCTCTCTTCCTCACCTCATCACATTTACTACGCTTCATCCTACCTCCCCTTCATCTCCTCTCCCTTTTCCCTTCCTTCCCTTCCCACCACTTACCATTTATAATGTACTGTATTGTACTATGCTTTGTTTTTCACTGTCACATTTTATATTATTATGGAAAAACCTTAATAAATTTATTAACCCCTCTAAGGCAGTTTTTTGAGCCAAAGATGCACCACATCCACCGTTCTGCCTTCAATTGCAACTTTCTGCGAATGTGGGCTGAGCAGAGCAGCGGCCTGGACAATGCAGGGACGTCTCTCCCTACCATATTTATTATAACTCATGCCAGTTTTATGGCGTGAGTTATACAGGAAATCTAGTGCCTTACTGATGTGCGCCTGATTAATTAAGAGGTCTAAGACTGACGCAGCTAAAGAGAGATTTATAGAGAGTCTGCGGCAAAGTTCTTCAAAACATGTAACAACATCCTCTCCTGTCTTATCAATTTATGACCTATCCTTAGGTGGTGGTCCAACACCAAGGATGCTGCCAATCAGATGCTTCAAAAGACTGAGAGCGCTGCCACTTTACACATAAAACTATGCACAATGCCGTACTTTGTACAGCAGTTATGCTTGGTAGAACAACTCGGTCCCATTCACATGAATGGGACTGAGCTGTGATCAGGCCCTGTGACTATTGGCTTTGAAATCATATGGCCTATGAAGTGAAAGCAGCATTTAGGGAGCCCTCCCTGAGCATTGCCATTAGAGATGAGCGAATCAAAGCTGATGTAGTGGAATTTGTTACGAATTTCAGGAAATATTCGATCCGCATCGAATGCGGATTTCCCTCACACTTCGTGGTAACGAATCACATTTTTTCCTAAAATAGGTGCTGCACATGTTAGGACATGGGGCAAGGAACTCTGGGAACGCGGTATCACCCACAATGCAAAGCGATGTCACAGCCCTGTAAATACCCTCCATCATCTTGGATTCAGGCATTTTCCATTGTACTTAGTGCGGGGAGAGATGTCAGCAGGTGCTAGGGAATGTAGTAGAAAAAACAAAACTCCTCAGTTATCTATTATAAAGCAGTTATCTTTTCATTTACTCATTTGATCTAACGGTATGTCAGACAGAGAAGCGACAGGCCCTGCACAGGGGAGGGGCGCAGGCATAGGTAGCAGCGAAGTAAGGGGGCATGGCAGCAGGGGTCACTTCCAGAGGCCTGAGCTCCCAGTGTCAGCTAGCGGTCGTGTCTTAACCAGCAACCCATCGGTTCTAGAATGGTTTACTCGGTCTTCCACTTCATCCCAAGTCACATCAAACACCCCTAGCCAAGAGTCAGTGGGTTCATCAGACACTACCCTTAGTCGGCATGTCCCAGGAGCAAGCCCTGTGCCCTCACCTGTCCTCAACCTGCCTTTGTCCTTTTCTGTTCCCTCAGCCAAAGAAGTACTCTATGCTGTGGGCTCAGATCCACTATACAGCGAGGATGAGCTACTAGAGGACAGTCAGCAGTTACTGCCCAGTCAAGATCTGGAGGAGACATCCGCCGTTTCCTCTAGGAAGCGGGCAAGTAGTGATGAGGATAGTGGCGTGGGAGCTGGTGTTGAGAGCGGTCAGGTTCCTGGCTCAGAGACCGATGAGGAGGACATCAGTGACGTGCAGACAGTAATCGATGATGATGTAACCGCTCGCAATTGGGAGCTGGGTGACGAAGGGGCTTCATCATTATTGGGAGAAGAGGGTGGCAGCTTGTGCATGAGGCAGCGGCGGAGCCAGCAAGTTGGTAGCGTGGACGGGATGTGGATGATGATGTAGCCGATCGTAATTGGGAGCCAGGTGACATAGGAGTTTCATCGTCATCAGGAGAAGAGGGATGCAGCTTGCGCATGAGGCAGCGGCAGAGTCAGCAGGGTGGCAGCAGTGGGAGGTCGGGAGCCAAACGTGCCCAGGGTAGACCATCCGCTTCGCAGGAGCCTTCCTGCCTGGAAATCAGTGGTGCAGGGGTTCATAGAGGCAGTGGCGGTAGCAGTCAGTCAGTGCAGAGTGTTGGGGGTAAAATCACCAACTCGGCAGTGTGGCAGTTTTTTGTTAAGAGGAGTTGAACATGGCCATATGTTGAATCTGTGAGCATGGCCAGGGTGCCAATGTTGGCACCACAGCCCTACCGCAACATATGCATCGTCACCATAAAATGGCATAAATGGCCTGGGAGAATTGTGGTTCCAATGTGGTGGTCCAGCATGCCGCAACAACCGCTGAATAACCCAGTGGCATGCACACCATTTCAGACAGTCAATGCTCCGCCACCTCAGCTGAAGGAAGCTGTGTGTCCTTCCCATCATCTGCTGGTCCTGATGCTCCTGTTCCTCCTCCTCCTAGTCAGTCATTGCATCAGCAATCGATCACCAAAGCGATTTTGAAGAGACAACAGTATGCGTGCACTCACCCAACGGTGCAGAAGCTGAACATGCTCCTGTCCAAGCTGCTGGTGCTGCAGTCCCTTCCTTTCCAAGTGGTAGACTCTGCACCTTTCAGAGAACTGATGGCTTGTGCCGAGCCGAGGTGGAGAATCCCAAGCCATCACTTCTTTGCCAAAAAGGCAGTACCAGCCCTGCACAAATATGTAGAACAGAAGGTGGGCCAGTCCTTGAGCCTGTCGGTGTCTGCCAAAGTGCATGGCAGCACCGATATGTGGAGCTGTAACTACGGTCAACGACAATATAAGGTGACGCCGATTCCGCCTTCACGTTCTCACGCCGTTGGTCCTGCAACAATGTCTGCCTCATCCTCCACTGTGTCCTCAGCCTCCACTGCGTTCTCAGCCTCCACTGCAGGGACAATTCACAGTGCTCCTCCAGTATATCACATGCGCAGGGCACGGCGGTGTCATGCTGTTTTACACCTCATTTACCTGGGCAAACAGAATTACACAGGGGAGGAATTGCTCCATGTCCTTCATCAAGAAATTGAATCCTGGCTTTCTCTGCGACAACTCAAAATCGGAACCATGGTGACCAACAACGGGAAGAACATGGTGTCAGCGCTGCATCTAGGAGGGTTGAGCCGTGCGCTATGCAGTGTTCAATCTGGTTGTCAAGCATTTCCTTAAGTCTTCCACCCATCTGCAAAACATCCTAAAAATGGCCAGGAAACTTTGCATGCACTTCAGTCACTTGTAAACCACCAAGTACACCCTCCTTGAGCTGCAGCAGAATGGCGTCCCCCCAACATAGGCTGATATGCGACGGTTTCACCCATTGGAATTCCACCCTTCATATGTAGGGCTGACTGTACGAACAGAGAAAGTCCATAAACGATTTCTTGATGATCCAAACGGATAGAGGTCCTCCCCTGTGTAACTTCGATGTTAGCCAGTGGCAGCTCATGCGTGACACCTGCCGTTTGCTCATGTCCTTTGAGGAGGCCACTTTATTTGTCAGTCGCCAGGACTACGGGATGAACAACGTCATTCCACTGATTCATATCCTGGAAAAGATGCTGGCTGGTCGGGGGACTGGAGATGTGGCGCCTATATCTCACGGCCACATGAACCCTGTGGGGGCTGAACTGGAGGAGGAGGAGGACATTGGAGCATAAGCAATGTGTAGCGAAATGGGTGATTATTCTATACAGGTGACAGGAGAGGAGTAGCAGCCGGAAGATTGAGAGGGAGATGAGGAAGATGAGGCAGATCACCCAGACACACCGTGGCAGTATGCAGTGGAGATGGATGCAGGGAGTTCCTCTGAGTCACTTGCACAAATAGCCCGATGCATGTTCACTTGCTTGCGTAGTGACAGCCGAAATGTCACCATTCGGTAGAGGGATGATTACTGGCTCTCCACCATGTTAGACCCTCGCTACTGGAGTAGTAGCAGTATCAGCTCCATCAGCAGCAGCCTGAGCCTAGAGTCGCTGATGAGCAGCTTTCTTCACCCGCAGTGAAGAAAGTACTCACCAGCAGCTAGACATAGAGCAGAACCTCAACCAGCAGGTGATGGCATACTTGGAGTGTACCCTTCCACCCATCATCAAAGATCTGCTGGACTACTGGCCAGCCAAACTGGATTTGTGGCCGCAACTGGCCAAATTTGCCCTGGAAAAGCTGTCCTGCCCATTCAGTAGTGTGGCATCAGAGCGGGTGTTTAGTGCGGTGGGGGCCATAGTTACCCCAAGGAGTACTCGCCTGTCCACCCAAAATGTGGAGAGACTGACCTTTGTCAAGATGAATCAGGCATGGATCAGCCAGGATTTCCACCCACCAATGCCTGGTCTCGGGTGTCTGTGCTCCACAGATCCTCTATTGATAACCTATTATAAGGATAGGTCATCAAAATCTGAAGGATGCCAAAGTGTGAGAGATTTCCTTTTACATAAGGAGCAACTTCAGGTTTTACCAGAATTTCAGGACCTAGGTTTAGGCCTTATTCACACATCTGTGGTCCATGCTCTTCATGGACAATCCCCTACCCTGTCATTTGCTGATGGTGTGCTGTCTGTGGTTGATCCACTTTTCACATCTGAGAAAGCAGATCATTTTTTTCAACTGTCTCTGTATCGGTGAAAGACAGATGATACACGGATGTCATCTACTGTTTTTCAAGGACCCACAGACTTTCATTGATGTGATTAATCCACAATGCATCAGTGAAAAATGCAGATGCCGTACATCCATGAAATGCAGATGTGTGAATAAGGCCTTAAAATCATAAGCATTTATGCATCTGCAGTTAGGTCCATAAATATTTGGACAGAGACATTTTTCTAATTTTGGTTCTGTACATTACCACAATGAATTTTGAACAAAACAATTCAGATGCAGTTGAAGTTCAGACTTTTCAGCTTTAATTCAGTGGGTTGAACAAAATGATTGCACAAAAATGTGAGGAACTAAAGCATTTATTACACACAATCCCTTCATTTCAGGGGCTCAAAAGTAATTGGACAAATTAAATAATTTTAAATAAAATGTTAATTTATAATACTTGGTTGAAAACCCTTTGTTGGAAGTGACTGCCTGAAGTCTTGAACATCACCAGATGCTGTGTTTCCTCCTTTTTAATGCTCTGCCAGGCCTTTACTGCAGCGGTTTTCAGTTGCTGTTTGTTTGGGGCCTTTCTGTCTGAAGTTTAGTCTTTAACAAGTGAAATGCATGCTCAATTGGGTTGAGATCAGGTGAGTGACTTGGCCATTCAAGAATATTCCACTTCTTTGCTTTAATAAACTCCTGGGTTGCTTTGGCTTTATGTTTTGGATCATTGTCCATCTGTATTATGAAACGCCGACCAATCAGTTTGGCTGCATTTGGCTGGATTTGAGCACACAGTATGTCTCTGAATACCTCAGAATTCATCCAGCTGCTTCTGTCCTGTTGCACATCATCAATAAACACTAGTGACCCAGTGGCACTGCAAGCCATGCATGCCCAAGCCATCATATTGCCTCCGCCGTGTTTTACACATGATGTGGTATGCTTTGGATCATGAGCTGTACCATGCCTTCACCATACTTTTTTCTTTCCATCATTCTGGTAGAGGTTGATTTTGTTTTCATCTGTCCAAAGAATGTTCTTCCAGAACTGTGCTTACTAGCCTTCTTATTCTTGAGGCTTATGAGTGGCTTTCACCGTTCAGTGAACCCTCTGTATTTACTTTCATGCAGTCTTCTTTTTATGGTAGATTTGAATATTGATACGCCTACATCCTGGAGTGTTGTTCACTTGGTTGGCTGTTTTCTGTTCTCACAGATTAAGGATGGCTTGTTTCACCTGCATGGAGAGCTGCTTTGACCGCATGTTTTCTTCACAGCAAAATCTTCCAAATACAAACACCACACCTCAAATCAACTCCAGGCCTTTTATCTGCTTAATTGAGAATGACATAACAAAGGAATTACCCAAACCTGCCCATTAAACAGCCTTTGAGTCAATTTTCCAATTACTTTTGGTCCCTTTAAAAACAGGGTGGCACAGGTTACCTTCTGCTTAGGCCCGAGTGAGTACCTCCTGTCAGGGTCCTCTCCTTTTCCTCCTGGCATGGCACTGGTAATGTCTGATAGTCAAGACAGCAAAACTCCCTTCTCAGGGCTGTCTCTGCTGCTGATAATACTCCTCCTGGAGGCTGTGAAGGCGACCGTTGGGCCCTAGTCCAGCTGCAGGATGCAGGGATACTCTGCACCCTCTCTCACCAACAACACTCATTAGACTGAGAGCTCAACTGTTGTTGTGGAGACTATAGTCTCCCACAACCCCGCCCAGTGGCCTGTGATAGGCCAGGGCTGAACCAAGTCAAGGTTTTGAACACTGAGGGGGAAAAACAAGGGAAAAGCTGCATAACAGTGACATTCAACACTTAACACAGAAGACGGGACAAATGACCCAGAGGCACAAATGACAAACAATTTAAAGCAGCAGCCTCTGGGATGCTGCAAGAGTACACATGGCATATTCTATTTCTATGCATTTTTCAGTTGCACAAAACTGATACAGGCCTACCAACATTTATCTGATCTCTAAATACATATAAATATAAACATAAAAAAAAATTCACACAGCACATCCCAATGTGAATAAGTGAAAGCTACTATGGAAATACTACAAATGCAGAAAATGCAGCAGCACTCTGCAAAAAGACATGTAAAAATAGAGATCTAATTGCTATTATTTAATATCTACACATATAAGTGAGCTTATAAGATCTATAATACATAGATATTCAGTCAAAGTTCTCCAAAAGACTACCTCTTTGAGAAGAACACCTTACCACTTTTACTGTGATGCCTTTTTAGTTTTCCATACTAGCCACCTCTTTAGAAAACCTCTTTTTAATGCAATTTGAATGGTCATCTGTACTGTATACAGGGCTGGATTAAAGATGGTGGAGGCCCCCCGGGTGAAAATTCTCGTGGGGGCCCCCATAATTTTATCTTTTTTCTTTGAGTTAATGGTAACTTCTGTCTTTGGTTCCCTGCCCAATCTTAAAGGGTTATCTGGGGAGAGAAAAAAGCTCCCTGGTAACAGGAATCGATGTAAGATAACAATTGTTACAGCGAAGAGAAGTGGGGATGCCACTCTGTAATAAAGCCCTGCTCCTGCTGCATCACTGCCTGCTGCCCTGAGCACAATCATCATCTCAGGGGGGGGGTGACCACTCTCTCTGTTGGAGGTCACTCTGCAACAACAGCAGCTGCACAGCAACCGAACCACCTATCTCCAAGAGCAGCATGAACCCAGCCACTGTCACCGCCTTCTACCGGGCCATGGAGAAAAAGAAGGCCCTGGAGCTGCAACTACTGTCCGGGTTGCTAGATCCTGCAACGTCGCCATCCAGCTTCACCTCCCAAGTCATTGGGACCTTCACCTGCAGAGGCTGAGAAGTGAGAGGCTGCCACCAGTAACTTTTGTGCCTCCCAGTCTACACCTGACTGAGGAGATCAATTTTGTGCCCTCCAGCCCTCCTGGCTGGAGAGATCTTCTAAGCTTTGTGCCCTGCAGGATGGTTCCCTGGAGTGACTCCCTTGAACTCCTAAAGATGTAAATAGCCACCATGTTTTTGCCCCTTTCATTTAGTGCCGAACTTTTGGGACACTACCCCAGTTATACCAGTGCAGACTTGTGGACACTGACCCAGTTCACCCTGATCTCTCCTGTCCCCTTGCTCCAGGAAGGACACTAACACACCTGTGCCCTGGAGCCCCTTTTTGTCTTGTTGAGGCCCTGAGAATAGACACTCACGCACCTGTGCCTCAGGGACCTCTGTTATGATTTCTTCGCCCCTTTCCCCTGTGTTTTGATGGTATCTGAGATGGACGCTAATGGACTTGTGCCTCAGGTACTAGGTCTACACCCCTGTTCTCTTTTGTCCACGGAAAGGATTGGGCCCCTAACTCTTGTACATATTGTCTTGTCTTGTTTCATTTGTCATGCCCCAATTTGTCTTGTCTTGTCCGCTGTAGTGCCTTCCCTAGCCGGGGCTATGATTCATCGAGGGCGGGTCAGGTTAAAATAGGGGGGGGGGGTGCAGCGTCCCAGAGGCTGCTGCTTCAAATTGTTTGTCTTTTGTGCCTCTTGGTTGTGTTGGTATGTCCCGTCTTTTGTGTGGGAAGCTGCCGTTGTACCTGTTTCCAGTTGCTGTAATAAAGATCATTCCTTGTTCAACTGTTACCATTGGCTGCCTGAGTCATGCCTGCATAACCATCAGGGCCCTTCCGACTGTCATCTCACCTGCTCATCACACCGGGAAGTGCCCCAGGGAAAACTACTACCACCACCATCCGGTAGTGCTGCAGGACCCCCCTCGACTGTGTCCGGCCCAGGAGCGGGGCTGGAGTGTTTGGTGAGTGTGCTCGGCCTAGCAGGTGGCACACCAACTGCCACTACAACTCCCATCCTCCAGTCTCCTCCATCTCTATCTGCCAACAATTATATAATGTGTATGGTAAGCACAATGACAGTGTGCACTGTAAATAAAGCAATAAAGGCCCTGGATTTTCTTACCTTGGTTACCTGTATTCTTTGGGACAAGTTGACACTGCTCTGAGCTACCAGAGAGCTTGGCCAGCTGGGAATCCAAGCAGCACAAATCACCTGTACATTTTGATCTTGGAAAACCCCTCTAACATTACTGGCAAAATATTAAATTGTGGTAGTTTGTGTAACTCATTTCAGAACCAGACTTCAGCCCATGTCTGACTTTCCCAAAGGATTACCTGAAATTCCCAAACAGCAACCTGGATACGTGCATATTCAGATGTATTTAAGCAGGACCTGCTGACTCTCCTGAAATGCCTGTTTTAGTAAATAATTGCATTCTCCATGAAATAACAATTGTAAAGCATCTTTTCTTGGAATTATACATTATGCCAGTCTGCTGTTAATCCTCCAAGAATTTTAGAGTAAATTGACAACTGGGGTTGTGTCCCTGCTCTCTGACACTGCCCAATCAGTGCTGGCAATATCAGACTGTGTAAGGGTAACCCCCCCAACAAAAAGAATGGTAACACCTAGTTGTCCATTGGGCCCAAGAGAGCACCAATACAAAGCAGTTATCACCAATTATCATGTGTAAATTATAGTACAGGTCTTCTTAATTGTAACACTGAGAAACCATTCGGTCCCTTAGAGCTCCAGGGCATAGGTATAACTGCACTTCTGCCGCAAAGGGCCCTATTAGACTGCCCAATATTAAGGGCAATTATCAGCGAGGGGCATTCCTAGGAACACTCATTGCAAATAATATCCCTGTCTAATAGAGCTGCTGATGAGCTGACCAATGAGCGAATGCATGATGGTCGGGTGACTGCATCTTTAATGCAGCATAAAAGATGGTGACCATCAGTAGCATATCATCCATGTAGCATAATAGGGAAGAAACCATTGCAGTAGAGATTGTTCCTCCTCATTCAGCTTACATTGGCCTATGTAATTAGTCCGATGCAAATGAGTGCCCATCAACATGTTTGTCATTGATCAGCACTTCGGGGGCTGACATCTGGCTGTGTAATACAGCCCCTAGTTCTCCCTCTGCTAATATACAGACGTGGACAAAATTGTTGGTACCCTTCATTTAATGAAAGAAAAACCCACAATGGTCACAGAAATAACTTGATTCTGACAAAACTGGAATTTGCCAAACTACATGTTGACAAGCCACAAAGCTTTTGGGAGAATGTCCTACGGACAGATGAGACAAAAATCAAAATTTTTGGCAAGGCACATCAGCTCTATGTTTACAGACGGAATAATGAAGCATATCTTGAAAAGAACACTGTCCCTACTGTAAAATATGGAGGAGGCTCTGTTATGTTCTGGGGCTGCTTTGCTGCATCTGGCACAGGGTGTCTTGAATCTGTGCAGGGTACAATTAAATCTCAAGACTATCAAGGGATTCTAGAGAGAAATGTGCTGCCCAGTGTCAGAAAGCTTGGTCTCACTTGCATGTCATGGGTCTTGCAACAGGATAATGACCCGAAACACACAGCTAAAAACACCCAAGAATGGCTAAGAGGAAAACATTGGACTATTCTGAAGTGGTCTTCTATGAGCCCTGACCTAATTCTATTGAGTATCTTTGGAAGGAGCTGAAACATGCCGTCTAGAAAAGGTACCCTTCAAACCCAAGACAACTGGAGCAGTTTGCTCATGAGGAGTGGGCCAAAATACCTGCTGAGAGGTGCAGAAGTCTCATTGACAGTTACAGGAATCGTTTGATTGCAGTGATTGCCTCAAAAGGTTGTGCAACAAAATATTAAGTTAAGGGTACCATCATTTCTGTCCAGGCCTGTTTCATGAGTTTTGTTTTTTAAAAAATTCTGTTGAAGCATGGTTGAAAAGCAATGTCTGACTTTCATTTCTTCATTTTCATAGAATTTTTATATATTATTACTTTTGTAAGATTCAAGTTATTTTTGTTACCATTGTGGGTTTTTCTTTCATTAAACGATGGGTACCAACAATTTGGTCCACTTGTGTAATACTGTATATGAATCACAGCCTGGTAACCTTATGCAGCTGAAAGAAATCATAGTCCACCCTAATACAAGTATTTCTAACCCTTGGGTGTTTTAGATCTGTCTCAGAGATATCTATATTTCAAAATGCCAATTGTGGTGAATATTTCCGCAGATTGCAGGAACATTGATAAAAATTTGACAGTGACAAAATAAAATATGACAATAGGGCTTGTCAATGATTTTCTAGTGCAATATGGAACCTAGCAAGACACAAAAAGTTTCTAGAACACATATTAAATCTGGCACAAGGCACAAACTGCAGACCTCTGACACATTCAGCTTAGTAAATCTGCCCCAAAGTTTTTTAGAATTCAGTTATGAAGTATCTTCAATATCAAATATATTAACATTCACTTTTATTCACAATTCTATTAATGGTTAAGGCAATATTTAACACTACACAAATCATCTTAAAATATTCATGACTCAGTTATTCCAAAATTTCAAATAGTATCTAAAGTCATCCATTGGCATGCAAATAGCGTGCAGAGAACATCTTTTATCTACTCAAGGTCAACAATCTACAGTAGAATATTTGTTACAAGAAGCTTGGGTAGGTTACAAGTTACAACATGTGAATCCAATACTTTTTCTTTTGTTTTTTATATGACAAGAATAATCATTTTAAGTCATCCTAGAGCAGCAAAAGATGTGAATAAAGCCATTTTCTTTGCTATACAGGGTTGCTATAGGAATCAGAAATATTCATACTCACTATACAGTATATCATGTATAGTAGAAATGGAAAATATAGACATTAGTCATCAATATGAAGTATGTAGATATATGTATATTTTTCCAAGGATGTTTAAACCCCTATCTTTTTATTTACCCTTAACGTCTTTTAATTTAGAGGTAAATGGTATAGGTAAAGATCTGGGACTGCTATGGGAACACCAGTAGTGGCCTTCGAGGAGAGGTCCATCATCTCGCTCCAGAACCTCTATGCCAAGTATCCATACATTTTTGAGGTATGTGGATGACGTCTTCATTATATGGGCGGGTACTCTCAATTTGAGGATTTCGTCACATGCCTCATTTATGTAAATAGTATGAACAGGAGATTTACGTCCCTCATTTATGTAAATAGTATGAACAAGAGGTTTACATCAAATTTATGGGGGTTACAATTGGAGTTTTTTGAGTTTGTGAGCATAGTAGAGGAGGGAGTAGTTAGAACAGCAGTACACCGTAAACATACAATAGTTAACTCACTCCTTCATTTTCAAAGTTTCTATCTGGAACATGTAAAGCGGACAGTGCCCTATGGGCAGTTTATCCTCCTTAGGAGATTAAATAGTGACTCCATGGGCACGCCAAGCGTCATGACGCTTGACTTGCCCAGGACACCACTAAGGCCCAATAACAGTCCTCAGCCCAGACACCAGAGTATAATAATGTCACTTGGTTGTGGGACAAATTGTATGATGTACTGGGAAGCTGGAAAAATTAAGAATGGGATGAAATTGGACTTCGTACTGGACTTTCATATGGACTTCGTTTTACAGAATTCACTGTGCAGCCAAAATGATATGTCACCTTGTCACCCATATTCTATGGGTTGGTACAATTCCAGAGATACCAAATTTGCATAGTTTTAACTCATTAAAATAAATCCTATTTTTTGCAAAAGAAAAAGAAAAATTCTTCATATTCTGACACCATGTACAGGAATGCATAGGGAATATTTTTTTATTTTTTTTAAACTTTTGTAAAAAATAAAAAACTGAAAAGTGGGGCGTCCAATATTATTCAGCCCCTTTACTTTCAGTGCAGCAAACTCACTCCAGAAGTTCAGTGAGGATCTCTGAATAATCCAATGTTGTCCTAAATGACTGATGATGATAAATATAATCCACCTGTGTGTAATCAAGTCTCCGTATAAATGCACCTGCTCTGTGATAGTCTCAGGGTTCTGTTTAAAGCGCAGAGAGCATCATGAAGACCAAGGAACACACCAGGCAGGTCCGTGATACTGTTGTGGAGAAGTTTAAAGCCGGATTTGCATACAAAAAGATTTCCCAAACTTTAAACATCCCAAGGAGCACTGTGCAAGCGATCATATTGAAATGGAAGGAGTATCAGACCACTGCAAATCTACCAAGACCCAGCCGTCCCTCTAAACTTTCATCTCAAACAAGGAGAAGACTGGTCAGAGATGTAGCCAAGAGGCCCATGATCACTCTGGATGAACTGCAGAGATCTACAGCTGAGGTGGGAGAGTCTGTCCATAGGACAACAATCAGTCGTACACTGCACAAATCTGGCCTTTATGGAAGAGTGGCAAGAAGAAAACCATTTTTCAAAGATATCCATAAAAAGTCTTGTTTAAAGTTTGCCACAAGCCACCTGGGAGACACACCAAACATGTGGAAGAAGGTGCTCTGGTCAGATGAAACCAAAATCGAAATTTTTGGCAACACAGCTTATCACCCTGAACACACCATCCTCACTGTCAAACATGGTGGTGGCAGCATCATGGTTTGGGCCTGCTTTTCTTCTGCAGGGACAGGGAAGATGGTTAAAATTGATGGGAAGATGGATGGAGCCAAATACAGGACCATTCTGGAAGAAAACCTGTTGGAGTCTGCAAAAGACCTGAGACTGGGACGGAGATTTATCTTCCAACAAGACAATGATCCCAAACATGAAGCAAAATCTACAATGGAATGGTTCACAAATAAACGTATCCAGGTGTTAGAATGGCCAAGTCAAAGTCCAGACCTGAATCCAATCGAGAATCTGTGGAAAGAGCTGAAAACTGCTGTTCACAAACGCTCTCCATCCAACCTCACTGGGCTCGAGCTGTTTTCCAAGGAAGAATGGGCAAGAATATCAGTCTCTCGATGTGCAAAACTGATAGAGACATACCCCAAGCGACTTGCAGCTGTAATCGCAGCAAAAGGTGGTGCTACAAAGTATTAACTTAAGGGGGCCGAATAATTTGGCACGCCCCACTTTTCAGTTTTTTATTTTTTACAAAAGTTTAAAATATCCAATAAATTTAATTCCACTTCACGATTGTGTCCCACGTGTTGTTGATTCTTCACCAAAAAATTAAAATTTTATATCCTTATGTTTAAAGCCTGAATTGTGGCAAAAGGTTGAAAAGTTCAAGGGGGGCCGAATACTTTCGCAAGGCACTGTATTTTGTGGGAATGGATGGCTTTATAACAGGGCAATTTGGGACTCTATAAGGGCATATGGGTGGTTTAGTCTCCCAAATCGCCCTGACAAATTCTCTTTAATGCCAGACAATTCGGGGAGCCTTCAATAGGCTCCCAGCTGTTATGGCAAAGGATTGCCAGGCCTGGATCTCATTCTGGGGACCAGTGATCTTCCCCAAAATGGCAAAATCCATGCCTATGTTTTGACTGAGGCGCTGAGGGCCTTAATGCTAGCGGTCAGTGTGGGCACTGATCATGGGCATTAGCCTCAGGTCTCTGCTGTATAATACTGCAAAGACCAGGGGTCTATGGTGGTTATTATTATTATTATTGTTTATTTACATAGCACCATTAATTCCATGGTGCTTTACTTTTGAGGGTTTACATACGGTACACAAAATATACAAAACAAATATAATACTAACAATGACCAACTGGCAAGTGCTTACAATCTATGAGGCAAAAAGGATAGACACAGAAGGTGGGGGTAGAGGCTGTACAGGTGGTGGTATGGAGACAATAGCATTATTGGAGGTTGTAGGCCTTCCTGAATAGGTAAGTCTTTGGGGCCTTCTTGAAGCTTGTGACTGTGGGGTACAGTTTTATGTGTCTTGGTAGTGAGTTCCAGAATATGGGGGATGCACGGGAGAAGTCTTGAAGACGGTTGTGTGAAAAGCGGATAAGAGCAGAGCGAAGTAGGAGGTCTTTGGAGGATCGGAGGTTAATTGTAGGCAGGTAGTGGGAGATTAGGTCGGCGATATATGGAGGGGACAGGTTGTGGATGGCTTTGTATGTCAGCATTAGTAATTTGAACTCTATTCACTGGGCAATGGATAGCCAGTGAAGGAATTGGCAGAGGGTAACTGCTGATGAAGAATGAGGGGAGAGGTGTATTAAGCGAGCAGCAAAGTTTAAGGTGGACTAGAGGGGGGCAAGAGTATTTGCTGGGAGGCCATGGAGAAGGGTGTTACAGTAGTCTAGGCAGGAGATTATGAAGGCGTGGGCTAGCATCTTTGTAGTTTCAGGGGTGAGGAAGGAGCGAATTCGTTGGATGTTCTTGAGTTGGAGGCGGCAGGAGATGTTGAGGGTTTGAATATGCGGCTTGAAGGATAGGTCAGAGTCTAAGGTTATCTCAAGGCAGCGGACCCTTGGGACTTGGGTGAGTGTGGTTCCATTAACTTTGATAGATGGGTCAGGTAGAGGAGCCATGCGAGGAGGAGTGAAGATGATGAACTCCGTTTTCTCCATGTAAAGTTTGAGAAAGTGGGATTAGAGAAAGGAGGCTACGGCTGCTAGAGATTCTGGGCTCTGGACAACAGAGAGGTAATGTCTGGTGCAGAGAGATATTTTTGAGTGTTATCAGCATATCAATGGCAATGAAAACCATGAGATTCTATGAGCTGACCAAGGTCGAGGGTGTAGATGGAGAACAGGAGGGGTCCTAGGACGAAGCCTTGGGGGACACCTACAGAAAGAGTGGCAGACACTGAACGTGCGGTTGGTAAGGTATGAGGAGATCCAGGAAAGTGCCAGATCTGCGATACCAAGGGAGGAGAGTGTTTCTAACAGGAGGGAATGGTCGACTGTGTCAAAGGCAGAGGAGAAATCGAGGAGGAGGAGGACAGAGTAGTGATGCTTGGCTTTGGCAGTTAGACGGTCGTTAGTGACTTTGGTTAGGGCAGTTTCTGTGGAGTGATGGGGTCTGAAGCCTGACTGTAGTCTGTCAAAGTGCATGCTGGATGAGAGATAGGAGGATAGTTCGGAGTGGATGTGTTGCTCCAGCAATTTTAAGGCGTATGGAAGCAGTGAGATGGGGCGATAGCTGGCTGGAAAGGACGGGTTGAGGGAGGGTTTCTTAATTATATGTGTGACGGTACCTTGTTTGAAGGTAGAAGGGAAGGATCCATTGGTTAAGGTTAGGTTGAAGAGATTGGTTAGGGCAGGAGTAATGACTTGTGAGATTGGGGATGAGATGTGACTGGATCGGGTCAAGCGCGCAGGAGGTGAGGTAGGATTTAGACATTAGGGTGGAGAGCTTTTCATCAGTGATGGTGGAGAAACAGGTTAAAGATGAAGAGCACCGAGCAGTGTGGGTGGAGTGGTTGTCGGGGGTGTAGGGCGAGTTGAAGGTAGTGAATAGCTGTTTGGGGTTGCGGGATAGGGTAGATATTAGTGTGGAGAAGTAGACCTGCTTTGCAGAGGTGAGTGTGTTCTTGAATGTGAGAACTGCCTCTTTGTACCTGAGGAATTCCTCCTAGGAGTGGCTTTTCTTCCAGAGGCGTTCTGCAATCCGTGAGGCACGTCTCAGTTTTTTAGTCAAGTCAGTGTGCCAGGGTAACCTATTGGGCTCTGGTGTTTGTGAAGGGGGCCATAGAGTCAAGGGCTGAAGTAATGGTGGTAATGTAGAAGTCAGCGACGGTATCTGCGTCCTGGAGTGAGGATATGTCAGCGAGTGGTAGGACAGAGTCTGAGAGCGTGCGGATGTCAAGGCGATTAAGGTTCCTGCGGGGACGTGTTGGTTTAGGGGTTGTAGGGTCTATTACAGAGGAGAGGGCAGAGAATTTCAGCAGGTTGTGGCCAAAGAGTGTGGATGGAGAGTTAGAGAGGTTGACTAGAGAGCAGAAGCGGGTGAATATGAGGTCCAGCGTGTGACCCTTTGTGTGGGTTGCAAAGGAGGACCATTGAGAGAGACCAAAGAAGGCAGTGAGGGACAGGAGACTGGAAGCAGAGGGGTGGTTTGTGTTAATGGGGATGGTGGTTGCTCAGCTGCTCTGCTCTAGCCCCAAATGTTTAACCCATCAAGGAATTTATCAAGGGGTACAGTAAGCATTGGGACAAATTTTCAATAAAATGTCGTTTTAGACACAAATTTTTTATTCCAGCAAAGAGTTAAAGGAGAATATGTAGCTCACAATTTAATATGCAATTTCTCCTGTGTATGGAAATACCCAAAATGTGGAGGAAAACTACTTTGTGTGCAGTGAACTTTTGAGCTTTCAGTACACAGTTTCCATTTCTCCGCAACCCTTGGGGTTGTGGCTCTCCTCGGGGGATCGCAGAGCGCCACCTGTGCGTTCAGCCTGTTAGATCTCTGCACCCCCCTCGGGGTTTGAACCCTTGTGCCTTTCTCCTTTTTTTGTTTTTTTTTCTTCTTTCCCCTCTCGCTCTCTCTCTCTCTCTCTCTCTCTCTCTCTCTTCCTTCCCTTTCTACTACTCCTTTTTCTCTTCCTCTCTCGCTTTCTCCCCTGCCCCAATTCTCTTTTCTCTGCCCTTCCTTCATTCTCGTTCCAATTTCCTCCAGGTTGTTTGTGCTATTTATATGCTTAGCCGGTCAGCAATTGCAAACCGTTATTGATGTTTATCCATCAGTGTGGCCTGGGGGCCCAGGGGGGGGGGGATGGCTCCTTTGTTAGAAAGCCCGTTCCCCACCGGGGTCTCCGCGCTACTTTGTAGTGCGTGTTTTGGCATTCGTATCCTGCCTCTTCCCCATCCTTTTTGAGTGGAGGCTACTCCCTCCACCCCATAGTTTTGGTTAAATCCCTGTTACATGCAGTCTTAGCTTGTCCTAGTCTCTTTGTACTTGTTTTGCCTATCCTTCCTTTTGTTTGTTCCTTCTGTGTCGCCCTCCCTCCCTTCCCTCATTTTGACTATGACCTCTCTTAACTTCTGTACTCTCAATGCTCGGGGGCTTAATGTCCCTCAAAAGTGTAACCAAATTCTGTATCAGCTTTACAAGAAATGCACTCATGTTCTTATTTTGCAGGAGACTCACTTTAAGAAGGACCATGTTCTGGACATTCGCAACCGTCACTACCCGTCTGGTTCCACAGCGTCAACCCGGTCGCCAAGTCCAAGGGTGTTTCCGTCGCCCTTCATCATTCTCTACAACACAAGGTACTAGACACCCTGATTGACTCCGAGGGTAGATTTGTGTTTCTTAAATTGCACATCGCAGGCACCGTGCTCACTGTGGCTGGCTGTTATCTCCCGAACCAGGGTCAGCTACTTTATTGCAAAACCTTAGTTGGCAGGTTGGCAGACTTTAGTGAGGGGGTAGTGATACTAGGGGGCGACTTTAACTTTGTCTTAGATCCATCCCTTGACTCTTCCCCTCCTTGCCCCCCCACGCTCCCAGTCGCACTTGCGACGGTTAATGAATACTCTCCAAAACTTCTCAACTAGTTGATGTATAGCGTATTTTGCACCCTAGAGATCGGGACTTTACCTTTCACTCTCCAGCACATACTTCCTATGGACGTATAGACTTTTTTTCTTGTCAGTCATCAAGCCCTCACCTGGTCTCCTGCCTCCCGCATTGATTCGGCCCTTCGGTCCGACCACGCTCCTGTTTTTTTGTTTCTCGAGGTCCCAGGCTTAGTGCATCGCCCTTTCACATGGAGATTGAATGACAGCCTTCTGAATGATGTCACTTGCAGGGTGGATGTCGGTGCAGCAATTAGGGACTTTGGCCTCAACCATGCTCATGACCCCACTCCTCTCCCACTACAGTGGGAGGCGCTGAAGTGTGTGATCCGGGGTGTACTGATCAAACATGGTGCGCACCTTAAAAAGGAATGAGCCGCTTGGGTTGTAACGCGCCTTGCACTCATTCATTCTCTTGAGTTGACTCACAAATGGACCCACTCTCAGGAGGCATTAACTGAACTTCTTAACGCTAGGGAGGAGCTGCGTTCGCATCTCGACGAAATGTATTTACACTCTAGAGACCACGTTCAGAAACATTACTATGAATTCGTGGACAAGTGCGGCCGCTCGTTGCCTTCACCTGCGCGGTAATCTCACGCATATCCCCCGTCTCCGGGACAGGTCGAGTCGAACGGACCATAACCCCACGGATATAACCGCGGAGTTCCGCTCATTCTACAGCGACCTATATAACATCCGCGGGCAGTACGCCGATCTTGCCCCAGATGCTCTCCGTGATAAGATCCAGGAGTATGTTACTGATACATCTCTGCCTACCCTCACGGACACGGATAAAGCTTCCCTTGACGCACCTTTTTCTGAGGAGGAGATCTCGTTAGTTATTCAGTCCTCTCCGTCGGGTAAGTCCCCTGGCCCGGATGGGTTCACTGCCCATTTTTACAAATGTTTTGGTGACCTCCTTTCCCCGACCATGACTAGGGTATTTAACAGTGTTAACGACTCTTTCCCTTTTGCGCCGCAGTCCCTTTCTGCCCTTATTACGGTCCTCCTCAAACCGGGCAAAGATCCAACCAGCTGCGCCAATTATCGCCCAATCTCCCTCATTAATATCGACGTCAAATTGTTTTCCAAATTATTGGCCACACGGATCAGGTCGGCTTCATCCGCGGTCGCGAGGCCCGAGATAACATCTGTAAAACCCTACTTGCTGTCTCACTGGCTCGATAAAACAACTCTCCTATGTGTCTGCTCTCCGTAGACGCAGAGAAAGCGTTCGACCGAGTACACTGGGGCTTTCTGCGTGCGACGCTTCAGCAAGTGGGCGTGGGTCCTGTTTTTTTGAACAAGGTGTTTTCCCTTTATGGTCATGCGTCGGTGAGGGTTTGGGCTAACGGGATCCTCTTGGACTCTTTTCTGGTGCGGAACGGCACTCGACAAGGCTGCCCTCTGTCGCCGCTGCTGTATGCCCTGGTTATGGAGCATCTGGCGGTGGCAATACGGCGATGCTCGGACATTCATGGCCTTCAGATGGGCAACCGCCCGGTTATGACAGCACTATATGTGGACGACCTCCTTCTTTACGTTTCCCAGCCACAGGTGTCCTTTCCATCTATCCTCCGTGAGTTCAGCCGCTTAACTTTAAGGTCAATCTTTCCAAAAGTGAGGCCCTCAACATCACGTTGCCCCACATAGAGGTAGCTCACCTTGCGGACAACTTCCCGTTTAAGTGGCAAAACACCTCCCTCAAATACCTCGGGATTCATATCCCTCCTGACCCTTCCCACTTGTATCGCCTTAATTATCTCCCACTGCTTGAGAAACTCGCGTCGGACCTGCGGAAATATGGCACATATGCCCTTACATGGTTTGGCTGCTTTTGTATCTGTTCCAGGCGCTTCCTATTCCCCTCCCGCATACTTTTTCCATTAGTGTTCAGTCTATGTTTGGGAGGTTCGTATGGGGTTCGGTACGGAGTAGAATAAAATATCAGACGTTGACCCGACGCAAGGATGGGGGGGCGTGGGACTGCCGGATCTTATGCTTTATTACCACTTCGTGCTTTTGCTGCGTCTTTTCGATTGGCATTATCATGGCGCGGATAAGCAACGGGTCTCTATCGAGGCCGACTTGCTCTCGGTTCCCCTTCCTTCATTGCCGTGGATACCGGCTCATCACCATCCGGGATCCGCCGGGCACTCATTCCTCTCTTCACACTTCATCAAGACCTGGGATTCGGTGTGCTCCAGTGGGAGAGTGGCTAGAGTACCTGGCCCCCTTAGTCCTCTTTTTCGTAATCCTATGTTCCCCCCGGGTTGTTCCGTAGACAGATTCCTTTGCTGGCGAAGCGGCGATGACATTAGACTTAGGCAGGTCACTGGGGAAACACCTCTTCCTCCGTTGGCCCAGTTGCGTGCTTCTCATCCGGACCTTCATTTGTACTGGCTGGAGTACGGCCAACTTACAGCCTTCTTACAGAAATTCTCTTTGTCCTCCTTCTTTCCTCGACCATGACTGACCTGGAGTCAGCTCTATCCTGCGCTGACTCTTTCCCGCGTGCTCTCTCAACTCTTTACAGCAATCTTCTCTGGGACGCTACTCAAGGGCCCCCCTCATATACAGTTCCCTGGGAGTCAGACCTCCGCGCAGGTCTTTCCCCTGCCGACTGGGATTGGTCTTTCCTGTTCTCACATAAGCTTCTGTTGCCTTGCGGTGCGCAAGAAAAGAATTTCAAGATTCTGTCTCAGTGGTACAGGTGTCCTGATTTCCTCCATAGAATCTATCCTGCTGTGACTGACCGGTGTTGGCGCTGTGGCACGGAGAAAGGTACCTTGTATCACATCTGGTGGGAGTGTGACGTTCTTAGGCACTTCTAGGATGCTGTGTTCGACCTGTATGCTAAGGTGTGTGGTCGCACCATCGCATCAACTCCCCAACTGGCCCTTCTTTCGGTTATCCCTGGCAGGATTGCTGCGGTAAAGAAGGATCTCCTGCGACACTTTCTCACGGCTGCCAGAACAGTCATCCCCAGGCATTGGTGGAGCACTGCTGCCCCCTCCCTGGTTGAATTCCTACAGGAGCTTCTCATAATAAGGAGAATGGAGACCCTGGTGGTGGAGGATTCCTGCGATTCCTCCAAATTTGACGCTCTCTGGCGGCCTTGGGTGGTGTTTCAGGAGTTGACTGAGTTCTCCTCTTTCTTCTCCTGATCTGGAACTACTCTATTTTACTGTTCTCCTTCCCCTTCCCTCTTAGGAGGTTACTGGTCGTTCTACCCTCCCCCAATGTCTCCCTCCTCACTTCCCCGCCTATGTGTGGTTCCTGCTGTGTATCCCCTCTGTTTGTCTGTCTGTCCCTTGCTTCTCCGCAGACTATGTTATTCAGTTTCCATATACCTGGGCCTTCGCCCCTTAGTTTGTACATTGTGTCTTCATACTGTGGGCGGGGTTTTCCCCTAGCCTCTTATGTTTAGGCAAGGCCTGCGTGCCTTTGCACCTTTTGCTCGCTTGTAATATTGTTATTATTGTTTTGTTTTCCTTATTTTCTCTTCTTTTGTATTGTATTTAAAAATTTTAATAAATATTGATTAAACATAAAGGTCTTTATTAGTGTCAAAACACATAAAAAGGACCATATACCAGTATAAAGTTGCAGGCCATTTTTCAATACAGTATTGTCAATATTGATTCAATAATTCAATAATTCTTAGCGGTTATAACTTATTTAAAGGTGTTTATTAGTGTCTAAACCCATAAGGAGGACCATATTCGCCATTTTGTTCCCATTATGCTTATGGAGCCGATAATGCTCCTGCCACCCCCACCCCCACCTCCTCCCACAGCTGCCATGCCAGTTCAAGTTGAGCTCTCAGGGCTCCCCCAGTCAGACATGCGAGAGGATAGACGATGGCACAGATAGGCGTAGATAGGCAGCAGCCAACTTACTACATAGGATATCTCTATAGTAGTTCAGTTTGTCCTCCTTCTCAGCGGGTGTAAAAAAGGCCCCCATTTTTCCCCGGTGGCGAGGGTCTAACATGGTGGAGAGCCAGCAGTCATCCCTCTGCTGAATGGTGAACTATGGCTGTCACTGCGCAAGGAAGTCAGCATGCTTCGGGCCATTTGCGCAAGTGACTCTGAGGGACTCTCTGCATCCATCTCCACTGGATACTGCCAACTGTGTGTCTGGGTCATCTGCTTCATCATCCTCATCTCCCTCTGGCTGTTCTGGTTGCTCCAGTTCCTCCTCTCCACCCATTTGGCTACACATTGTTTGTGCTCCAATGTCCTCCTCATCCTCCTCCTCCAGTTCATCCCCCACAGGGCTCATGTGGCCTTAAGATGTAGACGCCACATCTCCAGTCCCCTGACCAGCCAGATTGAAAAGCATCTTTTCCAGGATGTGAATCAGTGGAATGACGTTTTTCATCCAATAGTCCTGACGACTGACTAACAAAGTGTCCTCCACAAAGGGAACGAGCAAACGGCAGGTGTCACACATGAGCTGCCACTGGCTAATGTTAAAGTTACAGTTGTGCTAAAGGCACAGGAAACTTGGGCAAAGTTGAAGAAAAGATGAATGCAGCACGTTATCAGCAAATACTGGAGGCAAATTTGCACTCATCAGCCAGGAAGCTGCACATGGAACGTACTTGGACGTTCCAACATGACAACGATCCAAAACAAAAGGCCAAGTCGACCTGTCATTGGCTACAGCAGAAGAAAGTGAAGGTTCTGGAGTGGCCATCTCAGTATCCTGACCTCAATATTATTGAGCCACTTTGGGGAGATCTCAAGCGCGCAGTACATGCAAGACAGCCCAGGAATTTACAGGAACGGGAGACTTTTTGCCAAGAAGAATGGGCAGTATTACCATCTGAGAAAATAAAGAGCCTCATCCACAACTACCACAAAAGACTTCAAACTGTCATTGATGTTAGATGGAGCAATACATGGTATTAAGAACTGGAGTATGTGAACTTTTGAACAGGGTCATTTTGATGATTTTGGTTGTCATAATGATTTAAACTGAGAAAACACAGAAGTTTGACAATAAATGGCTTCAACCAACCACTTAGCATGAGTGGAGAAAAAGTTTTTGTGTTATCATTTATATTCTCTGAAAAAAGGCCAAAAAAAAAAATAAATCTGCCGGGGTTTATAAACTTTTTAGCACAACTGTACACAGGGGAGTAACTCTGTCTGCTTGGATAAAGAAATCATTTATGGCTTTTCTCTGTTCATATAGTCAATTCAACATATGGAGGGTGGAATTCCAACGGGTGGAAACATTGCATATCAGCCTATGTTGTGGGAGGCCGTTCTGCCGCTGCAGCTCAAGGAGGATGTGCTTGGCGGTGTACGAGTGGCTGAAGTGCATGCAAAGTTTCCTTGACATTTTTAGGATGTCTTGCAGATGGGTTGAACACTTAAGGAAACGCTTGACAACCAGATTGAACACGTACGCCATGCAGGGCGTATGGCTTAGCCCTCCTTGACGAAGCGTCGACACCATGTTCTTCCCGTTGTCGGTCACCATGATTCCGATTTTGAGGTGTCGCGGAAAAAGCCAGGATTCGATTTCTTGAGGAAGGACACAGAGCAGTTCCTCCCCTGTGTGACTTCGTTCACCCAGGCAAACGAGGTGTAGAACAGTGTGACACCGCTGTGCCCTGAACATGTGGTATGCTGGAGGAGCACTGTGAATTGTCCCTGTAGTGTACGCTGAGGACACAGTGGAGGATGAGGCTGACATTGTTGCAGGACCAACGGCGTGAGAACGTGGAGGCTGAAGCTGCGTCACCTGTCCAAGTTGCTGGTGTGTCTGGGCAGGCACCACATTACCCCAGTGGGCCATAAATGACATATATTGTCCTTGACCGTAGTTACAGCTCCACATGTCGGCGCTGCCCCTGTGGAGCATTATACTGGAGGGCCCCTCTGGATAGCATATTATACTGTGTGGGGCCACTGTGGAGTATTATACTGGGGAAGGGGCCCTCTGGATAGCATGTTATATTCTGTGGGGCCTCTGTGGAAAATTATAATGTGGGGGGGGGGCTCTGGAGATAATGTTATATTATGTGGGGCCACTTTGGAGCATTATGCTCTCCAGAGGGACCCCCCAGTATAATGCTCCACAGTGGCCCCACACAGTATAATATGCTCTCCAGAGCCCCCCCCCAGTATAATGCTCCACGGTTTCCCCACACAGTATAACATGCTCTCCAGAGGGACCCCCCAGTATATTATACTGTGCGGGGGCCACTGTGGAGCATTATACTGGGGGGGGGCTGGGGGGGCTCTGGAGAGCATGTTATACTGTTTTGAGCCACTGTGGAGCATTATACTGGGGGGGGGGCTCTGGAGAGCATATTATACTGTTTTGGGCCGCTGTGGAGTATTATACTGGGGAAACCTCTCTGGGCAGTATATTATACTGTGTGGAGGCCATTTCTGGAGCATGTTATACTGAGTGGAGCATTATTCTGGGGGGGCCATCAGCAGAGCATATTATATTGTGTGGCGCCACTGTGGGGCATTATTCGGGGGGGACTAATGAGCATTATACTAGGGGGCCCTCTGGGGAGCATATTATATTGCGTGGGGCCTACTGTGGAACATTATACTGGGGGGACGCTCTGGGGAGCATAATATATTGCGTGGGGCCACTGTGGAGCATTATACTAGTGGGGGCCCTCTGGGGAGCATATTATACTATGGGCCACTGTGGAGCTTTATACTGGGGGAAGGGACAGTGTGGGGAGCCTGTTATATTGTGTGGGGCCACTGTGGAGTGTATTATATTGTGTGGGGCTTTTCGAGAGCATATGATACTCTGTGGGGCCATTGTAGAGCATTATACTGGGGGGGACTGTGGGGGACCACTGTGGAGCATTATACTGGGGGAACCCCTCTGGGGAGTATATTATACTGTGTGGAGGTCATTATGGAGCATGTTATACTGTGTTAGGCCACTGGAGCATTATACTGGGGGGGGGGGTGCATATTATACTGTATGGAGCATATTATATTGTGTGGGGCTGCTGGGGAGCATATTGCACTGTCTGGGGCCACTAAGGGGTAGTATACTGTGTGTGCCACTGTGGAATATTATACTGTGTGGAGCCTTACATACCATGTGGGGCCACTATGGGGGGTTCAGGGGAGCATTTTATACTGTGGAGCATTATATACCATGTGGAGCATTATACTGTGGTGGGGGGGGGGCTCACAATTCCTGCTGGCAGCCCTGTGTGCTATGTCTGCATCACAGCTCCCTCACTATAATCTTGCACATACATGTAGTGCTCCATGGCCATGTCATTCCCCATACAGTACTATGCATGAACCAGAGTTATTGGGGCCTGCACAGTACTATAGGGGCTGACTATACTGGGAACATACTCAGTAACACCAGATAGTCAGCACATATGTAAGACTTCAGTGAAGGAGCCGTGGTGTAGGTTATTAGCAGGAAGCTGTTGGGTGGGGCCTTTCAGTCCGACACTGTATAACGGAGAACTATTATATATAAGGGTGGGTTACTATATATAATTGGGAAACTTAAGTATGAGAGGGCTATTATAAGGGGGAACTATTATTTATAAGATGGGCTATTATTTATAAGGGGGGAACTATTATATATAAGGCATCCATTATAAGGGGGGAGCTATTATTTATAAGAGGGGAACTTTTTATTTTTGTTAAGTGGGCTTATTTATAAAGGGGGCTATTAGTGATAATGGGGACTATTATTTATAAGGGTAACTATTATTTATGAGGGGGCTATTATTTATAAGGAAGCAGTATTATTTTTACAGGGTGTCTGTTACTGATAAGGGGGAATATTACTGATACAGGGCACTATTTATCATTTATAAGGGAGCTATTACTGATAAAGGTGTAATATTATTTATAAGCAGGGACTATTATTTATAAGGAGGCGCTATAGTAACTGATGACTGGGCGCAAAAATCTATTAGGTGGTGCAAAGGTGCTCATTTGAATTGTGTGTGGTAAAATGGGGCTTGTTATTACTTTTTTGTTGGCAGAAAGGAAGCGTTATTATAGGGGTTGCTACTGTAAGACGATGGTGTTGTTTGCATATCAGCATTTGGGGCCCCGCTTTTAATTTTGCCCAGGCCCCCACTTTGTCTAAAACCAGCCCTGGCCAGAAACATTTAGGCATGCGTCCCTCCCCTGTGCATGGCCTCTCACTTCTCTGTCTGACATACTGTTCAATTAAAAAACGTAATTGCAAAGGGCAAAAAGGCCTGTTATTTTCTTCTTTGAAGAGAATGGCAAATATGTCCCTTATTTCTTTCCCCACTAATGAACACTTATAACAAAAGCGTGATAAAGGCAGAGATTTGTGGCTCCGAATTATTGAATTAATGACAATACTGTATTGATAAATGGCCTGCAACTTTATACTTGGAACAAAATGGCGAATATGGGTCCTCCTTATGGGTTTCCACACTAATAAACACCTTTAAATAAGGTGTATGCTCCTCTAGCATACCACATGTGCAGTGCACAGCGGTGTCACGCTGTTCTACACCTCATTTGCCTGGGTGAACAAAGTCACACGGGGAGGAACTGGGTCACTGTATGTCCTCCTCATGCTGCTTCCCACTGGGTCACTCTGTGTACAAATCATGCCGCTGCCACTGGGTCACTGTATGCTCTCCTCATGCCGCTGCCACTGCTGGGTCACTGTATGTCCTCCTAATGCCGCTTCCACTGGGTCACTGTATGGTATCTGGTATGCTGCTGCCAACTCCACATTATGTCGCCTTGCCACTGTGTAGACATCTATGTGGAATCTGCAGACGAGGGTATAAAAGGAGTGCGCTCTTTCACTCTACAGTAGGATGTTGGGCCTCTACACGGTTCTTTCTACCTGGCACTAACATGGAACAGTAAGGCTGGGTTCACACTTGAGTTAGTTGGACAGTTTTGGCACCATCGTAACTGTCCAAGTAAGTGAAGTGTGCATCAATTCTAAGAGTGACGCGTGTCATTCGGACTCACAGTATTGTTTGACTACCACAGTAGGCTCCCTATGCGTGTTACTGCAAGACACAGTGTTCTACTCCACTATACAGGCTCTCTGAAGCTAGGAAATAGGTGTTTTTCAGCGATATTCGCCGCAAAGTAATTTGGAACTTTGAATGGAAGTGCTGAATCGAACTTTTGAGAAATTCGCTCATCTCTAGTCATGACCAACTTGTGGCACTGAAAATTCAGCTCTCCAGTTGTTATGCTCTGTTTCCTAATTTTGGACACACCCTACATGTGGCCCTAATCTTTTGCCTGGAAATGTGACATGATTCAGAAGTGAAAAAAGAACCATCGCGCATTTGAGGCCTTATTTGGTTACTTACACTGCATTGGCGGGCAATTGCATAAGCTCTGAGGTGAAATTAACAAATTGACCCCCAAAATACAAAGCTACACAATCAAAAACTAACCCGACAAGGAATTTATCAAGTATAGTGAGCATTTTGAGGCCAAGAGTGCATCCCAGAAATAAATATGCAAATTTAAATTTGGAAAGAAAATATGTCATCTCAGTGCCCAAAGTGTTGTGCCCACTTTGTGTCATTAGATGCATGCAATCTCCCAGTTATTCCAGTCACAAAAAAGTTGTATATGTGGGCATAAACTTCTGTTAGGGTAAAGAGCACCATGCTTTTTGGCTTTTGGAGTGTAGATTTAGATGAACTGGCTTTTGGATGCAATGTTGCATTTGCAGGGCCCCAGAGTTTCCAGTAAAGAGGATTTCCCAGAAGTTACCCCCATTTGTAAATAGCACTGCTACTGCAATTTATACCCACATATGACATTGTTAAGTGGGGTATCCAGGGTACAACAATGTCATATATGTTAGCATAAACTGTTTAGGCAACACAGCAGGACACAAAAGGGTGGAAACACTATTTGGTGTTTAGAGTGCCTATTTAGATATTTGCTTTTTGGACACTATCTCACATTTGCAGAATCCCTGAAGTGCCTGTAAAGTGGAAATCTCAGGGAAATGACCACATTTTGGAAACTGCACCACTTAAAAAAATTTGAGCATTTGTTTTCCAGATGTGAATGCAGATGTGAATGCACACCAGATGGTAAAAAGGGAATATGTAAGTTTTACAGAATATATGGGTACACCAAATTCTCCACTAATTTCCCACTAGCTCTTAGGGTTGGGGCCGCCAATTCTGGTGTCTTTTCCCTTGTTATCTCTAAACCTGGGATGTACCCTGATGTATGCTCGCATGGTTTACACATTTCACTTCCTGCTGCAGTCAATTTTTGTCCTAAAGATGTGGTGATTCTTTTTGCATTGTATATGCTTTAATTTTAAGAAATTTTCTAGTGATGTAGCTATATGAAGGCTTCTTTTTTGCAGGATGAGATGTACTTTTTAATTACACCATTTTGCGAAGCCTATAACGTATTGAGTTTATTAGTTTATTAACTTTTTTTTTTCTTTTTTTTTTAAACTGTAATTTTTATTTAAGTTTTAAAATAGTCACAGATCAAATACAGAAAATTCTTCATAGGAAAAAATCCATTAAGTACACAAAAAATAGTAATACAGAGGCAAGGTTTAGGAAATACATAAGACAAGACAAAGGGAAGGAACAATAAGGAGAAAAACAAAGCGGGGGGTCGGATCTCAGACACCTTGTGTGGCACAGTAGGTATCCCAGTGGGACCAAATTGCTTCAAATGCCTCTACTGTATGGTTAAGGGAGGCGGTCAAGTACTCCAGACTGTGGATGTCCTTCAATCTGGCTATCAATTCTGAGATCGCTGGAGGAAGAGCTTCCCTCCAATGGCGGGCTATGAGCCTTTTGGCCGTGGTACACAGGTAAAGGAATAGCTTAGATCTATTTTTACTGAGACCTTTTGGGGGAGATTCAGCAGATAAACCATGGGATTTCAGGGGTATGCCCTGGATGAAAAGAATGTTAGTCAGCTTCCAACCTCGAACCAGAAAGGGCGGATTAGGGGGCATTCACAAAATATATGGAACAATGTTCCTGGTGTTGTTTGTCATCGCTAGCAACTGGAAGGGATAGTGGGGTTGAGAGTATGAAGTAAAGCTGGAGTATGATACCAGTGCATAAGTATTTTGTATTGCGTTTCCCTGAACGTTACACAGGAAGAGGATTTAGCTGCTCGGGACCAAATAACCCATCACTGGTTGTATGAGATGTGCATGCCCAGGGCTCCAGACCACTGGGTCATATATTTGTGGACCATCGGAGTCTGCCCCCCCTGAAAGGTCAAAAGTCTATAAATATTAGAAATTAGGCCTCTAGTGGAGGTACCTGCCCGACATAGTTGTTCAAAGGCTGTAGGGAGGGAGATTCGGGTGGAACCAAACTGGGAGACAACAAAATGAACTATCTGTTGATAGTGAAACCACTCTGAGGTAGGCATGTGCCGGGTGGAGGTGAGGTAGTCAAAGGGCCTGAGCTCCAAGGTCGACGGGTCCACCAAATCAGCTATGTGGAATAGACCCAGCCCGCTCCAGGGCCTGACCATAGCAGCAGTGAGTCCGCTTGGGAGAAGTGGATTATATAAAAAGGAGATCATAGATGAGTGTGGGGAGGCCAACCGAAACAACTTAGAACAGGTGTTGCAGATTGCCCGAGTAAAGCTGATGGGGCCCAGCAGCAGGGTAGTGGGCAGGGGGGAGGGAGGAGGACCACAGAAACGCATTGGGATGAACAGGAGCCAACCAAAGCTTCTCTATCTCCACCCATTTCGTATGTGCCTGGGGTGCTGTCCAAAATGGTATATTACGTAGATGAGCAGCCCAGTAATAGTGCAATATGTGTGGAGCCCCCAGACCCCCCTCCGACTTACCCACCAGCATCACCGATCGGGGAATGCGATGACGTTTGCCATTCCATATAAATTGGAATATTGCTTTTTGTAGGGATCTCAGTTCGGACCTAGGGACCGCTACTGGAAGGGTCTCAAAGAAATAAAGGAGCTTCGTGAGGAGGGTCATCTTAACCGCAGTTATACGGCCTATGAGAGAAATATGGAGTGGGCGCCACTTATCCAAGAGAGAGCAGAGCTCATGAAACAGATGAGGATAATTGGCCAAGTAAAGCGTATGGTACGAAGAGGATATTTAAACGCCCAGATAGTGCAGGGAGCGGTTTCTCCATTGGAAGTCAAAATTAGACTTGAGCAACTGCAAGGCCTCGCTTGGGATATTCAGAGGCAGGGCTTCTGTCTTACCAGGGTTGACCTTATAGCCCGAAAGATCTCCATAGTCCTTTAAAACACGGAGAAGGTTTGGAAGGGAGGTATGGGGTTTAGTGAGGGTCAACAGGACGTCGTCTGCAAATAAGCTAATCTTAAATTCCCTATCCCTTACAAACACCCCAGAGACATCTGGGGCGGATCTAATTTGGGCCGCCAGGGTTTCAATACACAGTGCGAATATTAGAGGTGACAAGGGGCATCCCTGACGGGTTCCATTATGAATGGACAAGGGAAGGGAGGAAGCATTAAGGAGCGTAACAACTGCCGAGGGGTGAGAATAAAGAGCCCTTATAGCCATGAGAAAGGCCCCCGAGAGCCCGTAGTTTTCGAGGGTGGCTATCATGAATGACCAATCAAAGCGATTGAAGGCCTTCTCAGCGTCCAGACTCAGAAGCAAGGTTGGGGTGGAGTAACGGTTGGCCACGTCAATCAAGTCCACTGCCCTTCTAGTGTTATCTTCCCCCTGACGACAGGGGACAAATCCCACCTGGTCTTTGTGGATGAGAGACGGAAGCCAAAAGTTAAGCCTGTCTTCCAAGATTTTTGTGAAAAGTTTGAGGTCTGTATTCAGGAGGGCGATGGGACCATAGTTAGAACACTCCTGATGGTCCTTGTGTGGCTTTGGGACTAGGGAAATGTGAGAGTGCAGCATAGTGTGCGGGATCGGGGCCCCGTCCAAGAAAGAGTTGAAAAGTTGACACATATGAGGGAGGAGATCAGAATGGAAAGTTTTATAGTAGGCATAGGTAAACCCATCAGGGCCCGGAGCCTTACCATTAGGCAGACCCTCCAGGATGGCAGTTAACTCCTTGCTCGATATTGGAGCATTAAGCGAAGAGAGAGCCAAGGTCGGGAGGATCGGGAGTCGACACGAGGCCAGGTAAGAATGCAGGTCTGTCTCTGTAGTGGTGGGGTCTCTCCTAGCAGGCGAGGGAAGGTTATACAATGTAGTGTAATAATCCCTAAACAAGGCCGCTATGGCATCGAGGTGGTGTTGAAGAGTGCCCTGGGAATCTCGGACAGCATGGGGCGTAGACGAAACCCGACGGTCTCTCAGGGTTTTGGCTAGAAGTGTGTGGGCTTTATTTCCCCTCTCATAGTATATCTGGCGGCTGTAGAGGAGGAGGTGTTGTGTGGCCTGGGTGGCGAGGTCCCGGAGGTCTGCCCTAGCAGTCACTAATTGACATAGCAGAGATAACGTGGGGTGCGACGCTAGTCGCTTGGTCAGGGATCTGATCTTATTAGTTAAAGCCTCCTCCCTGACACTCCGGTCTCTCTTAATCTGTGTTCCCAACGCAATACATTGACCTCTCATTACAGCCTTATGGGCTTCCCACAGTGTGGACATAGCGGGGACTGAATCAGAATTAATTCAAAAGTATTCTTGGAGGTGAGAACGAAGTTTAGCCTGGGTCTCTCGTGAATGGAGGAGGGATTCATTAAGTTGCCAGTGGCAACGTTTTGTCGGAAGGGGGTGGAGGACAGCGTGAGCATTACAGGGGCATGATCGGACCAGGATATGGGGCCTATGTCAGCAGACTTTAATAAGCGAAGGGCCAATGTATTACCGAAAAAATAATCTATTCTGGAGTGGGTTCTGTGGGGGTGGGAGTAAAATGGAAAGGAGCGGGCAGAGGGATGATCCACCCGCCAAAGGTCGTAGAGGGCAGCTGACCTTACAAGGCAGCGAAAATCTCTTGCTAGTCTCGTCTGTGAGGGTCCAGGAGGCCCATTAGTGAGGGTGAATCTATCCATACATTCAGAGAAAGCCATATTAAAGTCTCCACCCAGTAGTAGTGCAGATCCCTCAAACACTTGCAATTTCCCCAAGACCGGTGTAAGGAAGGGGATCTGAGAGGAGTTAGGGGCGTATATGTTGCACAGGGTGATGGGCTGGCCGTATAGAAGCCCCTCCAAAATAATATATCGACCCTGGGGGTCTAGGTGAGAGGCCGAAACAGTAATAGGGCAGGTACGGGAAAGCAAAATGGCCACCCCTCCCTTCCTGCGACTACAATATGCAGAGTAAGCAGAGGGGAAGTAATGACGGGCAAAATTGAACGTGCCAGTATGGTCATAGTGGGTCTCCTGGAGGAAGGCTACACCCGCCGGGAGAGAACAAAGCTCCCGTAGGACTATTCGCCGTTTTGAGTTGGAGCCCAGGCCCTTGACATTTAATGTAATGCACTTAACCATAAGGAATACAGAGTGGGTTTGTTGCTAGTGTAGGGAGAAATGAGGCAGAGGCAGATCTCACCCAATCCATAGAGGGTCCAAGTCCTTGAAAATGTAGAGTTGGTGGGTCCGGGCCACTGTAGCCAGACGGGTCTTTGAACCTGAAAAAGGGGGGGAGGGGGGAGGGGGAAGAGATGGAAGACACACAAAAAAAAAACAAGGCATAACAAACAAAAAAAACAAAACAAAAATACATAAGTAACACAGTTAAACTAAATCTAATGGTCAGGACTAAATCTCTTGGCTGGGGGCAAAAAAGAAATGTCCAAGTTAGGGCCACAAGTGACCCTACCGGGGCCCAACCAGTGGGTCCACAGCTGGACGAAGCCCCCATAGTAAAAGGGGGGCGGGTGGGAGGCGGGGGGGACCAACAATAAGCAGATCCAAATAAACAATTGGGGACCAAAAGAAAGTAACATCTGCCGGTCATTGGGGGGGGAATCTAGCCCGCCCGACCAGCAATGCTGAAACATAAGTATGATGCAAAACAGTTGTGGGACCCTAAAAAACTACGTGTAAATATAAATAACAATAGTAACAGAACACCCCTAGTGATCATAGTAAACGTATCCCTCCCAAGGACTAGGAGGCCCGAGAAAAAAGATACAGTCACGGAGGAGGGGGCTCCACCCTTGATCTTCTGGAAGAACGTTGCTGGCGTCTAGCTGGGTTCTGGGCCATCCAGACCGGGGGAGGTGGTGGTGGTGGAGCAACCAATTCCCAATTCTGCAGATCAGGAGGAGAAATATCCATAGCGGTACAGAACGGCTCCAGGTCTGCATAGAACCGTAGGGTAACAGAGCGTCCATTGTGCCTAGCCGTTAAAGAAAAGGGAAATCCCGGTATCTGTCGGTCGCATAGAAGCTGCAGCAGAGGGCGCAGTATTTCCTTTTCTGTAGCGTAATCCAGGAGAGGTCCTGGTACAGCTGAATCTTGGCTCCTTCAAATTCGAAGTCTTTAAGACGACAGGCCCTGGAAAGGATAGTTTCTTTCAGTGCAAAGTCGTGCACGCAGCAAATAACATCGCGTGGAGTGGGGCCAGATCCCTTGGGGCACAAGGCCCTGTGAGCTCTATTTAGCTTGATTTTATGTGTAGATGGTTCATGTAAAATGGAGTTGAAAATCTCCTCCAAGGTAGCATGTAAATCCTCCTGGTTAGCCTCAGGCAACCTCTTGACTCTAATATTGTTGCGTCTGCCCCGGTTATCCAAGTCCTCCAAGTGGCGTTGCATGTCATTAACCGCCTGGCATTGGGAGAGGACAGTGTCCTGGAGGTGAGACACATGGGATCGGATCTGGTCATGATCGTCCTCAAGGGTATCAACCCGGTTTGCAATATGCTGGAGATCTTGCCGCAGGACTGCGATTTCTGTGCGTATCGCCGAACGAAGTCCTCTTTTGATGGTAGGTGAGCAAGGTAATCGAGCCATGGTGGAGGATCAGAAGAGGCTGTTAGAGCAGAGTATGGCGGAAGTCGGGGTGGCAGGGCAGACGGAGAAGAAGGCTGGGTATGGATAGCAAAGGGGGACAAGGATGGAGTTGCCCCCAGGTCCGTATCCTCATCTCCGAGAAGGGGTGGGGGCTGCTGTGAGGGTGCGAGGTTAAGAGGTTGTGGGGGCTGTTGGAGGGTTGAATGCTCCTCCACAGGGCCAGGAGGCCACCCAGGGTCAAGGGAGGGCTTGTGGGGGTGAGAGGCAGCTGCTGGAGTCTCCTGAGATGCCAGGTCCCCCTGGCTCCGTATGGGGGAGCCCGCTGACAGAAGTGCCAGTTGGAGCTGCGGGGGAGGGGGGCAGTCAGCGCTGCGGTGCGAGCAGCCGCCGCGCCTGACTTACCCGGCGGTGAAGGGGTCTGCTGGGGCCCCGCGCCCGGGCTCTGGAGCTCTGACTCTGGCAGGGCTGGAGGTCTGGCAGACTGGCCTCTCTGGCAGGCCGCCGCGGCAGACGTACCGGAGGCGGCCGGCGTGGCACAAGAAGATGGCTGCCGCCTCGTGGAGGCCCGCGCTGTGGATGCCGTAGGCTGCAGGAACGCAGACAGGGTAGGCTGCACGAACTTGTCCTTGGATGCACAGTCCCCTGGAGCAGGTGCCCTGGTAGTTTTTTTTAGCCATGGGGGTCTGATTAAAGCTGGTGGTCCCACTTTAAAATCGGTCAGGCAGGAGCTCCCCAATGCACGTCTCACCACATCGAGTCCCTAGCCACGCTCCCAAAACTTTTTTTTCTTTTAAGGGGATTGAAAAAAATTCTAGCATTGCTTTTTAATGTTTTAACTTTTTCTGCCATACACCATACATCATAAGTAACATGTTACCTTACTTTGTCTGACAAGATTGTGTGATGAAAAATCTACTTTTGACTTCTTTTTCTCTTTTTTTTTTTTTTTTACGACGTTAAAGAAATATATATCCTTTTTATTTTCTTACATTTCTGACTCATTTTACTTGGGAAAATGGACATTTCTGGTGTGTTTATTATTATTACTTTTTTTTTTTTTTTAAATACTTCTGAAGTGAAGAGGCAAGACCAAGATTCAGTAAGTGTCTCTCTTTCATGTAATGGTGCAAGAAGGGGGTTAAACTATATTTTTAGATAAAACATTTTTTTTAAAAATTTTCCATCTCACTGTACACAAATAAAAATGCACTGTTGTAGTTTTTACTGTTTCTACTCTAACATAATTGACAACATACAAACTTGCTATGTTGGCAGTTCAGATAGCTCAGCTTTCACAAGTTCTGTGCAGGGGTGTGTATTAACCCCTTCCCGCCATTAACATTTTTCAATTTTTGTTTTTGACTCCCTGCCTTCCAAACCCATAACTTTTTTATTTTTCCGTTCACAGAGGCATATGAGGGCATAACGTTTGCTGGACAAATTGTTTTTCATAATGGTGCCATTTATTATTCTGTACAATGTACTAGGAAGCTGGAACGAAAATTCAGAATGGGATGGAATTGGAGAAAAAGTGCATTTGTGCGACTTTCTTAAAGGCTTCGTCTTTACAGCGGTCACTGTGCAGCCAAAATGACGTCACCTGTATTATATACGTTTTGGTACGATTCCGGGGATACCACATGTTATGTAGTTTTATTTACATTTTAACCCCTTAACAAAAATCTAAAACTTTGCAAAAAAATGTTTTTTCTAAAAGTTGTCGTATTCTGTCACCTATAATTGTTTTTATATTTCTGTGTATGGGGATGCATAGGGTCTCTTTTTTTGTTGAGCCAGGTGTGCTTTTTAGTTACACTATTTTGGGGAATGTTTATTGCTTTGATCACTTTTTATACTAATTTTTATCTGAGGCAAAACAGAGAACAAATGGCAGTTCGGCCCTAGGGGGCTTGAACCTACAGTCTTTTGATTGCAAGTCCCATAGACTGCAATACAACTGTATTGCAGTCTATGGGAGTTTTGCTATGTTCCTATCAAGGCTAGTCATAGACCAGCCTCAATAGTAATATTACTATTGCAGGCCTCAGAAGGCTTCTGGCTGCTGAAGCAACAGAACAGCTCCCATGATCTCACCGTGTAGTAGCCGTCCTGCAACAAAGAAGGTATGGGGCAAGTGGGTGTAAGATGGGGAAACAGACCTCATGTTGTGAATGTACCTGTTTCTATAAATAAATTTATTTTTTCTGTGTCTGGTACTATACGTGTCTCTGTCCCATTTGGTTAAATGGGCTGGAGCTGTTGTAAGTTGCTGCACCCTGCACATGTGCTACAAAATGTATGGCACTGTGCCTGGTAAACAATGAAATGGTCACAGCACTTGCCCAATCAACATGACCCCTTCAAACAGTTTATTAGTGGGGGTAGGAGTTGGAGTCCCTCTAATCTGATATTAATTACATATCCAAAGGAATCCTTGAATCCAATATGGAAAGGTTGAAGTTAAATAATTGATGGTATTGTATAGTGGTTCAAAAGAGATGCGCTATACACACATATCTATTAAAAGTTTTCCAATATATTTCATCTCAAGTTTTGAAAAATGTTTGTGAAGTACAAAAAAATATCTTGATGTATATAAGTTTCTTTATTACAATTCTTTATTCTTCCTCCTATCTAATGAGAAGAGAAGATGTAGCTGACAAATGGTTCTGTTTACAAAATAAATAAAGTGATGACATAAAGAAACAGCGTTCTCATAGCCTTCATTGCACAAGGAAATAGAAAAGAACATTCTAGCTAACATGGTTTAGATTGTAATATCCTAATTGCTTTAATTAAAATGTCTTTGACTCGATGATATATAATGATAGCTCATTATAAGGCTTGTTGTATTATGTAAAATGTCCTTTTATTACGTTAACATTCTATTGATTTTCATAAATGAATAAAATTACAAGAGCAACTTGACCACACAGTAGACATATGCATACAATAATACATGTTTATGAGTATAGCTAAAGGCTCATGGGCCCCTACTGTACCCCTTACTTTTGAGCATATGGGCTACTGTGTAATGCAGGGAAGATAAGGCAGGGGTTGGGGGGGTAAAATCAAATTGATATATTGCAATCATTTTAATTTTCAGAACAATTCTTCTGGTGTCATATATAAGATTGGAATCTCATCGTTCATGTGACACTGTTCTAGGTTTTATAAAGCCCAAGATATAATTGTTTGAAGTGAACCCCGCAGCCTTAGCTTCCCTGCATTATAAAGGAGCTAACCCCCTCACTTCACTGAGAAGTATTGCATAGCTGTAAGTGTTTCAGCTCTTAATGGACAAAAAGGGAAAGAATAAAAACATGCCAAACTTCACAGAAAGGAGCCAAGAGGAGTGGTATTGTTTAGTATCCATACAGAGTCGAATTATAATATGTGTGAAATGGATTGTAACCCATGACTCAACGGTAAATAATTGCCCATTTGCCACATTATAATCCTGACTCATAATTAACTGTATTGGAATCCGCTGATACAGTTGATTACTGTTGTGTGCCATAGGAGACTACGGGACGTGAGTATTTATCTCGCAAATGTTCCCGAGGTCTGCCTAGCAGTTTGATTTGGACCAATCAAGTTTGAACTAGAACTGCTATTATTATACTCTGGGCTCTGTAAAGCGACCCCAGAGTATAATAGTAGTTCCTGGGTGACAAATCCCCAAAATTTCAGGTTCGGGAAATTCATAATAAGAACCGGTTAAGTCATCCCTATGTATATGTTTTTTTTTGTTTTGCTTTTTTTTTTTTCATTTTATTATCGTAGAAGCCACTCTGGGACATTATGTTGTGTAGAGTCAGCACAGTGGCTCAGAGGTTGAGTCAGCACTGGAGTCCTGGGTTCGAATCCTAACAAGGAAAACATCTGCAAGGAGTTTGTATATTCTCCTGTTTGCGTGGGTTTCCTCCGGGTACTCTGGTTTCCTCCCACACTCCAAAGACATACTGATAGGGAATGTAGATTGTGATCCCTATATGGGACAGTGACTGTAAAAGCGCTGCGGAATATGATGGTGCTATGCAAGTAAGCATAATAAATAAATGGAGGGGCTACTATGGGACATTATACTGTGTGTAGACGTCACTATGGGATATTATACTGTATGAAGATGCTAGTATAAGACATTATGCTGTGTGGAGCGGCCACTATGGCACATTATACTGTATGAAGGGGCCACTATGGGAAATTATACTGTGTAGAGGGGCCACTATGCAACTTCATACTGTATGAAGAAGCCACCATGGGACATTATACTGTGTGGAAGGGCCATTATGGCATATTATACTGTATTAAGGGGCCACTATGCAATATTATACTCTATGAAGGGGACATAATACTGTGAAGATGGGTCACTATGGGACATTATACTGCATGGGGGCCACTATGAGATATTATATTGTGTGGAGGGGTTACTGTGGGACATTATGCTACGTGGTGGCCTGATATGGGACATAATCCTTCACCCCCCATATCCAATCACTCGCACGCTCATGTCATCTCCACCTCAAAAACATCTCCAGAATCTGCCCTTTCCTTACCACAGATACATTAAAAACACTTATTGTCGCCCTGATTCACTCTCGCCTTGACTACTGTAACTTCTTACTAATCGGTCTTCCCCTTACTAAACTCTCCCTCTACAATCTATTCTAAATACGGCGGCCAGGCTCATCTATCAGTCTAGACGCTAAAGCGATGCCTCCGCTCTGTGTCAGTCACTACATTGGCTGCCTATTCAATACAGAATACAAAATAAACTTGTAACTATAATCCACAAGGCTCTCCATAATGCTGCACCTCCCTACATTTCCTCCCTCATCTCTGTCTATCGCCCAACCCGTACTCTCCGTTCACTCAATGACCTAAGACTCTATTATACCGTTGCGGTTTTGGAAATTGCAGCATGTCAATTATACCTATGGAAATGCTGGCAGTTTCTGTATAGGTGTATTAAAAACAGAAAGTCCACAGGGGAATCCTCTGCGGACCTTCTGTGAAAAGCGCTGCGGGAAAAATCACAATGTTACCGCCACAGTTTTTCCTGCAGCACTTTTTTTTGCTGCAGCTCGCTACGTGGGGCCTTAGTCTTAATTAAGCCCAAGTGCCACTTTAATTAAATAAATTGCTCCCTCATATTATGCCCCTGATTCTCCCTGTCATAAATACTGCACCTCTAATGACCCCTTATATCAATGACCACCCCCTTATGTTCATAATGCCTCCTAATATAAATGATACCCCCTAATGGCCCCTTATATAAATAACCTCCCCCCTTGTATTCATAATGCCCCCCAATAACCCTTTATATAAATGACTCCCCCATCATCATAATGCCCCCTAATGAATCCTCCCTTTATAGTTATATTTTCCCCTCCTAACCACCCCTTATACTATTACATACCTCCCAACTTTCAAAGGACAGAAAGAGGGTCAAAATATGCGGCGTGCTATGAGCGCTGCGACAAATTTAGCTCCATCCACTTCTGCATTGACTCCGCAGAAGTGGGGTTGGTGAGGAGGGGATTTGGGCTTACCTTATGGAGAGTTCCGCTGGCTTCTCCTTCCTGCAAGACCCTGCTGCGCGGTTTCAGCACAAAAAAGGGGCGGGGTTGTGGCAAATGGGGGAGGGTTCCCTCTTCAGGGGTAGACATGACAAAGAAAAAAACGGAATGCTTAAGCTGCTGCAAATCGCTTGCATCCGTTATACATAGAAAACTATAGCAAATTGAAAACGAACTGTCGCGGATCTGTTGTTGTTAAAGGACAGAAAAGCGTGGCAGTACACGTTTTTCTGTCCGTTTGAAAAAAAAAGACAGGGGCATACAGAGACCATAACGGATTGCTTTTTTTTTTTACATTGGAGGCAATGGGTCTGCTGACTGACATGTTTTTATAAGGTAAACAGCTATAAACACGTATCAGTCAGGTGGACCTCTATAACGTGATATTGAAAGGGGCCTAAAATGTATATTATTATTATTATTATTATTATTATTATAATGCATGAGGGCCACTATGGGACATTATACTGTGTGGCGGGGCCACTATGGGACATTATGCTTTGTGGAGGGGATACTCTGGGACATTATGCTATTTGGAGGCCTGACATGGGACATTATATTGTGTTGAGGGGCCACTATCAGATATTATACTGTATGAAGGGGCCACTATGAGACATTATACTGTGTGGAGGGGTCACTATGGGATATTATACTGTAGCAATAAATTATTGACACTGCCATGAGTGACCTTATTTTCCAGGCATCAGGGATGTGAAGAAGTGATAAGGGAATAGACAGTGATAACAATCTGTCTATATACATTTTACTCAGCTCTGTGTACAGGCACTGAGACTGGTTGAGAGCAGCAAGAGCTGTCACAGTGGCACAGGCACTCATTGGCTAGCTCAGTTGACTGCACAAGGCTACACAAGGACAAAGTAGAACCCAGTAAAAACCAGCAGCCAAGAGGAGTGATGTTTCACCCTTATTGCAGCATACCTCACAAGGGGTATCGCCAGCTTGTAAAGCTTGCATATCACTAAAACCTTCCAACGTTTGGAACCCTCAGCAATCCTGAGAATGAAGGTGACACAGCTCCTAATAAAGAATAATAATTTCCTGTAAAACATATGCCCATGTGGACAAATCTACAGTGAAGCTTATTATAAAATGAAGTGGCAATATTATGGTAATATTGTATATCTGTGAGCATTCCAAATGAATACAGATAAAACTTATACAAGGCGATGTCACATGGTAAAGTGAGGCGCACAGCATCAAATCCACCCCCTCCTGGATTGTGGGTGTGAGAGTGGATGTTTTATTAGCATTTTGCACTTGCTCTCTTTCTATCATATACTGCAATGGGGTCTGCTTCCGTCCTGCACAGCAATGTATCATCTGGTATTTGATAAGTGTGGGCTTTTTTCTGTGATATTATTTTGTATATTATGTCATAGTAGTTACATAGTAGATGAGGTTGGATGAAGACACAGGTCCATCAAGTCCAACCTATAATTCTACATTGTTGATCTACAGTCATGGCCAAAAGTTTTGAGAATGACACAAATATTATATTTTCACATGATCTGCTGCCCTCTGGTTTTTATGTGTGTTTGTCAAATGTTTTTATCACATACAGAAATATAATTGCATTCATATTATGAGTAACAGAAGCTTATATTGACAGTTAGAATGAGTTAATGCAGCAAGTCAATATTTGCAGTGTTGACCCTTCTTCTTCAGGACCTCTGCAATTCTCCCTGGCATGCTCTCAATCAACTTCTGGACCAAATCCTGACTGATAGCAGTCCATTCTTGCAGAATCAATGCTTTAATTTTGTCTGAATTTGTTGGTTTTTGTTTGTCCACCCGTCTCTTGATGATTGACCACAAGTTCTCAATGGGATTAAGATCTGGGGAGTTTCCAGGCCATGGACCCAAAATCTCTATGTTTTGTTCCCTGAGCCATTTAGTTATCACCTTTGCTTTATGGCAAGGTGCTCCATCATGCTGGAAAAGGCATTGTTGAGCGCCAAACTGCTCTTGGACGGTTGGGAGAAGTTGCTCTTGGAGGACATTCTGGTACCATTCTTTATTCATGGCTGTGTTTTTAGGCAAGGCTGTGAGAGAGCCGATTCCCTTGGCTGAGAAGCAACCCCACACATGAATGGTTTCAGGATGCTTTACAGTTGGCATGAGACAAGACTGGTGGTAGCGCTCACCTCTTCTTCTCCGAATAAGCTGTTTTCCAGATGTTCCAAACAATTGAAAAGGGGATTCATCAGAGAAAATGACTTTACCCCAGTCCTCAGCAGTCCACTCCCTGTACCTTTTGCAGAATATCAGTCTGTCCCTGATGTTTTTTCTGGAGAGAAGTGGCTTCTTTGCTGCCCTCCTTGAGACCAGGCCTTGCTCCAAGAGTCTCCGCCTCACAGTGCGTGCAGATGCACTCACACCTGCCTGCTGCCATTCCTCAGCAAGCTCTGCACTGCTGGTAGCCCGATCCCGCAGCTGAAACACTTTTAAGAGACGGTCCTGCCGCTTGCTGGTCTTTCTTGGGCGCCCTGGAGCCTTTTTGGCACCAATGGAACCTCTCTCCTTGAAGTTCTTGATGATGCGATAGATTGTTGACTGAGGTGCAATCTTTCTAGCTGCAATACTCTTCCCAGTTAGGCCATTTTTGTGCAGTGCAATGATGACTGCACGTGTTTCTTTAGAGATAACCATGGTTAACAGAAGAGAAACAATGATGGCAAGCACCAGCCTCCTTTTAAAGTGTCCAGTGGTGTCATTCTTACTTAATCATGACAGATTGATCTCCAGCCCTGTCCTCATCAACACCCACACCTGTGTTAATGGAGCAATCACTGAAACGATGTTAGGTGGTCCTTTTAAGGCAGGGCTGCAATGATGTTGAAATGTGTTTTGGGGGATAAAGTTCATTTTCTAGGCAAATATTGACTTTGCAAGTAATTGCTGTTAAGCTGATCACTCTTTATAACATTCTGGAGTATATGCAAATTGCCATTAGAAAAACTGAAGCAGTAGACTTTGTAAAAATTAATATTTGTATCATTCTCAAAACTTTTGGTCATGACTGTAGAGGAAGACTAAAAAAACCATGCAGCCGATTCCAATTGCTCCATGTTGGGAAAAAATTCCTTCATGACACCAAATCCAGCAATCAGTATAAAACCCCGGATCAACTTGTCTTTACCAAAATCTAAAACCTTCAATCTGTAAGATTTTTCATTTCAAGAAAGGCATCCATTCCCTCTTTGAACTTGTATAATGTATCCACCATCACCACATCCTGGGGCAGTGAGTCTCATAGTCTCACTGCTCTTATAGTAAAAAATCTTTGTCTATGAAATTTTCTCTCCTCCAGACGTAGAGGATGTCCCCTTGTCACTGTCACCAGCCTAGGAGTTAAAAGATCATTTGAAAGTTCCCTTCATGTCCCGTCATGTATTTGTACATTGTTATTAGATCTCCCCGACGTCTTTTTTCTAGTCTGAATAACTCCAAGTTTGTTAATCTGTCGTTGTACTCCAATCCACCCATTCCCCTAAATATCTTGGTTGCCCTTCTCTGCACTCTCTCTAGTTCTATTATGTCCTTTTACACTGGGGCTAGAAACTACACACACTAGTCTATGTGTTTTGATGCATCCCTAATTTGCCTTGGCAGCAGCTGCCTGGCACTGGTCATTAAAGTAAGCTTACTAACCATACTTATTTATAGCATAAACAAACACATTAAACTATATTTACTCTCAGATACATTAAAAAAGTAGGTTGCACCACCTATCCAAAAATAGATAAAAATTCAATCTAATGGTATACTTAATGTCACTCATAGTGGACACCAAATATTACACAAAAGTATACACCGATTGTATTTATCATATGGACCACACCATATTTTGTAACCTGATAACAATTTCTTCAAGCACTAAACAATGAACACAGTATACTATGTGGCAGACATAATTTCACTTGCCTCATCCAGATTATTAAAATAAGGAAATAAAAATGGAACAATAGTTATATGGAGACTTCAGACTCCAAAAAAGTGGCATATATCACTTGTTTATTTATCATCGATCCGGTGTTCAAGTAACAAACAGGTTTACAGAGATATCGAACAACGTATAAAGTAGAGACGTTTAAACGTTTTCGGTCCATATAAGGCTTTCTTGAGACTCTATAATACATAGAATATGGAATTCAGTTATGATAAATCGTATACAATATTTACAGTATTATTTAGCATACATGTGCAGTATACAATAATGTCTCAATAAGTACAGAGAATATATCTTCCTTGTTAAGCATGCAAAGTCACCGTCAGGGAATCTTCAGAACTATAGCATGAGTCTTCGTATTAGAATGGCAAAAAATATTAAGGATACAGGTGCATCTCAATAAATTAAAATATCTTTGAAGCGTTCATTCATTTCAGTAATTCAATTCATAATCAGCATCTTCCATGATTGTGTGTCCTACTGAACCAGACTGAGGGACCATTTAAAGGATTAGGAAACCTTGGCAGGTGACACACTGAATTTACAGTGGGTATGGAAAGTATTCAAACCCCTTTAAATTTTTACCTCTTTGTTTCATTGCAGCCATTTGCTAAAAGCAAAAAAGTTCATTTTATTTCTCATTAATGTAAACTCAGCACCCCATCTTGACAGAAAAAAACAGAAATGTAGATATTTTTGCAAATTTATTAAAAAAGAAAAACTGAAATATCACATGGTCATAAGTATTCAGACCCTTTGCTGTGACACTCATATTTAACTCCTATGCTGTCCGTTTCCTTCTGATCCTCCTTGAGATGGTTCTACTCCTTCATTGGAGTCTAGCTGTGTTTAATTAAACTGATTGGACTTGATAAGCAAAGGCACACCCCTGTCTATATAAGACCTCACAGCTCACAGTGCATGTCAGAGCAAATGAGAATCATGAGGTCAAAGGAACTGTCCAAGGAGCTCAAAGACAGAATTGTGGCAAGGCACAGATCTGGCCAAGGTTACAAAAGCATTTCTGCAGCACTCAAAGTTCCTAAGAGCACAGTGGCCTCCATAATCCTTAAATGGAAGAAGTTTGGGATGACCAGAACTGTACCCACTGTACAATACTGAACTTTTTTACAATATTCTAATTTTCTTAGATTTGGGTTTTCATTATCTGTAATCCATAACCAACATTTACAGAAATTAAACACTTAAAATAGAACACTCTGTGTGTAAAGAATCTAGAAAATATAGTAGGTCACTTTTTAATTTAATTACTGAAATAAATAAATGTTTCAAAGATATTCTATATTTTATTGAGATGCACCTGTAATATCCCAAAGACTCCATCAAACACAGATGAAAGTTACATTTTACATAGTACATAGTCATAAGATTGATACACTAGAGTATGAGGCAAACCAACTAGACATTATGAAGGAGGCACTTGTACTGTTGTAAAAGCCCACCAACATACTTATATGTGAGAGGCTAGACGCATGATCTACTAAGACGTAATAAATTGTGTCGCAATATGTAGGGTCAAATTAACACAACTAAGTTTTCGTCAGGTCATTGCTACATATCTCAAGACTCTACTTGGAAGGGGACAAAAAACTGGTCCGCCGGCCAGAAATGGGTTAATTTTAGTTTGTGTAGCTACAGAAAAGCGGGATTTCGCATGTAGTGATAACGCTGCTGTGTTGATTACAGCAGCACTTTAAATCTGCTCCCCATGTGAACACGTGGGACGCTGGGAACGTAGCTCTTCCCCTAAATGACGATTCTAGCGTACTACCACTGGTAACGGCGCCCACGCACTGTGTCCTTGTCAATGTGATACCGAAAGTGGGGAATATGAGTAAGGGAAGACTATTAGACTGCCCCCGGAAGTGGGGAATGATGTAAATGCATGTCTATAGTAACAAGGTGTGCAGGAGCTTTCCATACCATATTATAGAAAGATAGGCCAAAAACGTTTACATGTCTCTACTTTATACGTTGTTCGGATATCTCTGTAAACCTGTTTGTTACTTGAACACCGGATCAGTGATAAACAAACAAGTGATATATGCCACTTTTTTGGAGTCTGAAGTCTCTATAACTACGTTTCTGCCGGGTTGTGACCCTACTTCTCTACTCCTGAGACTCTTAAACCAAGTACTGAACCACACTCCTTCCTAAAAATGGAACAATCTTACTATCTCATGTGGTGTAATGGGAATAAAGTGGATGCCACAGGAGGAACACCAAGGTAGTTGTATCCAAAAAAAACTCACATGATGAACCCTCCAACACTTAGTCCTAAACCCCAAAATAACTCCTGCCCTAACAAGGGCAGTCCCACGCCAGCCATGCATCATGCCCTATTGCGTCCCTATACATATTTCGTCCTGTGGGCAATCGGGACTCTTCAGGGGTCTACTGGTAAACTAAATAGCAGGAATCCAAGCCCTACATGGGCTTCTAAATTACTGGTGACATCTGTCAGAGTGTCATAACACTAGGCTGTCTAACAATAATGTCTACAAACACTAGATGGAGCATACCTGCTTAAAATACTGCTAGGCTCCGCCTCCTCCTCATCTAGTTGATCATCATGTATCTTGCATGGACATCACACTGAGCCTGTATACGACATCTGGGGGATGGCCTGTAGTCATGTGGAAATGCCGGGCAATCCTTCAGTGAGCCTAGTACAAGCGCTCACTATATAGAATCCTCTCTTATTAGGTTGCAACTGTGTATATATAGCAGAGAGTATGTAGATATTGGCCAAATAAACATTATTAGAGGTTGGAAGCCAGGAATCTTATACAAAGGGTTGAAAGGGTTGAAGGCAAAGAAGTAGCATATAAATTGGATAAAAAAACAGGATTCACGCCCGAAAATCCAGATGTGTATATATGCTAAAGAGCACCCAATTTTTTAGCAAACAAGGATAATACACTAGATCCTGATATATGCTAATTTTATTATGGAGATAAACAGATTTAGCATTATAATGGCAAGCCTGGATGAACCATTGGTTACATCCCAAAATATGCCGATATTATATGATGTTGTTTATTATCACTCATAAAGTGAATATCACCTCTCCCCACAAAAAAAAATCATAGACCCCAACAAAATCAGATACCTTAGTCTACAAAACTCCCAAAAAAACAAATAATTGTTTATTTAATCCCTCTGGGTGAACAGTATCTAATGAAAAAAATCGAAGCAGTTTCATGTTGCAAAATCTTTTTATCCCAGTTTCCTCCTCACTTACTAACCACCAAAAGTTTAGTGGCAGTCTTACCCAGTAATTTACTATTAATTACATAATCATACATTTTATTTCTCTTTGACCAAAATGCATAACCTTACATTTTTCTACATTAAACTTTTGTTTGCCAAGTTTTCCAAGTCTCTGCCTATGCTTCCAGCTTCCCTAGATTCCCCTGTAATATTTTACATATTTTACTACTCTTCTCAGTTTACAGTGCGTAGTTGTCATAATTCTCAGTTCATCTGCCATACCTTTAAGGTTACCGTGTCAACCTGGGAAGCTTCTGCAGTTTCAAAAGTTCCCTGGGCTTATCCAATTTGCAGCTGAGGCGGCATATATAAGACTTCTCCCTCTTGACCCATGTTGTCTGCTAATTTAGTTCTCTAGTTTGTCTCAAGACCTGATCGTGTGTGTATTGGTTTGCTTTTCTTACCCTCGACTAGTTTTCTAGTTATTCTTTATTTATTTGGCTGCTGATTCTGCCATTGACATACCTATTCGGATTTGACCCTTGGCTTTCTATTGGATATTGGTTTTGTCTCCTGATTCGGATTTTGCCTCCTGACGACTTCTCCTGGTTTTGAACCCTTTGCATGGATGATTATTCTGCTGTTTCTGATCTGCCCTGTAATTGTAAGTTAATTGTGGGTTCTGGTTTGTTGACAGTTAGTGGAGTGTTTATTTCTTGTACAGTTCCTGGGGGTAATAATTTGGATGCCCAAATTCAGCAAAGCCCAACTGGCCTTGCGGCTAGTGCTGGTGAAGGCATTTGGGGGTCTATCTCTATCTCGCAGTGCTCTTCTGCTTTTAAATAGCTTGTTCATCTGCTCACTGTTATCAGTTTCTGCTTTTGCTGTAATTTGCTCTTGCATCTCACCCATAACATTAGTATCATCTGCATATATGATAACCCTTCTCTGTAAACCTTCTACCAGGTAAATAATAAGCATATTAGAAAGGAGAAGACCCAATACTGACCCCTGTGGCACACCACTGGTGAGTGTGATCCAGTATAAGTATTTACCATTAACAAGCACCTTCTGTTTCCTATCACTGAGCCAGTTGTGAACCCAAATACATATGTTTTCCCCAACTCCCAATATTCTAATTTTGTATACCAACCTTTTATGTGGTACAATATCAAAAGCCTATAAAAAGTGAAGATTGGAGATGGGCGAACCGCTTTGTCACAAACCAGATTAGACCGAAATATTCCAAATATTTCAGTTTTTAACAAAACCAAGCAAATGGAGACCGCCACATGTTTGAGCAAGAAATACAGAAGAGACATGTGTGTATGACTCAGACTCTGATGTTCTAGATCCACATGACAAATGCCGAGAGCCTCTCAGTCAATAAAAAGTGGTGGATGGACACCTTACAGATGTCATATAAAGTATATAAGGTGCTCCAAGCCAGTTGCAGGCAGTAATGGTGAAGATAGTGTATGGTCTATGTTTCATCCCACTGCATCATACAGAGCACGTGTCTGAAAAGTAATAGGAGTTCAAACAATTACAAACGTAGATTAATGATAGAAATCAATAGGAGTGAGGGTATAGCTGCTGCTGTTTGAGCTTGAGAGTGACTGCTGCATTCCTGGCTGCTCTAATACAAATTAAAGGCAGGACAGTTAACCATCATTAACTACAGGTGCATCTCAATAAATTAGAATATCTTTGAAACGTTCATTTCTTTCAGTAATTATATTAAAAAAGTGACCTCCTATATTTTCTAGATTCTTTACACACAGAGTGTTCTATTTCAAGTGTTTTATTTCTGTAAATGTTGATTCTGTATTACAGGTAATGAAAACCCAAATCTAAGAAAATTAGAATATTGTAAAAAAGTTCAGTATTGTAAATTCAGTGTGTCACCTGCCAAGGTTTCCTAAGCCTTTAAATGGTCCCTCAGTCTGGTTCAGTAGGACACACAATCATGGAAGACTGCGGATTATGAATTGAATTACTGAAATGAATGAACATGTTCATAATTTATTCTAATTTATTGAGATGCACCTGTATGATCATTAGCTATCATTGCCAATAATCTAATTTTGTCTAAGTCTGTCGTGCAATAGAGCAGTTTCATCTGTATACACAGTCTTTAAACAAACTTTTTACTGACAAAACAATCCTGTTAGTGAAGGATTTTTTTTGAGGTAACAGTTTGCATTTTATCATTAAACACATAGCAGCTGCTATTCTAACAGCAAAGTGCTGATTTCACCTGTGCAAATCTGAAAAATAACTCCGTTATTTAAGCGGTTTCTTGTTGTTCACCCAATATACAGTCTAGCCTGCGCTAATCTTAAAAAAAAGGAAAACTCTTGGTATTTTTTATTTTTGATTTTTTTTTATTTTCTATTCTGCTAACCCACCACCAATACACAGTGTGATGGAGTGTTAATCTCATAAAAATATTCAAATAATTTCTTAAGCAATTTTTTGTTGTTGTTGCGCATTTATACAGTGTTGCAGACATTAAAAGAGTTATTTTAAGGTTTTATTGATGTGTTCCGTTCACCCATTATACAGTCTAACCTGCGCTAATGTGTAAAAAAAAACTTATTTAAAGGTGACTTTTTCTGAAATACTGGTTTGTAAAAAAAAACAAAAACAAAAAGATACATAGACACATTGCCAGAATTGTTGCCAATCACTAAAATTAGATTAAGCAGTGTGTGCAGTAAAACAATGACTGGAAAAAAACAGGGCAGGCGACAGGCAAGTACTATTACCAATGAGAATGTGGATGGTAACAGGCTCAGCAACATTACTTCTTCTGGTCCTTACAGTCCCATCAGTAGCCACAGTGTTGTCCTACTTAAGGAGAATAAAGATATTTTGGAAAGCAGTGACCCACAAATATTGATTGAAGGTTCTGTGTGTTCCTTTTCAACATGTAATTTGCCATGCTGTTTAGCTTTTTCAGCTGGCAGGCCAGGTACACTGATAGTGTGCTCCAAATTTTGCTTGAAACTCTATAGTTGGAAGTGCTACGTGCCACTGCCACTCTGTTCGCATAATAAAAAAAAAAAACAACCTTCTTCCAATACCAATACAATGTTAGTGCGGGATTCTGTTCTCATAAATGGATAATTTTTGGTGGCTTTTTTTTTTTAACCTCTGCAGACTTTCTGTGAAAAATGCTATGGGAAAAAACGCCATGCGTTTCCGTCGCAGTTTTTCCCGCATGCGCTTAGTTGCTGCGGCCTGCTACGTGGGGATTTGGCCTTAATTCTAGTCTAGACTTGGATCTGTATGAGCTGCTGATGTGATACCAAGCATAAAATACAGTACATGATTTGGGACGATTTCTTTTTCTTTTTTTGGGGGAGGGGGATGCTGTACATGCTTGCTGTCTCCATTAGACTCTTTAACATGTATTCTATACTATTGTCTTTGAAATTACCAACCCTATGAAAGACTGTTTTTCAGTGCAAATTTAGACAATAGATTCACTGAATATATTTTTGCTGTCTGAAAGAAAACACTTATCCATGAGAAACTTTGTGCAGTGTACTGTTGCCGCTATATTGCTAAAACATGTGTGAATAAAAATATCAGATTCCTGTAAAAAACAAGTATGAATTCTATGACCTATGAACTGCACAACTACTTTGCAGTTTACCTGGGGCCCACACAGAGGGTGAGTTATAACTACACTGACAGACTTGATGAGATAAAGTAGTAATATTGTATATGTTCTGCCCCTCAAACTGCTATTCATCTGTGAGAGGGGTAGGTTGGGATCAGAAATTTTAACCTGCAGGAGAGAGTTGTTAATTAAATTTGCTGTGATACTTACTTTCTGCCTTTCTTCCGCGAGGAGAGGTGAGTATCAGTGTTTTTATTATGTTAAACATTGGGGGCAAATGGAGGGGGAACATTAAACTGGGGGCAGATGAAAAGGGGACATTAAAATGGGGCCAGATGAAAAGGGGATATTAAACTAGGGGCAGATGATGGGGGGACATTAAACTTGGTGCAGATAAAGGGGAACATTAAACTGGGGGCAGATGAAGGGGGACATTAAATTAGGAGCAGATGAAGAGGGACATTAAACTGGTGGCAGATGGAGGGGGGCATTAAACTGTTGGCTGATGAAGGGAGACTTTAAACTGGGGACAGATGGAGGGGAAGATAGAGCATGACATTAAACTGGGGGCAAGTTGGAAGGGGACATTACACTGGGGGCAACCGGAGGAGGACATTAAACCATGGAGCTGCTGGAGGGGGACATTAAAACGTGGGGGCAGCTGGAGGGGGACATGTCTGCCTCTAGTTGCCCCCAGTTTAATGTCACCCTCCAGAAGCCCCCAGTTTAATGTCCCCATCCAACTACCCCCACAGTTTAATGTCCTCCTCCAGATGCCCCAGTTTAATGTCCCCATCCAACTACCCCCACGGTTTAATGTCCCCCCTCCAGATGCCCCAGTTTAATGTCCCCCTCTACTGTAGTTTCCCCCAGTTTAAATTGGGGCACCAGTAGAGAGACTTCATACTGTAGGGTAATTGGAGAAGAACATTATAATGTGGGGGCATATAATGGGTGACTGTAGGAGCATTATACTGTGTGTGGGCACATAGAAAAATGGATCAGAGTGGGTGGAGTTAACATAGAAGTGGGTGGAGCTAAATTTGCCACAGAGTGCATAGCGCGTCGCACATACTGTCCTTCGTTCTATCCTTTGAAAGTTGGGAGGTATGTAAGTGCGGCCTTTTTTTCTGTGATCTGCATACAGAGCAGCTGCAGTGGTGACATCACGCCAACAAGACTGCTGCAATCAATCACCGCTATCAGCAGTATACAGATCAGCAATTGACTGCAGCAGCCCTGTCAATGTGATGCCAAAGCTGCAGCTACTCTGTATGTAAACATTGTGGCGGAGATGATGGCTGGATGGCAGTGCAGGAAAAGAAAGGAGGATGCAGGTAAATATTAGTGCACTTTTATTTTATAACTTTCTCCTGCTGGTTGAATTAAAAGTTCTGATCCCAGACAATCCCTTTAACCAGCTTAAATCGTGCATTAATACTTACCAAGAGAAATCTGTCCTACGTCACCTAGAAAAGCAATTTATTAAAACTAATAATGTAAAACATGTTTTTGAACTCCAGTAGAGAATTCTAGAATGTATAAATGATAGAGATTAGTTAGGTTTAGGCTAAACAGAAGATATTACAGTATGAGGTTTATTGTATTCACATATTGGGAACATTAAGGATAAATGCTTTTATAAGATTTGTAATTTCATGTTTTAGAACTTTTTAGGAGGTACTTTGAAAAATGAGCAGGAAACCATCATCTGTCTTTACTTCTAGTCCCTTGGACCGAGGTTCCACAACCTGGTTTGCCATCAAACTGTAAATGCAACTTTCCACCCCATTTTTCCATATGAAAATACTAATCTAATGCACCAAGATAAAAATGGGAAGCTCTACTGCCTGTATAAATAGTTTAAATGGTGTATAGGCCCCATGTAGCGGAAACACATCGTGGTTTTTCCAGTAGCGCTTTTCACAGAATGTCTGCAGTATTGCTCTGCGGACTTTCTGCTTCAATTATACCTATAGGGAAATCCCAAGCGTTTCTGTAGGTATAATTGACATTTCTGCTGTGTGTATTTTTCTGCAATGTGTGGATGGGATTCACTTTGCAGGGACTGTAAAATGCTATAATTTACACCATGTGGGGCTTCAGCTTAAAGGGGTTTTGCCAACATGACAAAAATCTTTTTTTTTTAATTAATGTAAAATAGCTTCTAAACTTGTGGCCATTAGCTAACAGCACTGACAGATTATATGACCAGTTAGACAATTCCCCTGCAGTGGCTACTTCCAGACGACTGTACCATCATTTGTGACTGCACAGATGTGGAGTCAATTTTACCCTTTTGAAGGCAACTCTGGAGATACTGTCTGGATTACTTTTTATGGCTGTAAAACAAAACAGGTAGTATTTATGCTTAGCTTAACTATGCATAACTAAAAAGGTGATGATGCAAGGCCAGTCTATGTTTTAAGAAGAATTCAGTTAACTTGCATGGTCTCAGTCAACTTCTCCAAAACTTTACTGTTTATTTTTCCATTGACTGTTGAAACATACGGTATCTCTGACCTCTGCAAAATATATACATTTAAAAGGGTATAATTAAGTATGGGAGAAATAAAGGAATAATAATAATAATAATAATAATAATAATAATAATAATAATAATACAATTAGTAATAACCCCTTCATATCACAGCCATTTTTCAATTTTCATTTTCTACTCCCCACTTTCCAAAAGCTATAACTTTCTTATTTTTCCATTCCTAGAGCTTAGGACTTAATTTTTGTGGGAAAAATTGTACTTTCAAAATGGTGTATGCATTTGCGCAACTTTTTTACGGTGTTCTCTGTGCAGCCACAGCCATCTGTCACCTGTGTTCTATGGGTTGGTAAAATTATGGTGATACCAAATTTATATAGTTTTTTTTTTACATTTTAACCCCACTGTCATGAGATGCTACAGGATGTCCTGAACATATCACTGAACTGTTAGTGTCCCTCATATCACTACTAGGGATGACCGAAAGGATCACACCAGCAGTTGGGGTAGGGTCTCTCTCTACAGCAAAGGCAGGATTGCGAGGCCTCCCTACTCAAAACTGTTGGATCCCAAACAGACCTGTATTCATTGCTGGTACGATTCCAGTCTGTAGCAGTCCAGGTTTCTCCTTTACAACGCCACAGCAAAGTAAGTCATTAATGACAGGAAATGTAATGGGTTCCTTGACACAAAATTTCCTTATACTAAGCACCTGGAAATGGCTCTGGGCAAAAACAGCGGTGTGTAATAAAGCTGCCACCTGTGTCTGAATGCGGACAAGGAAACTGGGAGTTGCTAATGCTTGTTGGATCAACCGATCCTCTTTACTGTGGTCTGTCTGTACTGTCTAGAGCCTGTTTGCATGTGTGTGTGCTATCAAGTAAACACTGTTTCCAACATCTTCTAACAGCTAGTTCATAACGGCCTAGATGTTGGGAATGACCATCATGGTTCTATCAGTCCAATGATGGTTCGTCAACTGGGTAAAATGTCTTTGAGTGTGCCAAGTTTCTACCTAAATGTAGCCTCTGAGAACCTTTTTAATAGAACCGTTTTTATAGGGCAGTGGGGGAAGCAATTTTATTGTTTCTTCAAAACCCAGTGTCCCGCCTGCAGTAATTTGCATATCTGCCATATATAACTGCATGCTGAGTTTTGCAGTAATCCTCATTTCTATCTGGGTATATTATTTATTTAAAGTAAGTTTTTATCTACATCATCACTGTGAAAATCAATTTATGATTTAAAGTCAAAGTAGTAAATATAGGAGTTACATAGGTCAGAGTTAAAATTGGGCTCCTGAAAGCAGAGGGGCACACAAACCCCCAACCACTTGTGGGGACATCTCTTTCAGAATATTTAAAAACATCATGCTTACCAAGTTTGGGGCCAGCGAATAAGGATAGATAAGTCATGCCCCCAGAAAGGGCGGTTTTAACCATAAGGCCAACGGTGCACTTGTACCAGGCCCTATGGTAGCAGGGGCCCCCTTTGGACAGGAGGACAGTCCTACATTTGCTGTCCAGCTGTCCAGGGCAGTGGGTCTGGGCTACCCTGAGTTGCAGGCAGTGATGAAGCAGGGAGCGCACGGCACCCTACTTCATTACCCGGCCGCTTTCTTTGCTCCCGGTGTCCTGGGAGCAGGAGGCGCGATGTAGTGACGTCACTTACATCGCTCCTTTTGCTCCTTGAAGACTCGGGGACTAGAGAGTGAACGGGGAAAGGTGAGTATTAAGGTTTGTTTTTTTCTTTGATATATACAATGGGGACACAAAACTGTGGAGGCAACCTGGGGTGGGGGGTGGGGGAACATGATACTGTGGGGACAACCTGAGGGGGCCATGTCAGTGTGGGGGGACATGATACTGTGGGGGCAACCTGAGGGGACCATGTCAGTGTGGGGGGACATGATACTGTGGGGCAACCTGAGGGGACCATGTCAGTGTGGGGGGACATGATACTGTTTGGGCAACCTGGAGGGGGCCATGAATCTGTGGGGGGCAACATGGAGGGGGCCATGAATCTATGGGGGAACAATATACTGTGGGGGCAACCTGGTGTGAGGACATGATACTGTGGGGTCAACCTGGAGGTGGCCATGAATCTGTGGGGGTCAACCTGGAGGGGGGCCATGAATCTGTTGGGGACAACCTGGAGGGGGGCCATGAATTTCTGGGGGCAACCTGGAGGGGGCCATGAATCGGAGGGGGGAACCTAGGTGAGGACATCATACTGTCAGTGTGGGGGGGACATGGTACTGTGGGGGCAACCTGATACTGTGAGGACATGATACTATGGGGGCAAACTGGAGGGGGACATGAATATGTGGGGGGAAACCTGGAGGGGGATATGATACTGTGGGGGGCAACCTGGGGTGAGTACATGATACTGTGGGGGCAACCTGGAGGGTAGCCATGAATCTGTGGGGGGGCAACCTGGAGGGGGACATAAATCTGCGGGGGGCAACCTGGAGGGGGCAATGAATTTGTGGGGGGCAACATGGAGGGCGCCATGAATCTGTGGGGGGACATGATACTGTGGAGGCAACCTGGGGTGAGTACATGATACTGTGGGGGCAACCTGGAGGGAAGCCATGAATCTGTGGGGGGCAACTTTGAGGGGGACATTATAAGGAGCATATTGTATGGGGCCCCTAGGGAGCCATTATACTGTGTGAGAGCCACTAAGGGGCATTATACTATGAGGGAGAATTATAATTTGTGCAGATCAGGTATTTCTAAGTGGTGGTGATGGGGGGGACACTTATGAAATCTTTCCACAGGGCCCACCAATGTTTTAAACAGCCCTGCCCCCAGGTGTGTTACATAGCAAATCAGAATGCCCACTTTGGGCTGGGTTTGAGTAAATACTGTCCATTTTTGGGATTGTTATTAAAAATTCCGGATAGTCTCAGCAAGTTCTGCACAGTTGGCAAGTATGCAAAGATATTACTGTAAAGCTGAGCTCAAAATCTCAGGCTGGATGCCTTGGCTTTATAGATTTATAACCAAATGTGACTTTACTACCTCTCATTTTAATTACACTGTATATTGTAAGAACTGGAAGTATAGTAATAACAATTAACAGAATACCAGCCACTATATCAGGTACCTCATTCCTGTCCCCTTATTGACAATTTCCTTTACGTGTCCAACATTTTAATATTGTTTTCTTAGTTTAATAGTCTTTTCTAATTAACCAGTTTGCAACTTAATGTTCCCTTTTGTGCCATTTTAGTTGTTATGGTTATTTCTTGTACACAAATAGTAATGGGCTTATTAGTCCAATAGGTCCAACTGTTGAAATAAAGAAGAATTGACAAACCTTTCTGTTTTTTTCTTCATTATAATATACTAGACAAAGCAGTATTTTTCAAATCACAGGGCCAAACAATTCAGAAGAACCTAAGATGAGCCAAAGAGAAAATTATATTTTAAAGGTAAAAAGAGGAATGGGACATGAGAATTATTGTGTTTATAGCAGTTTATTCACATGCCTAGTTAAATACTAACATGGATTACTGCAACAGAAATCCAAGGATGAACGTCAGTACTGTGCTGTGGATTTGCTGCAAATGTGTTGTGTGTGCAGCAGATCTGTTCAAAAATTAGCCCTATTGTCATTTAGGGGGGTTAATCCTATGCATTATAGGTAGCATGCAGACACAAAAATTTATGCTGAAATGTTCCATTGTAGAAACCCAATTTACATGAATGGGATTCAGACTGTTAGATTTCACATGGATTTCAGCAAAGTTTCTGTGCCACAATCTAACACGTGTGAATGGGGTCTTATACGTGCAAGGATATGGTGTGTGTGTATTAGATCGCTGACACCCAGGATCGCAGATAACATGGTATGTGATGACCATGGCATCTGAATGTTAGAGTGGGAGCTCCTTTAATCTCACCTATCAACCAACCCCCCTTCCATCAACACAGGCTGCCAAAGGTTGTTAGGCAGACTGCCTATCAGATTTGCAGTACTCAGACATACTGAAATATACTGCTATGGAGTAGTATTGCAGTGTGTTATTGGAGTGATCTTAAGTCCTTCTACCGGTACTTAGGATCCCCCACCCTCTGTCCCCATACTATAAGAAAAGTGGTGAGGTTGGAATAAAAAATGCCACCATTAGTGATGAAAAAAGTTGTTTGTACCCCAAAATGTCCCACAAAAAAAGCAAGCACTTGCATATCTCAATGGATAAAAATGTACAGTATTTGCACAAAGTTTTTTTCCTGAAGAACTGCATGCAGTTTTAAATTGCAGTAACACCTAGAACTTGTTACTATACATCTCACCCAATGGTGAACCTAGACTCTTTGCTGCCTGAGGCGGACTATAGAAAGACGCCTCCCCCCCCCCCCAAAAAAAAAATTGAGTTTCCATGCTACTAGTTTAACACACTGTTATCATCGCACAATATACACAATACACAAAGTTATAAAACAGTTTTTAAGAATTCTTCTTCCTGTATTACTTCAGTATCAGATCAACAACACGGTATTAACAATGACAATAACTTCACACATTTTCTGCTTGGTGGATGGACGAGCCCACGTGGCCCCCATTCTCTACAGTATAATAGCGGCATCCACTTCCCCTTCTGCGTGCCATAGCAGAAGGGGAAGCAGAGGCGGCCACGAGCAGACGCGGGGTAGGTAAATAAATAGGCCGTTACCTGCTGGGGATACTCCAGCAGGTTATAGCCTATTTATATATATATATATATATATAAAAAGTTATCCTCACCTACCTGCGATACCTTGATGGAGCTGCCGCCTCTTGTCCGCGACGTCTGTTTCTAAGCATAGGTGGCGCGATGACGTCATTGTATCGCCGCCTGCGCTGACAGGCAGAGGTCTCTTAAACTAGCCCAGGACAGGCCCCGCTCAGCTTTGTTTTTTTTTTTAAAGCGGCCTGTCCTGGGTTGGTTTACATTGAATAGTAAAAATGCCGCCCCCCCAGACAGTGACGGACAGTGCCGCCTGAGGCGGCTGCCTCACTAGCAGTGCGCTTCTGATCTCACCTGTATGATAACAGCCATCAAATTAAAAACAACCAAAATACTGTTTTCCTGGAACAGTAGAAATGTGCTACTATAACTGCAATTAAAAACTGCATGCAGTTCTCCAGGAAAAAGCCTCCTAAAGTGTACTGCCACATGATGTACCTCTGTAATGTAATGCAGATTAACTTCAGTTGGATATTATTACTGGCTGAGCTGTTTTGCTGTTGCTGCACAGCCAGTAATGATATCCAGCTGAAATTAACCCTTTCAGGATGCAGGGTAGTTTGGATGTTAATGCTCGCCACCTTTTTTCATATTTTACTTCTCCACCTTCCAAAATTCATAACTTTTTTATTTTTCAGTCGACAAAGCTTTGTGAGGACTTATTCTTTGCGTGACATTGTAAGGGAATTGCCAGTTGAGCAATTCCCCAGTGCTGCTGCAGAATCCTTGGGGGAGGGGCACAACAAGACAGTGAGCCCTAAAGCTGAATCCCCCCGCTGTCCCTGGCTAACTTGCCTGATCTGTCCTAGGCGACAGCCAGCAACCGGTCGATCAGTTCCTTCCTAATATAAGTGACAACAAAGAACGCAGACAAGACAAACAACAAAAAGGGAGGTCAGCTAGCCAAGGGTTCGGTAACAGAAGAGCAATGCAGTACAGAATCAAAATCCAAGAGAATAATCAAAAGACAAGCAAGAGGTCAGGAATAGGAATACAGGTAACAAAATAGGAGCTAGCAGGGACAAGTCACAAGACAGAATCAATAGCCAGCGAACGTCCGAGCGGAGGGTGGTACAGAGACCTGAACAGTCAGAGACGTTACAGTACCCCCCTTTATGAGGGGCCATCAGACCCTCACCAGATAAACCAGTTTTAGAAGGATCTAGTATTTTCTCTGCCTTAAATTCCAGATCTCCCTGAACAACAAGAGGTGCTGGTGGACCAGGCAAATGGTTTTTATTCGCCTGGCGTTTCCAACCCTTAGTAGCCGAGACCTTCTCCTCACTGACACAATCTAAAGTGTGCAAAGCAATATGGTGGGATGAGCACTGATCTCCCCATTTTACTAACTTCCATTTACCCCAATCAAAAATAGGGTTATGGAGGTTCAACCAGGGAAGTCCCAAAATAATATCAGAAGACAGATGCTCCATAATAAAGAAGCTTATGACCTCAGAATGTGCAGAACCCACTTGCAACGTGATTAAGGGGGTCTGCATTGGACCTACCCCCTGGCCAGTGGGGCAAAATCTACTCCAGTACCCACCAGAGGGGTATCAAGCGGCAAAAGCTTAATGCCTAAAGCTGAGACAAACGAAAGTTTGACAAAGTTTGCCGCAGACCCAGAGTCAACTAGGACCTGGCCAGAAACAGATCTGTCCCCAGAGGACAGAGACACAGATAACATTATCTTATTGTTATTTTCAGCAAATACCTGGTTACCTGAGTGGTTCTTCTGACTACCACTCAGGCACTGAAGTTTTTCTGCTGGTGTACGGGGTCTGATCGAGCAGTCTCTAATTATATGACCTGAAGTACCACAGTATAGGCAAAGGTTATTCTGGAGACAATGCTCTCGTTGAGTCTTGGCGTCCATAGCTCCCAGTTGCATGGGTTCCTCACCAGGAGTGATGGGAGAAAAAGTGGGTTTATCAGGAGAGAGAGGAAGAGAGACAGAAAATTTGGAGGAAACAGACCCTACTCTCTCTTTAACATTTTCCCGGATTCTACGGTCAATACAGACAACCAATATCATAGCCTGCTCAAGAGTAGGGGGATCTGGGTGACCAACTCAGACCTCCTTAACATGATCACATAGGCCTTGTTTAAAGTGGGCCTTTAGAGCCAACTCACACCAACCTGCAGTTATGCTGCACTTGCAGAATTCTGAGCAGTACTACTCAGCGGAGTATTTGCCCTGCCGCATGGTGAGGAGTTGCGATTCCACTGGCCCAATGTGGTCTGGCTCAGCATAGATAGACCCGAGAGACAAAAAAAAATTTTTCAAAATCAGACCACTCCTCAGCCCCAGGCGGGAGTTTAAAGGCCCAAGCTTGTGGATCCCCCTGTAGGAGGGCTATAACTACTCCCACCATTTGGGCCTGGGATGTATGAGGGTTAATCCTAAAGTATAAGCGACAAGACTCCCGGAAAGTCTCAAATTTTTCTCGGTCCCCCGAGAAACGATCCGGGAGTAACATCTTCACCCTGGGAAGGGTAGAAATAGCAGGGGATGCTGCAGCAGCATCAGTAAGGGTCTGAACTTGTTTAGCTAGCTCAGCTACCAGGCCTGCCAAACCCTCTATCTTGGCTGCAAGGCCCTGGATAAGATCCATGCTGATCCGGAGGGAAGCAAATGGCAGAAGGTAATTTAGGGCTGGCTATTCTGTAAGGGAATTGCCAGTTGAGCAATTCCCCAGTGCTGCTGCAGAACCCTGGGGGGAGGGACACAACAAGACCGTGAGCCCTAAAGCTGAATCCCCCCCACTGTCCCTGGCTAACTTGCCCGATCTGTCCTAGGCGACAGCCAGCAACCGGTCGATCAGTCCCTTCCTAATATAAGTGACAACAAAGAACGCAGACAAGACAAACAACAAAAAGGGAGGTAAGCTAGCCAAGGGTTTGGTAACAGACGAGCAATGCAGTACAGAATCAAAATCCAAGACAATAGTCAAAAGACAAGCCAGAGGTCAGGAATAGGAATACAGGAAACAGCAGAAAAGGAACTAGCAGGGACAAGTCACAAGACAGAATCAATAGCCAGCGACCATGTGAGGGCTGACAACCTGTTTATAGAAAGTCTGCACCTGCCCCAGACTGGATTGGTAGACAGGCTGTCAATCACACAGGCAAGGCTGAGATTAACTATTAGTGGAGCAGAGGAAAACCAAGGTGAAAGAGATGGGTGTGGCAGAAAATCAATCACTGTCTAGGACAGTGTTCAGACTGAGCAAGAAGAAACCTACGCAAGGAATCAAACTGAACACGCCTCCTTCACCGCAGCGTGTGAGCGGAGGTTGGTGCAGAGACCCAAACAGGCAGAGACATTACAGACATGTTGTACTTTTATTTGGCTTGATTTTGTGGTACATTTATTTTTTGTGGCTTTTATTAACATTTTTTGGGGTTCCGTGTGAAAAAAAAAGCAATTGCATCATTATTTCTTGTATTTTGTTTTTACAGCATTCACTCTGCATTAAAAATATCATGGCAACTCTGTCCAGTGGGTCATTACGATTTTGACAGTATCATATTTATATTTGTTTTTTCATGTTTTACTGCTTTTAATAAATAAAACCAAATTTTTTGAAAATGCACTATTTCCTGGAGTCACTGTATTCTGTCGCCTATAATGTTTTTTTCACTGTTTTGTTGACGGAGCTACAGTTAGGTCCATATATATTTGGACACTGACACAAATTTTGTTTTTTTTTTACCTGTTTACTAAAACATATTCAAGTTATAGTTATATAATGGACATGGACATAAAGTCCAGACTTTCCATAGCCCTGTACTGGGCTGTAAGGAACGCCCCCTCTGACAGTACAGGGCTATGGGAGGGCGATCCTCACAGCCCAGCTAGACTGTCAGGAACGCCCTTGTGATGGCGAATGGTGAAACTACGACCACCGATAGCTCCAGCCCCTGGACACATAACAGGAATGCCGACAGTGCGCTGAATTCAGTGCGCTGTCGGCAGGGGCGTAACTATCGGGGTAGCAGCGGTAGCAGCTGCCACAGGGCCCGGGACACTACGGGGCCCCGCGGGCCCCCGATGCTTTTTTTTTTTTTTAATAGGCCGTTACCTGCTGGAGTAACCCCAGCAGGTAACGGGCCCTATATACTTACCGTTCCCCGGGGTCCCGCTCACGGCCGCCTGCGCTTCAGATTCTGCGGAGGTGGCTGTGAGCAGGAGCGGGGATCGGTATGTGAGGCCGCGGGCCGAACCTCACAATCTCTGCTATCATTATACTCCGGGGTCGTTGAAAAGGAGAGGCGAGGGGACATAAAAAACAATGTACTTACCTCTCCTACGCTTCTCCAGTCATTTTGCGTCGCAGCGCCGATCCGCGTTATGTGACGCCGGCCTGGTCCAAGATTGAAGAAAGCCGAAGTAGCGCACGGGCATGCACCGGAGCGAGGAACAGGTAAGCAACGTTGTTTTTTTATGTTTCTATCCTCCCCTTGGTCTCCGATCATTATACTCTGGGGTCTGAAAAGACTCCAGAGTATAATAATTGTTCATAGGTGGGCCACAATGGGACATATAATACTGTGTGCAGGGGCCACTATGGGGAATAATAGTGTGTGCAGGGGCCACTATAGGGCATGATACTGTGTGCAGGGGCCAATATGGGGAATAATAGTGTGTGCAGGGGCCACTATGGGATGTAATACTGTGTGCAGGGGCCACTATGGGGCATGATACTGTGTGCAGGGGCCACTATGGGACATGATACTGTGTGCAGGGGCCACTATGGGACATGATACTGTGTGCAGGGGCCACTATGGGACATGATACTGTGTGCAGGGGCCACTATGGGGCATGATACTGTGTGCAGGGGCCACTATGGGACATGATACTGTGTGCAGGGACCATTATGGGACATGATACTGTGTGCAGGGGCCACTATGGGGCATGATACTGTGTGCAGGGGCCACTATGGGACATGATACTGTGTGCAGGGGCCACTATGGGACATGATACTGTGTGCAGGGGCCACTATGGGGCATGATATTGTGTGCAGGGGCCACTATGGCACATAATAGTGTGCGCAGGAATGCATTTTTTTTTGGGGGGGTTGGAGGGGGCAGTCCGGGGGGCGGTGATTGGGGGTAGCGGTTTGGGGGAGGGGGGCAAATGTCAAATGTTCGCCTTGGGGCCCAGCCATTCCTGGTTACGTCACTGGCTGTCGGCTTTCTAGCAGTATATAAAACCACATATACATGAGGACGTGAAAGGTCCTCTTTAATAAATGCTCCCAAATTTGTTTGGAGATCTGTTTTGCTCCAGGGTGTATGCTCTGTGCTGCTGTTTTTTAGAGTATATTCCCATACCTTCCAACTGTCCCAGATTCAGCAGGACAGTCCCAGATTCCGGGTCCTGTCCCGCTGAACAGGACATTAAACTGGGGGCAAGTTGGAAGGGGACATTAAACCGGGGCAACTGGAGGAGGACATTAAACTATGGGGGTAGCTGGAGGGGAAAATATCTGCCTCTAATTGCCCCCAGTTTAATGTCACCATCCAGCTACCCCCATGGTTTAATTTTCCCCTCTAGTTGCCTCCAGTTTAATGTCCCCCTCCAGCAGCCCCCAGTTTAATGTCCCCATCCAACTACCCCCACGGTTTAATGTCCCCCTCCAACTGCCCCAGTTTAATGTCCCCATCCAACTACCCCCACGGTTTAATGTCCCCCTCCAACTGCCCCAGTTTAATGTCCCCCTCTAGTTTCCCCCAGTTTAAACTGGGGCACCAGGAGAGGGACTTCATACTGTGGAGCAATTGGAGGGGAACATTATAATGTGGGGGCATATAATGTTAGGTTGACTGTAGGAGCATTATTCTGTGTGGAAGCACATAGAAAAATGGATAAGAATTTGTGGAGTCAATGTAGAAGTGGGTGGGGCTAATTATGTGCCTCTTCTATCCTTCGAAAGTTGGGAGGTATGTATTCCACCTCCATGAGCAGTCACTGTTTAGGCAAGGCTCTTTGTGGCTTCTAACATTTCTGCAGTACAGGATGAACCCATAATGTTCTCCACACTGTAAAATTAAGAGATACATTATACCTCATAATACATATCTTAGGTACAGAATCTCTTAGGAGTAAAAGAATCATGTCTATTGAATTACACAAATGACCCTTTTATTTTCAAACTGAGGTTCCAAAATGTGCCAATCACAGTGCCACTGTAACAATGGCAGACACAGTGTCTGCTACAGATCTTCCCTAGGTAACTATGTTATGATATATCACTTATATTTTTACAATCCGTGTGTCCTTAATAAAAACTTTAAATCAAATAGTTTTTTTACATCCACGGCAATGGAAACAGTCTGTAAGGCTAGGGCCCCACTTAGCGAGCCATAGCCAAAAAGTGCTGCAGGAAAAACCGTGGCAGAAACACATCGTAGTTTTTTTCCACAGCACTTTTCACAGATATGTTTTCTGCTTCAATTATACCTATATGGAAAATGCCAGTGTTTCTATCGGTATAATTGACATACTGCAATTTACAAAAACACTTGAGTTTTTGAAATTGCAGCACGTCCGCTGCGGATATTTTCCTGCAATGTGTCGATGATATTGGCCAGAATCCCATCCACTTTGCAGGCACTATACAACACTGCGGAAAAATTGCGGCATTTACACTACATGGGGCCCTAACCTTAAAGGGACTCTGTTACTAGAACAGTCTATATTGAACTAGAAGCATTGTCAGATAACCAGTAAATTTTAGAACTCACTGCACTTGTATTATACCACGCAAAGAACATTTGCACCAAACAGAAATTTGCTTAAAGATTGAGGGTGGTTTCACACATAGCTTTTTTTGTTGTAGTTTTTAGATCCAAAGCCAGGAGAAAGGAGAAATGTAAGTTCTTCCTCTATATTTCTCATTCCTCTTGAATCCCCTTCTGGAGTCAATTAAAAAAACTGAATTAAAAACTGCCACAAAACCTGTGGCGTTATTCCAAAAACTGCTGTGTGTGAAACTAACCAAACACTAAGGCCCCATGTAGCAAAACACAGCTAAAAAAAATGCTGTGGAAAAAAATGCAGTGAAGACGCACTGTATTTTTTTCTGCAGCATTTTTCATTGCATTTTTGCTGTGATTCTGCAGCTAAAATTAACATGTTCTTCAAAAACAAAGCTTTTCCGCTGCTCTTTTCTTCCACCATGTGTGGATGAGATTCACCATAATCTCATTCACTTAGCTGGTACTGTAAAACGCAGGGTCAGAACCTCAGCCTAAAAGTTTAATTTCTGGCCAGCAAACTTGCACTCTGCCACTAACCACCCCTACAACCAGTGGTGTAACTACGCTCCTGGGCACGGATGCAATACTGTATCTGTAATGGGGTCCCTACCTATCTTTTGCTATTTAGAACTTTGGGGCCCTCCCTGGGTCCAGAGCCTGGTAGCGACTGCTGCTGCTGCACCAACTTGTAGCTATGCCCTTGCCTACAACAGCATGTTAGTGGTCTAGAAGAAATTTGGTGCTGGTAGACTCCCTTGAAGCAGAAGCTTTGAGAATACCATATCGTACACTGTACACTTCATTTTTATTAAATCCCTGGAGTGTAAGGGTTAAATAAAACTTAGTAATATAGAAATGGGAAAATATTTCTTCTCTAAATTCAATTTCACTTTGACTGCTTTCTACTGTGTATTGGGAAAGCTAAGAGGAATCATACCTATCAGAGGAGGAATTTGGCTTTTTGCCTGGTACGACATGAAACTATCAGTTTCTCTGTGCTCTCTTATTATCAACAGCTTATCGGGCAATGAAAATCTAGAGATGTACTCCAGCAGCAGGAAATTGCATTTTATTGTCATTGTGTGGTAACTTCCCGAACCTGGATTCTAAACTATTCTACCAACAAAATCTCTTTAATAAATGGCCCCATATAGCCACATAGTGGTTATGACTGCAAGTCACAATATAACGTCCACTGGCCTTGGGATTCAAGTGAGGGTTTCCATTTTCACCTCACTAGGGTGCTACCATTTTGGTAATATTCTAATAAGGCATACATACAGGATTTTGTCTAATACAACATTTTAAAGTAATAAGAGCTACCTACCTAGGAGGAGCTTATAAAGTATGTGAAACCCTAAACAAGATGCATGACAAATGGATTCTATCTTTGGTTCTCTGTAAATCCCTAAATCATGTACCACCCACTGAAACAATTGGATACACCTTTTTGGAATTGGGATGGTGAAGCATGGTGTGAGATTAAATGACATTTTCAAGGCTCTGTTTGCACTGTGCAGAGACGCTATACTTGGTGACATGTCCACAGACTATAACCCCATCCCGCCACAGCCATTTTCCACTTTTTACTTCCCACCTTACAAACGCCATAACCTTTCCATTTTTCCATTTATATAACCAAATGAAGATTTTTTTTTTTCTTTCTTATTTTGTATTTCAAATTTACTATTTAATGGTATATTTAATGGTATCATTTAATATTCTATATGATGTACTGCTAAGCTGGAAAAAAATTCTGAATGTCGTTGTGCACTTTTCTTATGGTTATTGTTTTTATGGTATTAAATGTGCAGTAAATTTGTTAAATATGTTTGGACAGTATGATTACAGTGATACCAAATTTATATAGTTTACAAAAATTTAAAGCTTTGAAAACACATTTCTTTGTATCTCCATATTCTGACTCCTGTAAGAGTGTCAGGTGTATCTTATCATCTGGACAAGTTGTAGCTTATATTTATACCATTTGGTGGAATGTGTCGAAAATTTAATGATGAAGGTATTTAATTTTATTTTCCTGCTGTGGCATTCACTGTATGAGATAAATATTTTTATATTTTACTGGTTGTCAATTAACTATCCTTGTATTCTTGTTACAGCCAAAAAAACTATAGTTTTGCAAAATGAGAGTAATGCACTCCATGGTAAAATTTCTAAATTTCTATAAAATTGTGCCTGAGGCAGGTTTTAATAGAAACTTAGCATTGGTAGACCTTTAGAAGGCTCCCAACTGACATAGAAAATGAACCTGTCAGTATTCTCAGTTCAGCTGCTATTCCTTTAAGGTTACTGTGTCAACCTGAAGAGCTTCTGCAGTTTCAGAAGTTCCCTTGTCCAATTTTGGTGCAGCTTTAGGCTAAGGCCCCATGTAGCGAGACGCAGCCAAAAAGCGCAGAAAGAAAACCACGGAGGAAACGCATTGTGGTTGTTCCTGCAGCAATTTTCACTGAAAGTCCGCAGACTTTTCCTCTGCAGACTTTCTGCTTTTATTATACCTATACGGAAACCACCAGTGTTTCCGTAGGTGTAATTGACGATTTTTTGAAATCGCAGCTTTTCTGCTGTGGATATATTTTTTTGTAATGTGTGGATGGGATTAGCCAGAATCCCATCCATTTTACAGGTACTGTAAAACTCCACAATTTTCGCTGCAGCATTTCCGCCACGGCCAAATTGCGGCATTTATGCTACATGAGGCCCTGGCCTTAGACTGTCTTGCCTATTTTCATAACACCTATTTGTTGCTTATTCTGCTAAAATTCTGTGCAAGAATCTTTTTTCACAATTCTGGCACATAAGGGTAGATTTATTAAGACTGGCATATCATACTCCAGTCTTTATAAAGATTCCAATTAGCACCTGAGGAGGCAGTTTATCAGTTTTTAAGGCAGAACTCATTCTATCACATTTATCTTAGTAAATCTCCTCCACTGTTGTGAGAACTAGTCTGCAGCTGAACTGTAGTTAAATTATTTCCACAATACTATAGGTAACCACAGGTTGAACCTTTGCTTACAGTGCAGTGAAACACACGTATGCAGTTGTATAAGAAGCGCTTTCACCAGGCATTCATGTGACATTAGATTTGCTTAATTATTTTTAGCCTGTAGGAAGAACTTCTTCTTTACTTTGGTAAATGACTTCAGGAAGTAGGTTATAAACATTATGGTGTTAAGAGCACCATTAAAGGCAACTACTGATTTCCTGCAAGACAAGTCCAGTGCACCCTGCACACAGTCACTCTCCCTCTATGTACCGTCTCTGGCTTAGATACTGAGTAGCGGTGAGAACAGAAAAGCAGGTAAGTGTCCTATTTAATGTAACAGAGTTGCTTATAATGGACACATGTAATAGCAAACAGAAAATGCTTTCTGTTTTTTACTACCAAAATAAAAACACAAAATTAGAAAGTGTTGTTCAGAGCTACTATTATAGCTCTCAGTACCATGGGTATATGCTTATATTATAAGACAGTTAAAAGTGCTATCTTATAGTGTATGTTTTGTATATACAGTACTCACATGCTTATTATGTGAACGTGTGTGTGTGTGTGCATATATGCTTCTATGTTTATGTACAGTTTATACTATATGTGTAAAAGAGTTTATACACTATGCACATTTATAGAGGTGAATCAATAAACTAAAATATTTTGTACTTCAAATTATGTTGCTCATAAGGTGTTTCAAATACAGTATATGTTGTTGCATCTTAGGGTCTGATCAAAACTATCACCGTATGGCATGCAGTTTTAATGGATTGATTGGTTTAATTAATTAATATTCAACAATTATAAATGCCTAGTTGAGATTGGAAAAATGCCACAAATGCTGGTTGCACTTTGGCTGACTTCCAGCACCCCATGGTTAGCTAATTGCTAGTTCTGGCACACAGTGGAACCATCCACTCTACATACAGTGGGGAAAATAAGTATTTAGTCAGCCACCAATTGTGCAAGTTCTCCCACTTAAAAGGATGAGAGAGGCCTGTAATTGACATCATAGGTAGACCTCAACTATGAGAGACAAAATGAGAAAATAAATCCAGAAAATCACATTGTCTGATTTTTAAAGAATTTATCTGCAAATTATGGTGGAAAATAAGTATTTGGTCAATAACAAAAGTTCATCACAATACTTTGTTATATATCCTTTGTTGGCAATGACAGAGGTCAAACGTTTTCTGTAAGTCTTCACAAGGTTGGCACACACTGTTGCTGGTATGTTGGCCCATTCCTCCATGCAGATCTCCTCTAGAGCAGTTATGTTTTGAGGCTGTCGCTGGGCAACACGGACTTTCAACTCCCTCCAAAGGTTTTCTATGAGGTTGAGATCTGGAGACTGGCTAGGCCACTCCAGGACTATGAAATGCTTCTTACGAAGCCACTCCTTCGTTGCCCTGGCGGTGTGCTTGGGATCATTGTCATGCTGAAAGACCCAGCCACGTTTCATCTTCAATGCTCTTGCTGATGGAAGGTTTGTACTCAAAATCTCATGATACATGGCCCCATTCATTCTTTCATGTACACTAATCAGTCGTCCTGGTCCCTTTGCAGAGAAACAGCCCCAAAGCAGGATGTTGCCACCCCCATGCTTCACAGTAGGTATGGTGTTCTTTGGATGCAACCAGTGGCGTAACTAGGAATGGCTGGGCCCCAAGGCGAACATTTGACATGCCCCCCCCCCCCCGAACCGGTTACAGGTCCCCAAACAGTAAAGTATGCTCAGCAGAGGCCCCAGATAGTATTATATGCTCAACAGTGGCCCCCACACAGCATTATATGCTCCACAGTGGCCCCCATACAGCATTATATGCTCTACATTTCTCCCCCCACACACAGTATAATATGCTACCCACAGTGGCCCCACACAGTATAATATGCTCCACACGGTGGTCCCCACCCAGTATTATATGCTTCCCACAGTGGTACCCACCCAGTATTATATGCCCCCCATAGTGGGCCCCACCCAGTATTATATCCTCCCTACAGTGGCCCCCACACAGTATTATATGCTCCCCACAGTGGTCCCCACCACAGTATTATATGCCCTCCACAGTGGCCCCCACCCAGTATTATATGCTCTACAGTGGTCCCACCTAGTATTATATGCTCTACAGTAGCCCCACCCAGTGTTATATGCTCTACAGTGGCCCCCACACAGTATTATATTCTCTACAGTGTCCCCTATACAGTATTATAAGCTCCCAACAGCCCCCCTCTGCTTCGGTGATATTATTATACTTTGGGGTCTCCTCAGACCCCAGAGTATAATAATTGGAGGCCCAGGGTAGGTGATTAAAAATAAGAAACATTCATACTCACCTTGCCTTACCTTTCCTTGGCATCCTCGCTCCATCCTGCCGTCTTCAGCGTCTTCAGGCCCTCTTCCGACGTTGCTGCTGAGGCCTGTGATTGGGCCTCAGCGGTCACATGGGGGCGCACTGACGTCATTACGCGCCCCATGTGACCGCTGGGGCCTAATCACAGCCCTCAGTCATGACGGAAGAGCGCCAGAGAGAACGCTGTGCCCCGGAGAGTTGAGAATATGTGTTTATTATTTTCAGTCACCTCCCCTGGGCTGCCATCTATTGGAAAGGGGCCTGCAATATGCCAGGACTCCTTTCCAATTACAGTATGTATAGCGGTCGGGGAACCAGGCTTTCCCCGACCGCTATCATAGTGGTCCGGGGCCCGGCCATCTCCAGCTGGTCGCAGGCTCCGTAACCTGCCGGGTTCGTTCGCGGTCGCACCCCCTGCGACCGCGATCATTACTGGTTTGTGGGGTTCGCGGTAGCGGCTGCCACAGGGCTCCGGGGCCCCTAATGTCCCGGGCCCTGTGGCAGCCGCTACCGCTGCTACCCCGATAGTTACGCCCCTGGATGCAACTCAGCATTCACTCTCCTCCAAACACGACGAGTTGTGTTTCTACCAAACAGTTCTACTTTGGTTTCATCTGACCATATGACATTCTCCCAATACTCTTCTGGAATATCTAAATGCTCTCTAGCAAACTTCAGACGGGCCCGGATATGTACTGGCTTAAGCAGGGGGACACATCTGGCACTGCAGGATGAATAGTTACTTTACAGCTATTTTATATATAAAGTTGATATATTTCCACGGAAATGAATGCTATACACAAGTCTCTCTGATTTCTATGTAAATTTTAGGTGATTAGAGCCTTTTAATTAATATTGTGCACCCAATGTGTTTGTGTTTTGGTATCCTTTAAGTGTATTTAATAAAGATTTGAAATTTTATACGTCCATATAAAATTAGTGAGTGACTCTCCTATATTTAGTCATGGACTATTGTATTTGGATGTTCTGGGAGGCATTTTCTGCTGAATTCTGGTATTTGGCACTGCTATTTTGTGTTGCAATAAAGTATTTTTTGTTGCTAGAGGTATTATGTGTGCTGCATTGTGGTATTTATTAGGCACTGGTGAGAGTATTATGTGTGGTGGTAGTGGCGCAGATTGACTACCGAAGCCTGAGTAGAAAAAGTTTTTGACCACTCTTTTCCTACTTGTGGATTGCCAGGCAAAAACTAGAGAGCCACATGTTGTACACTGCATCTTTAGACTAAGAACTGGCTTAGAAAAATGCTGCTTAAAAAACACTAATCCTATTCCAGGACACAAATAGCTAATTGGCTATTCCAAAAAATAGAAAGAGGTACAACCTTTGCAATGCACCACATGGCAAGGCACAATATTTTTTATATTATGTAACACTTCTGACCTTACCCTATCCTGCCCAGTCCTTTTTGTGGCTCTGTAGAGCATTAGTGCCCTCCTTTATGTAACACAAAATAATGGTGCCCCATTAGTGCTCTCAGCAGTAATAGTTTCCCCACACAATGGTGATTCATTCTTAATATTTTGTCAGTCATTATGCCTCCTTATCTATCCCTTACAGAGGGCACTAAGGGAGTTTGATGCTCCCTTAGTGCCTTCACACAGTATAGTGCCCTTAATGTCCCTACACAGTACAATTCCCTCATAGTTTCTTACACATTATGATGCTCCTTAGTGCCTTCCCACACAGTATAATGTCCCGTACATGCCTTTAGTGCCCCTACATAGTATGATGCCTTCCTAGTATCCCCCACTTAAAAATAGTGTTTCAAAAAATAGCAAATTTAATACATAACTTGCCCCATCCCTACAACAATCGGAGCAACTTACAGTATGCTGATTGAATAGTGATGTGAGATGCTGAAAGTTCGCTGCTTTACCACTGTAAATATCACAATTAAATCACTTTGCAATGTCGCTAGGGTATATCTATCAGTTTTCTTGTGGAATGCTATAAAGAAGTGGTGTGACTGGGAAATTGTACATAAGTAAACTATGTTGGGTACAACACAGCATAGTAGCCGTAATTTATTTATTGGTAAATTGGTGAATACATTATAGCACTGATGAATAAATCATAAAACTTTATATTTATTAATAAATACCCCTAAAAAAGTGTCACAATCTACTGCCCTTAAACCAGTAATTAGACAGCTGGAGGATGCTATACCTTTTGGTACTTGTTTGTGAGGGTTCTTGTAGCCACTCTGTGGCATGAGCCCCTAACCTCTTCACCACTGTGTTTGGCTTAGTGAGGGTGTGTTTTTTTATCATGACGCCCCCCCCCTTTTTTGTTTTTTATTTTTGTTAAACTTATGTAGTTACGTCCCCTGATGATTGGTGTCAACGCACCATGAAACACGTAGGGACTGTAAGGGATATGTTTTTGTGAGGGTACAGCTTGGTACTGCCCTTGTCAGGGCGGGAACAATTCCGGGGTATACAGGGATAGATCCAGGGTTGGACTGGCCTACCGGGGAGCAGGTGAATCCACCGGTGGGCCCCGAGCCCCGACTATTAGTCCTCATGTTGCCAATGCAGATGCATTAGACAGGGGACCGATCGGGATCCTGACCATCCCGATCGGGCCCCTGACCATTGAGGTAATGATCACGGTAGCAGGGGGTGCGACCACGACTGGGCTCGGCGGGGTATGGTGCCCGTGGCCAGCTGGAGATGGCCGGGGCCCCGGACCACTATGATAGCGGTCGGAGAAAGCCTGGTTCCCGACCGCTATACATACTGTTATTGGAAAGGGGCCCTGGCATATTGCTAGATGGCAGCCCAGGGGATGTGACTGAAAATAATAAATACATATTCTCACCTCTCCGGGGCACAGTGTCCTCTCCTTCGCTCTTCTGTCATGTGACTGAGGCCTGTGATTAGGCCCCGGCGGTCACATGAGGTGCGGCCACGTTATGACGTCAGTGCGCCCCACGTGACTGCTGAGGACCAATCACAGCCCTCAGCAGTGCCGTCTGAAGAGGGCCTGAAGACGCTGAAGACGGCAGGATGCAGCGAGGATGCCCAGGAAAGATGAGGCATGGTGAGTATGAATGTTTGTTATTTTTAATCACCTTCCCTGGGCCTCCGATTATTATACTCTGGGGTCTGAGGAGACCCCAGAGTATAACAATAGCACTGAAGCGGAGGGGGGGCTGTTGGGCGCATATAATACTGTGTGGGGGCCCTGTGGAGCATATAATACTGGGCGGGGGCCACTGTGGAGCATATAATACTGGTTGGGGGCCACTGTGGAGCATATAATACTGGTTGGGGGCCACTGTGGAGCATATAATACTGGGTGGGGGCCACTATGGAGCATATACTCCATACAGTGGCTCCTTCACTGGTCCCCTATACTGTATGGGGACCATTGATGGGGCCATTATATTGTTGGGGGGGGGGCAGTGATGGAGGCCAATAGCCTGGGGTACATTAAAGGAGGTGTGCAGGATAAAAATTTTTGTTTTTTAATTATGCCGGGGCAGGTGAAAAAAACAAAACAAAAAAAACTCCCAAACTTTCTCTCCTGTCCCCAGTGTCTCCCAGCACGGTTCAGTCCTGCAGTTCTGTTGTTTTCTTCCAGCTGAAGTACCCCCTGCACGTGACTACCTGTGATGTCACGTGACTCCTGAGGCCAATCAGCAGCCTAAGGGAAAGGACCTGGGACATCACAGCCAGTGAGGACTTCCAGCAAAAAGAAGACAGCGGAGCTGCATGACCGGACCATGCTGGGAGGACACCGAGTACAGGTGAGTATGTTTAATATGTTTTTTTTTTTTTATTATTATTAAAGGAGTTGTCCAGGCATAATTTGTAATGGTTTATCCTCAGGATAGGCTATAAATACCTGATCTGTACATGGCTGACCCCGGACTGATCAGCTGTACGGAGCCACTCCTGGCGCCCGTCCTGTACACAATACAGGGCCAGAAGCAGAAAGCTCTGTCCACTGTATATTAGCTGGGCACCTTCACTGCATCTCAACACTTATTGAAGTCAGTGGGAGCTGATCTGCAGTGAAGGCGCCGGGCTGCTGTACAGCGGATGGAGCTTTCTGCTTCCAGCCCTGTGTTGTGTATAGAACAGGCACCGAAAGTGGCTTCGTACAGTGATAGCCCCCTACCAGTCAGGTATTTATGGCCTGTCCTAAGCTTAGGCCATAAAAAAGATTAACCCTGTACAACCGCTTTAATATGCATCACACAGTTTAATGTCCCTCCCCCCACAGGATGTTAGCCTCCATCACTGCTCCCACACAATATAATGACCCCATCACTGTTCCCCATAAAGTATGGGGGACCAGTGAAGAGGCCACTGTATGGGGGGACCAGTGAAGTGACCATAGAAAAATTTGGCCCAGACAACCCCTTAAAAGAGGTTGTCCATAAACTGGAGCGACCACTGTGGCGGTCAGGGAGGTGTAAAAATAAGAAAATTAAAAAAAAAAAAAGTATACTCACCTGTTCCCAGCACCCCGTTGTCCCCTGCCTGTGTCTGTTCAGTCTCATGGTGGCACCTCATTTCTGGAAATTCTGTATCTAATTGGTCTTAGCAATCACATGAGGTGCAGGACTCCCAGCAAGGAGTCGCCGGCACGAGACTGAATGGACACTGGCAGCAGACAAAGGAGTGTCGGGGACAGGTGAATATGCTTTTTAATTTATTTATTTTTTTTATTTTACACCTCCCACCAGCCACATGGGTTGCTCCAATTCCTGGACAACCTCTTTAAAGGATTTATCCATCTTTCTAATATTAATGGCCAGTCCTTAGGATAGGCCATCAATATTACATCTGAGATGATACAACAGCCAGGACCTCTGCAGATCAGCTTTTCCAGGACAGTGCGGCTACAGGTAAAGGTAACAATTCTAGGAGCCACGCTGTTCACTTGCCATACAGGGCATAACAGTAGGTTTAGGTAGTGCAGTGGTGCATATGGTATAGTGGGTGAGCAGCATGGCTCCCGATATGTTATTATCTTTAGCCGCCCTGTCTCGGTACCGCTGATCTGCAGGGGTCCTGATGGTGGTCCCCTAGAAACAATTCCACTGGTGGGCTCTAGACATCCAAGTCCAACACTGGATAGATCCCTAGGGGCAGTTTATGGACTACCTGGTTGCCTCCGTGACTTATTTGCATCTCTTGCCACCTTCTGACTACTGACTGGGTAAAATCTTTCCATATTTCATCTGGTCATTCTTTTGCTGCCTTTTTTGTGTATTGAGTACGGCTGACCCTCTGTCTCACTTTGGGGTTTCACCTCCCTAATGTTATTTGACTGTACAAATATTTTGGCATCTATCACTTTGTTTTTACATTGTGACACTTTTTTAGGGGTATTTATTAATAAATGTTAAGTTTTATGGTTTATTCATCAGTGCAATAATGTATTATTGATTTCTGATGTCTTTTGTCTGTTTTGGGCCAACTGCTTGTTGTGTAAATTGGTGAATACAGCATAAGATACAATGCAATCTGGAAAAATTGTTTCTTTATACCCCTGTATGTATGTATGCAGTTCTGTGTACCAATTTATGGACTCCATCAAGCAGGTGTCTGCCCAGTTAGCATTACTGTGAGGCATTGAAAAGAAAGTTTCCAGTAAAATGATGCATGTCTGTAATCATGGAGGCCTAGAAAATATCTGTTAATTTCTAGCACCTCAAACACAAAAATGGAAAAAAAAATATGGATCTACTGTATGTGTGTGAACCCCTGTGGAAAAAAAAAACACTATAAAAATAGCTTAATCTGCTAAAGTAGTCTGGGGAATGTGTGGCTGTAGATCCTAATGGGAAATTCACAATAAAATCCTCCCAAATTTGCATTACCATTTATTGTCAAATTATACAAAATCTGAAATGTGTAAATTATTGTTTCTCCAAAATAGGCCATGGAGAAACACAGTAATACCCTTGTGGCCTAGTGACCACAAACTAAATGAATATTGTCTTGTTTCATTTCTTGGTGTTCTCTGTGTGAGAATACTTTTTGTGTTTTTTTGCAGAACCCATATGTACAATAAATACTTAATAAATACTTAGAGTATATTTTTAACTATTAAAGTGAGATTATGGTAAAAAATAAAAATAAAAAACTTTGCAGGTTTTTTTTTCTGGGTGTGACTCAGAAAACATCCCATGGGAGGACATTTCCTCTAACACATCTACCACATTGCTGTATTCAAAGTCTGAATATGAAGCACTTGCTTATTGATCACTGATGTGTGAAATGTCACCTGCTCGCTGAGGACTCTGCTATAACATCTACTGGGTACAGACCTGCCCAGCTGAAAAACTTATACTGTACCGTGTCCATATATATTTTTTTTTAACATTAAGAATTTTTATTGAAATTTTTGTTACTATACAAATAACAAGTTAAACAAGGAATCAACAAGAAAGGGCATACAAGGCAGAAGGAAGGGTCGAGGGGGTGACAGGGAGGGCAGGGAGCGTAGGGGGAGGAGGAAAACAAAAGCTCTGTCACAGCAGAACCAAATAATCAGTTTAAAAACAAATACCATAGTAAACAAACCTAACGTCATATAGGGAGGGAAGAAAAAATAGTAGCAAAAGAAGCGGGGACTACTGTAAAATGCATATAGTACATGTATACTGTGTCGCGTGTGCAGTGAAATCTGCATGTAGTTTATCAACTAGTATTTGCCACAGGGGAGCAACTACCACTGACAGTAACACTGCAGGCCCCCTTAGGACTGTACCAGCCCAGGAAGAGAACTGGAAGAATTGTTAGAGTTTATAGTCCAAGGTACTACTACTCCCAGCCTCTGGGAGAACACAAACACGGGGAGAACATATAAGCTCCGTTCAGATGTTGTCCTTGGCAGGATTCAAACCCAGGACTCTAGCGCTGCAAGGCTGCAGTGCTAACCACTGTTCCACCCCACACCTGTGAATTTATGTACAACTCACGCCAGATTTCTACTTCTGTGTGGTCAGAAGTAGACTGCGCAAGGAAGGACATCAGAATATATAATCATCAAATAACGGGGTCAAAGCACCTGATGTGGAGAACTAAGGAAACTCTTTCCCAATGAGCGTTGGGTAAGAGTTGGTAGATCTATATTCTTGGATGGGAGATTCCTCCAAGTGCATGCTAGTTAAATAGTAACATAGTAGATGAGGTTGGATGAAGACAAAGGTCCATCAAGTCCAACCTATAACCCCTATAGTGTTGATCCACAGTGATCTGAGTAAAATGGATAAAACACTAGCTTTCAAACATACCCACTGTTTTGACAAGGCAGAGGGTAACCATTCAATGAAGCAGACATCACAGTTTTTGATGCATGTTTTTGAGCCAAAATCAGATATTCCCCATTTCGTCTGAATCTACTTTAGGTTTTAGCTCAAAAAAACCCCAAAAACTCAAAAAACGTTGTGTGAAACCACCATAAACAGTAATAGTTATTTTTTTCATGCAACCAGATGTCGCCTTGTATTTTAGCAATTTTAAAGTTTGACCGTTTTTAAATAAAACTTTTCACATGTCATAGTGAGTTAGTAGAGTCTTGGTGAGTGTAACGTCTCTGCCGTTTCGGGTCTCGGCGCCGCCCTCCGCTTGCACGCTGTGGCGAAGGAGGCGTCTTCAGTTTGGTTCTTTGTTTAAGTTTCTTGATGCTCAGTCTGAACATGGTCCTAGTTCCCTTGCTGTGTAAAGCCACACCCGTGTAATTAGGAACATTTCTCTCTGGACTGCATAGAGTTAATTCTCTTCCTGGCCTGTTGATTGACAGCCTGTGTTCCTATCAGATCTGTGGCTGGGCCCAGACTTTCTATTTACAGGATGTCATTTCTCAGCAAGTTGCCGGTTATTTCACTTGTGTTTTGCCTGCTCTCTTACTACTCCTTTATACTTTGCTACTTGATTCTCTGACCCTTTGGCTTGCCCCTGACTATTCTCTTGGATTTTGACTTTGTACTGCTTTGCTCGTTTGTTACTGACCCCTTGGCTTCCTGACCTCTCTTTTGTTGTTTGTGCGTCCTGTCTTCGTTCTGTGTTGTCACGTATTCAGAGTAGGGACCGGCTCCAAGTTGTTCCTGTCATTAGGACAGTGAGACAAGTAGGAAGGAACAGTGGCTGGGGTGAGATTAGAGCTCACTTGTCTCTGTCCTTCCTCCCAGACCGCTGCAGTAGTGTCAGGGTTGCTACGTTTGGCAAGACCCTTACAGAATAACCGGCCGATACATTCTGCCATTGCTTCCCATAGGGTCAGCATGGATCCTATTCAGGGCCTTGCAGCCAAGTTGGAAGGTTTGGCAGTCCTGGTAAATGAGCTTGCTAAACAGGTGCAGACCCTTACTGATGCCACTGCAGCATCTCCAGTTGTTTCTGCCCCTTTTAGAGTTAAGATGCTACTCCCCGACCGTTTTTCAGGGGATCATGAAAGGTTTGAGACTTTCCGGGAGTCTTGTCGCTTGTATTTCCGGATTAATCCACATGCATCCCAGGCCCAAATGGTGGGAGTAGTTATATCCCTCCTACAGGGGGATCCACAAGCTTGGGCCCTTAAACTCCCCTCCAGGGGCTGAGGAGTGGACCGACTTTGAAAAATTTTTTTTTGTCTTTGGGGTCTATCTATGCTGAGCCAGACCACATTGGTCTTGCGGAATCGCAATTCCTCACCATGCGGCAGGGCAAACGCTCTGCTGAGGAATATTGCGCAGAATTCCGCAAGTGCAGCGTGACTGCAGGTTGGTGTGAGTCAGCTCTAAAGGCCCACTTAAAAACAAGGCCTGTGTGACCGTGTTAAGGAGCTCTGGGTTGGTCACTCAGATCCTCCCACTCTTGAGCAGGCCATGACTTTGGCTGTCCATATTGACCGCAGGATCCGGGAAAATGTTAAAGAGAGAATAGGATCTGCTTCTTCCAAGTTTTCTGTCTCTCCCTCACTCTCTCCTGAGAAACCTGTTATTTCTCCCATGACTCCTGGTGAGGAACCTATGCAACTGGGAATTATGGATGCCAAGACGCGATGAGAGCTTCGTCTCAGGAACAACCTCTGCCTGTACTGTGGTGCTTCCGGTCATTTTATCAGTGACTGCTCGATCAGACCATCAGAAAAACTTCAGTGCCTGAGTGGTAATCAGAAGAACCACTCAGGCAACCAGGTATTTGTCAGTAATAACAATAAGATGTTGTTATCTGTGTCTCTGTCCTCTGGGGACAGATCTGTTTCAGGCCAGGCCTTAGTTGACTCTGGGTCTGCGGCAAACTTTGTCACATTCTCGTTTGTCTCAGCTTTAGGCATTGAGCTTTTGCCACTTGACACTCCTCTGGCAGTTGCTGGAGCGGATTTTGCCCCACTGGCCAGGGGTAAGGTCCGATTCAAGACCCCCTTAATAACGTTGCAAGTTGGAGGTCATGAGCTTTTTTGTTATGGAGCATCTGTCTTCCGATATTATTTTGGGGCTCCCCTGGTTGAACCTCCATAACCCTATTTTTGATTGGGGTAAAAGGGAGTTGGTAAAATGGGGAGATCAGTGCTCATCCCACTGTATTGTTTTGCACACCTTAAATTGTGTTACTGAGGAGACTGTCTCGGCTGCAAAAGGTGGAAAATGCCAGGTGAATAAAAAATGTTTGCCTGGCCCACCAGTGTCTGTGGTTGTGCAAAAAGACCCTGAATTGAAGGCAGAGAAAATACTGGGTCCTACTAAAACTCGTTTATCTGGTGAGGGTCCGGTGGCCCCTCATAAAGGGGGGGTACTGTAACGTCTCTGCCTTTTCGGGTCTCGGTGCCGCCCTCCGCTCGCACGCTGTGGCGAAGGAGGCGTCTTCAATTTGGTTCTTTGTTTAAGTTTCTTGATGCTCAGTCTGAACATGGTCCTAGTTCCCTTGCTGTGTAAAGCCACACCCGTGTAATTAGGAACATTTCTCTCTGGACTGCATAGAGTTAATCTCTTCCTGGCCTGTTGATTGACAGCCTGTGTTCCTATCAGATCTGTGGCTGGGCCCAGACTTTCTATTTACAGGATGTCATTTCTCAGCAAGTTGCCGGTTATTTCACTTGTGTTTTGCCTGCTCTCTTACTATTCCTTTATACTTTGCTACTTGATTCTCTGACCCTTTGGCTTGCCCCTGACTATTCTCTTGGATTTTGACTTTGTACTGCTTTGCTCGTTTGTTACTGACCCCTTGGCTTCCTGACCTCTTTTTTGTTGTTTGTGCGTCCTGTCTTCGTTCTGTGTTGTCACTTATTCAGAGTAGGGACCGGCTCCAAGTTGTTCCTGTCATTAGGACAGTGAGACAAGTAGGAAGGGACAGTGGCTGGGGTGAGATTAGAGCTCACTTGTCTCTGTCCTTCCTCCCAGACCGCTGCAGTAGTGTCAGGGTTGCTACGTTTGGCAAGACCCTTACAGTGAGAGTCTTTTATACCTGCCCAAGTTATTCCTGGCATAACTAAGTTCAACTGCTTGTTGGAAATACATTATAGCTCATAGTGACTAATTGGTTCAGTTGCTGAGACCCTACCGATCACTAAAAACAAATGGGCATAAGCACAGTTAAAGGGTTGTGCCCCTAAGTGTCCCTACTTTGCTCATCTATTCTTCAAGAATGGAACACTGTGCAAAATTTATCAAAAAGGCCCTTTTAGGAATCTGTGTACTAAACAGCTAACTGTTGTTCCCTTAATGTTACCGTGTCAACACATGAAGCTTCTGCAGTTTTCAGAGCTCTCCTATGTTGATCCAATCAGCAGCTGAGGAGGGATATTTAAACTTTGTCCCTGCCCACCCAGGTGCCTGCTAGTTCAGAACCTTACTAAAGTACAATCTAATAACAGGCACCTGGCAGCATTAGTTTGTCCTGGATTGGTGTATTACTCATCCCTGGCCTGTTACTGGAAATTTGCTTGTCTTCTGATTTTTGACTCTGACGATACTTCTTAGATTGACTTTTTGGCTTGGACATATTCACTCTTCTGATACTTCCCTCTGGTTTAGATTTGCATTATGAGTTTGTTTTGGGTTCTGGCTTGACTTCAGTTTGTAGAGTGTGTATTTCTTATACTAGTTTCTGTAGTGATAACTTGGGTGCAAATTCAGCACAAGGCCATCTGGCTTCGCGGCTAGTGTTCTGTGAAAAAAAACAAAACGTGATGCATTTCTGATGCGGTCTTTTCCGCAGGATTTTTTTGCAGCGATTTGCTGCGTGGGACAATAGCCTTAGGCTGAAACCCCACATTGCAGAAACGCAGCTTTTTTTTTGTTGCATATTGTAACGTCTCTGCGCCACCCTCCACTCGCACACTTCGGCGAAGGAGGCGTGTTCAGTTTGATTCCTTGCATAGGTTTCTTGTTGCTCAGTCTGAACACTGTCCTAATGCCTCCTGTCTGCAATTGAATTTCTGCCACACCCGTCTCCTGCATCTTTGTTTGTCTCTGCTCCTCTAATAGTTAATCTCAGCCTTGCCTGTGATTGACAGTCTATCTACCAATCCAATCTGGGGCAGGTTCTCACTTTCTATAAACAGGTTGTCAGCCCTCTCTTGCTCGCTGGCTATTGATTCTGTCTTGTGACTTGTCCCTGCTAGCTCCTATTCTGCTATTTCCTGTATTCCTATTCCTGACCTCTGGTTTTGTCTCTGACTATTCTCTTGGATTGTGATTTTGTACTGCATTGCTAGACTGTTACCGACCCCTTGGCTAGCTGACCTTCATTTGTTTGTCCTGTCTGCGTTCTGTGTTGTCACCAATATTAGGTGGGGCCTGTCGACCAGTTGCTGCTATCGCCTAGGACAGATAGGCAAGTTAGCCAGTGACAGTGGGGGGGGGGGGGGGGTCAGCTTAGGGCTCACTATCTTGTTGTGCCCCTCCCCCAGGGTTCTGCAGCAGCACTGGGGAATTGCTCAACTGGCAATTCCCTTAAACAGATTATGCTGTGGCATTTTGAGCCAAAGCCAAGAGTGGATAAGAAAGGAATAGGAAATATATAAGAAGCTCTTATACTTCTACCTTCTGTTCAATCCACTCCTGGCTTTGACTCAGAAAAGCCGCAGTAAAATCTGCAACAAAAAAAAAAAGCTACATTTTCGCAATGTAGGGCCTTAGCCTAAGGTGGTTAAGGGTCTCAACACCAAAACTCCTACTGATCAAAATGATTGATGTGTTAGAAGTTTGATGAAATGAAACAAGTGCAGTAATACTTAAGACAATGTTATGTATCTATGCCTATGGTTCCCTATACTTTGCCCTTATATTGTATTTTGCTCTCACAAATATATTGTAGGGGCAAATACTTTTTAACAGCTCAAAAAATTATTTATTAGTGATAAGAAAAAGGAAAAAAAGCATACAGTGGAAAATTGTTACTTAGTGGAGTCTCAGTGGGAATCTTTTAAACCTGTCCAAGTTATTTCTAACATCCTTGTTGGAAATATAGATAAGTGAAAAATCTTTGACATTATATATACTGGAAAGGTTGTTACTTATTGTAACAAAGAAAAAGCTTTTCCGGTAATATTTGCTTTTATAAACCTTTGCAGTTGTAAGGAGAAAGGCTTAGAAAAGAATGTGCTACATTAACCCAAAACCTTTTCAGAAACATGCTGGTGGTTGCATTCTACCACCTATGACTTAGAAAAGACCAGTAAATATAAGTATTTTATTAGTCATCCTCTTCTGTCATTATGTTACATTTCACAGGTTTACCCAAGCACATGGTCCATACCACAATGGTGTAGGCAGTCTGTGCCCCACTCCATGGAGTTTGTGGGAGGCAATGGGGAGAATAAGTTCAAAATATGGTATTTGTTGTTCATGTTACAGTTTTTTGTTGTAGACAATCTGTGAGTGAAAACCTCAGTGTAAAATCAGCACTTGAAGGTAACCTATGTGTCCTTAGATTACTGTAAGTGCCATAGGACCATTACTCAATAAGTAGTTATTGGTTTTTTTTCATATTCCTAAATAAAAAAAAATCAAACTAGTTATAAAATAATATTAGGATCCTAGATGAATAATTTCATACCAGATTTGAAATTTACTGTATGACTATGTATGAGTATAAAATATTCTTGCCAGCAGACCTGAGTTTCAGAGATTGAGATCCTGGGTGGAAATGGTCAGGGTTTGCATAACCAATTTCCCTTTTTGACCTGTAAAATTTGGGGCAAGGCTTACGAGTACATTTGACAAGTTCATATGGGCTGACAAATTTACTATATTATATGCCAGAAACTGAAATCATGATTCAGATATACCCCAGCTTCTAGTTGGCACACATTTGATTTTCTTGTACAGGGAAGGTAGTCAGAAATGTACCTAATTTATTACAAGGCATGTGCTAATTAGTCAGTTAGGTGCATTTTATAATATTCTACAGGGGACCAAGACTGGCATAGGAATCGCCAATCTTGATAAATTTCCTCAGTGGTGATAATTATGGTAATGGCGGAACGTGACAACCTCAAAATGTATCAGCATGAGAAACAACTAAATCATTAGTAATAATATAAATTAAAATATTTAATTTATATTAATATTCACAATGAATGATATCTTCATAATTTAAAATACATTGGATAAATGACACAGCAACTACAGGAATGTGAATGTAGAAGTGGGGGAAATTTATTGCTGTTTCAAATTTAGACATTTTTTGGTTACATGGACACTACTTTTGCATTGTTATGTTTAGGAGGATCAGAAAAACATTAAAAAGAGATTACATTATAACAGATACAAAGAAAATACTATCTATTTGTATTACTTCTGTAAAAATACAGGTTGGTTGCTTCTTTGATAGTGTTCTTTTGGATGGAAAAATTAGTGTAGTAGTCTGTGTGGCATCCCAGAGCTGGCTATGGCTGGGCTGAGGGTGATCTCTGTGCATTGTATTATTTCCTGTTGCTTCATAGCCTGTGTGACATAGCAGGGGGTCCTGAGTCTCACACAACACAGCGCCACCTAGTGAGCCTCACACATGCATTACACCTCCCATAGGATTGAATAGTAACCAAATGTCCAATGGGAGGACATCGCCTGGGAAAAGGGGAGGAGTCAGCTGATCACTGGGTCCCCATGGTAACACCCCTGCAGGAAGGTCCTGCGTGTGAGGAGTTAGAAGTGTGGAGTGTTAGGAGGAGGAGGTGAGGAGATAAGTGTGATGTCCTGTGAAGAAAGCAGTGAGTTTAGTGCAGGAATCTCAAGTCCTAGACAGGCCCAGGAAGGTTGGAGAGCTGACATACTCCAGCTATTCAGAAGATCCTGTCCCCTGTCTGCCTAGCCATCGCCCTGAAGGAAGTCAAGCATCATTATCTTGTCAGCCTGAGTCTGTGGAGAGAACATTCTGGAACACGGGCTCCATAGCCAGTATCACAGGATCCAGGGGCCAAGGCCAGACCTGTGGAATATCCTGCCACCCTGACTATTGCACCCCGAAACTCTGAGCTATCAGGACCACATAACGTGAGTGGGGAATATTATGTACTAGTATCATGGTGGGCATCCTCCTATGAGCCAAATAGGAGCCCAGACGCACCTCAGGGCTGTAACACTGAAGTATAAGGGGCTAGGAACACCTTTCGTCAAGTCTACCCTGCACCCCAGGACTTTGCTGTGTCACCAGGCGTACCCCGTTGTTTTGTATTGAAGAAACTGTTTAAGCATTTGTGCCTCCACACCCATGGAAGTAAAAGTTCAACTTTACAACCGTTTCTGTGTCTGACTCTGCACCGACAACATCAGGGCGCCCCAAACACCACCAGTCGGCACAGTATAGGGGAAGCGCCCCGGGGGAACAATCACCACCAACATTTGTGCAGCCCCCTCATCACCGGTACCAGTGGTGGTAACGTGGGACAGCACCAGCGCTGCGCCCTCGTGCCCAGAGACCGTGACAAGTCTGCGCTGTTTGCACCCCGCAATCCCAACTGCAGCGTTACCTTCCATCTGGTCACCTCAAGAAAAACTGGCGTCACGAACAGGATACGGGTGTGTGCCATTTTGAGAAAGTCGCCACGAAAAGTGCGCCAAATTGTCTCCAGAGCATCGGTCTTTATTGTGGACTTTGCTAAGATCAAGTTTATTCCCTGAGAGTGCTTGCCACAAAGAGGGGGGAGCCCTATACCCCTGAAGTAAGCCCTAAAGACTGTCCTCTCAGTGTGTTACAGCCCTGGAAGAGTTAAAACGCCCAGGACTTGTTTGCTGCGCCACATCGCTGTGTAAGAACGCCCACAAAGGGTTAACTGTACCTTGCAAAAGTGCGGGAGATTTTTAGCACTGCCCATGAGGCCAGGAGACCCATCTGCCGCCATCTTAGGAGAGCCCAGAATGCTGAGCGCAATGCTCCAGCGCACCCATACAAGAAAGTGAAAGGCGAACGTGCCAGCGTCATTTCTGACTATCTGGTGCCGCGTCACCGTCCCTGCTGTGCACCGCTGATCTCTGGTCCACGCTGCAGTTGCTGTCAGTGAGTACTGTGCCTCCCTGTCCTTGTCTTCAGTCCTCCCACGGCCCCTGCGAGTGTTTTCCGTGTACAGTGTCCGTGGGGAGTGCCACCATTAAAGAGGGGGAGCACACCGTCAGCCTGCATCACAGTGACTCTGTTAATAGCTACAGCATTCTTAAAGGGACAGCATTCCAAGTTGTAGTCTCCATTCCCTGCCAGCAAGCAGTTGAGTTTCTTAAAGAGACGGCGACCTAATTTCAGTCATACCTGCAAACAACATGACTGAGCAAAGTGACATTGTGCCATCTGTTTCTAGTGATCCAGCAGTGCCCATGGCGAGCAGCCTACCATTCTCCATGCCATTTTACCCTGGTGCACCATGGCTGCCGCGCTACAAAGGGGAGGCGCATACCCTCAGGGACTTTCGTGAGAAGATGCTGTCTCTCTTCCAGTTCTATCCTCTGAATACAGAACAGCAGATACAGATCCTGCTGGGCCAGCTTGAGGGTGCTGCAGCTAGGGAGGTCAAATCCTGGCCTGCCTCTGACAAAAGAACCCCTGGGCAAATTCTGGACAAACTCCAGGTGAACTTTGACGTGCGATCTGTCTCCAAGGTAAAGATGCGCTTCTTTTCCAGACGACAACTACCTGGTGAGACCCTGCGGGACTATGCTTTATCTCTCCAAGAGGCGTTCAGAGCTGTGGTGCAAGTGGATCCACGTGAAAATGTGGACTCTGATAAAATCTTGCTTGACCGCTTCATAGAAGGGGCAGGTACCACATTGCTCCAGAGTCAGTTGCGAATGCTTGCTGCACAACATCCCAGCATCACGTTTGCTGACTTCAAGGCCCTTGCCATCCAGGTCTTGGGACAGGAGCAGCCCCAGTCGAGCCCAGTCATCTGTGCTCCCTCACCTGGACCCTCAACAAGCATTGCTCCAGTTGTCCTGCCACTACCTCTGGGTACCTCACCTGCTGCCCAAACTGCGCAGACTACACCAGCAGACTCCAGAGATGACCTTCTGGCCCGAGTGGATCATCTGACCCGTGCCATGGAACAGATCACCGTCCGTCTAGATCGTCTGACCCAGCCGTCTTCATCGTCCAGTGATCCTTTGCGAAGTCTCAACATCTCACCTGAGTCGCCACCCAGACGTCCGTCTTCAGTGAAACCTCCGCAGAGTGAGAGGCCATACTGTACCTATTGCCATAGATATGGACACACCAGGCCTCAGTGTTTTCAGTTAAACGGGCCACCCCCAAGGCAGCGGGCCGCCCCTCGGGAGGAAAGAAGAAGGGCCCAGGTGAATCTTCAGTGCCATTGTCACGCTTCGTCTCAGCCTGCCCACACATCACAATCCGGGTGAACGGCGTCCCTCTGACAGCGTTGGTGGACACTGGATCTCAGGTAACAACCCTGCGCAAGCAGGTGTTCCTTGAACATTGGGACTTAGGTGTGTTGAATAGAACACCTGACACATGGATAAATCTGTGTGCCAGCAATGGACAGCCCATACCACAGCAGGGTTATTGGGAACCCACTATCCAGATTGGGGACTTGAAACTGCCTAGACAGGGTGTAATTGTCACTGATGTAGAGGATGATAGGTTTGCAGTTGTAATATTAGGCATGAATGTTTTACGCCATTGCTTTGCAGAAGTGTTGGATGCCTTGCATGCCTCTCTCCTTACAGCTTCTCCCAGTGACCAGCAGACCATTCAGCGGGCCATTCGTGTACTCAATGCCCAGCACAAGTTCGCCAACAAACAAGGTGAAATTGGTCGAGTCCGGATCCAAGATACCCGTCCAGTAACCCTACAGCCTGGAACAGAAACTATGGTGTGGTGCCGTGCCCATCCGGGCATAGAAAATCAGGACTACGAGACCTTGCTACAACCCATACAGGTAGATGGCCAACCACTTGTCATGGCTGCCCGCAGCCTTGTCACAGTTTCCAATGGACGTGTTCCTGTCCGCTTAGTCAACTTGGGCGATGCTCCCGTGAACCTCCACAAGTTCCACTCTGTGGCCCTGCTACACCGGTTAGCACCAGAAGACATTCTCTCTGGTGATTCTACCGCCACACAGCGTTCCACCCAAGCTGCTGAGAACATTCAGAATGGAGCCACAAAGTCCTGGTGGGAAGAATTGAACGTGGGAGACGCCAATACCCCTATAGAGCACATCAATGGGGTTCGCAATGTGGCCAAGCATTACCAACAGGCATTCAGCAAACACCCATTGGACTTTGGTAAGACCACGACCATACAACATCGCATTCTGACTGGCGACCACCATCCAATCAAGGAGCGTCACCGTCCAATACCACCAGCGATGTACCAACCGGTGAAAAAGTTGATCCAAGAGATGCGAGATGCTGATGTCATCCGGGAGAGTAACAGCCCCTGGGCAGCCCCGCTAGTCCTTGTCAAGAAGAAAGACGGAACCCTACGATTTTGTGTGGACTATCGTAGACTCAACAACGTCACGCACAAAGACGCATACCCATTGCCGCGGATTGAGGAATCTCTAACGGCTTTGGGATCAGCTACCTGTTTCTCGACCCTGGACTTAATCAGTGGATACTGGCAAGTCCCTATGGCGCCTGAAGATCGTGAAAAGACTGCGTTTACGACCCCGATGGGACTCTTTGAATTCAATAGTATGCCATTTGGGCTATGTAATGCCCCAGCCACATTCCAACGGCTTATGGAGAGGTGCCTCGGCCATGAGAATTTCCAGAGTGTGCTACTGTACCTGGACGATGTTATTGTATTCTCCCGGACATACCAAGAACACCTTCGTCACCTGTCCGAGGTATTCAAGGTACTTATACAGCACGGCCTAAAGGTGAAGCTCTCCAAGTGCTACCTGTTGAAACCCCAAGTTCACTACCTTGGGCATGTCGTGAGCGCACAAAGCGTCCAACCTGATCCTGAAAAGATCACTGCAGTCCAGAACTGGCGAAGACCAACTACCGTCAAAGAAGTCCGAAGCTTCCTTGGATTCGCAGGTTACTACCGGCGTTTCATACCACACTTCGCCCAAGTAGCCGAGCCTCTGAACGAGTTGTTGCGCGGTTGTCCCAGAGAAAACTACAACCGAAAGCTTCCTGTAGACTGGACAGCGCGTCAAGAGGAAGCCTTTCAAGCGCTTAAAGCACTTCTGATGCAACCACCAATTCTAGCCTATCCCGACTACAGTCAGCCATTCCGCTTGTACACAGATGCAAGTCACCAAGTTTTGGGTGCAGTGTTGTCCCAGGTTCAGGACAACAAAGAGCGAGTCATCACCTACGCCAGCAGGAGTCTGAGAGGCGCGGAGAAGAACGACCAGAACTATAGTTCTTTCAAACTCGAACTTCTGGCGCTTGTCTGGGCCGTGACAGAGAAGTTTAAAGACTACCTGGCTGCCACACCCTTTACCGTGTACACAGATAACAATCCGTTGGCGCATCTGGACACTGCTCGACTGGGAGCCCTTGAACAACGGTGGGCCTCAAGACTCGCGAATTACAAGTTCTCTGTCAAGTATCGCAGTGGCAAGTCCAACGCTAACGCTGATGCACTCTCAAGGTTGCCTGTGGGAGAAGAACCACCCCGAGAAGACATCTGGGAAGAGGTGGAGATGCCACCATTCTACAACAAGTTTGCCCAACAGGGTGCTATTGGTGTCCCTGTAGAAGGAGAATCTCTGGCGAAAACAGCTGCCGAATCCCTCCAGGAGCCATCTCTGTGGAAAACGTTCCAAGAAGAGAGCAGAGTTTTAGGAGAATTGTCAGATTTCCTGCTTACAGGAAGAATACCAACCCGTGTAAAGAGAGGTCTTCATGACGTGGAATTAAAACGCCTTTGACGACAGAGGAAGCGCCTGTTTGTCCAACGAGGCCTTCTACTTAGAAACACTCTTGATCCTGTCACAGGTGAAAGGCTTCATCAGATCCTCGTACCAAGAAGAGACGCACAGATGATACTTGAGGCGTATCATGACAGATCCGGTCACTTCGGGGTACAAAAGACCGAAGCTACCATCCGTCGTCGCTTCTATTGGGTTGGGATGAGGAGTGACATTGAGAGTTGGTGCCGAGAGTGTCCCGCCTGTAGTATCACCAAGGAAGGTCGAAGAGATCAGAAGGCCCCTCTACATCCAATTAAGACTCAAAAGCCGTGTGAAATTGTTGCTCTGGACCATGTGAAGTTGGGTCCCACACGTTCTGGCTACAGCTACGCTCTGACAATGGTGGATCATTACTCCAAGTTCCTTGTCATCGTGCCTGTCAGAGATCTTACAGCAAGAACTACGGCTGAGACCTTCTACGCAGAGTTTGTCCGCCATTACGGTTGTCCTGAGCATATCCTCACCGACCGTGGATCGGCGTTTGAATCCCAATTGTTCCGTGAGCTGTGTCAGTTCCAAGACTGCAAGAAGTTGCGAACCACAGCGTATCACCCTCAAGGGAATGGTATGTGCGAGAAGGCAAATCAAGTGATCATCGGCATGCTAAGAACAGCCGCAGTTACACCTGGTGTTGAGTGGCCTGAGCGTATCAAGGACTTGGCCTATATTTACAACAACACACCCCAAACATCTACGGGATACGCACCATTTTATCTAATGTTTGGACGACAAGGTCAACTTCCTTCAGACTTAACCCTTGGTGTGAAGGTCCCTGACACCATCAATCCACTACCCATAACAGACTGGGTTGTTGAACACCGCCGACGTATGGAGGAAGCTAAAGAGATAGTTGAAACGCGCATGGATGAGGTTCGTAGGAGACAACAGGAGGATTACAACCATCACGCCCATGCAGCGCCCCTGAAAGTTGGCGACCGTGTATGGTTAAGGAATAACCATCGGAATGGGAAATTGGATCCATTCTGGGAGAAAGAACCATACAGTGTCATCTTCATACCATATCCTGAATCCGACGTGTATGAGATCTCTAAACCTGGGAGACAGCCCCAAGTAGTACACCGAAACCGTCTGAAGCTGTGCCTTAAAGAAGGACTACCCACAGAGGTGCCCCCAGCTGAGACAACGAGTACAGAGATCTTGTCACCTTCTGAAGCGAAAGAGAGACCCCCAACGTTAACTGAGCTTATGTGGGCGCCTAAACTACTACCATTTAGCTGTTATCCACCAATTGCTTTAGTGCAAGAGAACCCTTCGACAGATGATTTAATTGATTTCAGTGACTCTGTTCCTGATTCAAATCTCATTCCACTTAGGCGTTCTGAGCGTACCACAAAAGGCATACCTCCAACACGCTATAGTGATGCCATGGCTGTCCTTGGGTAAAAAAGGTTAACTGTCTCTGCTTCTGTATATATGTTATTCCTGCTCTGATTACATTAATGTTTTTCATGTGTGTATATACAGTATATATATAATATCTTGCCATGTAATATATTATTTACATTTATATGCAACAATCCAAGCCATAGTGCCTGGCTCACCGAGCCAAGGAAGTTCTGTTACCCCATTGCGGTATGGACATTCGTGCTAGAGTGCCTACTCTTCCTTACAGAAAGGACTGTTTATTGTTTCTCAGAGAGACTCTCATGATAATGGACACTCACGAAATTTGTGCCAGAGAGCCTCTGGACCCATTAGCACTACTGTTGTTTCTATATGGACTGTCTGATGGTACCGCCAAAAGGTTCCATAAGTCTGAGTTTAATTATCTCTCTGTTACCCTTCAGACTTCTCATGGACATTCCAGGACTATGCTGGGAGGTCTTACCTCAAGTTTCTAAGTATTATATTTTTCTAAACTGTTAGTGACATTTGCACTTTATTCATATTTATTAACGTTATGTTACATTTCTCACCTTCACCCCAGCCCGTCGCCGAGGTCGGCTCAGTGAAAGAGGGGGAGTATGTGGCATCCCAGAGCTGGCTATGGCTGGGCTGAGGGTGATCTCTGTGCATTGTATTATTTCCTGTTGCTTCATAGCCTGTGTGACATAGCAGGGGGTCCTGAGTCTCACACAACACAGCGCCACCTAGTGAGCCTCACACATGCATTACACCTCCCATAGGATTGAATAGTAACCAAATGTCCAATGGGAGGACATCGCCTGGGAAAAGGGGAGGAGTCAGCTGATCACTGGGTCCCCATGGTAACACCCCTGCAGGAAGGTCCTGCGTGTGAGGAGTTAGAAGTGTGGAGTGTTAGGAGGAGGAGGTGAGGAGATAAGTGTGATGTCCTGTGAAGAAAGCAGTGAGTTTAGTGCAGGAATCTCAAGTCCTAGACAGGCCCAGGAAGGTTGGAGAGCTGACATACTCCAGCTATTCAGAAGATCCTGTCCCCTGTCTGCCTAGCCATCGCCCTGAAGGAAGTCAAGCATCATTATCTTGTCAGCCTGAGACTGTGGAGAGAACATTCTGGAACACGGGCTCCGTAGCCAGTATCACAGGATCCAGGGGCCAAGGCCAGACCTGTGGAATATCCTGCCACCCTGACTATTGCACCCCGAAACTCTGAGCTATCAGGACCACATAACGTGAGTGGGGAATATTATGTACTAGTATCATGGTGGGCATCCTCCTATGAGCCAAATAGGAGCCCAGACGCACCTCAGGGCTGTAACACTGAAGTATAAGGGGCTAGGAACACCTTTCGTCAAGTCTACCCTGCACCCCAGGACTTTGCTGTGTCACCAGGCGTACCCCGTTGTTTTGTATTGAAGAAACTGTTTAAGCATTTGTGCCTCCACACCCATGGAAGTAAAAGTTCAACTTTACAACCGTTTCTGTGTCTGACTCTGCACCGACAACATCAGGGCGCCCCAAACACCACCAGTCGGCACAGTATAGGGGAAGCGCCCCGGGGGAACAATCACCACCAACATTTGTGCAGCCCCCTCATCACCGGTACCAGTGGTGGTAACGTGGGACAGCACCAGCGCTGCGCCCTCGTGCCCAGAGACCGTGACAAGTCTGCGCTGTTTGCACCCCGCAATCCCAACTGCAGTGTTACCTTCCATCTGGTCACCGCATCTGCATTATTTTTAACACTGAATCAAACTGAAGACGAAAAACACTTTTCAGTTGTTCTCTGATGGATTAGAGCAATGGAAAAGACAATGGCAGAGTGAACATAGCCTAAAACTACACCAGGCAGGTGATGTACCAAATTGATCACAGTTACACACTCTGGGTAATAGATTTAGAGCATGTTGCTGACCTATTACACATTTTTTATTTCTTAATGCCACCTCTTGGTTGACTTATATTAGAAAAATATTTTGCACCAAACTATCTACACCCCTTTTCTCAGACACTTTTTGAAACTATCTAGTGAGGCACAAAAAGTAACACATAATAAGTCTGGAGCAAGGCATGTAAACTGTTTTTAGAGCAAATTGAGCCAGAATTCAGGTGCATTTCCGTTTACATTGTGGTAGAAGATATACAGTGGGGAAAAAAAGTATTGTCAGCCACCAATTGTGCAAGTTCTCCCACTTAAAAAGATGAGAGAGGCCTGTAATTGACATCATAGGTAGACCTCAACTATGAGAGACAGAATGAGAAAACATATCTAGAAAATCACATTGTCTGATTTTTTTAAGAATTTATTTGCAAATTATGGTGGAAAATAAGTATTTGGTCATCTACAAACAAGCAAGATTTCTGGCTCTCACAGACCTGTAACTTCTTCTTTAAGAGGCTCCTCTGTCCTCCACTCATTACCTGTAGTAATGGCACCTGTTTGACATTATCAGTGTAAAAGACACCTGTCCACAACCTCAAACAGTCACACGCCAAACTCCACTATGGTGAAGACCAAAGAGCTGTGGAAGGACACCAGAAACAAAATTGTAGACCTGCACCAGGCTGGGAAGACTGAATCTGCAATAGGCAAGCAGCTTGGTGTGAAGAAATCAACTGTGGGAGCAACAATTAGAAAATGGAAGACATACAAGACCACTGATAATCTCCCTCGATCAGGGGCTCCACACAAGATCTCACCCCGTGGGGTCAAAATGATCACAAGAACGGTTAGCAAAAATCCCAGAACCACATGGGGGGACCTAGTGAATGACCTGCAGAATGCTGGGATTAACGTAACAAAGGCTACCGTCAGTAACACACTACGCCGCCAGGGACTCAGATCCTGCAATGCCAGACGTGTTCCCCTGCTTAAGCCAGTACATATCCAGGCCCATTTGAAGTTTGCTAGAGAGCATTTGGATGTTCCAGAAGAGTATTGGGAGAATGTCATATGGTCAGATGAAACCAAAGTAGAACTGTTTGGTAGAAACACAATTCATCGTGTTTGGAGGAGAGTGAATGCTGAGTTGCATCCAAAGAACACCATACCTACTGTGAAGCATGGGGGTGGCAACATCATGCTTTGGGGCTGTTTCTCTGCAAAGGGACCAGGACGACTGATCCGTGTACATGAGAGAATGAATGTGCCCATGTATCGTCAGATTTTGAGTGCAAACCTCCTTCCATCAGCAAGGGCATTGAAGATGAAACGTGGCTGGGTCTTTCAGCATGACAATGATCCCAAGCACACCGCCAGGGCAACGAAGGAGTGGCTTCATAAGAAGCATTTCAATGTTCTGGAGTGGCCTAGCCAGTCTCCAGATCTCAACCCATAGAAAACCTTTGGAGGGAGTTGAAAGTCCGTGTTGCCCAGTGACAGCCCCAAAACATCACTGCTCTAGAGAAGATCTGCATGGAGGAATGGGCCAGCATACCAGCAACAGTGTGTGCCAACCTTGTGAAGACTTACAGAAAACGTTTGACCTCTGTCATTGCCAGCAAAGGATATATAACAAAGTATTGAGATGAACTTTTGTTATTGACCAAATACTTATTTTCCACCATAATTTGCAAATAAATTCTTAAAAAATCAGACAATGTGATTTTCTGGATTTGTTTTCTCATTTTGTCTCTCATTGTTGAGGTCTACCTATGATGTCAATTACAGGCCGGCCTCATCTTTTTAAGTGGGAGAACTTGCACAATTGGTGGCTGACTAAATACTTTTTTCCCCCACTGTATTTGTGTCCTCTGCCACAGATCTGGTGAAACATGGCAGTCAAAATGTGTGGTAAAATGTAAGACTCTGATGGAAACCCAACAGACCCCATGTGATACAGTGAACAGGGCACTGTTCATGTCTGTTATGAAACAGATCCAGTGCTTCCAGTATTTTTGTTGCTCTGTTCTAGAAAGCAGCACAATAGAAATACCAGTATAGATATTAACAATGCCGCCATTGTTCTTTCCATGTGACTTTTTTTCAGAATAACATGACTGCCATCTTACAGTCTGTACAACTTGGAGGTTAAATTAAACTATACAGTATGGTGATGGACATAAGCCCTAAAAGTTACATACTGTCTGTATATTTAACAGGAGTTGATGAGAATTTTCTTGCTACAAATAATGAACAGAAGCTTGGACAGATATACAAGTAAGATGTACTGGAACAAAATTTGAGGCGTCTATAGTCAGAATTTTTTTTTAACTATTTATAGTCTCGGAAATGTCTTTTATTCTTTTATAATATCAAATCTTACCGTTTAACTTCAGCTTACGTTCTATGACACATACAAAAAGGATGATACCTAAATGAGTCACTGAGCAAAATGCAATATTGATTTGTGTAAATAACAGTTCTGCTTTCTTTTTTGTATTAAAGTTCCCTTACAAAAGTGCAGTTTAATTATGTAATTAAGAGGAGAACATTAATTATGGATGGGATTCTGCAGAATCTTTTAAATGTTACATTCATTATATTACTCAGATTGTGTAGGTGCTATTAAATTTTAGTCTTCGCCATCATTTGTCTTGTGTTTTCAGGCTACAATTTAATAGGTTTCTTCAGAGGAATATAATAATTAATCACATTTTCCAAAAATGCAGCTTTTTATTTTTGAAGATCTCCTAAACTAAACTGGAAACTGTAGCACTCAGTAATATCTGTTGTGACAGCTTAGGGGAATTACACTCAAAATGGCGGCTTGTCCTGGTCCGGACAGCGGTGGTTCGTGGTACTGGGCGCCGGAAAGATAGCTTTCAGATGGTCCAAGTGTAAACTAAAACGTGGCTTTATTCAGCTTAACAGCAACATAACAAAACAACAAAAAAACCTATGCCACAGTTAGGGCCTAACTCACTCCTTGAGCCCCTAACTGTCCTGACTGTTGCTCAGCTCCAGCAACCGTCCTCTGTGGACGCCAGCCCTCTGGGACAGAGCCTATCTCTCTGTCCTAGCTGGTCCACTTGAGCAGCCAGACTAATGCTCCACTCAGCAAAAGTCCCCTGTGGCCCCAGCCCCTCTGGCACAGACCGTCTATCTGTCCAGCTGGTCCACTATTTCCTGCTCTGTGCAGGATACTCCAGTCCTCTGGAGTTACACGCCACCCACTCAAAGGTGTGGCTGAAGGCCTTTTCAGGGCTTGGCCTGGGTCGCTCAACAGCGCCCTCTGGCTCACATACCTACATACCCTCCCCCTCAGCTCACTACCCATGGGGTGAGTTACAATGGGACAAGACATATGTCGCCGTCCCTCTTCAATGCTATACACTTGTCCAGTGTCTCTCCAGATGTCCCCATCTGGCGGTCTCAACCTCCAAGTCGAGCCTTCCATCTTCTCCTCACTTTAAACGTTATGCCAAGATCCTGGCCATTCTGCGCAAAGGCAAGCTCTCCCCCATCACCTCCACAATTCGCCACACAGGGGATCACATCATTTTCATCACATTTTCCATCATAGCCATCCCATTGCATGACTTTGATCCCTTTAGTGAATAGCCGTAAGAATCTTCTTCTTCTCCTATCACGAATCCACAGGAGCTCGGATACCAGCTAACACGTACTTCATGTACATCAATGTCTTTAGAGTATAAATATTTCACGGGTACCTTTTCTGTAACCTTCATCTCAAAGCGAACTTTGCCATCACCATCAAGGCTTAGAAGTCTAGGAGACATAGGCTTCTTGTTCTCCTCTTTGTTTGAGATACACAAGCTCTGTACTGCAATATCTTCTCCTTCTGCACGAGGGCCATACCGTACGCCCTCACAAAATAGCTCACGCTGAACTACATTTTCTGGCCTGTCTTTAACAACTGTCACATCATTGGACAGGTCACTCATGTCTGTCTGACTCAATGATTCTCCTTTCTCTGCCTCTATGCTGGCAGCTTTTTCCAATTCTAACGCCTTCTGTAGTGCACAAATCTCTGATTCCAGCTCCAGAACTTTCTTCACTGCGACATTTTTCTGTGCCGCTTCCATCTCAGTCTTTACTAGTGCACCTTGCAGCTCTGATTCTTTAGAGGTTAACAGGTTCTGCAGCGAATCCTTCTCAGCTTCTAGTGCTGACAGCTTTGAAGATAGGGCAGATGCCGACTGTTCAGTATTAGATAGAGCCTGCTGCAATCGATCCAATTCTTCTCTTTTAGATTCCACTTCGGTTTTTAACTGTGCTATCTGAACAGTGCGCTCTTCCAACTTTATTTCTGACTCACGCTTCATTTGATCCATCTGAAACTCCAGCTGTTTCTTGATTTCCTCCTGCTTGTTTACTTGCACCTTTAGTTTAGCAACAAGCATTTTTAGATCTACAATCTCAGTAGATAAATTAGACAGGTTTCTCTCAAACTGAATCCTCATGTCTTCTATCTGGAGGTCCAATTCTCTCTTGGCCTTTTCCAGCATCTCATAAGCATTAGCTTTGTTCTCATACAATATCTGCACAGATTCCAGGTTTTTCTCAACTTCATCCTTGGAGCTAACCAAATCCTCCATTTCAGTGCGCCGTTGCTTGTTGAGCATCTTTAACTCGGCCTTCAATTCAAGGGCCTCTGCTTCAGCACTGTCATGTTCCTCTGCATATCTAGCAGAAAGAGTCTTCTCTTCACCAAGCAGCTGATCAAACTTTTTCTGCTTCCTTTCCAAATTTGACACCATCCGACGTTGATGATCAAGATCTATACCTACATCTTCTAGTTCCTGCTGCAGTCTAATTTTCATCTTCTCAAGTTTGTCATAAGCAGCAGCCTTCTCCTCAAACCGTTGATTTGTAGCTTCTAGCTCCTTTTGCAACTTTTCCTTTAGTTCTTCAACAGAGTCCAAGGACCCAATACTATCCTCCATCTTTCTCTTCATATCAGTCGCCTGAACCTGTAGCGTTGAAATCCGCTTTGTCAAATCTCTTTTTGCTATCTCTTCTTCCTCTAGTTGCTCAAGGAAACCATTTTTCTCATCTTCCATTTGTTTTAGTTTTGTACTAAGGTCAAGCTTCTGCTGGGTTTCTTCTTGCAAAAGTTCCTGAGTGTCCTGAAGCTGCGATTCTAGTGTAGAAAAATCTTTGGAAAGTTTGATAAACTTGCTGTCTGCTTGAGAAAGAAGCCCTGTGACATTATTCAATTCTTCGTCTTTATTTTGCACCAAAACAGACAACGTCTCATTATCTTCACAAAATCCTGACAGCGCCCTCTCCAGGCTGCATATTCTAGCTTTGAGTTCCCTTTCTCTTTGTTCCAGAGCTCCAGCTCTGCTTCGCCATTCGTAGATTTCACTATTTAAGCGAACCTGATGCAAGTTTTGCTCTGACTGCAATGTCTGCAAAAATTCACTTCTCTCACGTTTAGCAGTTTCAAGGTCATCTCTTAATTTTTCAATGACACTCTCTTTGGCAATGGAGTCTTGGACATGCTGCTCCTTTAAATCCTGCAATTGCTTCTCAAGCACTTGCTTTTGCTCTACACTCTGTATAACTTCATTAGATAGAGCACATTTCATTTCAGCAAACTCCTTCTCAGTGACACAGTCCATTCCAGGCAAACCCAGTACCACATTTTCACAATGACTAGAATATGAACTCCTCATAGATTCAAGATCTTTCTTTAACTTCAAGTTCAACTTAAGGTTCTCTTTTTCTAATACCTCAAGTTGCCATTTCCAATCAGATATTTTATCCTCATCAATTCACCTGATGGTTTTATTCTCATCTTGAAGCTGCTGCACCATAACATTTTCATCTTTGGTGCGTTCATGCACTCCATTATGAGATACACACTCAGCAGTGACATATTCTTTCATAGAACAGAGCTGCTTTAGAAAAATTGAGTCACCATCATGCAACCCTTTATCCTTACTTGCACTCCACCTGATCTGCTCCGGGTTTTGTGTCTCTCTGCATTCAGACTGCTGCACTAATAAACCTGTGCATAACTTCTCTGCTTTTTTACAAGCTGAAATTCTCTTTTTCTTGCCCATGGTTTACTAACAAGATTACACAATATTCCACAGCAACCTTGAGTTCAACCAGCAGCAACTTTTTGCTATCTTCAGCAGTCACATGTATTCAAACAGTTAACTTATGTGGCACTACAACAACCAGCATTTTCTTCTGTCTTCCACAGAAAACACCAACATGGCACCATAGCCTTTCACATACACTGTTTGCAATATCCAGCTTCTATACACATTGCATACTTTCTTGCCATCAGCAAGCACTTTATAGACTTCTGTGCCACAGTATACACAAAGTCCATTCCCTGGATTCCTCTTCCAGAGTTTTACTTTCACCAGGTTTTACAAACACCTTGCTATGTTGCAATTCACTCACCCCCTCCTGGGTTTCTTCAGTTGAAATCAAAGATTTCTTCCAGCTGTAGGCCACAATGCACACTTTGCAGTACTGCAGTCACCAAACACTTGTCTTCCAGGACTTGCGTGGATCTCTTTATGCGCGCGATTCTCCACCATATGTGACAGCTTAGGGGAATTACACTCAAAATGGCGGCTTGTCCTTGTACTGGGCGCCGGAAAGATAGCTTTCAGACGGTCCAAGTGTAAACTAAAACGTGGCTTTATTCAGCTTAACAGCAACATAACAAAACAACAAAAAAACCTATGCCACAGTTAGGGCCTAACTCACTCCTTGAGCCCCTAACTATCCTGACTGTTGCTCAGCTCCAGTAACTGTCCTCTGTGGACGCCAGCCCTCTGGGACAGAGCCTATCTCTCTGTCCTAGCTGGTCCACTTGAGCAGCCGGACTAATGCTCCACTCAGCAAAAGTCCCCTGTGGCCCCAGCCCCTCTGGCACAGACTGTCTATCTGTCCAGCTGGTCCACTATTTCCTGCTCTGTGCAGGATACTCCAGTCCTCTGGAGTTACACGCCACCCACTCAAAGGTGTGGCTGAAGGCCTTTTCAGGGCTTGGCCTGGGTCGCTCAACAGCGCCCTCTGGCTCACATACCTACACTGTTTTATGCAAATCTCAAACTGAAAAGAACAAAAATCTATGAAAATGATAACATATAAATGTACAAAAACAAGAAACAAAAGAAAAATCCTAAGGTAGCAAGTACATATCTTTGTACACTGTATGTAGATCTCAGCATTTGCAATTTAGTTGCAAATTATAAGCTTAACATTGACAGTTTAAAAATGTCCCTAATAGAGATTAGCGAACCAATTCATTACAAAACGGTTCCAAATTGTTAGTTTTTTAACAAAAACGAACAAATAGCGATTCGTTTTGGACTAACTAAAATGGCTGCAGCCAAATGTATTGCGCAGGAAAAATACAGAAGAGACACATGTCTTTTAAGTCAATATGACGTTTTAGCACCACCTGGCATCAGCTCTCAGCCAATAGACAGTGGTAGTTGGACACCTTATATTGCTGATCTCATATACACTATATAAGGTGCTGTAAACTTTAACATGAGGCATTGCTGTAATGGTGGAAGTAAGGAAGGATCTGTGATTCATCTCACTGCATCATACAGAGCACAAATCTTACAATTGCAAGTAATAGAGCTAGAGCATTTTAGGATTGGGACAGTTTAGTCAGATTTAATCAAGTACATGCAGATTAGTGAAAGAATCATACATACTACAAGTTAGAGAGATTATCTGTGCTGCTATTGTGAACCTGACAGAAGCATCCTGCACTAATACACAGACAAAGGACAGTTAACCCTTTCATTGTCAATAATTTAATTTTGATTAAATTTGGTGGGCAATAGGGCAGTTTCATCTGTATATAGAGTGCTTAAACATATTTTTTTACTGAACTGCTGTTCTAATCAGTAAAATGCTGATTCTGCCCGTGCTAACCTGGAAAAAATTAATTCAGTAGAAAGCACAGTTGCAAACAATAATAAAACTTAACGTTTAATATTAGATATTAAAATACCAAAGTCCCTAAGGCTCATTCAATCATCAAAAATGTGTCATTCTATAGAGTATAATGTTATAGCAAGTACATATAAAATTACCCCATATAAAGTTGTATATCATGGCAGTCATATAAATAAGTAATGAAATGATCTTTCCAATGTCTGAAGACGGGAGTAAATCAGCAGATAAGGGTGCATCACAGGAGGAAGAAATCACAGTCCCTATTCCTCCCCCTAAAACACTTACCCTTACACCCAAAATGACTCCCGCCCTAACAAGGGCAGTACCAAACTGTCCCTAAAGGTGATCCTATTTATCCCTAGGCCCTACGCGTTTTTTGGTACAGTAACGCACCAGTCATCAGGGGACTTTATAGACTAGTCATAAACTCCAAAAAATGCTGTCTACAGTGGTAAAGCAAAATAAGTAAGTGCTACCTACAGTGGTAAAACAATGCAAATAAAAACCCACAATGGAGGAAAAATTAATTAAGCATTTTTTTTGTTGTTCACCTAATCTAAAATCGCACAACCTGTGCTAATCTAAAGAAAAAAAAACTGCTATATAAAGATTTTTTTTATGCTTTGCTCACCTAATATACAGTGTAACAAATTATGCAAATCTGAAAAAAATATTAAATTTTTTTGCTGCTGCTCATATATACAGTCTTGCAGCCTGTGCTAATCTAAAAAAACTGATTTGTGTGTCAAATCTGTGTAAAAAAATTCACTTAACAAAACAAAAGACTCCAAGCTTTAGTCAGATTTATGAACAAGAAAGACTTAAAATAATTAAAATTTACCAGGTATAGGGGAAATTGATCATGAGTAAAATTTTAAAAATTAATTGGATTGTAATCTCTGCTGCTGTAATTTGTGCCAAATTTATCAAATGTTGCATGAAGTCTAATCAATGCATGGTGCATCTTAAAGTTAAAGTCTAACACTTCTCTCTGTAGATGTTACTCCATTTTCTACACCATCTGCTTACTGGAATAAGAAATGACATTTCATAAATATGGTGTACACAACCATGACCATTTTTCCACCCACTTCTCAAAAGTGGAGTGAGTGGTATAAATGCAAAAGCTGACAAATATTGGTGCATCCAAAAATTCCAAATCCCTCTTTTTGGTGAATTATCAAGCTCAGGGCCTGATAAAAATTTTTTGGCATAGCAAGGATGGTAAATTTCTCCCACTATGTCATTTGTAGAGTCTGATAATGGTCACATGACACAGCTGAAGACCAAAAGGGAGTGGCTAACTCACCAATACAGCTGCCAGTAAGATTATATTTACTAAATGTACATCATGTGCATTTCTAACAGTCTAGAGCAGGGGTCGGCAACCCCCGACACGCGTGCCAAGAGTGGCACGTGAGGCTTATCTCCCTGGCACGGCAGCAGAGTCCTCACCCAGCAGTTTCGATCGGACCAAACACGGCCGAAACGAAACTGCTATTATTATACTGTGGGGTCTCTTCAGACCGCACAGTATAATAAGCGGAGCCCCCGGGGAGGTGATCAAACATAAAAAACAATGTTAACTCACCTTCCCTGGATCTGCAGCCGCCCTGTGCTCTTAGGGTGCTTCTGCCTGATGTAAGAGACTGCTGACAGCGCCTCAGGGGTCACGTCGTTGTCATTACGCATTATAATGCGACGTAACCCCTGAGACCCAATCAGCGGTCGCTGACGTCAGGGAGAAGCGCCCACACAGCGGCTGTGGAGCGCAGGAAAAAGTGAGTAAGGGTGCGTTCACATATGTCCGGCGCAGCTATCAGTTTCCCTGCGGCATGGTGTACACAATCTGGAGGGAAACTGATGCCAGGATGGATCCCATAGTTTTCTATGGGATCGGTTCTGGCGCCGTATTTGTGCCTCAGCCGGATGGAAAAACTTTACCTGCAGCGTTTTTCCATCCAGCTTCCTTAAAATTTCATTAGCGCCGTGTGCTGCCTGAAGATGGATGCGGCAGCACCTGGCGTCTGCACAGTCTATGTACAGTAGTGAAGCCGGTAATTGCCGGCTTCACTACTATACCTGAGTGAATTGTTCAGGATTGGTTAAAGCTATAAAGAAACACTTGGATTCATTTTAAAGATGAGAATCTCCTCTTTAAAATGATACCAAGATCACCATGATCGTGCTTAAACATCCTGGGCGATTCGCTAGTGAAAACGATGTTCGGCATTGAAATCCCAATGCAGATCTCAATTCCCGACATCGTTTTAACAGTGAATCGCTCTGAATGTGTAAGGTCAATCATGGAGATCTTGGTATCTTTTTAAAGATGAGATTCTCATCTTTAAAATGAATCCAGTTGTTTGTTTGTGGCCCTAACAGATCCTTAGAAATGGGGCTCTAAAAGTCCCCTTCCCTCCTGCCTCAGGCAGCATCTTAGAGCTAAGGAAGGAGGAGGAGGAGGAGCTGCAGAGACAATGTTAACTCATCATTGTCTGTGCATAAGCTGCAGATGACCCGGGGGAGGGGGGTAGAAGAGACTTCCATCCATGTTATCCCCTCTCCTATCAATCAGAGAGCATACTGTACTTTTGCTCTCTGATAGTCACATAGAGGGATAATGTAATACCCCCTCTGAGCCTAATCACATAACCAGGAAGTTACTGGTACTGTGACCCAGACATTTACCATCCTCCAGGTTGCAGCGCCAAAAGTGTCGCACCAAACACATGCACAAAGTCACCAATAAAGTTTACATTTTTTCACTGTCCCTGTCTTGTCCATACCTGATCTTTATAGAGTAAAATACGCCGCCCGCCTCTCTAGTGATATCTGTTACACGCTAAAATAATAGTAATAGCAATTATCACTAGTATTATCACCATAATACCGTGTGCAGGGGCCGCTATGTGACATAATACCGTGTGCAGGGGTCGTCAGACTTACAATTATTGACCGGTACTCCGAGTACCTCAACTCTAATTTTTTTAATTGAAATCGGCACGCCGAACAAAAAAGGTTGCCTACCCCTGGTCTAGAGAATATAAAATTCTGTGGGAGTGCTACTTTGAGGGCCATAAGGGCTACTGTATAATTGTATCAATGATCTTTAACATTTTTAATTAAAGGAGCTTTCTGGGAAAACACATTGATGGCCATCAATGTTTGTTGGTTGGGCCAGGACTTTTACCTAGCAGAGGCTATTGGGATATGGCCTCAAGTGTAGATCATTGCTGTGCCTGGACAGACATTGAAATAATCCAATTATCAGTAGGTGTCTGACCTCCATTGAGTAAATGGAAGAGAGCTGCAGTGCCATTCACAGCCACCACATAATATTAGGAGCTGTTCCAGCTTCTGTGTTTATTTTAGAGTGGTGTGGGACTTTAATCTGCTGATAGTGGGTATGTCCAGAATTGTAACCCCCACCACTGATTCTGGCTAATCCCATCCACACATTGCAGAAAAAATACTGCAGTGGAAATACTGCAATTCCAAAAACGTTGCATTTTTGCAAATCACAGCATGTCAGTTATACATATGGAAACACTGGCGTTTTCCGTATAGGTGAAAAGTACTGTGGAAAAAAAATGTGATGCATCTCCACCACGGTCTTTTCGTTAAAAAAGCAACAAAAACTCAGTCTTTAGCCTTTTCCAGGACTTTAATATTGATAACTTCTACTTACACTGGAAACACATATCCCCACCAATCTTATATTAATGACCTATCCTAAGACCTTGTGCACATTACCGTAGTCAAGTGGGGGTCTGTGGAAAATGGGATGGAAGGTGCATACATGGCATTTGTGTGCAGCCTGTGTTTTGGAATGGAATAGAAGGACCAAGCTTCTAAAACAGGAAGGAATAGGACCTCCTGCATATTTTGCGGTTCAGTCTTATGGACTCACACGGAATCGTAAAACCTTTGAATGTGCGCATGAGGCCATAGAAATTAATGGGTCTATATACTATCAATTATTATGGATTTATAAAACAAGTAAAATTATTCACTTATTGCTTTTACTGGAGTTTTAATACCAATGTGTATTAGTTACTCATAAACAGCATATCATGGAAATAAATATTGAGAGAGATGATCATTTATTTTACAAGTGAGGATCCTAGTAAAGATGAGCACTTCACAAGTTGTTCAGAACAGGAAAGCTTCAGCTTCATTGCTTTATTTTTGCTGACACAGACAGGCAGTACTTTTTTTTTTTTTTTTTTTTAATAAAGAACTCTGGCTTGGGTGATGTTTCAAGATATCCTGTCAGCAGTTTTAAATTGACAGGACATATTATTCTTCCATGTATAAATATACCGTCCCTCAGATGTATTTGAACAGCTCAATACCATTAGATGCGTAAAAGAAAGTTTAGTTTGAATCTCTGTATCTGGTACAAATATTGGAACAAAAGTTAAAAAAAATAAATAAATGCTTTACACTTGCATCATTTTAGAGACCAGAGACTGCCTCAAGAAACATGTTTTCTGAAGGAAAGCATTCTAGAAACTTTTCAGCATTGCAGTGTATCAGTTGGTTGAGAAAAACATTTCAACCAATTCCTTTCTGCTTTTTTAGCCACAGCTGGCATGAGTGCAAGAGGAAATTCTTACATAAGAATAAGAGGAAATATAAGTCACCACTAGTGATAACAATTGAGGAATTGTAGCTACCAGATAAAATATTTGTACATTTCCATGAAGTTCACTTATAGACATAAATACAAACATTTCATATCTGAAAAAAAAAAAACATTTTCCTCGACTTCATGAGAAACAAATGCTGGCCATAAATATTAGTTGTGTATTGGTCAAAGCTCCCAATTTGGATGGTTCAGCCAACTATCTAATGTGCATGGATTTTAAATACCTGTCTAGCATGTTATGTACCACACTTATCAAGAAACTTTTCTAAATTGACTTGAAAGGGGTGTGACTTCAGGGGAAACCGTCATGGTCTAAGTCTGCAGAGTAAAACTCTGCGAAATAGTAATGAAAAACGCTCCGAACAAAAACGTGATGCGTTCCCGAAGCAGTTGTTTCGCAACGTGGGGCTTTAGCCTTAAGCCAACTAATAGGAGGTATAAACTTAGATTAGACAGTCTAAGAATATGCCAGATTTATCAAACAAACTTTGATAAATCTGGTGCAGTTTCAGGCAGTAAATCTGCCCCAATGCGTATCTCCAAACTAAAGAAGTTGTTGAGAAGTTTTTTCTTTTTTTTAAATGAATGGCCTATATTTAAAGGGGTTATCCACATTCCAAAAATTATCTGCGAATACATCGACAGCAGTTCTAAATACTCACTGTTCCCTTTTATAGGCTTTGCTTGGCTTTATTTAACTTGCTACTCCGTGTATCACTGTTATTTACATGCAGTAAATCTATGGACAAAATACATTTCCCATGATTCACTCTCTGTGTTTGCAGCACACTGGAAGAGGGGAGTGAGATTGCAAACAAAACATCACAGCAGCATGTGATCTCAGATGTGGGAGTGATTTATTACCTGTGATTTCATTGCAGGGGATAGTGGAGAAGGGAGGGTTACACAGAGAGAGTGAGAGCAGGCAGATGAATCATGGGAAATGTAGTTTGTCCACAGATTCACTGCATGTAGGCCAAGCAAAGCACACAAGGGAACAATCGAGTATTTAGCACTGCTGTGGTTTTATTTGCTGATAATTTGTGGAAGCTGGATAACTCCTTTAAGATAGGTCATCATTTTTAGATTGGTGAGGAGCGTGACTTCAGGCATTGTTTACATATGCAGTGCTTACATGCTGTCTTTTTTATCACAGGTATTATGAGCATTACAGCTGTGTCCCTATCCAAATCTATGGAAAAGCATTGTTATGCTCATCACAACTACAGCATGTGAGCACAGTGACCAGGAGCTACTGTCAATTGATCGGTGGAGTCCTGGCAGCCAGACTTCCCCGTTCGATAGCCTCTCTTAAGGATAATTTTTAAAAAGTGGATAATTGGTCTCTGAACCACCAATGAACAGGACAAACATATGATGAATGATAATCTGTCAAGGTTTGTGTAAATGATGACCTAAGTGTCACAATCAACTTACATACATGCAGAGTACTATGTCTATGTATTTGATATCAGTGAGACAATAGAATATACCATAGACTTTAAGGTGACCACTTCTGGTCCAATATAGTTTCTGAGTAAATAGACATTAATTATGTTCAATTTCATCTTTTCAGAAATGACAAAGAATCTTTTGCTGATTTACGAGGAAAGTGGAGAAGAATGGGCTGCATATCTGAAGAAATTGCTGACATCACATTTACAAATTGATGACATATTTCTTTATGATGTTAGCTGTGAATCAAATCAGATGGAAGAAAACCTCAATGGTTTTGTGTGGCAGTGTAAACTTTTGGTCTTAACAAGAGATATTCTTAGGATCTTCTATGAAAATAAAAGTGCCAATTTCCTTGAACTTTTACAACCCTCACACAGAGTGGTCCTGATGCTTTGTGGAGTGAATTCACCTGAGGGACTGTATGAATTTTTTTCCTTTAGAAAGAGATTTTCATGTCATCCTGCCAGATCAAGATCCCCAGGATTACATCTCCATTGTTTCTACTGTTCTGAATGAAGGTAACTTAATGTAAAAATTAATAGGTCACACATTACTTTTCTAATGTGTGAATGACAAGAAAACGCAACAGAACATTGTAATAGGAAATAATTCTATGTCAGTAGGGTGTGGTGGGCTTACTATGACCGTGTTGAAGTAGGGTCCCAACCTGTCTTAAATCAGTTACAATGGACTTCACACAGACATGCAGTATTTCAATATGTTCATAAATCACCAGACTGGTGTAAAGGTAAGCAGATAAATCCAACAACGTTGTTACAGTATATCACAGACGTTGTAAGGTATTGATGTAGTACAGCATGTAGAGTAATGAAACGTTTTTTGGTCAAGACTGACCTTCATCAGACTCTACAACAAAAGTAAATACATACAAATAAACACATAATAATAATTAAATAAAGTATATACAAAAATTCATGATGACAACTCCAAAAGTGTGTAGTGGGAGGATGGCTCAGTCCAGTTTCTTGGAGTTCCTTGAGGGGTCAGTGTGGTAGCATTAAGGAAAAAGGCTATTGGAGTGTGCATCACATACATTAATGTCAATTCAAAAAACATTCTGGCGGGCATATATAGAGATACAGATTAGCACATATAAATGCATATGCATTTATGCACTACATCAATACTAGAGATGAGCAAAGTTTTCAAAAATTCGATTCGGCAACTTTGCCGAATTTTCCGATACGACTCTCTTCAATCCAAATTAATTTGCGGCGAATAAACAGCTATTTCCTGTCTACAGAGAGCCGGGGTGGGCAGCAAAATGGCAGAAGCCCTCTCTCTCCCTCTCTCTCTCTCTCTCTCTCTCTCTCTCTCTCTCTCTCTCTCTCTCTCTCTCTCTCCCCTCTCTCTCTCTCTCTCTCTCTCTCTCTCTCTCTCTCTCTCTCTCTCTCTCTCTCTCTCTCTCTCTCTCTCTCTCTCTCTCTCTCTCTCTCTCTCTCTCTCTCTCTCTCTCTCTCTCTCTCTCTCTCTCTCTCTCTCTCTCTCTCTCTCTCTCTCTCTCTCTCTCTCTCTCTCTCTCTCTCTCTCTCTCTCTCTCTCTCTCTCTCTCTCTCTCTCTCTCTCTCTCTCTCTCTCTCTCTCTCTCTCTCTCTCTCTCTCTCTCTCTCTCTCTCTCTCTCTCTCTCTCTCTCTCTCTCTCTCTCTCTCTCTCTCTCTCTCTCTCTCTCTCTCTCTCTCTCTCTCTCTCTCTCTCTCTCTCTCTCTCTCTCTCTCTCTCTCTCTCTCTCTCTCTCTCTCTCTCTCTCTCTCTCTCTCTCTCTCTCTCTCTCTCTCTCTCTCTCTCTCTCTCTCTCTCTCTCTCTCTCTCTCTCTCTCTCTCTCTCTCTCTCTCTCTCTCTCTCTCTCTCTCTCTCTCTCTCTCTCTCTCTCTCTCTCTCTCTCTCTCTCTCTCTCTCTCTCTCTCTCTCTCTCTCTCTCTCTCCCCTCTCTCTCTCTCTCTCCCCCCCTCTCTCTCTCTCTCTCTCTCTCTCTCTCTCTCTCTCTCTCTCTCTCTCTCTCTCTCTCTCTCTCTCTCTCTCTCTCTCTCTCTCTCTCTCTCTCTCTCTCTCTCTCTCTCTCTCTCTCTCTCTCTCTCTCTCTCTCTCTCTCTCTCTCTCCCTCTCTCTCTCTCTCTCTCTCTCTCTCTCTCTCTCTCTCTCTCTCTCTCTCTCTCTCTCTCTCTCTCTCTCTCTCTCTCTCTCTCTCTCTCTCTCTCTCTCTCTCTCTCTCTCTCTCTCTCTCTCTCTCTCTCTCTCTCTCTCTCTCTCTCTCTCTCCCTCCCCAGCACAGACAACTTTTATTCAGGTGGAAGAATCTGCTAACAAGCAAAGACACGCCTACCCAATCACATCACTAGAGAACATCATGTGGCCGTCTGATGTCACAAAGGTCCTTACTAAATATTCGTTACCGCGAGATATCAGGAAATCCAGATTCCATGCGAATCGAAGATTTCCTGAAATTCGGATCGAATTACACTGCTTCAGCTGCGATTCGCTCATCTCTAATCAATACCTTACAATGTCTGTGATATACTGTAACAGCGTTATTGGATTTATCTGCTTACCTTTACACCGGTCTGGAGATTAATAAACATATTGGAATACTGCATGTCTGTGTGAAGTCCAGTGTAGCTGAGGAAATAATTAAAATTTCTGTTTATTGAAGCAGGTCACAATTGCATGCAGAAAAAAACACGTTGAGAAGATGTTGCAAAGAGGTGTTTCAGCCAAAAAATATTGTTGATATATACTGTGACCCCACTGTTCGTTAAAACCCTGCCCCCATCTTCCCAAGCCAAAATAGCCGTGGCATGTTTGAGTTTGAATGAAGCAGCACTCAAGCATGCACACCATGGCTCTAATCAAAATCTATGGGAGTGACAGAACAGCATTGTATTTTGACTGTTTCCATCAGGCCCATAGAGTTTAACCAATTCTTGACCGTCCATAGAGTACATACGTCCCAGTATGTCCTTGCAGTTTTAAGCAGCAGCACGAAATCGTAGAAATTGTAGTAACAGCTGGAGCTCCCCTAGAGAAGGCAGGGAAGGTTTATTCCCGATCGCTGTGTACAATCATGGCCAAAAGTTTTGAGAATGATACAAATATTAATTTTTACAAAGTCTACTGCTTCAGTTTTTCTAATGGCAATTTGCATATACTCCAGAATGTTATAAAGAGTGATCAGCTTAACAGCAATTACTTGCAAAGTCAATATTTGCCTAGAAAATGAACTTTATCCCCCAAAACACATTTCAACATCATTGCAGCCCTGCCTTAAAAGGACCACCTAACATTGTTTCAGTGATTGCTCCATTAACACAGGTGTGGGTGTTGATGAGGACAGGGCTGGAGATCAATCTGTCATAATTAAGTAAGAATGACACCACTGGACATTTTAAAAGGAGGCTGGTGCTTGCCATCATTGTTTCTCTTCTGTTAACCATGGTTATCTCTAAAGAAACACGTGCAGTCATCATTGCACTGCACAAAAATGGCCTAACTGGGAAGAGTATTGCAGCTAGAAAGATTGCACCTCAGTCAACAATCTATCGCATCATCAAGAACTTCAAGGAGAGAGGTTCCATTGGTGCCAAAAAGGCTCCAGGGCGCCCAAGAAAGACCAGCAAGCGGCAGGACCGTCTCTTAAAAGTGTTTCAGCTGCGGGATCGGGTTACCAGCAGTGCAGAGCTTGCTGAGGAATGGCAGCAGGCAGGTGTGAGTGCATCTGCACGCACTGTGAGGCGGAGACGCTTGGAGCAAGGCCTGGTCTCAAGGAGGGCAGCAAAGAAGCCACTTCTCTCCAGAAAAAATATCAGGGACAGACTGATATTCTGCAAAAGGTACAGGGAGTGGACTGCTGAAGACTGGGGTAAAGTCATTTTCTCTGATGAATCCCCTTTTCGATTGTTTGGAACATCTGGAAAACAGCTTATTCGGAGAAGAAGAGGTGAGCGCTACCACCAGTCTTGTCTCATGCCAACTGTAAAGCATCCTGAAACCATTCATGTGTGGGGTTGCTTCTGAGCCAAGGGAATCGGCTCTCTCACAGTCTTGCCTAAAAACACAGCCATGAATAAAGAATGGTACCAGAATGTCCTCCAAGAGCAACTTCTCCCAACCGTCCAAGAGCAGTTTGGCGCTCAACAATGCCTTTTCCAGCATGATGGAGCACCTTGCCATAAAGCAAAGGTGATAACTAAATGGCTCAGGGAACAAAACATAGAGATTTTGGGTCCATGGCCTGGAAACTCCCCAGATCTTAATCCCATTGAGAACTTGTGGTCAATCATCAAGAGATGGGTGGACAAACAAAAACCAACAAATTCAGACAAAATTAAAGCATTGATTCTGCAAGAATGGACTGCTATCAGTCAGGATTTGGTCCAGAAGTTGATTGAGAGCATGCCAGGGAGAATTGCAGAGGTCCTGAAGAAGAAGGGTCAACACTGCAAATATTGACTTGCTGCATTAACTCATTCTAACTGTCAATATAAGCTTCTGTTACTCATAATATGAATGCAATTATATTTCTGTATGTGATAAAAACATCTGACAAACACACATAAAAACCAGAGGGCAGCAGATCATGTGAAAATATAATATTTGTGTCATTCTCAGAACTTTTGGCCATGACTGTACACAGCCCTCAATGAGCACTGTATACACAGCTATGGGAGCCACCATGATGCGGCTCCCCTCTGACCCGGCAGTCATGTGATCATTCGGGATCAGAGGTTGTTAGAGCTGATCAGATCTGTACTACAGATCGGCTCTGTAGTTATGGGCAGGAGGCTGCATTCCTCCTGTAACTGGGGCTAAGGTATCAACACTTTATAGCACAGACACGTTTTCCCTCCTCTTTTGTTTATATTTTCCCGGATATAAAAAAAAATGAAAAAACATGCAAAAGTAAAAATGTTATAGCCCTCAAAGCCACACATACAAAAAACCCAAAAATGTGTCTGGTCCTGAATCAGAAATTGGCACGGTACTGAAGTGGTTAAAAGAAGCAGCAGCATATATGCTCAACTGCTGTTCCATTCAAACTCTTCCTTGTCACAGTAGTGTAGCTTGGGAGGGGGCGGGCAGATATGCAGGGTCCCCAATTCTAATGATCAATGCATGTTCCAGTAGTCAGGCTATGCGTGGATAAATGATAAATACTATATATTTGGTGGGAAAACCCTTTTAACTCATCTAGAATTCTAACTCAAAATTGTGACTTTTTATCTCTAAAATAACTTTATAAGTTTGAACCGCAAGGTGCTTACAAAGCTTTCCAATGAAAACTGAATAAAACATTCCTAAATTGCATTCCTAAGGATGGTTTTCCACAGTATGGCAACTGCATGACACCCACCCACTCTTGGAATTTGTGGATAATACTCCAGTTTACCTGCAAATTCACATTGTCATTGGTTATCATGGGTGGGCTGGATTTCAGATGTGTGTATTTTCTGCACAATGGAAACCCATCCCAATAATTAATACATAATTTTATGTGTAACTTCTAGACATAAAACATGTAGTAACACATGCAAGTATTAACCACTTAAGTACACGGCCAAAAACCACCTTAAGGACACAGTCCCATTTTTCAAAAATGCCATGTATTACTTTATGCCGTAATAACTTTGGGACGTTTTAACTTACTCAGGTTGTTAAGAATCTCATTGTGTTTTCCCCTCACTGCAGCACTGCTCGCTGCTGTTGCCTTAAAGTTGCCATGCCAACATGTGAAGCTTTCTGCAGGTTTCAGAGCTCTGGAGAAGCTGAGCCAACCAGCACCTGGGGAGGGTTATTAAAAGTCTGTTTTAAACTCTCCATGTGCCTGCTATTAGCTAATTATGACTAGTTAGGCTCCTGTTCTCTGATGATATGTGTGGTTTGCTGTATTCCTAACCTTGGTTTGTTTACTAGATATTTGCTTGTTTACTGATTTTGGGTTAGACTGTTAGCTCTCCGATTGACCTCAGCTTGAATATATTAATTCCTTTGATTTATTTCCTGGTTTGACCTGCCTTGTTAGTTTTGCTGATGATCCTGGTTTGATTTCAGTTTGTAGTGCATCTGTTTCTTACACTAAGCTTCTGGGGCAATAACCTGGGTCCAAATCCAGCTCAGGACCAACTGCGGCGAGCTCTGATAAAAACATTTGGGTAACTTAAGATTCTATCTCACAGCACTGTGTGACATTTAGGTAGCTTGTTCTACTGCTCTCTGGTAATTGCCAGTTTCTACATTTTTGTAACATATTGTACTTCATGTTATTGGTGAGCTTTGGTTGATATTTTATGCATTTATGTATGAAAAAATAGGAAACTTGGTGGAAATTTGTAAAAATTTTCCATGTTCAAAATGTGAAATGGTCTGCTTTTCAGACATAGTCATACAACCCAAATTAATTAATAATTATTATCTATTTAATTGGCATTATCTTCTGATAACCTTTGAATTTATTTTGGATGATAGAACGCTTACAATCCAACAGCAATTATTCCAAATTTACAAGAACATTTTTCAAACTCATTTTTGGGGGTCACTTCAGTTTTGAAAGGGATTTTAATAAAGGCATATATTAAAACTCCCCATAAATCGCCTCATTTTCAAAAAGTCACCTCTAAAATTATTCAAGACAGCATTTGGGAAGTTTATTAAAACCCTTTAAGCATTTCACAGGAATTCAATTCAAAATCAAAATGGAGATTATTTTTACAATTAGATAATGAGAAACTTCACCCAAAGTGAAAAATTTCCTTTTTCCCAATAAAATATTGCCATTTCAGTGCCTGATATGTTGTGCCCACTTTATTTCGACACACAGCAGGAAACAGAAGGTAAGGAGCACTGCACTTTTTTGGCTTTTGGGGTATAGATGTAGAGGGACTGGTTTTTGCATGCCATGTTGTTTTTTCAGAGCTCCAGAGGTGCCAGCAAAGTTAAATTGCCCAAGAAATGACACCATTTTGCAGGGGGCCATTTTAGGGGCTCAAACGCCAATCTAAATCTGTACTCCAAAAGCCACAAAGTGCTCCTTTACATCTGCACAGCAGATCAAATCAAATCAAACAGCAGTTTATGCCCACATGTATGAAATTGTTGTGCCCAGGTTAACATACTTAACAATGTTATATGTGGGTATAAACTGCTGTTTGATTCCTAAATAAAGGATTTAGAGATCTGGTGCTAACCAAGGCTCAATGGTAATACAACAAACACCCTGTCATGGTTACGCAAGGCTTAGGTTTAGTTACCACTCCGATAACACATAAACTATAACTTTTATTTAAATTACTCCACTCGAAAAGTTAGACGCAGGAGGCAGCAACCCTGGCACACACCACAGACACGTTTTCTTCAGCGGTGCTCTAGGTGTGCTGAACGTCTGTGGAGAAAATCACATTCACCTGCAGACTTCCTCCACTTTAAATTTATGCTTAAAACCTATAACTCTGCCCTTCACCTAGCAAAACAAGCCTATTTCACCGCTCTCATCTCTTCTCTCTCCTGTAACCCTAAAAGGCTATTTGAAACTTTTCACTCCATACTCACTCCCAAGGTGCAGATGCCATTCACAGACCTTAGCGCAGATGACCTGGCCACTTATTTCCATGATAAAATTGATAAGATCCGTCAGGAAATAACTGCCCAATCCCCAGGTGGCACTGACCCCCTCACCAGCCGCACTTCAGACTGTTCATTCTCATCTTTTGAACCTGTTATAGAGGAGAAAGTATCTCAGCTACTTTCTTCTTCTTGCCGTACGACCTGCAGCAGTGACCCTTTCCCCTCACACCTTCTCCAGTCTCTGTCGCCTGCAGTCATGACTTACCTTACTAAAATATTTAACCTCTCTCTCTCTTCTGGAATTTTCCCATCCTCTTTCAAACATGCTGTCATAACCCCACTACTGAAGAAATCCTGCCTTGACCCGTCCTGTGCTGCTATCGACCTGTCTCTAATCTCCCTTTCATCTCCAAAATCTTGGAACGCTTAGTCTATTCTCGTTTGATCCTCTATCTTTCTGCTAACTCTCTTCTTGACCCCTTACAATTTGGCTTCTGCACTCTGCACTCTACTGAAACGGCCATCACAAAAGTCTCCAATGATCTCCTGACGGCTAAATCCAAAGGTGACTACTCTCTTCTTATTCTTCTAGATATCTCAGCAGCATTTGACACTGTTGACCATCAACTCCTCCTCACTATGCTCTGTTCTGTCGGCCTCACGGAAACCGCTCTCTCCTAGTTCTCCTCTTATATCTCTGACCGCACTTTCTGTGTATCATTTGCGGGCTCTGTTTCTTCCCCTCTTCCCCTTGCCGTCGGGATTCCTCAAGGCTCGGTCCTAGGTCCCCTGCTCTTCTCCCTCTACACAGCCCACATTGGACAAACCATCACTAGATTTGGCTTCCGGTACCATCTTTATGATGATGACACCCAATTATATACGTTATCCCGTGACATCACCCCTGCACTAATACAGAACACCAGTGACTGTCTCTCTGCTGTCTCAAATATCATGTCTTCACGCTATCAGAAACTGAATCTCTCAAAGACTGAATTACTGCTGTTTCCACCATCTAATAGATCTGTCCCTGATATCTCCATTGCAGTCTCTGGCCTTACCATAACTCCTAGGCAGTATGCCCGCTGCCTCGGGGTTTTGTTTGACTCAGACCTTTCCTTCACCCCCTATATCCAATCACTCGCACGCTCATGTCATCTCCACCTCAAAAACATCTCCAGAATCCGCCCTTTCCTTACCACAAATACACTAAAGACGCTTATTGTTGCCCTTGTCATGTCCCAGGACTTGGTTTAATTCACTGACATGTATCTGTGATACTGTGTATGTCTTTGTAGTTTGTCCCTTCTCTCTCTCTGTATCCTTAGCTGTGATGCTGTAGCTCCTCCTCTCTCCCCCTCTGTTTAGTTTCACTTCTTTGTAAGCAACATGTCTGCTCAGCTCCTGGTAATTCATCATTTTTCACCTACTGCTGTATGAGGTTTTACAAGATTTACCTGGATTAAAGCATCTGGAATCTTATGTACGCCTCCTCAGTTAAGTTGACCACTATCTGATAAATATTTCTTGGTGTAAATTGCTGGTTAGCATAGAGACTACAGGACACTCTCACAACCTCACATTTGCAGCCAAGCTATTGAGTCAGAACAGCCCTGATTCACTCTCGACTACTGTAACGCTTTACTAGTCGGTCTTCCCCTTACTAATCTCTTCCCTCTACAATCTATTCTGAATGCAGTGGCCAGGCATGTTTACCACTAACATGAAGTACAATGTGTCATGAAAAATTAATCTCAAAATCACTTGTGTAAGTTAAAACATCTCAAAGTTATTGCCATATAAAGTGGCACATCAGTTTTGAAAAATGAGGCCGTGTCCTTAAGGCATTTTTTTGGTCGTGTCCTTAAGGGATTAAATAAAAGTTATATTTTATTTGTTATGGGAGTGGTAACTGAATTTAGTGGGGATGAAAACCCCAAAAAGTAGAAGGCAGACAGCACTGGTCCAATGAAAGGATTTCTATTGAAGGCAAACAAATACAACGTGTTTCAGGACACAGCCCTCTCTCAGGTGTATGTGTTATGACACTATGCCCATTAACCCACAACTTTATACTGAAAAAGTGGGCAGTAACCCCATCCCCCAGATCAGGTAGAAACTCAAAGTGCATACAGATACCAAAATATGATAATACACACATAAATAGAGATCAAACACACAAATATGCATATAATAGTATAATAAATACAAAGGAATATAAAAATTTATATGGTTTTGGAAATCGAAGCGTGTCTACTGTGTGTATTTTACCGCAAAGTAGGGATGGGATTCGGTAGAATCCCATATCCATTTTGCTGTAACTGTAAAATGCTGCGGGCAAAATGCGGCGTTTACGCCACGTGGGACCCCGGTTTTAGATGGTTTGCGATGAATTGGAAAGAAAGGTGAAGAAAAAGCAGCACCAAGTGTTCAGCACCTTTAGGAATACCTTCAATGTAAAACCATTCTAGAGGACTACATCAGGAAGCTGATTGAGAGAATGCCAAGAGTATGCAAAGCTGTCATAAAAACAAAAGGGCGTCAATTTTAAGGCCGGCGCCCCACCTCGCATGAACTTGGAATAAAACGCGGCGTTTTACAGTTCTTGCAAAGCGAATCCCATCCATCACGGTTTTGGAAATCGCACCATGTCAATTATACCTATGGAAACACCGGTGGTTTCCCTATAGAGATATAATTGAAACAGAAAGTCCGCAGAGGAAAATTCTGCGTAGTTTCTGTGAAAAGCATTTTTTGCTGAAAGCCACTCTGTGGGGCCTTAGCCTAAAACATATTCTGGTTTAACATTTTTTGATTACTACTTAAATCCATATGTGTTCCTTCATAGTTTTTATGTCTTCAGTATGAATCTACAATATAGAAAATAAAAACAAGACAAACACATGGAATGAAAAGGTGTGTCCAAACTTTTGACTGATATTTTACTTTTTGATAAAGAGCTGGCTATATGTTGCGTTTAAGCTTTCATGTAATTTTGGCTCATGCATGAGGCCACTTTGGCCACTCCTTTTCTATTATCATATCAATTACAGTTTCACAGGAAGCTGTAGGGGCACTTATTTGGAAAAAAGTGAAGACATTTCTGATCTGAAAAACATCATCAATGACAGGGACAAAATGTTGCTGGGAATTTACTACGCATACTACTCCAGAAAACTGGTGTAGAAGTGGCATATCTTAGGCCCACAACCCATATTTGAACCAAAGTTGGACCACTTTATTAGTTTTGTGCTCCGCTACCTGTTTTAGGACAGTGGGCGGAGTTGGGTGATGATCAAAGTGAGCCAAAATGGGGATGCCTCGGCCCATCATATTTACTATAACTGATACCAAGAAAATGGTGTGAGTTAATGCTAAAATTTACACCAGTCCTTGACTTAGATTAGACTGATTAGAAAGTGTTATTACTGTTAATAAGAATAATTGTTTTTTTTTTATATATAAAAATATAATCAGATGAATAGAAAACAGAGTTCAATAGGAAAATAAAAAAGAAAACAAGGTAAGTGTTAATAAAAGGAGATGCTAAAATATGATATGGACTGCCAAATTACCCTACCAGAAAGCATGTTGTTCACTGTAGGAGATTCCTATGTACCTGAGGGAGAAAAATCATAGACATTCATTTCATTCAGCCTCCAGCTGATTACTTTGGCCAAGCATCATTAAATGTTTCCTAATGAGTAGTTGTAGCTCAATCCAACATTCACTACAGGCTTTTTGCTTACAGCTTCTTACACCAGGCAGATATTGTACGCCCACACAATATACAACAAGCCACTGGTATAAGCATGAGGGATTTTTGGTGACCAACCAAATTATTAAATAAGGAGGATTTTTTTTGTACTCTAAAGTGACATCATTTACAAGTATAGATTTGCAGCAGCATTTCATATGATTCTGAATATACTGACAGCAGCATTGCATTGAATCAGTTTATTTAGTCCTTTTCATTGTTAGAATAGATAAAAGCAATTCTCTTACTCATCATTGCAAATGACAAAAAGATGTGGTCAAGCAGAAACGTCATCCACACTGCTCATGAGGCCTCTTTACAAACATTGAGAAACACAAAATTAAATTTTCATTGTGTAGTACAGGCCTTAGGCTCACTGTCGTCATTAGTCCGAATTTTTAAAAGATCCATGACAAATATGATGGATTCATTTTGATCCACTTTGTTGTGGACCTCATTGATTTATAACGGCAAAGAAAGTGTGGAGTTATAGAACCATGACACCTGTGTGTAACATAACAATACAGTTTGCATAAGTGATCATAATAATGAGTTGACTGTAAGTGTTAAAGGTAAAGTTTTTATAATTAACATATTTTTAATAATTTTACAGATATATTACATTTTCTGTGTGACTATAAATATATATTTTTTAATACTATATCCTGCTTTTGAGATAGTATTACAATAGAAGATAACACTTCTATAGATAACACCACATAGCACTTGTCATTGCATCTACTACTGACAATTGATGATGTAACAGCCTATCTTATCCCTCTCCCTACCACTGTAAATTACTGAGGAGCAGAGGAGAAGCTCAGGCAAGATGGCAGCCCTCATAGTCATCTGCAGAAAACAGAATAGAAACATTTACAATCATAAAATAAAAAAGTTTAGAAAAAGTTATATATCTGGTTAAAAAAACATGGTGACCCATTCCCCTTAGTATCTATGTCGAGTAGGGTTCTTGTTATAGTCTGCTACGTGTTAAGAAGTTACACAGGCCATTGAAATATGATTTAACTATTATTTAATGAGAGAGAAAACAAAATTGGGTAAATTAAAGAGTTTCTGTTAAGTAACATTGCCTAGTATAATAAATGTATAGAACAATTAATTCTAGATGCTATAGGCTAAAGTAGTTTAAAGAAACAGTGTAAAGGACAAGCTGTATTGTTCGATGTTTCATATCTACTCCTAGTTTTGGTTAAAAATAAAAGACACAAGGACTGTCTTTTCTGGGATAAATTAAGAACTAACTGGGGTCCAGGACACCCCTATTTCCTCTGACTAATGGACTGCTTGGGCTGGAAGTGCAGGGGCCCAGGTGACCAATGTGGCCAGTCATTGGCCTCTGTGGTTACATATTGGGTACCAGTGATGCACCAACATGTGACTGCTGAGGCCAGAGTTTGACTCCAGTTGTCACCTGATCCCCTGCACTTTTGACCCTGTAGACTGGAGGGAATGGGGAGCTCATGTCTGAACCAAGGACTGAGGGTAGGTGAGTATAATTTCTTTAATTTTTTCCACCCTTGGCTCCCAGATAATTTGTCCTGGAAAATCCCTTTAAGGAGGGGTGGAAAAAAATTATGAAGCTTTGGTTAGACTTAGACTTTGGTACTGTACTTGCCCTAACTGTCATAGCTTTGACTATAGCAGGCTGAGCAGCAGGACTTTTCTTTCTATTTTTGGTGGTTTCTACTATGAACTTAGCCTAAACATTAACACAAATCTCTGAGGGAATGCCATTGACTATAACGAAGTCTATTGGATAGCCGTTGTTTTTGCTGTTGTATCACCTGATGAAAAAGTTGTGCTTGCAGGACGTTTTTGTCTGCAACTTTAAACATGCTCTTTTCCACGATGTTCTCCTTGTTGCAGAGTGCGATTGCTGGATGTGGCAGAGTCAAAACTAGATAGACGTTGGTATATAACAGGAACAAACTTTTAGTGACACATGAGTGCAGTAAGAGAAGGTTTACCTCACATGGTGAATAACAGACCTAGTTCAGCACACACCCTAACAAAACAGGATGTGTATATCAACCAGCATCAAAACAACAAAAGTACAGAGTGTCTACAGATAAACATTTAGTAACAGCTATTATCTAGTGTCATAAATGTGAACTGCAGTCAATCCAGCAAAAATAGAGACAAAGCTAAACTGATGTATATCTCCAACACCCCTTCTCAACAGCTAAGGCTTAGTCTGTTAGGCCCATCTTCTTTGTAAGCCTCGAGTGTCTTTCAGCGGTCAGGGGCTTGGTAAGGATATCTGCTGTCATATCATCATATCGGGCAATATTTTTTTCTCGTATGAAGTCAACCTTCTGGACTTAAAGAATCCCTCAGAACTGTGGTACTTCAAACATCAATGTCTTTGGTACTGGAGCTAACTCATATTCCATCTGCGCAAGTGCAAGACATCTTTGATTGTCCCAAAGAGTCACGTTGCCTTCATCTGTGGTTGACACACAAGTCTTTTTTTGAAGTAGTTGTCTCAAGCATATGGTACTTCATTTTCTTGCCTCCGCTCCTCAACTTACTAGCTTCAGTAGACTGATAATGTAAACCAGAATGTGTGTCTTTAACCTAATAGTCCACATATGACCAGATAGCACCTCTGCAATTGATAGAAGAAACAGGTACCCACTTGTGCAGATTTTCTGTCACTGGTATCTCCGGCCCAATTTCATAGAGCATACAACATATCCTGTCAGGGTACTTTCATCATTTGCTGGTACCTTTAGCTTGTAGTGTAAGTCCCTTTAAGATAGCGAGATCCCATACTCACAGCATTCCAGCCATCTGTTAGCCGCTGAAGTCTTCTGCATAGGAGTCCAACAGCTGCTGCAGATGCAGTCCATCTAGCGGTGCTAATGTACAGTCATGGCCAAAAGTTTTGAGAATGATACAAATATTAATTTTTACAATGTCTACTGCTTCAGTTTTTCTAATGGCAATTTGCATATACTCCAGAATGTTATAAAGAGTGATCAGCTTAACAGCAATTACTTGCAAAGTCAATATTTGCCTAGAAAATGAACTTTATCCCCCAAAACACAGTTCAACATCATTGCAGCCCTGCCTTAAAAGGACCACCTAACATCGTTTCAGTGATTGCTCCATTAACACAGGTGTGGGTGTTGATGAGGACAGGGCTGGAGATCAATCTGTCATGATTAAGTAAGAATGACACCACTGGACACTTTAAAAGGAGGCTGGTGCTTGCCATCATTGTTTCTCTTCTGTTAACCATGGTTATCTCTAAAGAAACATGTGCAGTCATCATTGCACTGCACAAAAATGGCCTAACTGGGAAGAGTATTGCTGCTAGAAAGATTGCACCTCAGTCAACAATCTATCGCATCATTAAGAACTTCAAGGAGAGAGGTTCCATTGGTGCCAAAAAGGCTCCAGGGCGCCCAAGAAAGACCAGCAAGCGGCAGGACCATCTCTTAAAAGTGTTTCAGCTGCGGGATCGGGCTACCAGCAGTGCAGAGCTTGCTGAGGAATGGCAGCAGGCAGGTGTGAGTGCATCTGCACACACTGTGAGGCGGAGACGCTTGGAGCAAGGCCTGGTCTCAAGGAGGGCAGCAAAGAAGCCACTTCTCTCCAGAAAAAACATCAGGGACAGACTGATATTCTGCAAAAGGTACAGGGAGTGGACTGCTGAGGACTGGGGTAAAGTCATTTTCTCTGATGAATCCCCTTTTCGATTGTTTGGAACATCTGGAAAATAGCTTATTCGGAGAAGAAGAGGTGAGCGCTACCACCAGTCTTGTCTCATGCCAACTGTAAAGCATCCTGAAACCGTTCATGTGTGGGGTTTCTTCTGAGCCAAGGGAATCGGCTCTCTCACAGTCTTGCCTAAAAACACAGCCATGAATAAAGAATGGTACCAGAATGTCCTCCAAGAGCAACTTCTCCCAACCGTCCAAGAGCAGTTTGGCGCTCAACAATGCCTTTTCCAGCATGATGGAGCACCTTGCCATAAAGCAAAGGTGATAACTAAATGGCTCAGGGAACAAAACATAGAGATTTTGGGTCCATGGCCTGGAAACTCCCCAGATCTTAATCCCATTGAGAACTTGTGGTCAATCATCAAGAGATGGGTGGACAAACAAAAACCAACAAATTCAGACAAAATTAAAGCATTGATTCTGCAAGAATGGACTGCTATCAGTCAGGATTTGGTCCAGAAGTTGATTGAGAGCATGCCAGGGAGAATTGCAGAGGTCCTGAAGAAGAAGGGTCAACACTGCAAATATTGACTTGTTGCATTAACTCATCCTAACCGTCAATATAAGCTTCTGTTACTCATAATATGAATGCAATTATATTTCTGTATGTGATAAAAACATCTGACAAACACACATAAAAACCAGAGGGCAGCAGATCATGTGAAAATATAATATTTGTGTCATTCTCAAAACTTTTGGCCATGACTGTACAGCAATTTCCCTATTGCTTTCCTGTACTGAGTGTTAGTTGGTAGTGGTGTATCTTGGCTGTCTATCTTCTTCAGGTAGTTGGTTTGAATAGGAGATTTTACTAGTTTTGTGTCTTCCATTCCAAATGTCTCAATTATTTCTTGTATTTTGTGCTTTTGGTTCAGAAAGAAGCTGCCATCTTCCTCTCTCTCAATCTGAATGCCAAGATAATTATTTACGTTGCCAAGATCTTTGGTCTCAAAGTGCTGATTTAAGGTTTGGAGTATTTCTCCTTCATCCCCTTCTTGCTTGAAACAAATCAGAATATTGTCCACATAAATGAGTACATAGATCCACCTGTCTGCCAATTTCTTTGTGTATAAACAGGGGCCTGCTTTACTCCTCTGAAAGTCCTCATGTGTAAGCACTTCATTTATTTTCATATTCCATGCTCTGGCGGCTTTAGACCATATATACTCCTTTGTAGTTTGCATACTAGGTCTGGTCTTTGCTCATCTTTGAATCCTGGTGGTTGTTCCATGTAGATATCTTCTGCTAACTCGCCATGTAGAGACGCTGTTTTTACATCAAAGTGTCTCACTTGCATTTTCCTTATTGCGGCTAGTGTCAGCAAAGTTCTTATTGTAGCATGTTTGACTACTGCCACAAATGTCTCATCATAGTCCTCTCCATATTTTTGAGAATATCCTTTGGCTACGAGTCTTGCTTTGTATCGCTCCACTGTACCATCTGCATTGTATTTTACTTTGAAAGTCCATTTACAACTTATGGATTTCCTTCCAGGTGGTAGTTCTGTAAGTGTCCATGTTTTAGTGTCATGCATGGATTTTATCTCTTCCTTTGCAGCCTTTATCCATTTACTGGCTTCCCCTTTTGAAAGCTGAGATATGTCTTCCCAAGTTGAAGGTTCATTAACACTGGCAGTCCGTGCCTTGTATGAGAGACATACAGGTGGTTTACCTTTATTCTCTCTCATTGAGCATCTTGGTTCTGTGTGTGAGCTTGGTTGTGTCTGTTCTTCATTACTGATGGATTCTGCCCTCACTTCAACTGTTTGTTCAGAAGTTACAGATTTTGGCTTATCAGTGTCAGTTTTCTCTTCTGTTCTTACTTCCTCTGTTGTCTTTACATTGTCTCTCAGATCTTCAACAAAAGTTATGCTGTTGTTAATGGTAACCTTGTCTGTTTTGGGATTTAGGATTTTGTAACCCTTAACATTCACTGTATCCAACGAAGACGCCTTCAAATGCTCTGTTTTGAAATTTGGTACATTTTTCTTCTGGAATGTAGATGAACGCCTTGCATCCAAAAACTCTTAGATGTTTTACACTCGGCTTCTCATTGTGCCACAGTTCATATGGAGTCTTCTCCATTGTTCTAGAAAAGAGTCTGTTTTGCAAATAAGTGGCTGTCATTGCTGCTTCCCCCCAATATTTTTGTGGTAATCCAGAGTCTGTCAGCATGCATCTGATCATTTCAGTCAGAGTTCTGTTCTTTCTTTCAGCTACCCCGTTTTGCTCTGGTGTGTAGGGGACTGTCTTTTGATGCTCTATTCCATTCTGCTTTAAGTATTCTTGTATTTTATGTCCTGTGAATTCACCTCCATTGTCACTCCAAAGTATGAGAGATTTTCTCTGAAACTTGTTACTTTCCCTTATTACATAGTCCTGTAACTTGTCAAAAACTTCACTCTTGTGTTGCATTTTGTGACTTACTTTAGGAAGTGTTGCTCTTGTAGCTTTGGATTTGATGCAACATTCACATTTAACAATAACTGAACAAGGGTATACTGCTAGATCCTTTGTCAGATTCCGCTTTTGTAGTTCCTGTATGCATTCTGGGACCTAAACGCCTGTGCCACACGTGTATACAGTCATTGTGCTTATGTGTGCATAGTCTCACCTGCTCCTTCACTGTGTTGAAGTGATATAGATGAACATCCAACTTGGCACTTGCTATCATCTGCTTGCCATCTAGGATAGAACACTTGTCACCTTGGAATTTTAGAGTGAGTCCTTTGCTTGTCAGACACTTCACAGATAAGAGTCCTCCTTCTAGATCAGGAACATACAGTGCATCTTTTACTGGTATTGCTAAATTGTGTCCCGAATCATTGGGGCATACAAGGGTTCCATTTCCATATCCTTCTGCACATATTTTACTTCCATCTGCGAGGTAAATAGTCTCTTTGTTATTCAGATCAAGTTCTGTGAAAAAACTTCTATCACTTGTCATGTGACTGGTTGCACCAGAGTCAATGCACCAGCCTTGCAATTTGTGGTTGCCTGTCACTTTAAATGTGGCATTCCACTTCCCTTCACTGAATCAGAAATTGTGGCTTTGACTTTCTGCTTAGTATAAGAGGGATGCTGCCTCATCTGCTCTGCTTCCCATATAGTGCAGTCTTTCTTTATGTGTCCTTGTCTGTGGCATCTAAAGCACACTCTGGTTTCCTTCCTGTGTGACCTTGTTTCTGTAGCTTTAAGAACTGTCTTGGACTGAGTTTCTCTATAATCATGTGAATACTCCTTTCTTCGCTGATACTCATCTATGAGCCTGGTCTTTACGAATGTTAGTGTCACATCTGTCTCAGGCCATGTCTGCAGGGCACTGATCAGTGCAGTGTATGTGCCAGGTAAACTGCATAATAAAATGGCTGCACCATGACTGTCTGTTATATTCTCACCGACTGATTTGAGTTGTGCGATCACTTCCAGCATGGCATTTATATGCTCCTGCTTGTCCTGCTCTCTACTAAGCCTCATTTTGTAGAGTTTCCTCAGCAGAAACAACTTGCTGTTTAAACTGGATCTCTCATGCAGTCTTTTCAGTACATTCCACATGCCTTTCGCTGTATTCTCACTGCGTATGTGAATAAGCTGATCATCTTCTACTAGTAAGCTTATAGTGGCCCGTGCCCATCTGTTTTTCCTGTCCCAGTCCTGATAATCATCTTGTGGTCTCTCTGTAGTGATAACTTCCCACAAGTCATTCCTGGATAATAGCATTTCCACTTTAAATTTCCATAGCTGATAATTGTCATTGTTGAGCTTGGCCACTGATAGTTTAGGTTCTGAACTACAGGCCATTCTCCCTCCTTTACATATATAGGAACCGTCTTACTTCTGTACAGGAGATGTCTCTGTGGAAGTTTCCTTATATCGATCTCTGCATCTGCCGCACCGTCTTCCGATCTGGACTTCGCTCTGCCTGGGCCGCTTCTGGTTACTGGGGTTTATCCAGTTACTGAGGCTTCATTTGATCACTGGGGATTCATTTGATCACTGGGCCCATATCCTGTTGCAGAGTGCGATTGCTGGATGTGGCAGAGTCAAAATCAGATAGACAGTTGTATATAACAGGAACAAAACTTTAGTGAAACATGAGTGCAGTAAGAGAAGATGACCTCACATGGTGAATAACAGATTCAGTTCAGCACACACACTCTAACAAAACAGGATGTGTATATCAACCAGCATCAAAAAAACAAAAGTACAGAGTGTCTACAGATAAACATTTAGTAACAGCTACATCTAGTGTCATAAATGTGAACTGCAGTCAATCCAGCAAAAATAGAGACAAAGCTGGCTGTTGTATATCTCCAACACTCCTGGGGTCAGTCAGTGTCTCTCTAATTCTAGCAATCTACTCAAAAAATGTGTGTTCTTTTATCTTCCACAAAAACACATATACCTGCAATTGCCCAAGCTGTGTGGTGCTGGTTCCTAAAGGTCAGGTCAAGCCTGACCTGAGGCTCACAGTCTTTGTCTGTCCAAAAATTTCCCTCACAGTCAAACACATCACTTCAAAAAGTAAGCAGAGTAAAAATAGCTTCTCTCATTGACTCTGATATTGACACTTGTCCTGACATGTAACCGAGAGGCTGGGTCAGTCTAACCAGAACACTTCAGAACATACCTTCACTCTCCAGCTATGGAGGAAGCGAACTGAATTATTCCCATCTCCAAACAAGAAAGAAAGAATCCTAAGGTCGAAGTATGTATCGTCTACAACTACATTATATTGCAAAACTTGTGTTAAATATGTGACAAGTCCTTTAGCAGTGATCCAACTGGGACACTGTGCATTTATTTCAGGGAATAACAAATTTGAGTAGTTTTTTTTTTAGATGTCACTGTGGATACATGTGAAATGTTTTAGAATAAATGGGTACTAGCCTGGCTGGACTGAAACTAATATTAAGCCCTGGTGTATAAATCACACAGCCCTACTTTATGTGTGTTAAATGTGAAACAGGCTTAAACACATACATTATGAGTTTTGGCAGTTTGGGGGCGAATAGGACATTTTACAGAATACAGACTTCTGTGAACTGCCCTTAACTGGATTAAAACCGTGTGAAATATTGATTTGTATTAATTGATAGCTTTTTATGAGAGGCAGGACCATGTGTGTAATAGAAACTCCCAGGTTCTTTATTATATGCACTCAAGCACATGTTGACCCCCACACCATATCATACAAGTACAAATTAATTTTGCTGCCATAAAGTACACATGACAAATGCTGTCACGGTAAAAAAAAAAAAAAAAAATTTAATAATTGCGTATTGAGATCACACAATGGTCATATTGTATGTTCTGGGCCGTTGAAGATGGGGATCTGTGAAAGGTAGTGGTATAGTAGCCACAAGTGCCTGTGGAGGCGCAGAGTGGTTCACTGCTAATTGACTCCACCAGCGAGTGGCATATAGCTGACATAGGCTGTTGCTGAGAAAGACCTACAGTTTCATGGCAGGGAAGGCTGCATGGCTTCCACTCACTTTAGCACAACTCAACATCAGCATATCACTTCAAGGTTGTTTCTGTTTGTTTTTTTTTAACCAAATCTACATAAGTGACATACATAACAAAGGTATGGTGTTTATCTCTGTGCTCTGTAACAAGGTGGTGGCAGTTGAATATGCCTGGGGGATGAGTCAGACAATATAAGAGAGAGAACTCACTTCCTTTGGCCTCCTAATTGCATTTTCAGTGTAATTGCAACAATTTGCTTAGCCTTAATGGATATTCCAAGACTGACTGCTAGCGCAGTGCAATGGAACTAGCACATCTGTATAGTAGGAGGGAAAAGTACTGCAAGCTTACTCCTATTGACTTGCTCATAGCATGCATTCATGTGATTCTCTATTTTTAAAAGTGCCACATTTATTAAGACAACAGCACATTTTAATACATTTGGTGCAAATTAGTCCACTAGCTCTTCTATTTAGACTGGCTTAAGGTAAACCAGTATACCAGTGTTTGGAAATGTCTAGTAATAGCTGTCCAATTCCCCCCCCCCCCCCACGCCCCCATCATGGCTATTGTACTTCTTTTTGGATACTTTTTAGCCTGTCATTTCACACTGTTTAGGGCAGAACCTGCCTCAAAATCTGCCTTAAAAATACCTCCCATCTTTCTCATTCATTTCAATGGGAGTCAGGAGCAGATTTTTATCTCTACCTGATTTTTCTGCTAAAGACAAAAAGCATCATGACCTATCTTCAGGCAGATTCCGCAGATTGAATAGGAAGCTTTTTTCACAGCGATTTTTGGAGAATTTTTGAAGATTTTTTCTGCCTCTCAGTCATTTCAAATCCACCTGAATCCGCCTGAAGATAAATCCTGAAGATAGAAAAAATCAGCTAGAGGAAAAAATCTGCCTGACTCATACTGAAGTAAATGGAAGAGTTGGGAGATGTTTTTGAAGCAGATTCTCCCTGTAAAAAACTGTGTGAACTTACCCTTAGGCTAAGGCCCCACGTAGCGAGGCGCAGTAAAAAAAGCACTACAGGAAAAACCACCGTTTTTCCCACAGAGCTTTTCACAGAAAGGTTTCCTCTGCGGACTTTCAATTTCCACATGGATTTCAGTGCATATCCTATACCAAAGTCCATCTGAAAAATGCCTAAATCTGCCATTGTTTTTTATGCGATTCCACATTACAGCTGTGAAATTTTTTGCTACAAAGTTGAAGAAAAGGCAAAAAGGAAGTGGATGGTTACTTTCTGTTTGCAGATCCTCAAGCAGTGACTTATCTCTCACTGGAACAAAGGGTCAGACATATTGAAATTCCGATGAAGTTACTCATTATTCAAATTAAGGAGATTTGGCCAACTTGTCAAGTTTAGGCAACTGTCATCCATTGTGCATAGGGTCCTTAAAGTGGTCCTTTCACTACTTCCACCAATTTGAACACTTATCATCCTTTAATAGCTGTCCCTCCATTGATTCTAGCACCTATTAAAAGAGCTAGAGTTGGTGGAGGTGGACAAGGTCCTCTTTAAAGAACAGGATGACTGGCATTGCATCTTACAATAACTAAGAAGTTTTCCATTAGGTATATGTAGAGAGGTGAGGAGGACTCAGCAGAAATCTGTACCATAAACTCTGAAAAATATGATCATCATTACATATTTGTAAGTGTTCAGGCTGATTTGGGCATCAGCATGAAAAAGGTGGCTGCTGCCCTCATGGTTTCCAATAGCAAACCACAGTGAAGATCATACGGTGTAGATTGTTCCACACATTGAATTCCCATGTGATAGGAAAGAAAAAGCTGTATGATCATTCTTGATGCAGTTTCAGCTATGAAAACCGCTCTGAAACCGTGGTGGGTGACCACACACAAATTAGTCTATGAGTCAATTCAAAACTGCAAACCACAGCAGACACCCAAGAATAGAGATGAGCAAACGCTGAAGATTTGTTTTGTTTCTGGTTTGTGTAGTTGGGACCAACAATCCATTTCAGGTCTAATAAGCTCAGTACCAGCGCCAAAACTGGATTAAAACTAGAGATGGGGTGTGAAAGATCCTCAGTGCGCCAACACTGCTTTGGCTCACACCTGAGTTTTCTTTCATAAAAACCACACTCACCGCCAGTGAGTGCCGGGTCCACAAGATAAATACAAGACAAGCTTTCTAAATTTTACATATTTATTAACCCCTAAATGGGTCGGTATTAACATCTAACACATGCAGTTCAGAACAGATATGTAGATATATGCAAGCATTAACAGTTACTAGTTACAATATACAGTACTTAAAATAAAAGGGAATAAAGGTGAAATAATTACTTTACCACGCATCTCCTTGATGTGGCTCTATAATCCAACACTCACACATGCTCTGTCATGTGTGAATAACCAGTGGAGGCTTCTTGGCATGTGGCATTAATACAACAATCCAGCCTGCATGCTCTTCCCAGTGGTCTCTCTGTAAAAACTCTGTAGTCTGTGATGGTCTCAGCCCAATCTCCTCTCACTGACCTCTTACCTCATCTTATATACCCTTTATGCCACCTCCCAAAATGAGGTCACCGGCAACAGCAAGTCTGATGGATTAATGCACTCAAGTCCAGATACTTTGTAAAGAGCTGAGACCAAGTGAAATGATACAATGTTATCAGCCATATCTGATCTACCAGTGCAGGCTGCACCATGCATGTTTCTTTGCTCACTCAGGACTGTATAGGAATTCAATGTAGCCCTGCTGGGATGGATACAAAGCCCTATTGTTCCAGTCCGGCCACTATTGGCAATATACCTATGATTATGGCTGCGCAACTTATGAGTAAAGAGATACGCTACCCAGAGACCAAAATACAGCTTTGAGTTATAGCCATATTTAAGCAGAATCATCACACCTCCCCCTTTAGATGGGGCTTGTAGGAAGTAGGGTCCTGTGCCCCTCTTCTGAAAGCACCTCCACCTCCAGCTTCTCAGGCTCTGGCCCCAAGGCTCCCTCACCTCCCCCCGGGGTCCCAGCAGACTCGGGCCTTGTCAGACTCCGAGGGGGGTTGAGCGCCACATGCCTTCAATATGTCCAGACTAGGGTCAGCTCGGACAACCTCTCTGAACTCTTGGCTGGAGTGAGACAAAAGAGAGGTGCATGTTACATAGCTGCCGGACCCTTCTGGCTCTCTAGTCTGACTAGGGACACTTCTAAGGCCCAGGCTCTGAGCCACGTACACTTGGCTACCTCCTGCCTGTTCTGGGTCCGCTTTCTGAGTGCGGGCATCCCGTAGCTTTACACTCATGACCCCAGGTCTTTGGGATACCAGTTTAGAGACCCCATCCCGGCGGTCTCTCAGGGTCTCTCACACACTAGTCGCTAGTTGGGAGAGTTCTAGAGGATTCTGCACCTCCCCCTTTGCTTCCAAACCTACATCCTGTTCCTCCTGTACTTGGGTGGGTGATGGTGATACCTTGGGCAAATGACTGAGATCAGGCTTCCCCAAACCATCCCCCCACAATACATTGACAGGTAATACAGTTGACATACCCCCTTCTGGGATCTCACCTCCAGTACCCCATGCCATCTGCACTTGGGCCATGGGCACTCCTGGAATAGAACTGGACAGAAGAGACGTGTATGTCTCATACCGGTCGGACTCCTCCGGCTTCAAGGGAGTGAGGCTAGTCATGGCGGTCTCAGCACCGACTCCAGGTGGTGTAGGCAACGGTTCAAGGGTCGGATCGCCCTCCACCCTTGTAGCACTCTGGCTGTGGGCTAACACCGCACTACCAGCAGTCGGTCCCTCACCTGGATCGGCCATGAGATCCCCATAGCCTACCTGACCACCTGGCACATGGTCAGCAGTTGGGTGCTTATCGGATGCACTGGGCGAAATAGTAGAAGTTGCTTCCAGTGACTCAGAAGAGCTACCCTGTACACTTTCACAACAAGCATTGGAAATTATATTGACAGTACATTCATTAGCAATTGTTAATTCACACCGGGCCTCAATAAGATCAGTGGTAGACATATTGACAAGCTGGGAGGGGAGACGCCCCCACAGATGTGGGTGTGTCTACCGGCCAGATCTCATTGGCTCCTAGCACTGGAGGGAACAAAGCATCAATAACATTTTTGCTGAGCTGGGTTGCAGGAAGCTCATTTGCATCTTCCCTGCTCTCAGCTGAAGGCAACTCATTAGCATTTACATTGACTGCCATGGGAAGTATCTCAGAGGGGGGGTTACGGGCCCTCTCTGCAGATATGACAGACACATTATCAACATTAATCATACACAGTTTATCACAGTAAATTGGGGTACTCCCCACCCCATATTGGGACATCATAGGTCCTAAATCCGTTCCCAACAGTACATTAGCAGGCAACTCAGTCAATAGTCCCACAGTCCGCATTCCTTTTCCTGCACCCCAGTCCAGATACACAGATGGGCCACCTGCTGTGGCTTGGGAAACAGGGAAGTTCTCAGGGCGGTTGGGGCACTCCTCCTTGAAATGTCCTGTCTGGTTACAGGCATGGCCCCGCCGCACCTCCCCTTGGGGTTTGGGGAAGATCACTAGGGTGCCCAGAGTTCTTGGGACAGGGGAGGGACCACCCGGGGCATAGTTTGTCTCACCCGACCTGATGACAGACGGCCTGGCTTCTCCTTCCAACTTGAGGGTCTGTGCAGGGTTGTTGGAGTTTGCACCTGCTGGGAGAGCTCCATCCTTTTGAGCTCAAGCTGACACTGCCGTTCTCGTTCTGCTGCCTCACGATCAGCCTGCCATTCTGCGGCCTGCCATTCTCGTTCTGCTGCCTCATGATCAGCCTGCCGTTCTCGTTCTACAGCTTCCTGAAAACAGTACAACACCTGCAGGTATATGTTAGGGTCACTGGTGCCTATTTGCTGCAGGGCCGTTTGCCAGTAAGAAGCCATTCCCCCAGCAAGGCTGGGGCTACTGGTCCCTCCTGGTGAAGTAATCCTTGGGACCGGGCTGCTTGCCGCACTTCCTGGCCTAGCCCCAAAATCAGGACTCTGCCCGATTCTCTGCATGGCTGTGGCTGCCTCCATTTCAGCCATACGCTCAGGATCTCCAAAGCCTGGTTCAGCAGTTCTGGGGCTCTGCTTCTGAGCCCACTAGCCATACACTGGTATTTGCCAAATAAAAGATAGGATAGAATACAAAGCGTAAGGGAGGGGAACAGCACTGTATCAAACTTTCACTGTATCTTAATGCTTGCTTTAATACCGAGCTTGTCTCATAGGATTACTACAATCCCCAGCATGTGAGTGATGAAGGTCACCAACACACGCCGTTTATCCTAAGATCCCACTACGCTGCCACCAATGTGAAAGATCCTCAGTGCGCCAACACTGCTTTGGCTCACACCTGAGTTTACTTTCATAAAAACCACACTCACCGCCAGTGAGTGCCGGGTCCACAAGATAAATACAAGACAAGCTTTCTAAATTTTATATATTTATTAACCCCTAAATGGGTCGGTATTAACATCTAACACATGCAGTTCAGAACAGATATGTAGATATATGCAAGCATTAACAGTTACTAGTTACAATATACAGTACTTAAAATAAAAGGGAATAAAGGTGAAATAATTACTTTACCACGCATCTCCTTGATGTGGCTCTATAATCCAACACTCACACATGCTCTGTCATGTGTGAATAACCAGTGGAGGCTTCTTGGCATGTGGCATTAATACAACAATCCAGCCTGCATGCTCTTCCCAGTGGTCTCTCTGTAAAAACTCTGTAGTCTGTGATGGTCTCAGCCCAATCTCCTCTCACTGACCTCTTACCTCATCTTATATACCCTTTATGCCACCTCCCAGAATGAGGTCACCGGCAACAGCAAGTCTGATGGATTAATGCACTCAAGTCCAGATACTTTGTAAAGAGCTGAGACCAAGTGAAATGTTACAATGTTATCAGCCATATCTGATCTACCAGTGCAGGCTGCACCATGCATGTTTCTTTGCTCACTCAGGACTGTATAGGAATTCAATGTAGCCCTGCTGGGATGGATACAAAGCCCTATTGTTCCAGTCCGGCCACTATTGGCAATATACCTATGATTATGGCTGCACACCTTATGAGTAAAGAGATACACTACCCAGAGACCAAAATACAGCTTTGAGTTATAGCCATATTTAAGCAGAATCATCACATGGGGTGAACCAATTATATCCGATCTGGGTTCGACCTGAATATTCCAAATTGTTCTTTTTTTAACAAAACCGATTAAGGCTAAGGCCCCACGTACCGGGCAGCAGCAAAAAAGCGCATCGCTGTTTTTCCTTCAGCGCTTTTCACAGAAAGTCCACAGAGGTTTCCTCTGCGGACTTTCTGCTTCCATTATACCTATAGGGAAACCACCAGCGTTTCCGTAAATATATACAAACTACTGTTCTAACAGCAGCAAAACACTGATTCCGTCTGCACTAATCTGAAAAATCTGTTTCTTAAGGGTTTTTTTTTCTGCTCACCCAAAAAACAGTGTGACGCAGCCTGATAATGTGAAAAATTTCCATTTTTTAAGGTTTTTTTTGCTCACCTAATAAACAGTGTGACAAAAAAAGACACAGTGTTCCAATGGTGGCTAATTACTCTTATAATTAAATGTGAACTAACTTCCCTGGACCAAAATGTAATGCACTTTAATTAAAAATGTGTCTGCTTTCTGCCTGAAAAACCTCTCTAAAGTTCTTGCCACTAGGTGTCTCCCTATCTAATTTGCAATTTATTCCTTGGTTACCAAAGAAGTCGATCCATAGATGCCTGAGTAAAGGCAAGACTTCCAAGGCCTTCCAAAGAGTGAAAGACAGTGAGTATAGAGGGTGATCCTTTTCTCTCTTTGCACAGTGAATGGAAAGGGGGGTTGATTCTCATCACAACCTGCACAGACATGTCTGCAAACTGTTGTGTGCAAAAGACTGAGGACTTTGCAAATCTCACAGCTTACAATGTAAGAAAAGTCTTTGAAAATACTTACATCTAGTTCTGGCTGCTTGTGTGATTACAGGTGAGCAGCTTTCCTGACTTTTCTCATACATTTTTTTTTCTTGTGTTTTATCTGTTTGACTGCATGTATTTGCCCTGTATTTACAGTCCAGTGTTCTTGGATGTCCTATATTATGGTCACTTGGGATTTTCTCAGCTACTTGTTAGCTATTGTATAGTATCTTGGCAGAATGGCAGAACATTATCAGAAATAAATAGGGGTGGGGTGCAGATTGCTCTTTACTGTCCACACCCACAGCCTCAGAGACAAATGAAAAATATGTTTCAGCCATAATTTGATTGTTAGCAGAATAAAAACTGATAGAACACCACATACAGTCATAGAACAGACTGCCCAGCAAGACCCTGCACATATTTCAACTTTTAATAAAAACTCAGTTCAAGCAGAGTGCAGTAAACTGACTGGACAAAAACAAAGCAGGGGACAAGCAAAAGGAATCAAGGAGGAAACACTTGTGCACACTTCTCACAAGAAGAATGTGGGTGGCAACAGCAATACTACTTTTGGTCTTAACAATCCTGCCAGTAGCCGCAGTGTTGTCATACTTTCTGAGAAAAAAAATGTTTTTGAAAGCAGTGAAACACAAATGTTGAGTTTGTGTGTTCCACCTCCTCTGTTGTAACACATGTCTTCTTCACTGACACAGATCCCATTCTCTATTCTCTAAGAGATATATTCCTCATAGCCCAAGGCTTCCTCTTCTTTCTTTTCTTGATGAGTTGGATGAAAACAGCCAGAGTGTTGGTGGAGGTAGCTGTGGCAGTGGGTGTGCTACTGGTAGTCATTCTGGTAGGGGCAGTAGGGAGAAATCTTTTAGGAATTGCAAGGTCATAGAGGAATCTCATTGCAATGATGAGTCACAAAAAGTGGGGAAGATGACATTATTGAATCCAATGTTTCCATTGCTACTGGTTTTGGTGCATTACCAAATGACAAATCGATGGCAAGAAGCAAGATCTGCAAGGCATACATAGGAACTAGGTCTCTGTACTCACATGAAATGGTGTCACCAGCTCATTGAAAATAAAATTGGCGGTGGCAACAAGGGAACAAGACCGTTCTATAGCTTCTCCACATGAAATTATTTGTAGGCAGGCTACATCCACACCTAGCATCTGGTCACCATTATTATAATCTCTCTCTGCTTCTCCTCCTCCGCGTCAACATCAGTCATCATCCATAAAGGAAAGTGTGTCTAGTAAACAGCAATCTGTGCCCAGTCATCTGGCTGGTTTGAACTTTAACTCACACCTGGCCAAGTTTCTGACAGAGAAGTCACTGCTATGCCACTTAGTGGAATCCACTGCTTCTCACCAACTGATGGCATGAGCAAAGTCTCAATAGAGACTACACAGCCGCCATTATTTCTGTATGAAAGGTGTCCCTGCTTGATATTGCCATGTGGGCATCTCCTTATAAATGTCCTGTTCATGTGGTGCACACCACTGTCAACACACGGAGCAGCAATTATGGGGGGGAGAAGGACATTACATAGCTTTCATGGCCCACAGGGTCAATGTTTTGAGTGTTAGAGGCCACGATCTAGAAAAGCAGGAGGGCCAGGTACTTTCTAGTAGTGACATCACCTCATGGGTGCCGGACAGGCCTAGTTTCAACACTAGGTGGGACCCATATGCCTTCTCCAGTTCCTCCATACTGGACTATTTCCTACCGCCACTAAGCACACTATTTTAATATTTTTAATTTATGATACACAGTACCTGAAATTCATCTTGATTACTTTGAACATTGCACCATCTTGCTATTGGTTCAGGAATGACTTCTCAGTCCTCATTGAATTTCTTGAGGATATTGACAAACGTAGATTTTCCTGCAGCTGTTTAAAGGCAGCAATGAAAGAAGATATTTTACATCTTTAAACACAGGTGTCATAGGTTTATAGTCAATACGGTCATAGACTATTTGGGTATAATAATAATAATCTCCCCTCTACAATCTTTTCTGAATGTAGCAGCAAGGCTTATCTATCAGTCTAGATGCTACAGTGATGCCTCCAGTGTGTCAGAAGCCAGAACTACAGTGGCTGCCTATTCAATACAGAATACAATATAAACTTATCACCCTCATCCACAAGGCTCTCCATAATGCTGCACCTCCCTACATTTCCTCCCTCATCTCTGTCTATCACCCAACCCGTGCTCACCGTTTACTCAATGACCTAAGACTAACATCCTCTATTATCAGAACCACCCATTCCTGTATCCAAGACTTCTCACAAGTCTGTATCAGACTGTAACTGTACTGTATATGTCCAGGCACCATCTGCATATTAAAGGACACTGACTGGTAACTGCTCATACAGTGTAATTTACATGCATGATGAAAATAACCTTTATCACAAAAACGGCTGGACCACTATATAAGCAATACTACCTCCTATGCTGTCCCTGCTACCTCTTTTGTCACCCCCTCTAGCTCATAGATTGTAAGATCTTGTGAGCAGGGCCCTCAGTCCCAATGTGTGAATTGACTTGCTATTTTGTAATGCCTCATTTTGTCTTGAACCCTACAAATGTTGACAGTGTACCACAAATTTTTCCCACCATTCCTTTTTCCAATACCAACACAATGTTGGTGTGGCATTCTGTTTCCATAAAGGGATAATTTTTTGTTAAATGTTAAAATGTATAAAAGTGAGTGGCAGTACAGTGTATAGTTAATGTAGAAGTTTGTATCCTCTGCTTACCATCCTTTTTTCCATAGACATACATGTCACATTCACTCTGACATAACTTAGACTGTGTTTGCCTTAGAGAGCTAGAAATTTCATAGATAGGTTCCAAGGAGCCATGACAGTGGTGTATATGTTATTTATATATATATATATATAAACCATTTTAGACTGTGGTTCGTACGGATCTTGTTTGACCTAAAACTAATCTAGGTCCCAAATCTTGAGAGATTCTCCCATCCCTACTTAAAACCTAGTGTATGACACTGTCATGACTCTTAGGACTCTATTTAGCAATTTTTTGTTTCAATATGTTTATTGATAGTTTATCATTTATCAAATTGCATACATCAAAAGCTAGAACAATGAAAAATAAGAAAGGGAAAAAATGAAATGTGGCATCTAATATGATAGTGACCAAAATATAACTTTATGTAAAGTCTGTTCAGGTAATTTCTTTATATGTAATTGTGCATGGGCTCTTAAAAAGAGAGAGTGGGGGAGGTTTACCAGCGTACACACAAACTTGCCATTAGAGGGTTAAGGGTTTAGCCAAGTTGGATTTCTTCCAGAGGTTCCAAGATTTCTAAAATTTTTACAATTGTGTTGATTATATGTGTACATATATTTGAACTCACAATTAGTATTTATTCTGTTGATGACCTCATTCAGTGTCAGGATGTCTGATTTTCGCCATTTCTGAGTGATGCTGTTTATTGTGCCTATAAATATGTGGCACGACTATTCTATGCTCTGTCGCAACACGTTAGATACAGAGTTTTAGCAAGGCAAGCTTTGGGAATAATTGGTAAGGACCAGAGGCGTAGCTAGCGGGGGGGGGAGGGGGGGGGGCTGCCCCGGGCTCACTGACATTGTAGGGCCCACCCTGGGGCTTCCATTAATACATCTTTTACTTTTAGCTAGATTGGTGTCTGCAGACACCGATCTAGTTAAAACGCTTCCTGCAACTTGGCTGTCTTATAAACCGCAAGCCACTTCAGGCCTGTGGTTTACATGACAACAAGAACATAGTTAGACGTCTGGTTCTCAGCACAGGCAGGCGCGATGACGTCATAACATGGCGCCTCCTGCGCTGAGACGCCGACTTCCTGTGCGTGGACCCTGCGCACAGAGCGCAAGTCAAGAAGAGAAAGAGGCGGCTCCATTCGTCTTGATCGCAGGTAGGTGAGTATAACTTATATTTGTTTTGTTTTAGCTTAGTTGTGGGTATTTTATTAGTATAAGGGGTTGTTAGGAGGAGTAATTATAACTATAAGGGACGGGGCATTTATATAAGGGTTATTATGGGTTATTATGAATACAAGGAGGGAGGTTATTTATATAAGGGGCCATTAGGGAACATCATTTATATTAGGAGGCATTATGAACATAAAGTGGTGGTCATTGATATAAGGGATCATTAGAGGTGCAGTATTTATGTCAGGGGGAATCAGGGGCATAATATAAGGGGTCAATTAATTTAATTAAAGTGGGACTTGGGCTTTATTAAGACTAAGGCCCCAAATACCGGACTGCAGCAAAAAAAGCACCACGGGAAAAACCGCGGCAGTAACATTGTGGTTTTTCCCGCAGCGCTTTTCACAGAAGGTCCACAGAGGTGGACAGCATGTCTGCTGCACACAGTTTTCCACAATGTGTGGATGGGACTTGCTAGAATCCCATCCACTTTGCAGGAACTGTAAAATGCCGCATTTTTTTCCCGTGGCGTCTTTGCCACGTGGGATTCCATCCCCAACTTGCGGTAAAATACGCGCAGTCGTGGTTTTGGAAATCACAGCATACCTATGGAAACGCTGGCGGTTTCCCTATAGATATAATTGAAGCAGAAAGTCCGCAGAGGAAACCTCTGCAAATATTCTGTGCAAAGTGCAGCAGGAAGAACAGCTCTTTTTTGCTGCGGGACGCCACATGGGGCCTTAAGGAGTTTTCCAGCTCATTTTTAATTGATGATCTATCCTCAGAATAGATCATCAATAAGAGATAAGTGATTCCCCACTGATCAGCTGTATGAAGGGGCTATGGCAAATGTTTATATAACACACTGTCTTTTTATAGTGACCATGTGATGTAATTACAGTCTTGTCACATAGACGTGTATAGGACGAGGCTGTAGTTACATTACATTGCCACTATGAGATCAATGGCACTATGTAATCAGAGAAGCGGTCACGGCGCTTACACAGGTACCACGGTTCATTTAAATGGCTGATCCTGGGGGTCCAGGGTATTGGAATCCCGCTAATTATTTTTACCTTTTGTTTAATTTTTAATTCATTAAATGTTACTGCCCTGTATTCTCCTAAATCGTCTGCAGAGCCCTGTGTAGAGCCGATATATACCACTATACAGTCACTGTTTATTGATAATATCGGTATACCTAAGTTGGGGGCCCACTTGGACATGTTCGCCTTCACCTGTGCTGAACGCCTAGCTACGCCTCTGGTATGGACCTTCTAAGATGTGTTGTATTAAAGCTTCAATGGAGCTCCATATTGGAGTTAAGACGGAGTCCTTTAAGTGCTCATGGGTGTAATCCATCTGAGCCCAGAGCCTTGCTCACATTTATTTTGTTTAGCTTGGCTTGGACAATTTCTATTTTTATCCAGTATATTTTTTGATGTATTACCAGCATTGGTGACAACTACATCAACTACTTCCTGTTCTTCGGTATACACAGAACTAAAGAACTCATTTAATAGCTCTGCTTTGTTCTGACCTTGTTTTTTTTTTACATTTACAGATTTAAAGAATTTTTGGGGATAGGTTTTGCTTTCCATAGCCACCTGCCTTTCATTATGTATTTTAGCTGATTTTATTTCCCTTTTACATATTTTATTAAGCACATTGTAATTCTCAAAGGCTACAGCTGACCCTTTGGATTTATATTTTTTAAATGCCCATTATTTATTGTTTATCGCCCTGTTAACCATAACTGACAGCTATAACAGCTGACGGGGGTGGGGGTGGGGGGGTTAATTTAAGATGTTTACACTTGTTCCCTATGAGTATACATTTTCCTATATACTTTGTTTGTATTACAATTTAAGTGGAATCTGATTAGGTTATGGTCACTATTACCAAGGTGTTCGCCAACAGTGATATTTTCAACAAGTCCTGCAGTATTAGAAACTATCAGATCCAGCAGAACATCCCTTCTATTTGGAACTTTTACAAACTGGAGCATAACATTATCTTGCAAAAAGTTGATGAATTTCCTCCCCTTTGTAGATAATGCAGAACCATGACCCCAGTCAATATCTGGGTGGTCAAAATCTCCCATCAAGACCACTGCACCTGCCTGTGCCGCCCACTCAATTTGCTTATACAAGTGATCTTTTAACTACACAGTTATGTTGGGGGGGTCTACAGGTTATGCCAACAAGTATTTTAGCAGTGGTCACATTGTTATGCAATTCCACCCACAAGGATTCTACATCATCACACTCTTCATCCACATTTTCAACCATATTTGCCTCTTTCACATTCATTTTCTTGCCACTTCTGACATACATACACACTCCACCTCCCTTCCTTCTGGCCCTTTCTTTGCAACAGTGTAAAACCCCCCAAAAATGAACAGCCCAATCATGTGAGGAATCTATCCTCAAGCTCATGGGACAGGGCCTCTAGCTCCCTCAGACTGCCTGCTAGGCTTCTGGCATTTGTGAACATACACTTTAACTTGCCATACAAGTTCACACATTCATTTCCAGATATATGAACTCTTGAAGTTTTATGGCCAGATTTATGGACAGTATATACTGTGCAGCAGTGGAGTAAATAGCAAAGAATGGGCCCTATATTAAACTTTTGACCTGGTCCCCACACCCACACAAGGCATAGCACCCCCTTTCCTGGCCTCCACACAGTATAACGCCTCATTTACACACACTATAATATCCCATAGAGGCCCCTGTACACAGTATAATTTCCCATAGAGGCCCCTCCACACAGTACAATTTCCCTTAGCAGCCACTTCACACAGTATAATGTCACACAGTGGCTCCTCCACACATTATAATGTCTCATAGCAGCCCCTGCACACAGTATAATGTCACATAGCAGCCCCTCTGCACAGTATAATGTCCCATAGCTGCCCCTCCACACAGTATAATGTCCCATAGCAGCCACTTCACACAGTGTAATGTCTCATAGCGGCCCATGTACACAGTATAATGTTTTATAGTGGCCACTCCACACAATATAATGTCCCAAACCCTTCATTCCTGAAGACTTGAGCCATACATTTAATTCTTTAAGCTACCACTATGTATGGCTTAGGCAGTATTCCAGAGAATACAACCTTGGAAGTCCTTCCTTTCAGCTTGGAGCCTAGTTCTCTAAAATTATTATAAGAGCCTCCACCTATCATTTATTCTGTCATTGGTAACCACATGGACCATGACAGCTGGGTCTTCCCTATCACCTCCCATAAATTTGTCCACCCGTTCCACCACATTCCGAACCCTGGCACCTAGGAGATAGTCACATGCCTACTTCACACAAATGATTTATAAATGTTTATTTTCTAAATAATACTACTATATTAGGAAATAATACTACTTAATATTACATTCATACTGCTACTAAATAAAATGAACTGTAAAAAGGTATAAATAATATGCCACAATAAGACTACTACCACTGCATTGTGTCACTAAACAAAACACACGATACAATATGTAGAAAACAAGAATACTCAGCTGGTGCTGTCCTGTATCCACTCAGCATAAGTTAATCGAGCGGGAGTGCACTGACCACATTCTCGGCGGTGTCCAGCAGCACAGCAACACATTCAATAGTGAAGCAAAAAGATAAATACATTGACATGGAGGACAAGGCTACAGCTGTTTTGCATGTCATCTTTATGTCTTTATTTTGGATGTCATCATTATGCTGATGACACCCAATTATATACGTCATCCCGTGACATCACCCCTGCTCTAATACAGAACACCAGTCTCTGTTGTCTCAAATATCATGTTTTCTCTCTATCTGAAACTGAATCTCTCAAAGACTGAACTACTGCTGTTTCCACCATCTAATAGATCTGTTCCTGATATCTCCATTGAAGTCTCCGGCCTTACCATAACTCCTAGGCAGTATGCCTGCTGCCTCAGGGTTATGTTTGACTCAGACCTTTCCTTCACCCCCCCATATCCAATCACTCGCACGCTCATGTCATCTCCACCTCAAAAACATCTCCAGAATCCACCCTTTCCTTACCACAGATACACTAAAGACACTTATTGTTGCCTTGATTCAGTCCCGCCTTGACTATTGTAACTCCTTACTAATCAGTCTTCCCCTTACTAAACTCTCCCCTCTACAATCTATTCTGAATGCGGCGGCCAGGCTCATCTGTCAGTCTAGACGCTACAGCGATGCCTCCGGTCTGTGTCAGTCACTACGTTGGCTGCCTATTCAATACAGAATACAATATAAACGTATCACCCTCATCCAAAAAGCTCTCCATAATGCTGCATCTCCTGACATTTCCTCCCTCATCTCTGTCTATCACCCAACCCGTACTCTCCGTTCACTCAATGACCTAAGACTAACATCCTCTATTATCAGAACCTCCCACGCACGTATACAAGACTTCTCCCGAGTTGCACCACTTCTCTGGAATGCTCTATCCCGGACTATCAGATTAACCCCCAATTTCCACAGCTTCAAGCACAAACTAAAGACATATCTTTTCAGACATTCCTGTCACAACTCCTAATGTAAACCCTTCCGTAGTTAGATTCCCTAAAACGTACCCTCTGTTCATGCTCCCACATTACCTCACAGGATATGATGCCATATCAGACTAACTTTATATGTTCTGGCACCGTCTGCACGTTAAAGGACACGACTGGTGATGGCTCATACAGCTTTATATATGTGTAATGACAGTAATCTCTATTACAAAATTGTCCGACCATTGTATAAGCAATGCTTGTATAAGCAATGCTACTTCTGATGCCGCCCCTGCTACCATTTGTGTCACCCCCTCAGTGTGTGAATTGACTATTTCTTCGTAATGTATCTTTTTTTTGTCTGTACTTGAACCCTACAAATTGTAGAGTGCTGTGGAATATGTTGGTGCTATATAAATAAAATGTATTATTATTATTATTATTATTATTATTATTATGCTTCCTCAAGGCCTCCGTATCCAATCCTGGACTCATCCCTTCCTTTATATACATATCCAACTTTATTAGTTAAAAACAAACTCAATTCATAAAAAAAAAAAAAAAAAAAAAAATAGAAGGGTATTGCACTATACATTGTGAGAGTATGAACCTAGAGGGCGCTAGGGAGTGACCCAGGTCAGCCCTGAAAAGGCCCTCAGCCACACCTTTGGGTGGGGCGTGTATCTCCAGAAGGCTGGAGAAACCTGCTTGGAGCAGGAAATGGTGGACCAGCCTAGGACAGAGAGGCAGTCTGTCCCAGAGGGCTTGGATCCAGAGAAGACTTACAAAGACTAAGTCAGGCTCTTATTGCCCCAGAGGCTAGTTAGGGACTCAAGGAGTGAGTTAGGCCCTAACTATGGCATAGGTTTTTTTGTTGTTTTGCTGTGTTGCAGTTAAGCTGAATAAAGCCACGTTTATTTTACGCTTGGACTGTCTGAAAGCTATCTTTCCGGCGCCCAGTACCATGAACCACCGCTGTCCGGACCAGGACAAGCCGCCATTTTGAGTTTAATTCCCCCAAGCTGTCACAACATATTATCAGTATACAGTCCAACTAATGTGTTCTGCAAGTAAATTTCTCTATCTATAAAAATGCACTCAGATCACAGCCTATTGCTAGGATCACGCTGTAAAATATGCCAGTTTTTTTGAATGGCTGATTTAATTATATTACTCATTGAACTTTAATGGAAGGACAAAACAAAACTATCTTTTTTCTTACTAAGACCTTGTCTCAATAATCTTTTTCGGTCACATAACTCAGTCCTATCCCTAGCTTGTTTAATTACTTGACGAGGATACCCCCTCTGCAATGTTTTATCACTCAAATCATCTGCTTGCATGTTATAAGTAGATATTTTACTATTAATTCTCTTCAGCTTTACAAACTGACTATATGGAAATGATTTTTTAAAAAGCTCCAGATGTAACTGTTAAAACTGTAAATAGTCCAGTAAAGCATTAGTTGCCATTGGCTTTCAGTAAACCATTGTCTACAATCCATCATTATCTACATGTAACCCCCACAAGGGACACTTTGTGTGTTGTGGATGCTATGGAAAGAACACAATCAAGCATTCCTCTATATCTTCCAGAGATGAACAGTGCCACCTACAGGAATTCCTCTTTAACACACAGCACGGGCTGTATGACATCATGGGGGCAGGAGGCGGGAAGGACACAGGAAGGGAAGCGGGGGAGGGAAGAGAATGGAGTATGGGAGACATCTTTACCTGAGAGAGCGGAAAGTGAGAGGCTTCTGGGTCTTCAGAGACTGCAGCTGCACCCACACAGAAGGAGACTGCTAGCACCTCCATGTTCCCTTCCTCTCCTTAATGTGAATGCTCCTGCATGGATTCCTGTGAGATAAAGATCCAAGGGAAGTGAGTACCTCCAGGAACTTTGTTGCTGTTGTTCCAGTGTTAGTGACTGAACTGTTGCTGTGTGGAGTTCTAAGTTTTATACCTTTTATGTGCACCAACGATTGAGCCCCAATGATTGAACTGTGACAATACAGTACATGGTGGCCACCCCCTTCAGTGTTGCAGATAGCTAGAGAGTGAGTCACTTACAGATATTCTGTGATGGGTGTGGCCTGTCACTTTCAGCAAGACCACTAGGGGGAGTATCGGCAATATAATTGTTTATATTTCTGCATTACTATTAAATTTTAGTATTTTGTGTAAACTGGTTGCATACCTGTGTCATCCTCAAATTGGGGGGAGTGTGTACTAAGCTCGGGCAGGGGTTTCCCAAGTCAGCTCCTGGCAGAAGTACTACAACTGCCTGCATTCCCGGAGAGCTTCAAGCAAGATTTGGGTGGAGGCACTGTGCTATAGAGAGGTGAGAACAAGCACGTACACCCCAGGCAAGGCGGTTGGCAAAAGGGGTGTTACATACATATATCAGAACATCTAAAAATTCAATTACTTGATCCACAAACTTTCCGGTGAGCTTCATGTTAAAGATGTTACTATTTAGATACTAAACAAATTGCATCCTCAATATAATGGAGATATAGCTGGATACATTTCAAAAAGGGATTAGATACATTAAATACCATTTGTTCTTCAAAAAAGGCCAAAAATAAATTTACAATGGTTGGGGCCACCAGGGTTACCATTGTGGTCTCTGCTTGCAGAAAATACCACTTATTGTCAAATTGAAATAGATTGAAGCTTAAAACAAAATTCAACAGTTCACAAATAAATGTCACATATACATCATCTTGAATATTGCGCTGTACAAGACATCTAACATCCTCCAGACACATACCTTTTGTCGGGTTCGACTGTATAGGCTTTCCACATCTATGCTAGCCAGTTTGAAATTATCTTGCCACCCAAAGTCCTGTAGGATGGCTAAGAAATATTTAGTATTTCCCAAAAACGACAGTACCGTCTTAAGTTAGGGTCTCAATGCCCAGTCCACATATGTACAGAGAGGCTCAGCAACTGCTATAATAGGCTGACCAGGTGGTCAGTCTATGGTTTTGTGGATATAACGTGGAATAAACTACTTTTGTACACAGATGGTGAGTACCACAGTTTGATCTATCTTTTTGCTTCACTATACAATAAATAGACCAATATTACCAGTGATGCCACCATACAAGTCACAAATATTACCATCATTCAGAGGTCCTGGATTAAACAACCATATGGGTTAAAAATTTTGGAAGAATCAAAATAAGCAGAACTAAATCTGATCTTGTGCCACACTGACTACAAATTCTCCAATCCAGTTGTGGATGAGTACAAATAAGGCTCTATTCACATCAAGATGTGTTTGCCAGATGTATACAGTAGGCTACGATGTAGGCAACCATTGTGAAATAAAATGTATACTGTGCTGTGTCCATTTAATTACTTGATACATGTATGGTTTAATGTAATTTACTGCATTATTCCATAGCACAAAATAAAAAGATCACCAATGTGTACTGGGCAGACAAATGCCAAAAGGACACTCTTTTGGCCTCTGTTGGGTTAATGGAACCTTACACACATATATTTATGTAAGGCTTAATGTGATGTGAACAAAATCCATAGATTACAATTACACAGAAGTGAGTAATTGCCTGGGTTTAATACAATGTTTAGGAAAATAATATACAAATAAGTCCTCCTTGGAGGAAAAGAGGAACTAGCTCTAGCACCACCTTTTGGAAGGTAGCTCCTTAAAACCTAGTGGGAAGATCTGGGAATAAAGCCAAGACAGAATATATCCTTTAAAAGGAGGAATCCATCTGCATACAGCAGTTTTAAGGTTATTGCCTTTCATCTTTGTGATGCAGGGAACTGGTTGGATGGGTGAGAGGTTATAGACGTGGGGCAAAATGGGTACTATGTCTCCTTAAGGAGCGTTTGCATTTTCAGGTCATCTTGTGGTGTACCGGGGCTTATTAGACCGTACATGCCCTGCTACGAAATCTGAAAAGGCAATCTCCTTAGGAAGACAATGTATAGGAATAATGCAGTGAAGATAATCTGTAGGGGTTTAAGGGTTAATATTCACAAAAAAAATCTTAAACTGAAGGTAGAAAAGCCAGGTCTCATCATGTATAGTTGTCAAACTTGAAAGGCTATAGAGAGGGTTGAACAATATATAGGAAGACACAAGGGTTAAAATAATGTATAGGAAAGAGCAGGAGGTAGATTTTTTGTTCTGATGTGTTATGATGCTTTTAGCTTTTTTTTAGCCACACCTTTTATATTAACCACATCCCTTATAAAGGCCACTTCCCTTTTTCCATGATCAGCTGCACCGGTGTCACCATGTAAAGACGTCTACTATATTGATGTCTCTGCCTGAAATGATCTGTGGCCTGCAAGAGAGAGTGTGGTAGGGCCAGTTTGTTTTGGCGGCTTGTGGTTTACTGACAGTTTACTGGCCCTGGGCACCAGTTATATACAGTGTTTCCCCGAAAATAAGACCTACCTAAAACTAAACCCTAGCATGATTTTTCAGGATTTTGGAGTATGCTTGAAATATAAACCCTACTCCAAAAATAAGCCCTAGTTACACTTCATAAAACAAAGTGTCCAGGCAGCTATATATGTTAAAAAGTAAATAGAATACAGCAAGACAGATACAGTACACCCTTCATCAAGGAAAGCAGACATTCTAAAAGAATTGGACATTGACCTTAAGGGAGCTATTTGTACAAGATGGCATTATTGACATAGTTCTCCACAAAAATAAGGGTTGACTACCAGTAGTGTCGGGTGCTCACACACAGATTGAGGAAGCCCCACTGGCATCACTCCACTCCTGAGCCTGAGCATTGTGGCTGCTTCCGGTCACCAGGGGGAGCTAACTGATGCACTTGGCTGCAATGGAACGATGCTGCAACGGCAAGAGACCTAAGAGTGATTCGCCTTTGACAGGCGTGACGCAGATCTGTGTTTGAGAGCCCATCCACCATTGGCACTTGCCAATTTTAATTGTTTTGGGTCTAAGGAGGTCTGGTGAGTGTGATTCTTTTGGACATGGTTATATTTGAATAAATGTTGATTTTGTTGTTCATGGAAAAGAATAAGACATCCCCTGAAAATAAGCCCTAACCCATCTTTTGGGGCAAAAAATAATATAAGGCCCTGTCTTATTTACGGGGAAACATGGTAGTAGAGTAATTATTAAGATATCTCTTAAGACATTCAGCATGCAGTAATTTAAACCGGCGGTCAATTAAAGCTATGAGACTGTTTACATTTTATCTTACATATTAACTGGCACATTTCAATGCAAGTTGCTTTTAACAATATATTGCTAGTATTTCAAAACTGTATACATAATTTTCCCCAGCTTTGGAAAAAATTCCTCAGAGATTGAAATGAAGAAGTTAAAAAGATTAAAAAGTTTATTGAGACAGAGTGGGATGTTACAGATTTGTACAGACGAGTTTTACATTTTCTGAAAAACAGTATGAAGAACTAGAGATCCGCTAAAATGTTTACCATCTAGAAATAACTGAACTGGTGATCATAGAGGTGTACCTAGAAACTATTTTTTTTTTTTTATTATTATTGTTTATTTATATAGCACCATTAATTCCATGGTTCTTTACATTTGCGGATTTACATATGGTACACCAGATATACAAAACAGATAATGCTAACAGAGACCAACTGGCACAGTGGGATAGAGGGCCCTGCCCGCAAGGGCTTACAATCTATGAGGGAAGAGGGATAGAGACAGTAGGTGGGGGTAGAGGCTGTTCAGGTAATGGTGTAGTGACAGTAGCGTTATTGGAGGTTGTAGGCCTTCCTGAATAGGTGAGTCTTCAGGGCCTTCTTGAAGCTTGTAATTGTGGGGGACAGTCTTATGTGTCTTGGTAATGAGTTCCAGAGTATGGGGGATGCACGGGAGAAGTCTTGGAGATGTTTGTGTGAGGAGCGGATAAGAGCAGAGCGGAGTAGGAGGTCTTTGGAGGATCAGAGGTTACGTGAGGGCAGGTAGCGGGAGATTAGGTCGGAGATATATGGAAGGGACAGGTTGTGGATGGCTTTGTATGTCAGCGTTAGTAATTTGAACTCTATTCGCTGGGCAACGGGTAGCCAGTGAAGGGATTGGCAGAGGGGGGCGGCCGGTGAAGAATGGGAGGAGAGGTGTATTAGGCGAGCAGCATAATTTAAGGTGGACTGGAGGAGGGCGAGGGTGTTAGCTGGGAGGCCATGGAGAAGGGTGTTACAGTATTCTAGGCGGGAGATTATGAGGGCGTGGACTAGCATTTTTGTAGTTTCAGGGATGAGAAAGGAGCGGATTAGATGCATGTTCTTGAGTTGGAGGCGGCAGGAGGTGTTGAGGGTTTGAATATGCGGCTTGAAGGATAGGTCAGAGTCTAAGGTTATCCCAAGGCAGCGGGCTGGACTGGGGTGAGAGTGGTTCCATTAATTTTGATATATGGGTCAGGTAGGGGGGTCGTGCGTTGAGGGGTGAAGATTATGAACTCCGTTTTCTCCATGTTGAGTTTGAGAAAGCGGGAGGAGAGAAAGGAGGCTACGGCTGCTAGGCATTCTGGGACTCTGGAAAACAGAGAGGTAATGTCTGGTCCAGAGAGATATATTTGGGTGTCGTCAGCATAGCAATGGTAATGGAAACCATGGGATTCTATGAGTTGGCCAAGGCCTAAGGTGTAGATTGAGAATAGGAGGGGTCCTAGGACGGAGCCTTGGGGGACACCTACAGAAAGAGGGCGTGGTGTGCGAGTGGGAGATGCTGAATGTGCGGTTGGTGAGGTATGAGGAGATCCAGGAAAGGGCCAGGTCTGAGATGCCAAGGGATGAGAGAGTTTCTAGCAGGAGGGAATGGTCAACTGTGTCAAAGGCAGAGGAGAGGTCGAGGAGGACAGAATAGTGACGTTTGGCTTTGGCAGTTAGAAGGTCTTTAGTGACCTTAGTTAGGGCAGTTTCTGTGGAGTGATGGGGTCTGAAGCTTGACTGTAGTCTGTCAAAGAGCATATTGGACGAGAGATAGGAGAATAGTTCGGAGTGGACGTGTTGCTCCAGTAATTTTGAGGCGAACGGGAGTAGTGAGATGAGGCAATAGTTGGCTGGAGAGGATGGGTCCAGGGAGGGTTTCTTAAGTATAGGTGTGACAGTAGCATGTTTGAAGGCAGAAGGGAAGGATCCATTGGTTAGGAATAGGTTGAAGAGATGGGTTAGGGCAGGAGTAATGTCTTCCGAGAGTTTTGGGATGAGATGTGACTGGATTGGGTCGAGTGCACAGGAGGTGAGGTGGGATTTAGAGATTAGGGTGGAGAGCTTTTCATCAGTGATGGTGGAGAAACAGGTTAAAGATGAAGAGCACCAGGCAGTTGGATAGAGTGGTTGTCGGAGGTGTAGGGTGAGACTGTCTCTGATGGTGTCAATTTTGCTTTTGAAACAAGAGGCAAAGTCATCGGCTGTGATAAGTGATATCGGAGGGGGCACAGGAGGACAGAGAAGGAAGTTGAAGGTAGTGAATAGCTGTTTGGGGTTGCGGGATAGGGCAGATATTAATGTGAGAACTGCCTCTTTATACCTAAGGAAGTCCTCCTGGGAGTGGCTTTTCTTCCAGAGATGTTCTGCAACCCGTGAGGCATGTCTCAGTTTTTTAGTCAGGTAAGTGTGCCAGGGCTGCCTATTCATCGGCCGGGTTCTGGTGTTAGTGAGAGGGGCCACAAAGTCAAGGGCAGCAGTGATGGTGGTGTTGTAGAAGTCAGCAGCGGCATCTGTGTCCTGGAGTGAGGATATGTCAGCGAGTGGTCGGAGAGAGTCTGAGAGTGTGCGGATGTCAAGGCGATTAAGGTTCCTGCGGGGGCGTGTTGGTTTAGGGGTTGGGGGGTCAATTACAGAGGAGAGGGCCAAGAATGTCAGCAGGTTGTGGTCGGAGAGCATGGACTGAGAGTTAGAGAGGTTGACTAGAGAGCAGAGGCGGGTGAATATGAGGTCCAGCGTGTGTCCCTTTGAGTGGGTGGCAAAGGAGGACCATTGGGCCCACTTCAAAAACAGGTCCTCCACCTATAGTGGGCCATTTATAAAAATTGGTGTTTTTTATGTAGCAAAGTGACTTTTTGGCTTCCTGCACCAGTTCACTGGAATTTCTGCACCCACAAGAGCTATGCCTCTGGGTGGAATAATATAGCTATATAGTAGCAAGCAGTAAAGTATTGCATGGTGCCTGTGTCATTTCTATTGACATGAACTAGTATGAGTCAATAAAAAACATATACATAAATGGCAGCGTTAAGGATATTTTAAGACTGATATATAATAAACAGATGGGTTAGGACATAAAGGAGGGAAAGTGCTTTAAAATATAGAAGGTCACTAATAAGTAACAGGGGATTCATTCCACAAACTGGTTTTGACCTGAATTTTCCCATAGTTTAGCTTTTTAATGAGTCGAAAGCTTTTGCGATTTGTCTCAGACAAACTAAAATGATCCCCGCCACATATAACAAGAGGTAGAAGAGTATCACCTGGCATAGTGCAATAGAACTAAAAAATTATAGGAGAAGAGGTCTCTGGAGCATAGTTTAGATAGATTTATTGAATTTTAGACTAATAGGCAGGAAAATAATAGGAATGGGGGGGGGGGGCTCTGCACTGTACTGTGACTCCAGTGTTTTTTGTATTACACATACACTGGCCAGGTTACCCTTCCAGTGATAAATCACCATCATCTTGTTGTTTTTTACTCAAATAGTGTTTTATTTGTTAAAAAAGACAGAAAAACTGCTATTATCACTTCAAAAATTCAAGCTTACTCATACCTTGTGTTGTACTCACTGGCCAGGTCACCTTTTCAGTGCTAAATCTTATGTCATTTTTAATTGTCTTGTTGTTTGTATAAAAAAAGAAATTATAAGCAGTGAAAAAATGGACAAGGGACAGGCTAGAGCAGGAGGAGGAAACACTTGTGCTGCTGTTAATCTAGAACAAGTATTAACATTAAAAATGTGGGTGGCAACAACAACCCTACTTCTGTTCTTGTACTTCCTGAGAATAAAGGTTATGTTTTTGATTACTTTTCTTAGTCATTGCAGGATATGAGATCTGACAGCAGTGAAACACAAATGTTGAGTCAAGGTTCTGTGTGTTCCTCCTCCTCTGTTGTAACATGTGATTTACCACACTGCCTGTCTTCACTGTCAACCATTTATTTTATTTTGCTTACTTATATAGCGCCATCATATTCCACAGCGCTTTATAGAGAGATTGTCAACACTGTCCCAAGTAGGGTTCACAATCCAAATTCCCTATCAGTTTGTCTTTGGAGTGTGGGAGGAAACCCACGTAAACACGGAGAGAACATAAAAACTCCTTGCAGATGCTGTTCATGGCTGGAATTGAACCCAGGACTCACAACCATGTCTTCTTTATCTTCACTGACACAGGTCCTATTCCCCAGTAGTCATGTGGCATCTACTGATGGAGATATTTCCGCTTTTTCCTCTTCTTGATGAGTTGGAAGAGAACCGACAAGTTTTTGGATGTAGATGAAGGTGGAAGACATGACTCTTGGTAGAGGTAGTAGTGGAAGGGGGTGTTATACTGGTAGTTGTGCTGGTAGGGGCACAAGGAGGAAATCTGGAGGTGGAAATTATGAGAGTATAAAGGAATGATGAGTCAAAACAAAAACTGGGGAAGTTGATGAAATTAGTAAATCAAATGATGATTCTATTGCAGATAAGATCTGGCAACCGTGACATGGTGACATCAGAGGAAGAGGGTAGTGGTAGCTACAGTAATAACAATTCCATCGCATGTGCAGCCCCAATATCAAAACAATCTGCATGGTAGGTCTAAGGCAAGCCCTGGTGGTGGTGGTGATGGTGGCACCCGAGACATGTTTCCAGTGGTGCTGGTGTTAGCAGCAGCAGTTATATATGATCATCTCCCATATGGAAATTTTTTTGTACATTAACAAATGACAAATCCAAAACAAAGTGAAAGATCTGCAAGCAGAAAAAATTCATGGCCGTAAGGGCACAAATATAGGAACTAGATCTTTTCATACTCACATGAAATAGTGTCACCAGCTCATTTGGAAAAATTTGCAAAAGGTAGAAGGACCCATCCACAGAAAGCTATTTTGAGGATGCCTCTCATTAGTGCACAGTACGTCTAGACTTCTCACAGAGCCAGACAGTACTCTGCTGAGGCAGTGTTGAGAGGCAATAACCTCAAAACAGCTGTCTATGGATGAGTTCCTCTTCCTTTTGGAGGAGTTATTCTGGCTTGATATTATTCCCAGATTACACTATTAGGTTTTGTGAAAAACCAAGCATTAATCTATAGGGAAGTACCTTCCAAAAGGTGGAGCTAGAACATATTCCCCTTTTCCACCAAGGAGGTCTTACACAAAATTTCAAGAAAAATGTGTATATCTTTATGTACTATATATTGTTGTGGCATATGTTCCCATAAAGGGGTGACAGGCAAGACAGTCCAGGTTCTCTTCTAACACCCAAGTGTTATTCTCATTAGAGAAGATATTACAGCTTTACCAGCTGGTAGGCCATGCACACTAACAGGGTGCCACAATTTTTTCTTGAAATTCTGTTAATTGTAATTCCACCAATGATATATTGCTGTGTCATTTGCTCCCATAAAGGGGTGTTGGGCAGGACAGTCCGGATTCTCTTCTGGCTGTTGTTCTCATAAGAGAAGATATTAGATCAGGGGTAAGCAACCTTTTTTGTTCGGTGTGCCGATTTCGATTAAAAAAATCAAAGTTGAGGTACTCGGAGTGCCGGTCAATAATTGTAAGTCTGACAGCCCCTGCACACAGTATTATGTCCCATAGCAGACCCTACACATGGTATTATGTCCCATAGCAGCCCCTGCACACGGTATTATGTCCCATAGCACACAGTATTATGTCCCATAACAGCCCCTACACACGGTATTATGTCCCATAGTAGCCCCTGCACACAGTATTATGTCCCATAGTGGCACCTGCAAACAGTATTATGCCCCATAGTAGCCCCTGTACATGGCATTATAGCCCATAGCGGCCCCTGTACACAGTATTATATCCCATAGCGGCCCCTGCACATGGTATTATGTCCCATAGCGGCCCCTACACACGGTATTATGTCTCATAGCAGCCCTAGCACACGGTATTATGTCCCATAGTGGCCCCTGCACATGGTATTATGTCCCATAGTGGTCCCTGCAAACGGTATTATGTCTCATAGTGGCCCCTGCACACGGTATTATCCTCCATAGTGGTCCCTGCACACGGTATAATATTCTAACTTTTATAATATTCTAATTGTCACCACTCACTAGCTATAATTATACTGTGGGGTCTCTTCAGGCCCCAGAGTATAATAAGTGGAGGGCCAAGAGAGATGAAAAACATAAAAAACACTGTTAACTCACCTTCCCTGGATCCGCAGCCGCTGTGTACTCTTCGGGCGCTTCTGCCTGTAACCTCGCATTATTATGCGTAATGACGTTGGATGTGACCCCCCGAGGCTCTGTCAGTGGTCTCTTACGTCAGGCGGAAGCATCCAAAGAGCGTAGAGCGGCTGCGGATCCAGGGAAGGTGAGTTAAAGAGGACCTTTCATGTCCTCAGGCACATGCGGTTTTACATACCGTTAGAAAGCCGACAGCGAGCTGAATTCAGCGCACTGCCGGCTTTCCCGGTATGTGCCCCGATGCCGGAGATATCGGCGGTGTAAGTTTCACGGTTTACTGTCAGAAAGGCGTTCCTGACAGTCTAGCTGCGCTGTGAGGAACGCCCTCCCAGACAGTTCTCGTTCATAGACTTGTACTGGGGGGGCGTTACTCACAGCCCAGCGTCATTGCTGGGCAGTAAGGAGCGCCCCCTCTGACACTACAGCGCTATAGACGAGTACAGAGAGAGGGGGCGCTCCTTACTGCCCGGTGATGACGCTGGGCTGTGAGGAACGCCCCCCAGTACAAGTCTATGAACGAGAACTGTCGGGGAGGGCGTTCCTCACAGCGCAGCTAGACTGTCAGGAACGCCTTTCTGACAGTAAACCGTGAAACTTACACCGCCGATATCTCTAGCCCCGTGGCACATAACGGGAAAGCAGACAGTACTCTGAATTCAGCGCGCTGTCAGCTTTCTATCAGTTTTATGTTTGATCATCTCCCCGGGGGCTCCGCTTATAATACTCGGGGTTCTGAAGAGAGACCCCACAGTATAATAACAGCAGTTTCGTTTCGGCCGTGTTTGGTCCGATCAAAACTGCTCGGTGAGGACTCGGGTCGCCGTGCCAGGGAAATATGCCTTGCGTGCCACTCTTGGCACGCGTGTCATGGGTTGCCGACCCCTGTATTAGATCTTTTTCAGCTAGCAGACTAGACACAACAGTCTGTCATAATTATGTCTTGAAATTCTGTAAATTGTCACTTTGCCAATGATATGTTGCTATGGCATTTGCTACCATAAAGTGATGACAGGCAGGACAGTCCAGGTTTTCTTCTGCCTTATTCTTGTCAGAAATGATTTTCCAACTTTTTCAGTTGGCAAGCCAGGCACATTGTGCCACAAATTTTTCTTGAAAATCTATAATTGTCACTCGCCCACCTCCGATGTTCTGGTACTACTAAAACTGGATACTATCAAATTTGATCCTTGCTAATGAAGGTCAAGGAATTGACTCCAGAGAAGGTCCAGAGAAGAGCAACCAAAATGGTGGAAGGTCTACAAACCATGTCCTACGAGGAGAGGCTAAAAGAATTGGGACTGCTTAGTTTGCAGAAGAGAAGGCTAAGGGGAGACTTAATAGCGGTATTTAAATATCTGAAAGGTTGTCACAGTGCAGAGGGATCTACCCTATTCTCATTAGCAGAAGGAAGCACGAGAAGTAATGGGATGAAACTAAGGGGAAGGAGATTCAGATTAGACATTAGGAAAAACTTTCTAACAGTAAGGGTAGTGAGAGAGTGGAATAGGCTGCCACGGGAGGTGGTGAGTTCTTCATCAATTGAAATCTTCAAGCGGAAACTGGATAGGTATATAGCTGGGATGTTTTAGGAATTCCTGCTTTTGCAGGGGGTTGGACTCGATGGCCCTTGAGGTCCCTTCCAACTCAAACAAACAAACAAAACAAAACAAAACAGACTTAAACATTCAATATGACAATATAATGGATCTGATTACAATATTAATGTGCTTTGGTGCCTAATCACCATGAAGGCATTTGTACCACTAATAAACAGTAATCGTATTGTTCATGTTGTGGTGTGCTGTGAATTTGGTGACCATTTCAGAAGATATTCCTTTTTTTTCAGCTGGCAGACCCGGCACACTGACAGTGTGGCAAAAATGTTTCTGGAAATTCTGTAATTGTCACTCCGCCAATCCTATGTTGCTGTAACATTTGCTCCCATAAAGGGATAGCAAGCAAGATAATCTAGGTTCTCTTCTGGCTACAAAGTGCTGTTCTCATGATTAGAGAATCCTTTTCATTTCAGAAGATATTCCATATTTTTCAGCTGGCAGGCCAGGCATGCTGACATTGTGTCACAAACTTTTCTTGAAATTTTGTAATTGTCACTCCTCCACCTCCAATGCTATGTTGCTGCTCCCATACAGGAATAATTTTTGCAAATTGTTTTTAAAAATCCAATTCTACCCTATTCAAATGGCAGGTGATCCAGGTGTGCTGAATTTGCCACATTTTTTTTTTTCAAGTTCTGCAGTTGCCACTTCACCACTGCTTCTTCCAATACGAATGTCATCTTGATGTGGCACCCAAAAAGGGATAACTTTTGTTGACGTTTTTTTTGGAAAGTCACTTCTTCTTCATCACTTATTAACCAGGCAAAATGTCCCAAATTCTTCAAAATAATTCTTTAAAACCATTGCTTTTTCCAATATAACCACAGTGTGTGAATGAAAACAACACAGGCAATCATTTGGTCCAGAAACAGGCTAATTTTTGGAGCCGTTTAAATGTTAAAGTGTAAAAGAAAGTGGCAGCACAGTGTAAAGTTAAGCTATCAACTTCGATCCATTGCCTATCAAATATGTCACCGTCACTTTTACATAAATTTGTTTGCCTTAGAGAGCTAGAAATGGGCTAGATAGAGTCATAGGGACCCTGGCAGTGTCATACACTATGTTTTAGCCCCCCTGCAGATGACTGTATGTCTGGTTAGTGTGCTATTAATGTTTTTTTATCTGCGTGTCCCCATGCACCTCCCGTGCCATTCATTCACGGCAGCCAGTTAGCACACGGTCGTGTGCAACCAGCTTTAAGCCAATTTAAAATCTGGTTTGTAACAAACTTATTCAACCCAAAACAAATGCAAATGAAAACTGAACCCAAAAGTATGCAAACTTTTGATATTAGGCCATCTATAGGTGCTTGCTGCATGAGAGCGATATACAGTATACAATGTGTAGAATGCCAATTTGACAGAAATGCTTACCATCTCGATATGTCTTTCACTTTGCCTGGCTTCCAGTGGACTGCCAGTGGTTACTCTTTGCTTTTCAGACAAATGGAGAAACTTGTTGCTATTGAGTTCTGACTGCTTACATGTAAAGTATTTTGTCTGTACATGTTTAACCCCTTCCCAACCACATCACATTAATATACATAAGCTTATACATGAGGGTATGAGGTTTGAGTGTTATTATAGTATTAAGTAAATAAACGACAAAAGCCTAAAACTTTAAAGTATCACCAGAGGCGTAGCTAGCGAGGGTGCAGAGGGGGCGGCTGCCCCGGGCCCATTGACCCTTTGGGGCCCACCCCGGGGCCACCATTAATACATCCTTTATGCCTAACAAGATCGGTGTCTGCAGACGCCGATCTAGTTACAATGCTTCCTGGCACTTCACTGTCTTGTAAACTGCAAGCCATTTCAGGCCTGCGGTTTACAAGATCCGGAGACCACAGACGGATGTCTGGTTCTCAGCACAGGCGGTGCGATGACGTCGCAAGATCGCGCTGCCTGCGCTCAGACACAGACGTCCTGTGCGTGAACAGGGAGTAAGCGGCAGCTTCATTCATCAGCATCGCAAGTAGGTGAGTATGACGTTTTTTTTTGTTTTGTTTTTATTTTAGCGCAGTTGTGGGTGTATTAATAGTATAAGGGGTGGTTAGGAGGGGGAAATATAACTATAAAGAGAGGATTCATTAGGGGGCATTATGACGATGGGGGATCATTTATATAAGGGTTATTATGGGGTATTATGAATACAAGGAGGAGGTTATTTATATAAGGGGCCATTAAGGGGCATCTTTTATATTAGGAGGCATTGATATAAGGGGTCATAAGAGGTGCAGAATTTATGTCAGGGGGAATCAGGGGCATAATATGAGGGTTAATCAATTTAATTAAAGTGGCACATGGGCTTTATTAAGACTAAGGCCCCACGTAGCTGGCTGCAGCCAAAAAAGCCCTGCAGGGTAATTCGTGGCGGTAACATTGTGGTTTTTCCTGCAGCGCTTTTCACAGAAGGTCTGTAGAGGTTTCCTCTGTGGACTTTGTATTTTCAATACACCTATATGGAAACCGCCAGTGTTTCCATAGGTATAACTGACATGCTGCAATTTCCAAAACTGCAACGGTTTTTCCCGCAGCTCTTTTTTGCTGCAGGACGCCACGTGGGGCCCCAGCCATAAGTCGTTTTCCAGCTCATTTTTATTGATGATCTATCCTAAGAATAAAACATCAATAAGAGATAAGGGAATCCCTACTGATCAGCTATATGAAGGGGCTATGGTGCCTGTTTATATCACATGCTGTGTGTTTATAGTGACCGTGTGATGTGATTCCAGCCTTGTCACATAGACATGTATACGACGAGGCTCTAGTTACATTACATGGTCGCTATGAAAAGAATGGCACTGTGTAAACAGAGAAGGTGTCACGGCGCTTACACAGGTACCATGGTTCATTCAAACAGTTGTTCCTGGGGGTCCCGAGTATTGGAACCCCAATAATTATTTTTCCCTTTTTTTTTCCTTTTTAATTAGTTAAGCACCTGGGGCATTAATAATAAGGGGCACATTATTTAATGGGGTGCACAGGGAAGTTATTAGTTTAAAGATGCACTTGGGGGTATTATTCATTATGGGGGGTTATATTATAGATTTTATAATTGGGGGTAGCAGCAGGATGGGGGCTTTGTGTAGGTGAGGACAATATGGGTCAGGTGCCTGGAAAAGTGAGGAGCCAAACTTTGCAGAGACTGGAAGAAGTGGTCATGGCCGTCCAGATGAAATAGATGGGGAATGTGAACGATTAGTCAGAGACATCATCTGTAAGTCACTAAATGTTACTGCCTTGTATTCACCTAAATCATCTGCAGGGCCCTGTGTAGAGCCGATATATACCAGTAATACGCTCACCATATACTGATAGTCTGTTGACGTCTGTTTGGTGAATGAGGACCCATGGATACATTTGACATATTAACAGGCATCTTTTCAGGCATATACAGTATAATACATTCGGAAAATCTTCATACTCTTTCGCTTTTTCACATTCTGTTGTACTGAGTCTTTATACCACAATAAAAAAAAATCAAAGTTTTCCCACAGTATTGTGCACTCAATACCTCATAATAAGGAAAAACTAAAAATTCACATGGATGTAAGTAATCAGGGCCAGCTCCAGGTTTAGATTGCTAGGAAGGACTGTAATACAGAGGATGAGAAGTAGATAGAACTGTACACTATATAAGTGTAAGACAGAGGCAGTATATAAGCGTTAAGCTCTGTTCAGACGTTGGAAAATGAAGAGGAATTCTTCCTCATTTTCTACCAGCTGGCTTTCTGCAGTTGATAAGGCCCAAGTGAATGGTCCTAATCAGTGGTGAGTCTTGAGCCATAAAGTTTACGGCTAAATCATCTGTGGAATCTGTAGCAAGATCGAGCAGGGTGCTTATTTTTTTTCAGCGTCCTGCTCTGATCTCTGCCTCCCATTGAAAACAGTGGGAGGCAGAATTAGGGCTGACTCTGCCATTGATTTTGGGGATAAATCTGGTGCCAGATTCCACCATATGAACCGGGCCTAATGCTGTTAAGAGTGCAATGAATGCTTTCATCTGTTTTGATGAAAGTGCACATTGCAGAAACTGAGTGGGCCCCCCTCAGATGCGTATATATTTATATATGTATACACGTACTGATTTCTGGGTGTGTATATGTGTGTATATATTTTTATACACACCAAGAATGTAACCATGTGTGTTTGTGCATGTCTGAGAAGACAGAACATATATTTGTAGGTGAACCGGTACATGTGTCTGTATATGTGTGTCTATACCTGTAAATGCACACACGCAAACACACAGAAGACAGAACATGTACCTGGAGCAGAGTCAGGGATTCATTACACTGGACTGCCACAGCCCAATGTAATCGATCAGGCTGTCAGGCCCTGCAGTACAAGATTCTGGGAGGAGGAGAGATCTGTCAGCCTGTGCAGACACCTTTAGTTTAGTTGGGAGAAAGAGAGGGAAGACAAAGTGAAGCAGTCAGAATGCAAAAACCGAGTGGGCCCCCCAGGAGCTTGGGACCCAGCACTTGCTCAGGTTTTCCGGGTGCTGATGCCGGCTCTGTAAGTATTGTAGACAGGCAGAGGGCAAAGTTGTAGATAGCAGGTACCTGGGTCCGGGATTTGGGATTTATTGTAGAGCCAAGCCTATACTCCAGTCCTGGTCTTGCCTATTGACCCAGGTGCAGCCATAAGAGCTGAGGTTGCCCAAGGTAAGTGGTTGTGGCTTCCTCTGTGGCTTGATTGTAAAGAGAATAGAGATGGCACATTCCCTGTAAGCGTTGAATAAGAGTTTCAATTCAGGATGTTACCCTACATAAAGGGTGTGTGCGGTGACCAGATGGAAGGTAACGCTGCAGTTGGGATTGCGGGGGTGCAAACAGCGCAGACTTGTCACGGTCTCTGGGCACGAGGGCGCAGCGCTGGTGCTGTCCCACGTTACCACCACTGGTACCGGTGATGAGGGGGCTGCACAAATGTTGGTGGTGATTGTTCCCCGGGGCGCTTCCCCTATACTGTGCCGACTGGTGGTGTTTGGGGCGCCCTGATGTTGTCGGTGCAGAGTCAGACACAGAAACGATTGTAAAGTTGAACTTTTACTTCCATGGGTGTGGGGCACAAATGCTTAAACAGTTTCTTCAATACAAAACAACGGGGTACGCCTGGTGACACAGCAGTCCTGGGGTGCAGGGTAGACTTGATGAAAGGTGTTCCTAGCCCCTTATACTTCAGTGTTACAGCCCTGAGGTGCATCTGGGCTCCTATTTGGCTCATAGGAGGATGCCCACCATGATACTAGCACATAATATTCCCCACTCACGTTATGTGGTCCTGATAGCTCAGAGTTTCGGGGTGCAATAGTCAGGGTGGCAGGATATTCCACAGGTCTGGCCTTGGCCCCTGGATCCTGTGATACTTGCTATGGGCACGTGTTCCAGAATGTTCTCTCCACAGTCTCAGGCTGACAAGATAATGATGCTTGACTTCCTTCAGGGCGATGGCTAGGCAGACAGGAGACAGGATCTTCTGAATAGCTGGAGTCTGTCAGCTCTCCAACCTTCCTGGGCCTGTCTAGGACTTGAGATTCCTGCACTAAACTCACTGCTTTCTTCACAGGACATCACACTTATCTCCTCACCTCCTCCTCCTAACACTCCACACTTCTAACTCCTCACACGCAGGACCTTCCTGCAGGGGTGTTACCATGGGGACCCAGTGATCAGCTGACTCCTCCCCTTTTCCCAGGCAATGTCCTCCCATTGGACATTTGGTTACTATTCAATCCTATGGGAGGTGTAATGCATGTGTGAGGCTCACTAGGTGGCGCTGTGTTGTGTGAGACTCAGGACCCCCTGCTATGTCACACAGGCTATGAAGCAACAGGAAATAATACAATGCACAGAGATCACCCTCAGCCCAGCCATAGCCAGCTCTGGGATGCCACATGTGTAGCCCCAACCTACTTTATCATTAATCTAAATACTCAGCTAATTGCCTAAGGTGTTAGTGGTAGAGTCAGGGTGATCTTACATATTAGATTATACTTGCCATCAGTCTAATATGTATGGGGAGACCTCCTACTGTCCCCTGACAAATGACATCAGAGGAAACAAGGATTGGACATTTTGCAGTTCATCATGTATGACATCATAAAGATGGGCTACTGCTATAAGTGTCTGGCACCAGTTTATCTCCCTCCCCATACTGATCAGGCAATCTGAGTATGCATGTTTATGAGGAGTCAAGAAAGATAGCAGTCAGCTATATATTATAATGGACACTGAGGTTTCTTTTTTTTAAATTGATGAGAAATAGAAAGGAATCATGGGTAGAAAATGACAATGTACAGAAATGGCCTGTTCATTATCCATAATGCAAATATTGTATGTCAATTATTAATAATCAGTGTAGCTTTTTCCTGTTAGCCTGGAGTGTTTTAATGCTAATATTTCATTCATGTATAACCAATAATGGAGTCTTTCTTGAAAGCTCACCCATACTTACAGCTTATAAACAGACTGCTCTGTGCGCTTTTTCTTGCTGCATAAGCACACAACATATGGATAATATCTTTAATATAACTTGTTCCATAGGGGATATTCATTGACCTTAATTTTTACAGCTAAAACAGATGTGGTAGGAATAGTTTACATATTGTATGCATCTTAAAATATCTTTAAAAAAAACAGTACTGATATATTGTGTGAAATGGATATCCAGGTTTGCTTTCTTTCTTGCAAATAGCACCACATTAACAGGATGTGTCTGGTATTGCAGTTCAGTCCTAGTCAATGAAATCGGTTTGAGCTGCAAGCAGGGACATAGCTATAGGGGATGCAAGATTTAGCTATTGTTACTGGCCCCTGGAGCCTGAGGGGGCCCAAAGGCCTAGCTACAACATAAGATCACACCAGTATTATAGATGGCACATGGTAAGTGGAGGCCCCATTACAGATTTTGCATTGAGGCTCATGTTCTTCAAGTTATGCCTCTGGCTGCAAAACACAACCCATGGACAGATGTCGTGGTGTGTTTGATATTAAAAAAAAAAAAGTCATGCCCTTCAGTAAGGCAGTAGTTGGGGACAGAAAAGCTTTCTGGACAGGGCTTTCCTGAAGTCCATTTACTGTGTCACTTTCAATATCTCCACAAGCCACTTTCACTACTGAAAGCTCAAATTCTGTTTCATTCACAGTGGATGGGCCAATATTTCTGTATTCATTTTTCATCTCTTTTATTCTGCATTTTCCCATTATTTTGCAGACATCTCCATACCTACCCTGTTTGCTTAGTGGGTGGGTGACCTCCTTTTCTGTAGCGCTTATAGTCTAGTATTCACATGTAAAGAACTAGTGTTAAACAAGTAAGAAGGTAGCTGTTTGTTAGTCACTGTTAAGAAAACTTGCAAATAGGGATCTTTTACTATAAATATAGACCTCTTGTCATCAGAGGTACAGTACAGACCAAAAGTTTGGACACACTTTCTCATTCCAAGAGTTTTCTGTATTTTCATGACTATAAAAATTGTAGATTCACACTGAAGGCATCAAAACAATGAATTAATACATGTGGAATTATATACTTAACAAAAAAGTGTGAAACAACTGAAAATATGTCTTACTGTATATCAAATTGAAATGGCTGTTGCAAACACCCAAATATTTAGAACTAAAAATGATTAAGATTAATAGGGGTTATAAAGACTAGGAGAGTCACCCACCAGTATCCAGACGCATTAAAACATAATTTTATTATAATATAAATATTAAAATACACGAGAAAGACTACAACATAAATAAAGAACTAATCAACTAGCAGCAATTGGAAATTACGATCATGCTTATAACTTGAAAAAGGGGAGTTCTACCTAGCATCAACCATTTAAAGTATCAAACTCCTAATGCCACCTTGGTAACACAGCGGCCATTTCAAACCGTAACATCCAACTAAAACACTATTTGGGCTATTTAAGGTAACCTTTTAGGACTAACAGAAACTCTACCTAGCAACCATACCAACACTTAGCATATCGGCTGGTTTAAGCTATAATGTCCTATTAACACCTTAGATCACAGCAGCTACCTTTCACCAAGAAATCCCACTCACACGCCTAATAGAGTGTTATAAATAAGATCTCAGGACTAAAAAGCGCTCTGCCCACTATCCACAGTGTTATAGTGTCCAATGCTCTATGCTACCTTCATATCACAGCAACTGATTTTCAGCCATGATATACTACTAACACCTGTATACACCTAACTCACGTTTCCTGTGTCAGAATATACAGCGATACTGACACATTCATCAGAGGTATGTATCTTTATCTCAGAGAGCCACTAAAGTAAGTATGCTATAGTATCATAGGTATATCACCCTTCCTCAACATACACTCCCCGCTCCCCCATCGGCACTAGTGTTTGGCCGCATGGAGCAGCAGAGCAAACGGTCTCAAATACTTTTAGCCATGCCCATCAACATCCCCCCAGCCAATCACTCCATACTCAGCTGAATAGTAAGTAACTCCCACTGACCGAGGATAGTCCAAGGAGCATGCATAAAACAAAGACCAATAACAGAGGGTCTATCAAAAGAACCTACTCCCTTTAGCCCCGCCCACCTGAACGGAGACCATATACACATTTCTCTATAGGAGAAGTATTCAAACGGGAATTCACTTATTACAGGCTAGAAATCCCTGGATCTACTATATGATGGCCAGAATAAACACTAGAAGCTTAATTTAACAAATTATGGTATTTTTGAAACATAAATGAACCATTATCCTCACAGACATCAATCTATTCCCAATAATTGCAGAAACAGTAATAAACACTGAAAACTGAATTTAAACAATTCTGTATAATAATTTTCGAGGTGCATTGGTCAGGAATTGAACCCGGGCCTCCCGCATGGCAGGCAAGAATTCTACCACTGAACCACAACATAAATGGACAATTCTCCTCATAAATATCAGGCTGTTGACAATAATCGCAGACGCAGTAGTATTTGAGAATAAAGCACCCAATAACTTAAATAAATGATACATATGAAATTGCATCATTCAAGCCCCATGGTTTAACTGTTTTCAACATGAAAGTCCAACGGGCTTCACACTGAAGGAGCCTCTGATCAAAATTTCAAGAGACAGTTCGTGGCCGTCTCTTTTCTATAAATGGTCGTAGTTAATTGTCTCGTTTCTGATTTTAATATAGTTAAATCCAAAAAAGTGATAGAACTCTCCTGAATTTCAGAAGTAAAGAAGAGGCCCATCGTATTAACATTTAGGGCTGCCACGAACTGTCTCTTGAAATGGGACAGTTGGCACCCAAATTCTTTGAAAAAGGGAATCCCTAAAGGACAATTCCTGCGACTTCGCAGGAATTGTACTTCAATATCTGACTATCACGTAGCAGCACAAGATCTACGTCATAGATTTCATAGACGGGGATACCCAGATGGTGTTTTACGGGCAGCATACCAGCATGCCTTGACAGCAGAACGTAGTCATTTATTGCAGCCGAAATCAAAAGTAGGCGGACAAGAATTAAGGATTATAGCAACCTATGATAATGCCTTTTTGGAAGTTAGACAAATTTTACAGGAATCTTGGGGCATTCTTTTATCAGATCCTGATGTTGGCCCATTGTTGGGGGATTTTCCATCTGTAACATATAGACGTGGTACCAATTTTAAAGATAAATTGGTCCATAGTCATTTGTTATCTACTAATCCTGATACCTGGTTGAATAGGCAAAGAAGAAGGCTTGTGGGTACCCATCCATGTGGGTCATGCAGGGCCTGTTCTTTTATTAAAACTAGTAGAGAGTTTGTCAGTACAATAACAGGTAAAAGATATAATAACAATAAATTTATCAACTGTAAAACGGTTGGCGTGGTTTACCTTATTACGTGCTCCTGCGGAATCCAATACGTTGGTAAAACGATGAGGGAATTCCGCAGGAGGATAAGGGAACATGTAAATAATGTCATCCGTCAGGATGATACTACAGTGGCACGTCATATATGGGCACATCATGGGGGTGATCCTGTGAATATTCAATTTCAAGGCATTGAACAGATCATTCCTTCTCCTAGAGGGGGTAATTTTGATCAGAGGCTCCTTCAGTGTGAAGCCCGTTGGACTTTCATGTTGAAAACAGTTAAACCATGGGGCTTGAATGATGCAATTTCATATGCATTATTTATTTAAGTTATTGGGTGCTTTATTCTCAAATACTACTGCGTCTGCGATTATTGTCAACAGCCTGATATTTATGAGGAGAATTGTCTATTTATGTTGTGGTTCAGTGGTAGAATTCTTGCCTGCCTTGCGGGAGGCCCGGGTTCAATTCCTGGCCAATGCACCTTGAAAATTATTATACAGAATTGTTTAAATTCAGTTTTCAGTGTTTATTACTGTTTCTGCGATTATTGGGAATAGATTGATGTCTGTGAGGATAATGGTTCATTTATGTTTCAAAAATACCATAATTTGTTAAATTAAGCTTCTAGTGTTTATTCTGGCCATCATATAGTAGATCCAGGGATTTCTAGCCTGTAATAAGTGAATTCCCGTTTGAATATTTCTCCTATAGATAAATTTGTATGTGGTCTCCGTTCAGGTGGGCGGGGCTAAAGGGAGTAGGTTCTTTTGATAGACCCTCTGTTATTGGTCTTTGTTTTATGCATGCTCATTGGACTATTCTTGGTCAGTGGGAGTTACTTACTATTCAGTTGAGTATGGAGTGATTGGCTGGGGGGATGTTGATGGGCGTGGCTAAAAGTATTTGAGACCGTTTGCTCTGCTGCTCCATGCGGCCAAACACTAGTGCCGATGGGGGAGTGGGAGTGGGAGTGGGAGTGGGAGTGGGAGTGTATGTTGAGGAAGGGTGATATACCTATGATACTATAGCATACTTACTTTAGTGGCTCTCTGAGATAAAGATACATACCTCTGATGAATGTGTCAGTATCGCTGTATATTCTGACACAGGAAACGTGAGTTAGGTGTATACAGGTGTTAGTAGTATATCATGGCTGAAAATCAGTTGCTGTGATATGAAGGTAGCATAGAGCATTGGACACTATAACACTGTGGATAGTAGGTGTATACAGGTGTTAGTAGTATATCATGGTTAAAAATCAGTTGCTGTGATATGAAGGTAGCATAGAGCATTGGACACTATAACACTGTGGATAGTGGGCAGAGCGCTTTTTAGTCCTGACATCTTATTTATAACACTCTATTAGGCGTGTGAGTGGGATTTCTTGGTGAAAGGTAGCTGCTGTGATCTAAGGTGTTAATAGGACATTATAGCTTAAACCAGCCGATATGCTAAGTGTTGGTATGGTTGCTAGGTAGAGTTTCTGTTAGTCCTAAAAGGTTACCTTAAATAGCCCAAATAGTGTTTTAGTTGGATGTTACGGTTTGAAATGGCCGCTGTGTTACCAAGGTGGCATTAGGAGTTTGATACTTTAAATGGTTGATGCTAGGTAGAACTCCCCTTTTTTCAAGTTATAAGCATGATCGTAATTTCCAATTGCTGCTAGTTTATTAGTTCTTTATTTATGTTGTAGTCTTTCTCGTGTATTTTAATATTTATATTATAATAAAATTATGTTTTAATGCGTCTGGATACTGGTGGGTGACTCTCCTTGTCTTTATAATTATAATTTATCGGCACGCAATACCTTATTACATTATTATTCATTTGAAAGATTAATAGGGGTGCCCAAACTTTTTCATATGACTGTATATTCTAGGTTCTTCAAAGTAGCCACCTTTTGCTTTGATTACTGCTTTGCACACTCTTGGCATTCTCTTGATGAGCTTCAAGAGGTAGTCACCTGAAATGGTCTTCCAACAGTCTTGAAGGAGTTCCCAGAGATGCTTAGCTCTTGTTGGCCCTTTTGCCTTCACTCTGTGGTCCAGCTCACCCCAAACCATCTGGATTGGGTTCACGTCTGGTGACTGTGGAGGCCAGGTCATCTGGCGTAGCACCCCATCACTCTCCTTCTTGGTCAAATAGCCCTTACACAGTCTGGAGGTGTGTTTGGGGTCATTGTCCTGTTGAAAAATAAATGATGGTCCAACTAAACGCAAACCGGATGGAATAGCATGTCGCTGCAAGATGCTGTGGTAACCATGCTGGTTCAGTATTCCTTCAATTTTGAATAAATCCCCAACAGTGTCACCAGCAAAGCACCCCCACACCATCACACCTCCTCCTCCATGCTTCAAGATGGGAACCAGGCATGTAGAGTCCATTCGTTCACCTTTTCTGCGTCGCACAAAGACACGGTGGTTGGAACCAAAGATCTCAAATTTGGACCAAAGACCAAAGCACAGATTTCCACAGGTCTAATGTCCATTTCTTGTGTTCTTTAGCCCAAACAAGTCTCTTCTGCTTGTTGCCTGTCCTTAGCAGTGGTTTCCTAGCAGCTATTTTACCATGAAGGCCTGCTGCACACAGTCTCCTCTTAACGGTTGTTGTAGAGATGTGTCTGCTGCTAGAACTCTGTGTGGCATTGACCTGGTCTCTAATCTGAGCTGCTGTTAACCTGCGATTTCTGAGGCTGGTGACTCGGATGAACTTATCCTCCGCAGCAGAGGTGACTCTTGGTCTTCCTTTCCTGGGGCGGTCCTCATGTGAGCCATTTTCTTTGTAGCGCTTGATGGTTTTGGCCACTGCACTTGGGGACACTTTCAAAGTTTTCCCAATTTTTTGAACTGACTGACCTTCATTTCTTAAAGTAATGATGGCCATTCCTTTTTCTTTACTTAGCTGCTTTTTTCTTGCCATAATACAAATTCTAACACTCCATTCAGTAGGACTATCAGCTGTGTATCCACCTGACTTCTGAACAACACAACTGATGGTCCCAACCCCATTTATAAGGCAAGAAATCCCACTTATTAAACCTGACAGGGCACACCTGTGAAGTGAAAACCATTTCAGGTGACTACCTCTTGAAGCTCATCAAGAGAATGCCAAGAGTGTGCAAAGCAGTAATCAAAGCAAAAGGTGGCTACTTTGAAGAACCTAGAATATAAGACATATTTTCAGTAGTTTCACACTTTTTTGTTAAGTATATAATTCCACATGTATTAATTCATAGTTTTGATGCCTTCAGTGTGAATCTACAATTTTTATAGTCATGAAAATACAGAAAACTCTTGGAATGAGAAGGTGTGTCCAAACTTTTGGTCTGTACTGTATGTCTTACTGATTTATATTCCACAAGGAAGAGGAGTAAGGCCCGGTTCACATCTGCGTTCGGTTTTCCGTTCGGGACCCCCTGAACGGAAACCTATACGCATAAAAAAGTGGTTTACCTGGGAAACCCGTGGACCCCATAGACTATAATAGGGTCCATGTGGTTTCCGCTCAGTTTCCACACGAAGCAAGTGGAGAGGAAAGTGCTGCATGTTTCGTGCGGAAACCACACGGACCCCATTATAGTCTATGGCAAGGGTGTCAAACTCATTTTCACCGGGGGCCACTTCAGCCTCACGGGGTACCTTGAAGGGCCAAGATTATTTTACACATGTATAAAAGTAACTTCTGCTTAACAGTTAAGCGAGCTATTAAGGAGTAGTTACATTTGTACATTACTACTGTTACAATCAGCCATTTAAGGGCAAACAGGAAGAACATAATGTATTGTTAAAACGTAAGACATTGGCATGTTACATACTATCCTCATCCTTTTCTGAATATATCAAAAATTAAGCAATATACAAATACCGTTTAACCCTGCAAATGGTATTATGCTCTATAGTTGCCTCTGCACACGGTATTATGCCCCACAGCGGCCCCTGCACACGGTATTATGCTCCATAGTTGGCCCTTCACACGGTATTATGCTCCATAGCGGCCCCTGCAAATGGTATTATGCTCCATAGTGGCCCCTGCACACATTATTATGCTCCATAGTGGCCCCTGCACACGGTATTATGCTCCTTAGTGGCCCCTGCATTGGTATTATGCTCCAGAGTGGCCCCTGCACACGGTATTATGCTCTATAGTTGCCCCTGCACACGGTATTATGCTTCATAGTGGCCCCTGCACATGGTATTATGTCCCATAGTGACCCCCCACCCATGAACTATTATTATACTCTGGGGTGTTTTCAGACCCCAGAGTATAATGATCGGAGACCCAGGGGAGGATAGAAACATAAAACCAGTGTTACTTACCCGAGCTCCGGTGCGCTCCCTGCGTTCGGCCTTCTTCAATGTCGCACAGACCGGCGTCGCGACATAATGACGTCGGCCTGGCTCACGTGACGCCTGGGACGTCACCAAAGAAGGCCGAAGCCTGCTGGGAGTAACATCGGATCGCCGGAGAGGTGAGTAACTATGGTTTTTATGTTTATCACCTCCCCTAGGTCTCCGATTATTATACTCCGGGGTCTGAAAAGCCCCCGGAGTATAATAATAGTAGTATGTTCGATGGGCGCTTCATCCCCGCTCCTGCTCACAGCCGCTTCTGTGTCCCATAGCAGAAGGGGAAGCGGGGGCGGCCGCGACCAGCAGCGGGGATCGATAAATAAATAGGCCGTTACGTGTCAGGGATGCTCCAGCAGGTTACAGCCTATTTATATATATAAAAAAAAAACTTATTTCACCTACCTCTGATGCCTTCATGCAGCCGCCGCCTCCTCCTCTTCTTGTCCGCGACGTCTGCGTGTCAGCGTAGGAGGCGCGATGACGTCATTGTATCGCCGCCTGCGCTGACATGCAGAGGTCTTGTAAACCAGCCCAGGCCAGGTATCGCGCAGCTTTGTTTTTTTTTTTTAAAGCGGCCTGTCCTGGGCTGGTTTACATTAAATAGACAATAAAAAATGCCGCCCGGGGCCAGATAACTGCCGGGCCGGATTCGGCCCGCGGGCCTTGTGTTTGACACCTGTGGTCTATGGGGTCCGTGGGTTTCCCAGGTAAACTGCTTTTTTATGTGTATAGGTTTCCATTCAGGGGGTCCCCAAGTGGACTCCCTGAACGCAGATGTGAACTGGGCCTTAGACTTAAAATGTAATATATTCAAATGTTTTTGGTGGCTATAGTATGGAGTAGTTGTGATAGTAAGGAAGCAACTGACACTGACACACTTCTGCATCTGATGTATTCCCAAGGACGCTGCATTGTACTTGTTTAAATATAAGCAAAAAGATTGATGTTAACATCAATATTTTTCTATGGGAATACTTTCAGTTGCATTTGTAATGTTGTGGCAAATGAGTGATACCAGCTGAGAAGACCTGATCCTTTGACAACAGATGACAGATAAGACAGAAGGTTTTGTGTCACAAGGGAGACATGTCTCTTCTTTAAAAAGTTATTGCACATATTTGCTGAGTTAGTATGTAGTGTATTAACAAGTATACAATTATGTTACATATTTTTATATAATTCATCTTATATTGCTTCTAAAAGTTTCTGTAATTGCATTTAGATTATGATGATACGAACATAAGCCCACCAGTGAGTGAGTCAGACAAGACAGCTGAATCTTCTGCCTGGAGCAATGTTGGACAAGACAACATTGGAACTGTTCAACCATCCACCGTAGTAGTATTACCAAAGAGAGTATCATGTGAGGTAGGAGCTGTAACAAAGTAATTTTACTATGACATAAAGATTATATTGTATCTGTACGAAGTGAGTTGCCCTGATATTTTGCTACATGTATTTCTTTTTATTTCAAGTGTCTGTTCTTTGCTCCAGCCCTTGCTGTCCTGGGAATTAATGAGATTACATAAATGTCCACAGTTTGCTTATGGACAATTTATGTAAACATCAAACCAATTATTACTATATCATATCAAGTTATAATTTATCACAAAATCATATTGTATTTAGAAAAGCTGCTAGCTTGTCATAAAAAAATTATCTGACTGCATGGGCAGATTGGGAATTTAAAGGGAGGATCAACTCATACTGCCCAGGGGGATGAGCTGAATGCAGGATGGGTGTGTTTAGTGATGATGCAGCAGTGCTCAGTAATAGAAGAAACTCCCCCTGTGATCTGAGATCCTCATTTGAATAAAGAATAAAAGTGCTTTTTCTATGCATCCCTTGGGCTCTGAAACATAAGAAAGGTGTCGTTTTTATTCTGCTAACAGCACCTACAGCACTATGGGAAAAGTTTAAACTAGCTGGGGCAGTGATAGCCCCCCTTTAAAGTAGCCCCATGTTATTTGTGGGTTAAATTGGTAGAAGGCGGGGCCAACAGGCCCAACATAAGGCTTATACACACAACTGTTTTTGTCTGTCTATGTGCTATTTTTTTTAGCTCCAGCACATGGAGCCATTAAATTCTATGGGCCCATGCATAAGGCCAAGTTTTTCATGGGTCTGTGAGACAGGACCACAAAATCCAGGACAGGTTCTATTCCTATAAACATCCAAAAGAAGGGTAGCCAACAAAAGTCTTTTTACAAAAATATATAATATAGTTTATTATATGTAAATACATACAACAATCCATGGAATTACATAGAAGAAACCTGTCTGGCCAAGATGAAATGGCCACAGGGACCACAGAAAATATAGTCCTATTTCATAGCCAATAAATATATAATTTAATGCATAACATCAATAATCCTTGTAGAACCAATACCTGAAGACATGTTTGGTGTAATAAACCTCAAGCAAGGTTGCCTGGACGCGCGTTTCGCTTTTCTGAAAGCTTTGTAAGGAGGTCATAGAACATAGAACAAAGCGGAGTATATACAGAGAGGAACCCTCAATTAACTTACCCATATGTCGAGCACCTGTATCGCCAGGGTCGTGCCATGTTACCGATGCAGTCGATGCATGTGACGAACCTGCCTGGCGCCTGAAGATAACGTCATCACATAATAACGTGACAACGCCATCCCTGGCAACAAGGCCAGAATGGGCATCTGGTGCCACACTCTGGTGCCGTTCAGCATAGGAGCAGTAAATTAAGATATTATTACAAAGCATGGGAGAATGGTTATCTTACACTGATATTTGTGGATACTCGATTGTAAAATACTTACAATATAAAGATGTTTAAGAATCACAAAATGATACAATATATGTAAATTATATACAAATAATAAAGATGGATACACAAAAAACAATTATTACAAAATACCAAACCTTAATGATCACAAAAATATTTATAATAAAAAATAAAAAGGTAAAATAATAAATAGAGAATATAATGAAGAAGCAAATGATTGTAAAAATGATTATTAAATAAATAAATCATAATAATGAATAGACATTAAAGAATGTAGAAATGAGAAAATAAAGTGCTTAATAGCTATAATTAGTGAAAAAAATATTAATATTGTTATTATTATAAAATATCATCTATTATAAACAAATCATCCAGAAAACACTTGAGTGTCAATGTAAGGGGATGCTAAAAAAATATATATATAAATTGAATAATGATGACAACAATAGCAATCCATCAAGTTTTTTGTCCTAAAACTAGTGGTGCGGTCTGTATTTAGCTAACAATAGCAGGTATTTACACTCAACTGATGAAAGGCCTCTTTCTCGTACATTTTCGATGGCCAGATCACATTTCTCCCCTTATCTGGTGACTTGCTTTGCAACTGCTTAAGTTGATGAATAGCCTCCCTTTGTGGTTGACTTAAATTATATTTGACTCTGAAATCAGAAATTTATTCCAGATCTTTTTTAACTACTCTCATAAAAATGTCCACCATGGGTACAGAGTAAAAGGGGTCCTATTCCTTTTTTTTGCTATGTAGACTCATTCATTCAAGTGAGACTAAGGCCTTGTGCGGTAACCAATAAACTTTGTGCTTCGTGTTGAAGTAATGTTGAAATGATCTTGGGAGTGTGACTTCACTACATGTGACTTGGCATGTAGATGTTTAGAATTATTATTATGATAGCTTCCTATGGGCATGTAAATCCAGAGCAGTAAAACCTACGTGATGTTTTCTCGATGTGGTGACCATAATGTAGATGCTTAAGTGCAATATTTTTGCTATTATTTTTATTAATTTACAAAATGTTCACTAATGTGTGAGAAAAAGCAATGTATAATATTCCCATAATACACATACAGTGGGGAAAAAAAAGTATTTAGTCAGCCACCAATTGTACAAGTTCTCCCACTTAAAAAGATGAGAGAGGCCTGCAATTGACATCATAGGTAGACCTCAACTATGAAAGACAAAAGGAGAAAACATATCTAGAAAATCACATTGTCTGATTTTTTAAGAATTTATTTGCAAATTATGTTGAGAAATAAGTATTTGGTCACCTACAAACAAACAAGATTTCTGGCTCTCACAGACCTGTAACTTCTTATTTAAGAGGCTCCTCTGTCCTTCACTCATTACCTGTAGTAATGGCATCTGTTTGAAATTGTTATCAGTATAAAAGACACCTGTCCACAACCTCAAATAGTCACACTCCAAACTCCACTATGGTGAAGACCAAAGAGCTGTGGAAGAACACCAGAAACAAAATTGTAGACCTGCACCAGGCTGGGAAGATTGAATCTGCAATAGGCAAGCGGCTTGGTGTGAAGAAATCAACTGTGGGAGCAATAATTAGAAAATGGAAGACATACAAGACCACTGATAATCTCCCTCGATCAGAGGCTCCACACAAGATCTCACCCCATGGGGTCAAAATGATCACAAGAACGGTGAGCAAAAATCCCAGAACCACACGGGAGGACCTAGTGAATGACCTGCAGAAAGCTGGTACTAACGTAACAAAGGCTACCGTCAGTAACACGCTACGCCGCCAGGGACTCAGATCCTGCAGTGCCAGATGTGTCCCCCTGCTTAAGCCAGTACATATCCGGGCCCGTCTAAAGTTTGCTAGAGAAAATTTGGATGTTCCAGAAGAGTATTGGGAGAATGTCATATGGTCAGAGGAAACCAAAGTAGAATTGTTTGGTAGAAACACAACTCGTCGTGTTTGGAGGGGAGTGAATGCTGAGTTGCATCCAAAGAACACCATGCCTACTGTGAAGCATGGGGGTGGCAACATCATGCTTTGGGGCTGTTTCTCTGCAAATGGACCAGGACGACTGATCCGTGTACATGAAAGAATGAATGGGGCCCCATGGCGTGAGATTTTGTGTGCAAACCTCCTGCCATCAGCAAGGACATTGACAGATGAAATGTGGCTGGGTCTTTCAGTTTGACTAATGATCCCAAGCACACTGCCAGGGTTCTTCACACCAAGGAGTGGCTTGCCTATGAGCATATTCAAGGTTCCTGGCGTGGAGTAGCCAGTCTCCAAGTTCTCAACCCCATAGAAAACCTTTGGTGGAGTTGAAATTCCATAGTGGCCAGCTTGGCAGCCCCAAAACTTCACTGCTCTAGTGGAGATCTGCTTGGAAGAATGGGCCAACAATTCCAGCAACAGTGTGCCATTACAACCGTGTAATGACTTACAGAAAATGTTTGAGCCTCTGTCATTGCCAACATAGGATATATAATAAAGTATGTGAGATCGAAACTTTGTTTGTATGTGACCAAATACTCATTTCCCACCATAATTTACAAATAAATTCTTTAAGAATCAGACAATGTGATTTTCTGGATTTGTTTTCTCCTTTTGTCTCTCATAGTTGAGGTCTACCTATGATGTCAATTACAGACATCTCTCATCTTTTTAAGTGGGAGAACTTGCACAATTGGTGGCTGACTAAATACTTTTTTTCCCCACTGTAACTAGAAATGAGCAAATCGAAGATGACGAAGTGGAATTCGATCCGAATTTCAGGAAATATTCGATTTGCATCGAATCTGGATTTCCTCACATTTCGCGGTAACGAATTGCATTTTGTTCAAAATGGCTGCTGTACATGTTAAGACATGGGTCAAGGAACTCTGGGAACGTGGGATCACCCACAATGCCATGCGTGCAGCCAATCAGCAGCCAGCCCTGTAATGTCACATCCCTTTAACCCCTTCGTGAGTGCCCACGGCATGTTTGACCACTGCATCTAAGGTGTTAACCCCCCCCCCCGATCGGTTATGGAGCAGGGTGTTAGGTGTAACTGACTGCACCATCCAAGGGGTTTCGCCGCCCACCCCAACTCTCTGCAGACAGGAAATAGCTTTTTTCTTCTCCGCAATTTAATTCGGATTGAATAGAATCGTATCGGAAAATTCGAAGTTGCCGAATCGAATTTTTGAAAACTTCGCTCATCTCTAGACATAACCATATTGTGGGAAATATCACCATCCTGCTATGTAAACATTGCAGTGAAACTAAAATTCCATATAGGGCTATACTCACTCATATAGTCTAGTTTATCACCATCATAGTCTAGTTTATTACTGTCCCTGCCTTCCCAATCACTGTGTACACTCCATGATGTGGTTCCCTTTTGAGCCGGTGGCCATGTGATCTGTGAGGAACCAGAAACTTTAAGAGCTGCTGGGTACAACAGGACCCAGATCAGATCTACAGTTCATGTTAGGAGGCTGAATTCCTCCCCCAGTTACAGAGGAAATCACCTCCCTGCCCACCCCCCCAAAAAAAAAAAAAGTACTGTAAAATGCAGGCCAAATGCACAATGTATAAAAAATATAAAAAATAAATAAATAAATAAAAAGACATAAATAAAAATTAATGTAAGATTATTAAAAAAAAATGCCAATATCACGCCTACATAACAGATTCTAGCCCCACCCCTGGCAATACAACACTACATAACAATTACCTTATCAAAAAGAAAAAACTATTTTAAAAATTTTTTTTAGTAGTGCAGACACATTTCTTTTCTTTTTCGTTTACGTTTTCCTGGATATACAGGTGCATCTCAATTAATTAGAATATCTTTGAAACGTTCATTCATTTCATTAATTCAGTAATACAATTCATAATCCGCAGTCTTCCATGATTGTGTGTCCTACTGAACCAGACTGAGGGACCATTTAAAGGCTTAGGAAACCTTGGCAGGTGACACAATGAATTTACAATACTGAACTTTTTTACAATATTCTAATTTTCTTAGATTTGGGTTTTCAATACCTGTAATCCATAATCAACATTTACAGAAATAAAACACTTGAAATAGAACACTGTGTGTAAAGAATCTAGAAAATATAGGAGGTCACTTTTTAATTTAATTACTGAAAGAAATAAACGTTTCAAAGATATTCTAAATTATTCAGATGCACCTGTATATATAAAACATGCAAAATTATAAATATCATAAAAATAAAGCCCTGTTTGTCACCAAAAAATAATTTGAATAACCCAAACGAAAAAAATGTTATAGGCCTCAAAACCACACGTGTGAAAAAAACTAAAATGAGTCTGGTCCTGAACCAGGGTAATTGTCTCGGTTCAGAAGTGGTTAAGAAAAAGAGGTTTAATGTACATACTGTATACCATATTTCATATCTTCAAGCCCCCCTTTCCCTCCATCTTAGCATGACTCACCAGATCTTGAGGTGGAAGTGTCAAAAGCAGCAGCATGAGGAATGGAAGTACTGTGTCTCACTCACAGGTCAGGGATGTCTGCTATTGCTGCAGGTAGTCAGTGAGGTCACTGGGCAAAGAGAGCAAAATGCTTAGTATGAATTATACTTGATGCACATGTCAGTCATCTCTGTGGAGAGGGGTTGGCTCAGTTTTCTCACTCACTAACTTCTATTGATAAGAGCCTGAAATCCCAGCTGAACTCTTCATAGAAGATTCTGTGGAAAAAATATAAATTATAAGCATGGTTTATACATGGGGTTAGAAGGCAAGCTGGATGGCCCAGTGCATGATCAAAAGGCGCAGCCCACTGGGAAACTTCTAGTCTGCCTCTGTTAGGATGCGTCCAACCAAAAGCATGTATTGTTCTGCCAAACATATCAAGAAAAATATGCAAAGTTATTCTTGATCTTTGGTGATCCAGAGCTGAAATCATGACATGATACTTATAGGTGATTTGTGGTGGTCCAAGGTACAGTACAAGTAGATCCTAAGGCAAATGATATGATATCACAGTAATGGATAAATAACACTATTTTTGGATAACCCGTATTTATACACACATGGGAATACCTAATATGTTTATTTATTTTATTTTCTTTACATTATACATTGTATTTGGGGGTTAAGATGGCATAATAGGAGTATTTTCTGACTCCAGCAGCTAGTCCCGTGTCCTGACTGTGTAGTACAGCTGAGACCCAGCAGTCATACCACAGGCATAAAAACATCGTAATATTATAGCATGAGCATTAACTATACGCTCAGCACAACATAATAGTAAGGCACACAACAGAAATGAGTTAAAGGGAGTCTGTCAGGTCCAAAATTCCTCCCAAACCAATAACAGTACTGTATAGGGGCCTTTAATATCAGCAGAAGCATACCTTTATAGCCACAAATCGATGAAACAAGGCAGAAATATATATATATATTTTTTTTTTTTAATTTTCAACTTTTTATACATATGCAAAACAGTCTGCAAGTGCATCAGTGGTAGACCTAATTTGCCAGATTTGACTACAGACAACCATGACACAGGAAGAGGCTAAAAATGTAACTCATAGCTAAAGGGTCAGCCTCAATTCTAGAGGAAAGCTGGAGCACTTGCATCTGTCTAATTTGTCAAATTAGGCACACCCCCAGTGCACATGCAGGCAGATTTGCATATGTGGCGGCATGATGGCTCAGTGGTTAGCTCTGCAGCCTTGCAGCACTGATCCTGGGTTCGAATCCTGCTGAGGACAACATCTGCAAGGAGTTTGTATGTTCTTCCCGTGTTTGCGTGGGTTTCCTCCGGGCACTCTGGTTTGCTCCCACCAGGGCTGTGGAGTCGGAGTCGGAGTCGGTGCCTATTTTGGTGGAGTCGGAGTCGGTATAAAATGGACCGACTCCGACTCCCAAAATATATAATAAATTGGTACAGTTAGTAGTACAATGCAGTAGGTGCTGAATATATTTTCATAAGAATTTGGGAAAATGATGAAATGTTGAAAATGATGAAATGTCCTGTAAAGGTCTGTTCTATTCCTCATATAATGATGGGACTGAGTTCTGAGTGAACCTATAAGGTTTAGCACCATTATCTGGAGTAAGCAAAAGATACAAGTGTTGTGATTGTGAGGACTGAAAAGCTTGACTTTATCTGTAATTGTGCTGGAGACCCACCCACAGCCCGAGGACACAGAGTGACTGCTTGTCAGCAAGTGAATCATTGTGCTGAGACTGAGAACTCTTTTAAGGCAAGTACTTCTTCTTAGTATATCTAAACTTTCAATAAACTGCATAAATCAATTGTCCATTGTATGTTCTCTCTGTATGCTTTGTGTTAGTTTGCTTCTCCTCTGAGCTCATGTTTGGAGAGGTTAGCTGCTCTGCTCAGATGGCTTATATATGCTATACATAGAATATAAGGGGGGAAACTGTTTTCTAACATTTCAAACTTAGAAATACAGAAACACACATGTGAGAAAGTACTATAGGTGTAGAAGCTGTTGCCACTTGCCAAGGCTTTGTTATCTAGCACTGCTAATAGTTTCACTTTGTAGATTGTGAAGCAGTATGATGTAAAACACCCAGGGCCTGATGTATGAAACTGTCTAGGTGTAGAAGTTTCTTTGTTGCCCATAGCAACCAATCAGAGCTCCCCTTTCATGTAGTGCTCTGGAGAAATGAAAGCAGAGCTCTGATTGGTTGCTGTAAGCTCTGACTGGTTGCTATGGGTAACAAAGAAAGTCAGTGTAAGATAAGTGACCCAGATGAGAACAAATGCTGTGATGTCAAAATCAGTGCATACTCCGGAAGCGAGAAAAACGCTCCTACGAGAGCTTCCAATCTAAAAAGACATTTAAGCCGCTTCCACCCAGAAGTTTTCAAATCTGTGACTGAGAAGGATCAGAGTGACACCAAGAAACCAGTGCCCAGCACTTCCCGCCAGGCAACGGAGGATGAAAGATTGTCTCAAACATCAGTAACAAGATATTTTCTAAGTGACAAAATTACTGTAACAATGACAGCAGATGTGTTTAAAAGACAGCTCATAGAGCTTGTTGTGAAGGACGGTGTACCATTATCATTATTTGCTCGACCAAGTTTTAAAGCTCTTAATGGAGAAATGGCCCGCAAACTTGGTGTTTCTCTGGAAAGACAAAGTATTAGAAAATTAGTGATTGAAGAAGCCCTTAACCAAAAAGAACATCTTAAAAATATTCTCAAGAGACGCTTAATATATCTTAAAATGGATGCCTGCACGCATCACAGAGTGAACTATTTTGCTATAAATGTAAGATTTGTTTGTGACAACAAAAAATTTGTTACCAAGACACTGGCAGTAAAGGATACTAAAGCTCAACACACCAGTCAGTTTCTCCAGGCCTTAGTGGAAAATGTTCTGGAAGATTATGAACTCAAAAAAGAACAGGTTCTTGCTATTGTAACGGACAATGCTTCAAACATAATAAGTACAATTAAACTGATGAATGAGAATAAGGAAGGTGAAGAACAGTTAGAAGAAAACTTTGGATTCAGTATGTCTGAGATGGAAGCCCACAGTCCTGTTCCTGTAACTGAGGAACAAACAGATATTACTACAGAACAACAGCAAAATGATACTTTAGAATTAGATCTTGCTGAAGCTGCTTCAAAATTCTCTCATATTTATCACATGCGCTGTGCTGTGCACACACTGCAGCTGGCAATAAGAGACAGTCTGCAAGAGGGACATGCTGGAACTCTGATTGGCAAGGTGAGGAAATTGGCTATTGCTGCCCCAACCCCTAAAATTGATTCCATCTTGAAGAGACGTGCTGGGAAAGGAGCAATCGTAGATCAAGCCACTCGGTGGGGCAGCACCTATTTAATGATTGAGCGATTAGTTGAGCTGAAGCCCTTTCTTGTGGACATGGCCAACCCTCAGGTAACATTAACAGAAGGTCAATGGACACAGGTGGCTGAATTAATGGAACTGCTTCCTCACCCATTCACAGTAACAAAAAAATTACAAGCTGAGGATTTAACTCCTGGAACTTTCTTAAAGGAGTGGAAGAACTTGCTGTTTTGCATGTCCCAAAGACAAGGCTTAATCGCAGAGGGCATTGCTGCTTCAATGAAAAGGAGAGAGACACTGTTATTAGATAACAAAATTCTTCTGGCAGCTGTTTATGTGGACCCAAGTCATCGTATATTGCTGAATGATCAACAGATTACTAAAGGAAAAGAAGCTCTGACTGAGGTAGCAATTAGGATGAGTGGGCTACAGGACTGCCAAGAGCAAGAGGAATTGGGTCTTGCCAGTGCTACTGCCACCATATCTTCAGCCTCATCAGGCAAAGCGTTGCCGCAGAGAACAAGATTCCATTCCCATAGCAAACAAACTGACTGTATTTCAGCAAAATTTTTCACTTGCTCTCAAAGAAGTAGAAGAGTTCAACCAATCATCAAAACTGACTGTGCAGGAGGCAATTCCTTTATACCCCGAGATTGTTAGAGATCTTGCCCATGTGGTCACCGCTTTGCCACCAACCCAAGTTAGTGTAGAGAGGCTGTTCTCTAGCCTTAAAATAATTCGATCCGATTTTAGGTCATCTTTGAAGGAGGATCTGATGGAGGCGATACTTTTTCTCAGAACAAATTCATAGACTCCACAAATGTTATTCAGGACGTTTTTGTTGAAAACTGTTTTTTTACCACTTACTGCAGCGTTTTGCATATTTGCAATTTATTAAAGTTTTTTGTGTTCTAAAGTTGTATCCAATAAATATATTTTATGTTCTACCTAAATAGCTTGATTATTGTATCATAAGGATGATAAAAAGCTTAAATTAAGTTATCTCTTAAACATGCGCCATGTATGTCGGAGTCGGAGTCAGGGGAAATTGAGGAGTCGGAGTCGGCGTCGGAGTCGGGGCTTTGGTGTACCGACTCCACAGCCCTGGCTCCCACACTCCAAAGACATACTGATAGGGAATATAGATTGTGAGCCCTTTATGGGACAGTGACCACAATGTCTGTAAAGCACTGCGGAATATGATGGTGCTATACAAGTAAGCATAATAAATAAATAAATCCATAAAAAATTATTATCTCTGCATTAACTTATTGGTTCATGGCCAGAGAGGTTTACTTCTACTCCTATTAGAGCTTCCTACACAACACTGTTTGGGAGGGATTTTGAATCTGACATACTCCCTGTCACTATGTGACCACATTGCGGATTATGGAGATTATTTTTACCCAGATGCATAACTTTACATTTATCCACAACTGATGCCCAAACACTAAGTCTGTCCAAGTCTGCTTGTAACCTGCGTACATCCTTTATTGACTGCACTGTACTGCATAGCTTAGTGTCATCTGTAAAAATAGAGACCATGCTATTAATTCCATCTTCTATATCACTAATAAATAAGTTAAATAACAGCGGACCTAGCACTGAACACTGGGGTACACAATTTATAACAGAGGACCAGTCTGAGCTGCAGTCATTAACCACAATTTTCTGGATACAATCCTTTTAACCAGTTTTGAATCTAATTACAAGCTATATTTTCCAAGCTAATGGACCTGATTTTACCCATTAAATGTCTATGAGGGACAGTGTCAAATTCCTTTGCAAAGTCCAGGAACACTATCCACAGTCTCCCCTCTGTCCAGACTTCTACTCACCTCTTCATATAAGCAAATCAGGCTAGTCTGACAACTTCTGTCTTTAGTAAAACTATGCTTTCTGTTGCTAATAATAATAGGTATAGTCACACACTTCTGTATATATTCACTTAAGAGCCCCTCAAACAGTTTCCCCACAAAGGATGTTAAGCTCACCAGTCTGTAATCACCTGGGGTTGACCTAGAGCCCTATTTGAAAATAGGCACCACATTAGCCTTCACCAGTCCCTTTGCACTGTGCCAGTCACTAGCGAATCCCTAAAAATTAAGAATAGGGGTTTAATTTAAAAAGTTTATACTTGTTCGCTATGGGTATACATTTTGCTATATACTTGCTAAATGTAGATTTAAATGTCTCCAACTTAACCTCTGTATCACTGTTTGACACTATCTGCCCCCAGTCTATATCCTGAAGTGCAGCCCTTAACCTGGGAAAATTGGCCTTTTTAAAATTAAGGGATTTTGCTGTCCAACCTACAATTTAAGTGGAATCCGATTAGATTATGGTCCCTGTTGCCATTTCATTTCTAACAAGTCCTTTATTATTAGAGATGATCAGATCTAGCAGAGCATTCCCCCTAGTTGTATCTTCAACAAGCTGGAATATAAAATTGTCCCGCAACAAGTTGATTAATTTCCTCCACTTTGCAGACGATGCAAAACCCAGTCAATATCCAGGTAGTTAAAATCTCTCATCAAGACCAGTGTACCCGCCTGTGCTGCCCACTCAGTTTTCTTATACAACTGACCCTCTAGCTCCTCAGTTATGTTGGGCAGTGTATAGATTATACCAAAAAGTATTTTAGCAGTGGTCACATCCTTTTGCAATTCTACCCTCAAGGATTCCACATCCTCACAATCTTCACCCACATTTGCCTTTTTCACACTCACTTTCATGCCACTTCTGATATCCATACATACGGACCTCCCTTCCTTTGCGAAAGAGTGCAAAACCCTGAATGTTTACAGCCCATTTGTGTGAGGAATCTAGCCACACCAACTTTATCAATGTTTTCCTTGAACATACACTTTAACTTGCCATTGAAGTTCACACATTCATTACCAGTAATGCGTATTCTTGAAGTTTTATGGCCAGATTTGTTATAATGTTTGGTTACAATAAATGGATCTCCCTATCAACTATTCTAATTCTCCCAACACAATCCACTTCTCCACCCAACAGCCTGTCCCCAATCTATCCTATCTACCCCCATGTATGCCTGGTCCTCCCCCAGCATTCCTAGTATAAATGCTCTGCCATCCCAGCTAGAATTCTTTCCCCTAGCACAGCAGACCCCCTTCCCCATTCAGGTGCAGGTTAGCTGTGGAAAACAGCTTGTACCCCAGTGAAAAGTCAGCCCAGTGCTCTAGGAACCCAAGTGTCAGAGATAGCCAAAGTACCTTGCTCAGCTATCCCCACTGATCTGGTGCTCTTGACCAGGCAGGGTCTGAGCAGTCGGAACCAGACTGATCTGCAAGTTATGCCCTTGGTTTCATGAGAAAACCCCTTTAAGTAATTAAGTGATGCTGTTTGACTGCTTACATGTTAGTAAAGAGGATTAGACAGCAGTTCAGGACCATTAAAGGGATAAATATTTTGTACTATAGAAGTACTTTGGTTGACACTGTACTTGTGTGGGCACTCTTGGGGCAGCATTTAACTAATTAATGGGAATGGGTACATGGCATAATAATATAAGCGACATTATGAAAAATTCTTAAATTCTGTGTTTACTACTGTGCTGTAGCTATTATTTGACTTTGCCATGTAGTCAACTGTAAGCAATATCTCTGAATATCTACGGCATCATGATGAACAGTAAATGTTATGAGAAATTAGTGTGGAAACAATCTGTCATGAAAACTATTATTTAGCTAACATGTAACATCCATTGTGTGACTAGGTTTTGATAATCAGGCAGAGGACACTTAGTTGTGGAGGTTGCCCCAATGCATTTGCCCTATATTGTACCCTTCCTTCCTCAGGACCAAATACAACTCTACTGATCAAATGCAGTCACAAGGAGAATACATACCAATTAGATCCAGTGACCCACAGATAATGTCTCCTCTGATTATAATTGTTTGCTTACTTTTTCTTTTCCATTTGGCCCAGATCACCATGAATGCTTCTTCTAGGCAAGACTCATCTCTGCATACTTTGCCACATAGACATTTTAGGTTTTCTAACCATTTCATTCTGGTGTCCTAACAGTTTCATCCTGCTGCTACCTCTAGTACTGTGTCAGCTGTGCTGCCCATTGCCCCCAAACACATTAGCATAAATAATACTGTAATACAGACAGTCCCCAAGAAAATATTAGTACCACAGAAATCATGCTCCCTACAGTAATTAGTGTCACATGCACAGTATTGTCCGTAGTGCACAAAAAATTGCATCTTACAGTGACCCCATATGTCTCCTGTAGTGTGACAATGCTCCCTTAGTGTGTCCCATTAGTAATAATGTTCCTTTTAGTGCCTTCAATAGCTATAAGCCCCCATAGTAATGTTTCTTGCATGTCCCATGAATAATTGTATCCAGAGGCGTAGCTAGCGGGGGGGGGCAGAGGGGGCGGCTGCCCCGGGCCCACTGAATTTTTGGGGGCCCACCCCGGGGCCGCCATTAATACAGACCTTTATTTCTAACTAGATCGGTGTCTGCAGACACCAATCTAGTTACAATGCTTCCTGGTGCTTAACTGTCTTGTAAACCGCAAGCCAATACAGGCTTGCGGTTTACAAGACGCCGACCCCACAGATGGATGTCTGCTTCTCAGCATGGGCCACGCGATGATGTCACAACATCGCGCCGCCCGCGCTCAGACACAGATGTCCTGTGCGTGGAGAGGGAGGAAGTGCCGGCGGTTCCGTTCATCAGCATCGCAGGTGAGTATGACTTTTTTTGTGGGTATATTAATAGTATAAGGGGTGGTTAGGAGGGGGAAATATAACTATAAAGGGAGGATTCATTAGAGGGCATTATGACAATGAGGGGGGGTCCTTTATATAAGGGTTATTGGGGGGTATTATTAATACAAGGGGGGAGGTTATTTATATAAGGAGCCATTAGGGGGCATCATTTATATTAGGAGGCATTATGAAGATAAGGGGGTGGTCATTAATATAAGGAGCCATTAGAGGTGCAGTATTTATGTCAGGGGGAATCAGGGGCATAATATGAGGGTCAATTAATTTAATGAAAGTGGCACTTGGGCTTTATTAAGACTAAGGCCCCACGTAGCTGGCTGCAGGAAAAACCATGGCGGTAACATTGTGGTTTTTCCCGCAGCGCTTTTCACAGAAGGTCCGCAGGGGTTTCCCCTGTGGACTTTCTGTTTTCAATACACCTATATGGAAACCGCCAGTGTTTCCATAGGTATAATTGACATGCTGCGATTTCCAAAACCGCAACGGTTTTGGAAATCGCAGTGCGTCTGCTGCACATATTTTTCTGTAATGTGTGGATGGGATTTGCTAGAATGCCACGGTTTTTTTCTGTGGGTCTTCGCCACAAGGGGCCACATCTCATCCCCACTCTGCAGTAAAATATGCGCAGTGGAAACGCTGCGATTTCCAAAACAGTCGCAGTTTTGGAAATCGCAGCATGTCAATTATACCTACGGAAACACCAGCGGTTTCCCTATAGATATAATTGAAGCAGAAAGTCCGCAGAGGAAATCTCTGTGAACTTTCTGTGCAAAGTGCTGCAGGAAAAACCGCGATGCCTCACCGCCGCGGTTTTTCCTACAGCTGTTTTTTGCTGCGGGATGCTACATGGGGCCTTGGCCTTAAGGAGTTTTCTAGCTCATTTTTATTGATTATTTATCCTCAGAATAAATCATCAATAAGAGATAAGTGATTCCCCACTGATCAGCTGTAAGAAGGGGCTATGGCACCTGTTTATATCACACACCCCCCGTCACCCACCAAAAGTTCCGACTGTTTTTGCCTGTTGAATAACTTCTCTCTTAGTTGCTTTTTTTTAGGACTCTAAAATGCTTTGAAACCATGTGAAAAATCTGTTAATTTTGTTCTTGTTCCCTTGGGGGGGGCGGCCCTGGCTTTTATGCGCTGGCCCCTGTTTATTCCTCTTCCACTAATCACACACTGTCTGTTTATAGTGTCCGTGTGATGTAATTCCAGCCTTGTCACATAGACATGTATAGGACGAGGCTGTAGTTACATTACATGGCCGCTATGAGATGAATGACACTATGTAAACAGAGAAGGAGTCACGGCGCTTACACTGGTACCATGGTTCATTCAAACAGCTGATCCTTGGGGTCCCGGGTATTAGAACCCCAATAATTTTTTTTTTCCTTGTTTTTTTTTTTTTCCCTTTTCAATTAGGAAATACCTGGGACATTATTAATAAGGGGCACTATTTAAAGGGGGTGCACAGGGAAGTTATTAATTTAAAGATGCACTTGGGGGTATTATTCATTATAGGGGGTTATATCATATATTTTATAATTGGGGTAGCAGCAGGATGGGGGCTTTGTGTAGGTGAGGATAATGTGGGTCAGGTGCCTGGAAAAGTGAGGAGCCAAAGATGTCTGTGTTGCAAACTTTACAGAGACTGGAAGAAGTGGTCATGGCCGTCCAGATAAAAGAGACAGGGAATGTGAACAATAAGTCAGAGACGTCACCGGTAAGTCACAAAATGTTACTGCCCTGTATTCACCTAAATCGTCTGCAGAGCCCTGTGTAGAGCTGCTATATACCACTATACGCTCACCATTTACTGATAGTATTGGTATACGAACATTTCCAAGTTGGGGGCCCACTTGGACATGTTCGCCCCCCCTGTGCTGAACCCCTAGCTACGCCTCTGATTGTATCCCATTAGTGCCCAAATTAGTAATAATGCTCCCCCAGTGTGGCCACATTGGTGGAGTACTATTTCTAGTGGAGACACTATTACTAATATGCCCTGTAAGTAATAATGTACACATATGGCACCTAATAGTAATAATGCCCCCATAGCAAAATTGTTCCTCCAGTGAGTAATAGTTCCCCCAATAGTAATAATGTTCCACCAACATTCTCCCTTTAGTAATAGTGCTCATATATTGCCCCAATAATCCTTCCTAGTATGCTTCCATTAGTTATAGTTCTCCCAGTAGTAATAATGTTCCCCCAGTTTTACACCATTGTTCTTCCAAATTAAATGTACATCATATAGAGTAAAATAAATACTCATCTGACTCCCTTTTCATGCCACCATCTGCAATGTGGTGCAAACCACAGGCCTCTTTTAGGATTCGGCCTGAGCTGTTTGCAACCTTGCACAAGTGGCTCAATAACGTCATTGTGCCACCTGCATTGTCGATTTGCTCTTTCATAGGCTACAGGCCTAAAATGTCCTTTGACATATGAGGGTAAATGGCAGGAGAGAAAGCTTTAGACTCAACTGTATCGTCATATTGAGGATGCAATTTAAGTGACTGTTAGATCGGGGGGCCTTCAAGGCCCCCACCCCCGGGAAGCCAAGGAGAGGTCGGGGGACTTCCGTAAAGGCAGATGCCCTCCAAGGACCAGTGGACATCCTGGGGACGGGCACGAGATTGTGACACCTATAAGTACCTGGGTCTGCTCCTTAACAATAGTGGTGGGCGTCTTGGGGCCCTGTGGGGCCGGGTTTTTGCGGGGCCTGGGTGGGGGGCTGGGGCGCTCTCTTTGGGGGGGGGGGGGTAGATCAACCAGGGACAGAAATAAACTTGACAAGCTGATTAGAGGGCCAGGCTCTGTCCTGGGGGCCCACTGGACCCAGTGCAGGTGGTGGGTGACAGAAGGATACTGTCGGGGGGGGGCCCCATGCGGGAGAATAACTCCCATCCCATGCATGAGACTGTGATTGCGCTGGGCAGTACTGTCAGTGACCGACTGCTCCAGGGGGCCCTAGGTGTGAGAAGGGGGGGCGCTATCGGAAGTTTTCCCCCCGCGCCCCCCCTTGCTACGTCCTATCTGTCTGTCTGCTATTAATGTATGCCTCTCACCTTGGAACATTCCTGTACATGTTGTATTTGTATTTGTATCTGCTTATCTTATCTTATCTTTGCTGCTGTAACACACTGAATTTCCCCACTGTGGGACTATTAAAGGACTATTATTATTATCATTATTTTACAGAAATTTTTGCGACTGTCTGATTTATTTTGAATTAGACTTGAAGGAATCCTTGAACGTACTGCAGAAACAATATTTTCCAGATGTATGGAACTGTTTTTTTTTCAGCTGTATGGAACTGAACAATTATCAGACACATACATTTCTGCTGCATGTGAACATACCCTTATTGTCCCTCCCCAAAGGATGTCAGCTGACCATCCCTGATACTCACAATATATATTGTTGTTCAGATGATTGGCTCTCTGGACTAGAAGGGTTCATTGGAAGGAAGAATCCCCAGTCAACCATGGCACTCTGTATAAGATGCAAAACGTGAATGTTATTTACTAATCCAGCATAAGGAAAGTCGTACATGCTTTCCTTATGCTGGATTGACAAATAATTTCACATTTTGCAATGTGTACAGAGAGCTGTAATTCCTTTTAAATAGGTCTGTCACAAGGGGGAAGCATTTTAAACCAGCAACTGAGTTAGATAAGTCAGGCTTACCTGAGTCTAACGCCTTTTTCCCATGAAAATTCATCCCTATGTTGCCAAGGTATTAATTTATTTCACAATATGCAAATCAGCAGCCGGGAGCACAGAGGAAGGTACTGTTGCTCCAAACTGCTATGCGCCGCAATCCTTTAATGTGTCCTCTCTGCCTTCTTTGAGTGTCAGGTCCTGTGTTCTCATGTTTGTGCCAGTGTATTAGAGTAGTGTGGAGCATAGCAGTTTGGAGAAATGGACCCGTCCTCAGTGCTCCAGACTGCTCATTTGCATATTGTGAAAGAAATTAATATCTCGGCAACGAAGGCACAAATTTTCTTGGGGAAAAAGGCGTTACATTCTGGTGAGCCTGATCTATCTAACTGTATTATTTAATATAGTAGGCTTAATATACATCACCTTGGTGGACAGACTCTCTTTAACAAGTACACAATATATAATACACAATATATAATGTATTGTTATATGGAAAATAGATTATGTGTAATAAAAGACTCAACACAACATATACAAACAGTAAATAAATAATGTAACTTACAAATATCAAACTTTTAGTAACTAAAATTATGAAAACAAAATAATTGTTATTAGTTGAGCTTCTAAACTAATACCAATTAAATGTTAGCTTAATGAATGTTATAATGAGTACTTACATTGTACTTACTGATTATGGCATTCTCTATGGAGATATTATTATTTATATTATAACTCATTATTTTATTTTCATTATGCAGGATCCTGGGGAACTGTTTATTATTCTGTCAAAAGAAATACCAAAGAACATAGAAGTAGAAGTTGAATTCTGTACAAAAAATCAGCTTGTTAGGAAAAAGCCAAAACTGTGGAGTGAAAAAAATTCTATGCCTGAGGGCTCTGGGTAAGTAACAGTTCCTGTGTTTATTTAATTATTTATGTATTCTTTTTATTTATGTAATAATGATTGTTGTTGTGATAATTACTTCTATAGTTATAAATAACATTGCTACAAGCTTTGTTCATACTTGTCTTAAAGGAGTTGTCCAGTTTCAGACCAATATGGAGAGATAAATATTATTGTTTGTATAATGAAAAGTTCTACAATTTTCCAATATACTTTCTGTATCAATTCCTCATGGCTTTCTAGATCTCTGCTTGCTGTCATCCATTCTGCTCACTTTCAGTGAATAAAAATCAGTGCATGATCATGTGATGAGCACTCAGGTGCACTGCTCATTACCAGGCAGATGTCTGATTACTGTGCTGTGACTATAACGAGCTGTGCACCTGTGTGTACATCACATGACCATGGACTGATTTTTATCCATTGGGAGTAAGGAGAATGAATGATTGTAGAACTTTTCATTATACAAACAACAATACAGTGGGGAAAAAAAGTATTTAGGCAGCCACCAATTGTGCAAGTTCTCCCACTTAAAAAGATGAGAGAGGCCTGGAAAATCACATTGTCTGATTTTTAAAGAATTTATTTGCATATTATTGTGGAAAATAAGTATTTGGTCAATAGCAAAAGTTCATCTCAATACTCTGTTATATATCCTTTGTTGGCAATGACAGAGGTCAAACGTTTTCTGTAAGTCTTCACAAGGTTGGCACACACTGTTGCTGGTATGTTGGCCCATTCCTCCATGCAGATCTCCTCTAGAGCAGTGATATTTTGGGGCTGTCACTGGGCAACACGGACTTTCAACTCCCTCCAAAGGTTTTCTATGGGGTTGAGATCTGGAGACTGGCTAGGCCACTCCAGGACCTTGAAATGCTTCTTATAAAGCCACTCCTTCGTTGCCCTGGCGGTGTGCTTGGGATCATTGTCATGCTGAAAGATCTAGCCACGTTTCATCTTCAATGCCCTTGCTTATAGAAGGAGGTTTGCACTCAAAATCTTACAATACATGGCCCCATTCATTCTGTCATTTACACGGATCAGTCGTCCTGGTCCCTTTGCAGAGAAACAGCCCCAAAGCATGATGTTGCCACCCCCATGCTTCACAGTACATATGGTGTTCTTTGGATGCAACTCAGCATTCACTCTCCTCCAAACACGACGAGTTGTGTTTCTACCAAACAGTTCTACTTTGGTTTCATCTGACCATATGACATTCTCCCAATACTCTTCTGGAACATCCAAATGCTCTCTAGCAAACTTCAGATGGGCCCGGATATGTACTGACTTAAGCAGGGGGACACGTCTGGCACCGCTGAATCTGAGTCTCCACCATAGTGGAGTTTGGAGTAGTTTAAAAAGATCTGGAATAAATTTCTGATTTCAGAATCAAATATAATTTAAGTCAACCACAAAGGGAGGCTATTCATCAACTAAAGCAACCATAGTGGAGTTTGGAGTGTGACTGTTTGAGGTTGTGGACAGGTGTCTTTTATACTGATAACAATGTCAAACAGGTTCCATTATTACAGGTAATGAGTGGAGGACAGAGGAGCCTCTTAAAGAAGAAGTTACAGGTCTGTGAGAGCCAGAAATCTTGCTTGTTTGTAGGTGACCAAATACTTATTTTCCACCATAATATGCAAATACATTCTTAAAAAATCAGACAATGTGATTTTCTAGATATGTTTTCTCATTTTGTCTCTCATAGTTGAGGTCTACCTATGATGTCAATTACAGGCCTCTCTCATCTTTTTAAGTGGGAGAACTTGCACAATTGGTGTCTGACTAAATACTTTTTTCCCCACTGTATATTTGTCTCTCAATATTGGTATGATAGTGGACAACCCCTTTCAGCAGTTCCACGAAGGGCTCTGCCTCCATTTATCTCAGAGGTCAGATGACCAGCAATTACAGCAGTGTACCCAATAATGGGGAAAAACCACATCACCAGAATAAAAAAAAAATACATAATAGTTTTACAAATTTTTTAAACTTTTTTTTTTTGTCACCTTTTGTTAAAAAATATAGCCCAAATAAGGATCAAACAGAACAAAAGAGATCCCTATAGCTGGTAGCATGTAACAGGTCAAATCGCAACCTCCAGACTTTTAGGCTAAGGCCCCACGTTGCAGAAACGCAGCTTTTTATGTTGCAGATTTTGCTGCAGTTTTTTGAGAAAAAGTTGGGAGTGAATTGAGCAGAAGTCAGAAGTATAAGAAGCTTCCTATATATTTCCCATTCCTTTTGTAGCCATTCCGCTTTTGCTCAAAAAACCACAGCAAAATCTGCAATATAAAAGCTGTGTTTCCGCAACGTGGGGCCTCAACCTTAGGCTAAGGCCCCACATAGTGGGCCGCACTGAAAAAGCACTGTGGGAAAAACCGCAGCAGAAACACATCTGCAGACTTTCTCCTTCAATTGTGCCACCAGCGTTTCCATAGGTATAATTGACATGCTGCGATTTCCAAAACTGCGATGGGTTTGGATGGTATTTTTCTGCAATGTGTGGATGGGATTCACTATTCGCCACTTTGCAGGGACTGTAAAATACTGCTGTGGTGCTTCCTCACAATGGATTCAAAGCAGAGTCTGATGGAGACTTGTGGGATTTTCTTGTGCAACAGTGTCAAGAGTATATTGAGAGTGGTATGATTTATGAGAAACATCCAGTGTAAGTAGATCCTGTGGAGGTAAAAGAAACAGAAAGACAAGACTTCACAGGGAGAGTGGAAAATGGTGTACAGGGCGGCACTCGACTCTGAAAGACTCAAAATTAATTTGGCTTGCACGATCATTGGGGAACTGACCAACTCCCAAGTGGAAACCATGTAAAAAAGAGAAATGTGACAGCAGTGTTTATTCACAATGGGTACACCTTACAATGAATTGTGAATAAACACTTTTGCAGAAAAAAAGACGGAGTGCCGTCACATTTCTCTTTTTTACATGGTTTCCACTGGGAAAAAGAACACAAAAATTGGATCACTGAGCAATGGAAAAACATTGCCTGGTTAGATAAATCCAGATTCCTTTTGTTCCATACTAATGCGAGGGTCAGAGTTTGTCATAAGCAACATAAATCAAACCCTTTCTGTCAGGCGTTTTGTTGCATGTTTTCTGGGCACACCCTGGGTCCTTTGATACCAATGGATAATACAGTCATGGCCAAAAGTTTTGAGAATGACACAAATATTATATTTTCACATGATCTGCTGCCCTCTGGTTTTTATGTGTGTTTGTCAGATGTTTTTATGACATACAGAAATATAATTGCATTCATATTATGAGTAACAAGCTTATATTGACAGTTAGAATGGTTAATGCAGCAAGTCAATATTTGCGTGTTGACCCTTCTTCTTCAGGCCTCTGCATTCTCCCTGGCATGCTCTCAATCAACTTCTGGCCAAATCCTGATTGATAGCAGTCCATTCTTGCAGAATCAATGCTTTAATTTTGTCTGAATTTGTTGGTTTTTGTTTGTCCACCTGTCTCTTGATGATTGCCACAAGTTCTCAATGGGATTAAGATCTGGGGAGTTTCCAGGCCATGGCCCAAAATCTCTATGTTTTGTTCTCTGAGCCATTTAGTTATCACCTTTGCTTTTGGCAGGTGCTCCATCATGCTGGAAAAGGCATTGTTGAGCACCAAACTGCTCTTGGACGGTTGGGAGTTGCTCTTGGAGGACATTCTGGTACCATTCTTTATTCATGGCTGTGTTTTTAGGCAAGACTGTGAGAGGCCGTTCCCTTGGCTGAGAAGCAACCCCACACTGATGGTTTCGGTGCTTTACAGTTGGCATGGACAAGACTGGTGGTGCGCTCACCTCTTCTTCTCCGAATGCTGTTTTCCAGATGTTCCAAACAATCGAAAGGGGATTCATCAGAGAAAATGACTTTACCCCAGTCCTCAGCGTCCACTCCCTGTACCTTTTGCAGAATATCAGTCTGTCCCTGATGTTTTTTCTGGAGAGAGTGGCTTCTTTGCTGCCCTCCTTGGCCAGGCCTTGCTCCAGCGTCTCCGCCTCCAGTGCGTGCAGTGCACTCACACCTGCCTGCTGCCATTCCTCAGCAAGCTCTGCACTGCTGGTGCCCGATCCCGCAGCTGAAACACTTTTAAGGCGGTCCCGCCGCTTGCTGGTCTTTCTTGGGCGCCCTGGGCCTTTTTGGCACCATGGACCTCTCTCCTTGAAGTTCTTGATGATGCGATAGATTGTTGACTGGGTGCAATCTTTCTAGCTTCAATACTCTTCCCAGTTAGGCCATTTTTGTGCAGTGCAATGATGCTGCCGTGTTTCTTTAGAGATAACCATGGTTAACAGAAGAGAAACAATGATGGCAAGCCCAGCCTCCTTTTAAAGTGTCCCTTGGTGTCATTCTTACTTAATCATGACAGATTGATCTCCAGCCCTGTCCTCATCAACACCCACACCTGTGTTATGGGCAATCACTGCGTGTTAGGTGGTCCTTTTAGGCAGGGCTGCAATGATGTTGAATGTGTTTTGGGGGATAAAGTTCATTTTCTAGGCAAATATTGACTTTGCAAGTAATTGCTGTTAGCTGTCACTCTTTATAACATTCTGGGTATATGCAAATTGCCATTAGAAAACTGAAGCAGTAGACTTTGTAAAATTAATATTTGTATCATTCTCAAAACTTTTGGCCTGCTGTACTTCTGTATGACACAATGAATTGCTGTGTTTTGAAGGCCAAAGAAGATCTCACACCTCATTAGATGGCTGTCTCCAGGTGGCAAATTTTGATTTTTGAGTGATCCAGTGTATTCCCGATGAGTCCATTAATGCCTGTTTGAACACATTTCAGAGGTTTAACTAAAGCTTTTAGACAGGGTCTGTGCTTTAGAGAGGATGCCCTTTTCAGGATGGAAGCCCATTTATATCCCCAAACACCATACATGGTAGACATGTCATAAAGGGCTTAATAAGCAGAGTGCATGAGCTCCTGGATTAAACAATGGTATATAGACATCCTTATTGACAGACTGTGTAACAGCATTAGGTTTTTTTATTCTTTAATATGAAAATTGTGATTTGACCTGTTACATGCTACTCGAGGGGTCTTTTTTGTGCTTTGTGGTCTTTATAAAGTCTAATTTTTTCATGAAACGTTAATGGTTAGGTTTTAATATCCGTGACACCATTTTGTGATAGGATTACATGATACTTCATATGATTATGCTTCTGGGTATAACTAAACAAGCACAGTTATGATCCATCTTCAGTTTAACCAGTCAACAAAATTATAGACAAGAAAGGTGAAGAGGTAAATTTAAGTGTAGTCCAAAGGTATACATGAAAGTTTTCATTTGATATATCCCTTCCCACAAGCATGTTAAGCCTTTTCAGGTCACATTACAGTATAGCTTTATGAAGAGGAAAGCTATTGGGTATGGACCTAACAGAGGACAACCCACCAGAACTAAAGGCTGTAACCCTGGAGAGCTACACTGCCCTTGTTTTTATAGAACTGCACTATGCTAAACTAAATTGAAAGTATACATTACATTACTGTGCTGTGTCTGACAGCATCAGAGCTTAAATGGCACAGTTCCCGATAAAATGTGCTTAGGCATGTTGTATTCTGCAATGCAGCTGAGCACTTTTTATCTCTAGGAAAACAATGTGTGAATAATTTAAAAAACAACCTGTCAATGAATCTGTGTTTATGACCTGCAGCTCACTGTTTTTTTACTTGTCATATTTATTGAGAATTCAGTGTGCTTATACTGCAGTGTGGCCAAAAATCACCATAGGGCATGTTTATTAAAAAATGTGTAGATTGATAAATATATATATTTTCAGACATAATGTAAGGTATACTGCAATGACCCTGTATGACAGAACATGGAGTTGCTATGAATCTATGCTATTGACTCTTTGGTACTTCATGTGTCGTCTCAGTGTCATTATATATTCTGACAATATGTCCATAATCTGGCATACACAAAGCAAGAAAACATATACCTGAATACGTCCATGTGCAAAGAGATACAGTATGGACCCATAACAGACAATGGAGGCTATATGTGAGATTTGTGTGATATGAATATCAAATACAACCATGCGTATGAGGGCTAAGCTGACTCACTGTGCAGAACATTGAACTATACTGGTTATGGATTTTTAGTAGACTATGAAAAATGAACAAAGCAGTTTGTATTGTTACAGTGCTGGCCAAAAGTATTGGCACCCCTGCAATTCTGTCAGATAATACTCAATTTCTTCCAGAAAATGATTGCAATCACAAATGCTTTGGTAATAATATCTTCATTTAATTTGTCTTCAATGGAAAACCACAAAAAGAATTGTCAAAAAGCCAAATTGGATATAATTCCACACCAAACATAAAAAAGGGGGTGGACAAAAGTATTGGCACCCTTTGAAAAATCAGGTGATGCTTCTCTAATTTGTGTAATTAACAGCACCTGTTACTTACCTGTGGCACATAACAGGTGGTGGCAATAACTAAATCACACTTGCAACCAGTTGAAATGGATTAAAGTTGACTCAACCTCTGTCCTGTGTCCTTGTGTGTACCACATTGAGCATGGAGAAAAGAAAGAAGACCAAAGAACTGTCTGAGGACTTGAGAAGCAAAATTGTGAGGAAGCATGAGCAATCTCAAGGCTACAAGTCCATCTCCAAAGACCTGAATGTTCCTGTGTCTACCGTGTGCAGTGTCATCAAGAAGTTTAAAGCCCATGGCACTGTGGCTAACCTCCCTAGATGTGGACGGAAAAGAAAAATTGACGAGAGATTTCAACGAAAGATTGTGCTGATGGTGGCTAAAGAACCTCGACTAACATCCAAACAAGTTCTAGCTGCCCTGCAGTCCGAGGGTACAACAGTCTCAACCCGTACTATCCGTCGGCATCTGAATGAAAAGGGACTCTATGGTAGGATACCCAGGAAGACCCCACTTCTGACCCAGAGACATAAAAAAGCCAGGCTGGAGTTTGCCAAAACTTACCTGAGAAAGCCAAAAACTTTTTGGAAGAATGTTCTCAGGTCAGATGAGACAAAAGTAGAGCTTTTTGGGAAAAGGCATCAACATAGAGTTTACAGGGAAAAAAAAAGAGGCCTTCAAAGAAAAGAACACGGTCCCTACAGTCAAACATGGCGGAGGTTCCCTGATGTTTTGGGGTTGCTTTGCTGCCTCTGGCACTGGACTGCTTGACCGTGTGCATGGCATTATGAAGTCTGAAGACTACCAACAAATTTTGCAGCATAATGTAGGGCCCAGTGTGAGAAAGCTGGGTCTCCCTCAGAGGTCATGGGTCTTCCAGCAGGACAATGACCCAAAACACACTTCAAAAAGCACTAGAAAATGGTTTGAGAGAAAGCACTGGAGACTTCTAAAGTGGCCAGCAATGAGTCCAGACCTGAATCCCATAGAACACCTGTGGAGAGACTCAAATGGCACTTTGGAGAAGGCACCCTTCAAATCTCAGGGACCTGGAGAAATTTGCCAAAGAAGAATGGTCTAAAATTCCAGCAGAGCATTGTAAGAAACTCATTGATGGTTACCGGAAGCGGTTGTTCGCAGTTATTTTGTCTAAAGGTTGTGCTACCAAGTATTAGGCTGAGGGTGCCAATACTTTTGTCGGGCCCATTTTTGGAGTTTTGTGTAAAATGATCAATGATTTGACTTTATTTTCATTCTCTTTTGTGCTTTTTCATTGCAAGCAAAATAAATGAAGATATTATTACCAAAGCATTTGTGATTGCAATCATTTTCTGGAAGAAATTGAGTATTATCTGACAGAATTGCAGGGGTGCCAATACTTTTGGCCAGCACTGTACAATGAATTGTTTCCTTCTGGGAAGCACTTGGTTAGTATGAATCAATCTGTGCACGGTTCCAAATAATTTTGTATAACTTATTGTCTTCAGCAAAAATCTTCTATTACCAAGGCGCCTAATAATATATTGTGTGATTAATTATTTTCCTACAATGCTTTGAAAAAATATTTACCTAGTTCTAGATTTCAAGGGAGTATGTCAGAAGCAAAATCATAACCAAAGTAATTCCAATATCTTGTAGTGCTCTTTATACACTTTCCACATATGTCTTTGTTATTCAGCATTGCAGCTTCATTATTGAGAAAATTGCTGTTTTATCATATGCATATTAGATTAAAAGGGCTTTTGGAACATTTCTTATTTTCCTCAGGCTTAGCTCTGTTCTGTAGATTACCTCCTCTAACTGCTGCCCAGCTCAACCCACTAAGAGTTTTCCTGGCAATGTTTTTTTTTTTTTTTTTTTTTTTTAAACAAAAGGTCTGTTAGTGCTATTAATGGGTTAATAAATTCACCCATATACCTTTAGCAGTGTTTTGAGTGATTTCTGAGTGTCTCTAGGAGCTCCTGCTATCTTCTGCATTTGTTTACATGGTTCATCTTCCTGCTATGTAACTTCCACACTAGCTACCTTTCACCTCAATCCCCCCTTCCTCTCTCCCTCCCTCCTCTCTCCCATACACCCCCTCCCTGTCTCTAGCTATCCCACTCACAACTACTAGCCCTTCCCTACCTACTCAACGCAACCCCCGACCCCATTATATGCTTACCTCTCTTCCTTCCAGTCTTCCTCCTGCGGGATGGCCTAACCTTCTTTTCTGACTTCTGTGCGTGCTATAGACCCAGCACTGCTCTGTAGCCGACGATCCACCTCTACTGCGCAGGTCTGTGGATTATCGGCTGCACAGAGCAGTGCTGGGTCTATAGCACACACAGCAGTCAGAAAACAGGGAGGAGCTGTCCTGCAGGAAGAAACCTGGAAGAAAGAAGATAGGTAAGTATGATGGAGTGGGTGGAGTGGGGGAGTAGTAGCGACATTCCATTTCTAAAAACAGGGAAACGGATCATCACCAGATAACCAGCAAATGTGGGTAAATATATATAAGGATTTGGGTAAATATATATTTTTGATAAATTATGTTATTTAGGAAGTAGGAGGGGGGAGGGTGTTTAGTGTAGGAACTTCCATTTATCCTGGACAACCTCTTTAATAATAATAATAATAATAATAAAATAATAAATAATCTTTATTTATATAGCGCGAACATATTCCGCAGCACTATACACATCAGAGAATGCATGAACAGACAATATTTGACAATACAATGTGACAAAAAATGCACGTATCAAACAATAAAAGTGAGGGCCCTGCTCGCAAGAGCTTACAGTCTGAGAGATACTGATTGACATCTCTCCCCTGGAGAGACCTGGGTGTCAGTTAGGGAAGGTAATATTCAGCACAGATTGAAGCCTGAGGAACATAAGTAATACTCCACAAGCACCATGCAACAAAGGCATATTTGGGAAGTGTATAAAGAGCACTATAATGCACTGTCATTACTTTGATTGTAATTTTCCTGCTGACAGACTCCCCTTAATCTTAGACAATTGGGAAAAAAACTGCAACATGTTTATTCAGTACTAGTAATTTTATTTAAAGGGGTTATCCAGGAATTTCTTTTTTATGGCCTATCCTTGAAGTCAATTGGATCTGAGCTGCAGTACCACTGCCTGACCACCATACAGGGACCAGAGCCATTTGCTTTAACCCCATGTTGTGTATAGCACTGATGTTGGAAGCTGCCCTGTACAGCTGATCTGTGCAGGGGCCGCCTGTTGACTCCTTACCAATCTCATACAGTGAAACCTCTCCATAAGACCCCTCTCTTAAACACCTGTTTATTCAGTAACTGATTTTCCTTCCATTATACTCTATGGAAGTTGCCTCTCTATAAGCAGACCCTCTCTTATCTAACCAAAGGAAACTTTTTTGCGTATGTTTTTCTATGGGAACTCCTTTGAAAAGACTAAACATTGGTCTTACAGTGTATTTGAGTACAGTGTGGATGCAGCTTTCTGCTGAGCCTGGATTGCAGCAAGAGATTTGCAAGGGGACATCAGGGGAGAAAAGTCACCAGCATCACACTATAACAGAGAGTGCATTTCACGCTCAATGTATGATTACTGAACAATGGCCACTGTGGTGCCAAGCATACATACTAACAGCCCCAGTTTTGCTAAATCCTGATAACTGGGCCACAAAAGGGACAGGCTTCATGTAAATCTCACCTCAAATGGACATTTTTGGGACATTGCCAAGGGGGCTTTAAAGTTCAGATTTTGGCCTATGAAATATTTGCAAGTGTGGTGAAGGGTGGAAAATGGAAAAAGGAGCCATGTTGAGGCCTAGGAATGAGAGTGAAGCCATGCTAACAACTAGGAACTGGGGTCCAGGTGGGGAACCATGCTGAGGACCAAAAGACCAAAAATTAAAGGGATACAATGCTGGGGGCTATGAAAGAGAGAGGAATCACGATTTGCTGAAGATCACAATCTGAAGGGAGACCATGTTATATAAATGCTGGTGACTAGGGAACGACACAAAAGCCATGCTGGGGCCAAGATTTATTGAGCTGCCATGTTTGGCACCAAGAATGATGACCATCTTGGCCTAATATGTAGGTCATCAAAAGACTGAGAGAGTTGGGGTCCCCTATGGTTATGTGTAGAGATGAGAGAATCGAAGCTGATGTAGTAGAATTTGATCCGAATTTCAGGAAATATTCGATTCGGATTTCCTCATGCTTCGTGGTACACATTTTTTCATAAAATGGCTGCTGCACGTTAGGCATGGGGCAGTAACTCCGGGAACGCTGGATTACCCACAATGCCATGCATGCAGCCAATCAGCAGCCAGCCAGCCAGCCCTGTGATGTCACAGCCCTTTAACCCCCTTCGCGACCGCCACAGCCCCGATCTCGCCGTGGTGGGGTGCCGAGGGGGACATTTTGCATGGCGGAAGCCCTTGGATGCCGCGGTCATGTTTGACTGTGGTATCCAAGGGGTTTCGCCATGCTTCCCCCTCGGCATCCCACCATGGCGAGATCGGGGGTGCCGATATGCATCTTCTGCAGCCCGGGGTCTGGCGGTGACCCCAGGCTGCTAGTAGCCCCCAGTACCTGGTTGATCCTGCCCAGAGTGAGGAAGTCAGCCTATTTGTCTGCATAGGCTGACATCCTCTATAGACTGCAATACACGTGTATTGCAGCCTATAGTGCTGAACCAGCGATTCTACACCACTATACCGGCTCTCTGCAGCCAGGAAATAGCTGTTTTTTAATTGTGATTCGCCGCAAATGAATTCGGATCAGATCGTTCGGAAAATTCGGCGAGCTGCAGAATTGATTTTTTGAAAGATTTGCTTATCTCTAATTGTGTGTAGGTTGGAGTGCACGTGTACAGTACCATGGCTGTTTTATTAGTTCTAGTCTAGGCCTGGTTCTGTGTGATATGCTGATGTGAAACCAAGCATAAAATATTTGATATGGGGCTATTTCATCATTATTTAGGGTTTTGGGGGCTGTCCTGCTTGCTGTTTCCATTAGACAATTTAACCTCTAGACCAGTGATGGCGAACCTTTTAGAGACCGGTGCCCAAACTGCAACCCAAAACCCACTAATTTATCGCAAGTGCCAATACAGCAATTTAACCTTAAATTAACCTTAAATTAACCAGGATCTGTTTTATAGTGACCGTGCAATGTTATTACAGCCTGTAATAATATCACGTCTGCTATAAAACAGATACCGTGTGATAGAAATAGTGAAGGGCCCCCACATAGTACAAATCGATCTGAGTGGCCCCCAGATAGTATTATATGCTCCAAAATGGCCCCCAGACAGTATTATATGCTTCACAGTGGGCCCCCACATAGTAGTATATGCTTTACAGTGGGGCCCCACACAGTAACATATGCTTCACAGTGGGGCCCCACACAGTAGCATATGCTTCACAGTGGGGCCCCACACAGCAGCATATGCTTCACAGTAGGCCCCTACACAGTAGCATATGCTTCACAGTGGGGTCCCACACAGTAGTATATGCTTCACAGTAAGCCCCTACACAGTAGTTTATATTACTTACCTAGTCCCATGAAGAGCTGCAGTCCCACGAAGGCGTCCTCCTCCTCCTTCCGCTCGCGTGCGCGGGGGGTGGGCGGCCCCCCCCCCGCCGCGGCGGGGGGGGGGGGGGGGGCGGCCGTCCGGGCGGGGGGGGGGGGCCGGGGCCGGGGCCGCGCCCCGCCCCCCCCGCCGGCCGGCGCGCCCCCCCCCACGGCGGTCGGGCCCCCCGGCCCCCCGTCCGGGGGGGGGGCGGGCGGCGGGGGCGGGGGCCCCCCGGGGGGGCCCCGCGGGCCCCCCCCGGCCCGCGGGCCCTAGGTTCGCCACCCCGGCTCTAGCCATTTTTCTGTGCAAATTTGGGCAGTCAGCTCAAAGAGGTTTCACTGTATTATTGGTCAAAAAAGAAATTCCTGGGCAACTTTAAGAAATATACTTATGAAGCACACAAATATTTGACCAAGTTCCTAATCTAAATATATATACTGTGTAAAGCTATACTCAATTCAATAGACTCTTTAAGAAAAAAAAAAACACAAACTTCAGGGCATTTAGGGGGAGGTCCAAGTCTCTGAACTCACTCCACATAGGTAACTTGTAAAAAAATTAAAATTAAAAAAATATCTGAAGAAAGTAGGAAAGTCAAAGCTAGAAAATATTGCTAAATATTAATATAAACACAGTCTTAGTAACTCATTTAGTATAACTGTAACTGTTCATACAATAAATCTAATGAATTAACGAGTAAATCTAATAAGTATTCCCATTTCAGCCTTTCATGGAATACCTGTCTGTCTGCAGTATATGTACAAAATGTCTGCAGCAGCCAGAAGTGGCTAGAAGTATGGAAACAGCTGGGCAAGCTGTTCTATTCTGTACTCCCAACCACTTCCAACCATCACAGACAACTGTTCCAATCTTATCCACGAAAAGATCATTATTAGTAAATATGATAAAATAAATAAACAATAGAAAGATGCCCTTTCCATGCATTTAGTCATTATAATAAAGATGTAAATTTAAACATTAATATATACATCTACAATATGGCAACAAAAAAAAAAAATCTACAACTCAAGGCCACTTTAACAAAAATTAGTTTTGATCTTATTTTGATCTTATTAGAGAGAAATGTTTCTTTCTGCTCTCATCAGGCTTATCCTAGTTCCAATTCCCTCTCCTAAGCTACCTTTCACTTTCAAGATAGACTGCAGGTCACAAGACTCAGATGACTCATGTCTATAAAGTCTATAGAGGGAAGGATTGAGCAGGAAGTGCAGGAGTTAAAGAGGTTGTCCAGGCAAACCTTTTATATTTTAAATAGGCCGGAGGAAGTGAATCATACTGACCTGTCCTCGGTGCTCTTGAGTCCTCCCAGAGTGGCCTGGTGCTTCTGCTGGGCTGTCTTCACAAGGTGAAACTGCTTGCCGGCTGTGACATTCCGGATCCTTTCTGCAGAAGCCTCTGATTGGCTTCAGCATTCACGTGACCTATCACAGGTAGTGGCATCACGTGCCCTTTGCTGAGGCTGCTGATTGGATTCAGTGGTCACGTGTGGCGGAGACTTCCAACGGAACATAGCAATGGACTGGGAGGACCGGACCGCGCTGGGAGGCACCGGAGCATCAGGGGAAGGTGAGTCCGATTTTTTTTTTTCACCTCCTCCGGCCTATTTAACTTATAAAAAAATTTGTCAATTTATTCCAATGATAATTGAAATGTAACCTGAAAAGCAAATCACAAGGTTTAATTTACATATAGGTTAATCCATTGTCAGAATACAGGCACAATTTCTATTAATCTGTATTTAGTAAGTAAACTGATTCCAGGAGTGGGTCAAATTGTGGTTCTTTGGCTGTTGCAATACTACAACTTCCAACATGCTATTACATATTGTACAGTAGGGCAGCTTGCACCTTGTGGGTCCATTGTGCAATTCTATATTTCACATGTCCTTTATTTAATTGATTTTAACAGGATCTATATATGCTATTCAAATTTTTTTGCATTTTGTAAAAGATTTTCCTCCAGGTGAAGTCACAGTAAATGTTTTCTATGGAGAAGTCATTACAGCATCAACACAGATTGAATACTTCTCAACAGCTGAAGACCTTAAAAATCTGCTCCTAAAAGCCATTGATCCTGTAGCATTCATCTGTCAGGTAAAAACTATCAATATAGAAATAGATTTATATACATGTTTAAAAATGCAGCTCAAATGTAATGTTGTGTTAAGCATTAGTGGACCTTATGGTCTGATGTCAGATGCATACTAATGTCTGCATTCCCCCAACAATTCATTACCTAATACCCAGTTCTAAGATGTAGTAAAAAAAAATAAAAATAAATAAAAAATCATGGCACGCATAGGCTTAACTTAAATTTTAAATTAGGCCTGAATACAAAATCTGTAATGGGGCCCCCACTTACCATGGGCTATGTATGAAACTGGGGTCTTCCCATACTGTAGATAGGTCTTTGAGCTCCCAGAAGCTCCAGGGCCGCTATAGCTATGCCCCTGATGGCACACTTGTATTGTGTGTGTGTAAGGTGCTTTCGGTAGTTTACCAACAGCAGAACAAGATAATCATGATAGAATGCTCTTTTTTATGCTCCAAAACTTTTTGGTCATAGTATTCTATGTATGTCTAATAGCATGCACACCTAAGTTTCATTCTTCTCATATATTTTGTTTTGTGTGGTTGGTTGAAGCCATTTATTGTCAAACTTCTGTGTTTTCTCTTTTTAAATCATAATGACAACCAAAAACATCAAAATGACCCTGTTCAAAAGTTCACATACCCTGGTGAGTAATACCATGTATCGCCCCCTCCAACATCAATGACAGCTTGAAGTCTTTTGTGGTAGTTGTGAATGAGGCTCTTTATTTTCTCAGATGGTAAAACTGCCCATTCTTCTTAGCAAAAAGTCTCCAGTTCCTGTAAATTCCTGTGCTGTCTTGCATGTACTGCGCCATTGAGATCTACCCAGAGTGGCTCAATGATATTGAGGTCAGGAGATTGTGATGGCCACTGCAGAACCTTCACTTTCTTCTGCTGTAGCCAATGACAGGTTGACTTGGCCTTTTGTTTTGGATCATTGTCATGTTGGAAAGTCCAAGTACGTCCCATGCGCAGCTTCCTGGCTGATGAGTGCAAATTTGCCTCCAGTATTTGCTTATAATATGTTGCATTCATTTTTCCTTCAACTTTGACCAAGTTTCCTGTGCCTTTGAAGCTCACACATCCCCACATCATCAGTGATCCACTTCCATGCTTTACTGTAGGAATGGTGTTCCTTTCATCATAGGCCTTGTTGACACCTCTCCAAATGTAACGTTTATGGTTGTGGCCAAAAAGTTTGATTTTTGTCTCATCACTCCAAATTACCTTGTTCCAGAAGTTTTGAGGCTTATCTCTGTGCTGTTTTGTGTATTGAAGGCGAGATTCTTTGTGGTATTTGCGCAGTAATGGCTTTCTTCTGACAACTCGACCATGCAGCCCATTTTTCTTCAAGTGCCTCCTTATTGTGCATCTTGAAATAGCCACACAAATAGTTTTCAGAGAGTCCTGTATTTCAGCTGATGTTATGTGTGGGTTTTTCTTTGCATCCCGAACAATTTTCGGGCAGTTGTGGCCGAAATTTTGGTTGGTCTACCTGACCATGGTTTGGTTTCTGGGCATGTTATCAGGCCAAAATCACCAGGGTATGTGAAGTTTTGAACAGGGTCATTTTTATGTTTTTGGTTGTCATTATGATTTAAAAAGAGAAAACACAGAAGTTTGACAATAAATGGCTTCAACCAACCACTAACCATGAGTGGAGAAAAAGTTTTTGTGTTATCATTCATATTTTCTGAAAAAACATTGGTAGACAGCCATTTTCAGGTCTCTCCAGAGATACTCAATTGGGTTGAGGTCAGGGCTCTGGCTGGGCCAGTCAAGAATGGTCACACAGTTGTTCCGAAGCCACTCCTTTGTTATTTTAGCTGTGTGCTTAAGGTCATTGTCTTGTTGGAAGGTGAACCTTCGGCTCAGTCTGAGATTTTCTTCCAGGATATCTCTGTACTTGGCCGCATTCATCTTTCCTTCAATTGCAACCAGTCGTCCTGTCCCTGCAGCTGAAAAACACCCCCACAGCATGATGCTGCCACCACCATGTTTCACTGTTGGGATTGTATTGGTCAGGTGATGAGCAGTGCCTGATTTTCTCCACACATACCGCTTAGAATTAACGCCAAAAAGTTCAATCTTCGTCTCATCAGATCAGAGAATCTTATTTCTCATAGTCTGAGGGTCCTTCATGTGTTTTTTGGCAAACTCTATGCAGGCTTCATATGTCTTGCACTGAGGAGAGGCTTCCTTTGGGCCACTTTGCCATAAAGCCCCGACTGGTGGAGGGCTGCAGTGATAGTTGACTTTGTGGAACTTTCTCCCATCTCCCTACTGCATCTCTGTAGCTCAGCCACAGTGATCTTTGGGTTCTTCTTTACCTCTCTCACCAAGGCTCTTCTCCCACAATTGCTCAATTTGGCTGGACGGCCAGGTCTAGGAAGAGTTCTGGTCATCCCAAACTTCTTCCATTTAAGGATTATGGAGGCCACTGTGCTCTTAGGAACCTTGAGTGCTACAGAAATTCTTTTGTAACCTTGGCCAGATCTGTGCCTTGCCACAATTCTGTCTCTGAGTTTCTTGGGCAGTTCCTTTGACCTCATGATTCTCATTAGCTCTGACATGCACTGTGAGGTCTTATATAGACAGGTGTGCCTTTCCTAATCAAGTCCAATCAGTTTAATTAAACACAGCTGGACTCCAATGAAGGAGTAGACCCATCTCAAGGAGGATCAGAAGGAAATGGACATCATGTGAGTTAAATATGAGTGTCACAGCAAAGGGTCTGAATACTTATGACCATGTGATATTTCAGTTTTTCTTTTTTAATAAATTTGCTAAAATATCTACATTTCTGTTTTCTTTCTGTCAAGATGGGGTGCTGAGTGTACATTAATGAGAAATAAAATGTAGGCTATTAAGAGTATCAGAACATGGAAGAAATTTGTGTACATGGAGGTGAACACATTTCACATCTGTGGTATAGTACCAAACAATTAAAGGGAGCCTGTGAGGTCCAAAATACATCTCAAAGCAAGTGTCATGTATTGGCCTGAAACGTGTTGGTGACCACAAACCAATGAAATCATCCTCTTCTGGATCTGCAAATCAGTCTGCAAGTACACTGGAGGCAGGCCAGATTTTCTAGAATTGCCTAAATACACTTTCAAAGGCTCCAACTCTTCTCTGGCGTCGATGCCCAATGGTTCAACAAGATTGACATTTTTAGCCTCTTTCTGCATCACAATTGTCTGTAGGCAATCTAGTAAATGCACTTGACTGATTTGCAGAACCAGAATAAAAAGATGATCTCTACACTGTTTCATTGGTTTCTGACTACTGGTTGCTGGTGCAGCTCCCACGAAGTAAAATTGTGGGAGTTGTCTGAATTCTATGACAGCTGGGAGACTTCTGAAGGTTGAGCCCTATCATAGTAATTTAAATATGGTAGCTTTGCGGTGGCTGGCCTCAATAATTGCATAGTGATTTTTCCATAGATTTCAATACAATTGTACTGTAGTCTATGGTACAAGTGATCAAATGATCACAGGTTCAAACCTCTAGGACCCCCCCCCGGGGGGGGGGGGGGGGGGGGGGGGGGGGGGGGGGGGGGGGGGGGGGGGGGGGGGGGGGGGGGGGGGGGGGGGGGGGGGGGGGGGGGGGGGGGGGGGGGGGGGGGGGGGGGGGGGGGGGGGGGGGGGGGGGGGGGGGGGGGGGGGGGGGGGGGGGGGGGGGGGGGGGGGGGGGGGGGGGGGGGGGGGTTTTTTCCCCCCCCCCCCCGCCGGGGGGCGGGGGCCGCCCCCCTTGGGGCCCCTTTGATAAAGAAAAAAAAAGTTTAACGCTTTAAGCCACATTGATTTTCTGATTTAGCATTTTGTTTTTTCTCTTTATAACGTTTTATTTTTCTGTTCACAGAATCATATGAGGGCTTAGTTTTTGAGTGACAATTTGTACTTCATTGTTGTGCCATTTACTTTTCAATATACTGTACTGAGAAGTTGGAAAAATTTTTAGAATGGAGCACAATTGGAAAAAAAACCCCACAAATGTGCAATTTTCTTACAGACTTCATTTTTATGGTGTTCATTGTGCGGTAAAAAGGACAATTTACCTATATATTCTGTTTGTATGATCATGGCACCAAATTTATATAGCTTTTGTTTTAACACTTTTACAAAAATTCTAAACATTGAAAAATTTAAAACTTTCTTTTCATCTCCATATTGTGACAGCCATCACTTTTTTATATTTCCATGTATGATGCTGTATAAGTTGTAGTTTTTATTAATAACATTTTGCCAATTGTTTAATGCTTTGATTGCTATTTAATGTTTTGTGGAAAGGAAAACAATGAAAAAATGGCAGTTTGCGTGTTTTGATTTTTTTCCCCGCTACACTGTTAACTTTATGAGATAAATATCATTATATTTTTATAGTTCAGGCATTTTCAGACGTTTATGTTAATTGTTTGTTTATTTTTATGTGTAATCTAGGGAAAGGGCGGGTGATTTCAACTTTAATATTTTTTTATACCTTTTGAAACTTTTTATTTATTTTTTTTATCTTTTATGAAATATAGTAGCATTATGAGGTACAATGTGTTCCACAAAAAAATAACCCCTGATATGGCTCTGTGAATGGAAAAATAAAAAAGTTAGGGTTTTTGGAAGATGGCGATAACAAATAAAAATACAGCAATGAAAAAAAGGTGCTGCAGGAAGGACTTAAAGCCCCTACACAGCACTATTGTTGGATTGGGAGTCATTTTAGACCTGAAACAGTATCATGATCTGCTGTTCACAGAAGTCAAATGACAAACATATGTACATGCTGGGAGTATTTTATTAATTTTTAATGTATTACTTTTTTATTCCCTGGTCCATTACAAAGGCACATGATGCAATTGTAGTAAAGGTAATCTTACTGGTGGCTGTATTTGTGAGTTATCCACGTCATTCTGGTCCTCAGATGTGTCATGTAACTGACAATCAGACTCAGAAAAAACAAGACAACTTACAAATACATACTCCAGTAAGAGATTACCTTTCCTATGATTTACGCTTTTCCAACGGGCCAGAGAAAAAACATTTTGTGTGGACACTCTACTTCATGTTTTATATAGACATAACATACAATAATCAAAGAGAAAATCAAGGAGGCTCTGTGCTGTTCTGACAGGTGAAATGTAAAGCATAAAAAATGCAATATTTGGATGGAACAAACATAAAGATATCAAGCTATAAGCCTCCATAATGAATACAGGGATTATTTATTGCAATTATTCTCAAATGACAGCGTGTTTCAGGGCAATATCAACTCCCTTTCCCCAGATGTAAGGAAACAGATAAAAATAAATACTGTATATAACATATTGTATATAATCGCATTAGGCAGGTTAAGTTTTTAAAGTTAGCACTTACATGGATGTGGCATTGGGTTTGGCAATGTATTCTGTTAACTAAATTGCACTGAATGCTAAGATTTGATGATGCTTCCGAATCTTTTGCTTTCAGAATCTTTCAATAATAGATGTGCATTAAGTATGTTATTTCAATTAAAAGGAATGGATATCATATTACTCTTGGACTAAAAATATCCAAGATGAAATGAATAAAATACTACAGGCCATATTTTACAGGGTATACTTGGGATAATTATTTTAAATTACATTTGAATGTTATTGGAGTCTGTCTCATTCCTTCAAAAGTTCTGTACCCAATGGTTAAAATATGGTGTCTTCGGTTCCATGAATAAAGAAACCTGAAGTGAAATTTAGTTTGACAATTGCTAGAATTTTGAAGATATGGTGGTAGAATTTAGTCAGTAAACAGAGGTGTTAGGAAATGACATTTTCCCCAATAACAGCAGTATAAGTCAGTGTAAAGCCTATAGTGCAGAGGTGTCTTAGGGTAAGGCCCCATGTAGAGGGCTTCAGTGAAAAAGTTCTGAGGGTGAAAAACCGTGGCTGAAACGCATTGCAATTTTTCCTGCAGTGCTTTTCAGAAAATCTGCAGAGTTTTCCTCTGAGGAATTTCTGTTTCATTTATACCTATAGGGAAACCGCCAGCATTTTCATAGTTATAATGGCAGCATTTCCGTTGCAGGTATTTTTCTGCAATATTTATTAACCCCTAAAAGGGTCAGCACGAGACACTTAACACATACAGAGAATACATGAAGCAATTAGCAAGCAAATACAAGTAGAAAGCAATATGACACGGTGCACAAAATAAAAAGGGGAATAAACATAAGAAAAGGAAATATTACCAACACAAGCCTGTGATTGGTTCTCTGAGCTCCGGATGTTGAGTTCAGGATGCGTACTTAAATTCAGTCCAAAAGCATGCGTCCGAGCATGCTATTCCAGTGGCTGCACCCACTAGCTCTGGGCAGTGCTATCCGGGTGGCTTTCAGCAGCAGGAGACCATGTGGCCCCCACATGGCAGACTTTTGTGTTTTCCCTGCCCCCGCCCAGAGTGACGCCACTGGGGAGGGGACTTACACCTACCAGCTTGGAGCCCCTTGACTAGAAAACGGTCCTGATTCCTCATCAGGTGACCGGACTGTCAGGCAAGTGTTATGATGGGACTCGGGGTGAGATCCCCATCATATAGACACCAATGATGGCCCCCCAATTCCCTTTGGGTAGGGAGTTGAATGTCTGGACCTGTCTTGGGCTCACAACGGCGCCATGATTGGACTAACTGCATGCATTTTTCTCTGGGGCACCTACAGAATTTATTAGGGTAACTGTGGGGTGCCCCCCTTAGGAGATATGGGCATAAAACTGTGATCTATCAGCAGTGCCAGATAGTCTTAGTGTTTACGTGGTTGAACAGGAAACCCCCTGGTGAGAGGTGGAGGGTGGAGGGTTTGGAAGAGGGTGTTAATTTCTCAGGACAATACAACAGAGGGACTGTGCTTAACCAGCAACAGGGATCCAGTTTCCTATAGCTGAGCTGAGGGGAATTTGAACAAATGGCCCACAAGAGGAAGGTTAGGGGTCGGCTAGATACATATTTGTACAGAAATACATGTACGGTAGTCCCCGATCATCACATGCAGATAACCCATTTAAGTGTTTTGGTAAGTGGTACTTAGGTGATATATTATGTGTCATGGTTAATAATGGGTAATTTCTTGAACAAATGGGGGATAAATGGAATGTCTTAAAAGGGGTAACTAAATGCTGAATTACAAATAAAAACACTGTGGGACCAGGTAAAAGAAGTATCTTCATGCTCTTAGTAAAAATTACGCTATATTCAATGGATGTGTGTCAAATTCACTGATGAAGATTGATGCAGACAGATACATCTAGGTAAAATCATGAGTCCCATACAAAGTAACAAAATCAATCGGACCTGCAGACTGCAAATTTATCATCCAGCATCAGCCACTGTGAAAAACCTGGTGCATTTTAAGACTGTCTACTCTAAGTTAGCATTGTCTAGCAAATATATATTTAATATTTGCACTTTTTAAAAGTGAGCAGAAAATAAAAAACACCTGTTCAAATGTGTCACGATATAGACAGGTATAACAAAAGATAAGCAGAAGCACATATCATCTAAGATTAAGGAATCTCACAGTACAACTGATGAAATTGCTGCCGCAGAGTTAAGACACTGAAACATGAAAAATAAGAACACATTTGAGCTTTTACCAGGAGGTCCAATGCAACTGTAAAAGGTCACTGAGAAAACTGTCAATCAAGTAAGAGCTGTGCTAGCTCATGGCAGTATAATCAAATAATGAATATGTCTTTGCAAACTGAAAAGGTGCCACATGGAGATGATTTGGAGAAAAAGCAGTTTTAGTTTTTCAAGTTATTTTCGCATAATCAATCGATGTGATAGCAAATGACATGACATTGATTTTTAGTAGGGAAAAGGGTAATCTAACTAGTTTATGATATTTATTTGTCAACTACCAGCAATACTGTATGTGCAAGCCTGGAGGCACAATGCATGGTGTTTTAGGCAAACCCCCTTGTGAGTTGGCATGCAGTTGCACATGCCGTATATATTTTTGAGTTTTATGACTATTTCATAATTATGTCTGCATGTTCCCCAAAGTTGTACAGCAGTACATTACAAAGGTAGTCAAAATGATCCTGCAACAGTAATGACAATAATGCCCCTTTCCATAAAACTACACTCAACCATTCCTCAGTACAGTCTCAAAGCAATAGTAGTGCATCACCTACCAACTATATAGAGCTGTGTCTTCCACTGATCTACAAAGAGAATATATCTACCTGGAGAGTAAGGCCAAGACACCACGTTGGGGAAAAGCTGCTTTCTTTGTTGCAGATTTTGCTGTGGTTTTTGAGCCAAACCTGGAGTGGACAGCGCATATCGGCTTTCCTGATATGTGCCCTGGGGCTGGAGATATTGGTGCCGTTAGTTTCGGCACCGATCTCAGCCCACTGTCAGAAGGGCGTTCCTGACGGTCTAGCAATGTGTTTTTTTTTTTTTCTGCCGCATTATTCATTGAGTTTTTGCTTCGTTTTTCTTTATTTTTTTCTTCCACTGTTCAATATAAGTATCACTCTTGTGATTCCATAGCTAAAAATAACATGTAGCGATTTTCAAAAACACATGTTTGAAAATTCAGCTTTTCTGTAATGTGTGAATGAAAATAACCAGAATCTCATAAATTTTGTTGGTACTGTAAAACACAGCGTTTCCACAACATAGAGCCTTAGCCTAAAGGTGACTCTCTAAAATTCCCATGCATAGTGCTGCCATTCCATATATGTGCATATAGTATAACATATGACTTAGCTATAGTGCAATGAAAGAAGATCCCAGTTACATTTTACATGGGTCTCTATATACAGATACATGCAGAGAAAAGGCAGATTATAGTTTCTCTGAATGCCCTGAACCCCTTGTATACAGGAAATCCCCGTGACATTGTTACGCTAGGTTCACACTAGCGTTCGGCTCTCCGTCGTTCGGGTCGCATGGGGACATCCACTAAAAAAGCGGTTACCCGCGCACCCCATAGACTATAATGGGGTCTTCCAGGTGTCTGTCGGGTTTTCTCTCCAATGATTTTAGACGGAATCTGCGGAGACTCTAACGCAGATGTGATCCTAGCCTTAATGAGGTTGTGTGGTTCCCTAGCAACAGGCTGAATGTAGAAGCTGTACAGGAGCATTTGTAAATTAAATGTCATCTCATTAGAGTGTCGTTTTACGTGGAGCAGGCAGAAAGGGGTTAAAGGGGTTATTCTTTTTTATGCAGATTAAGTTAATACTAATGTTACAATGATAATAATATGCTTTGTGTTTCAGATTATTACTATTTTCAGGATACCAGGATATTGTCAGTGAATGGGAAATGGTTATAATAATTCTACCATACAGAGCATTTTATAATACCTAAAATAAGACCCTGTATGACTAGCAGACACGCTGTTGATTTCAAGAACTACGCCAGATTTACTAATACTTGTTATGTTATTGTCCTTGATTAATCTTGTTTTTTTTTTGTTTTTTTTATTAAGCAGCAATTTAATAATTATCACGTTGTGTTATTTGTAAGCTTCTATTGTTAATTCTCAAAAAGTTATCAAAAGGTTATAAGTACAAAGTCTGATGAAAGGTGCCACAAACCTGTCAATGTATCCAGCAACATACTCAAAATATATCTTTTATATATCAAATTATTATTACAGAAGGCTGAAATGAAATACATTTTGTCCTTCTAACATCAGAAAGTCAGGAAATCTGTTCAGTGTGGAATAGAGGTATAATTCCAAAACTAATTTTAAAGTAAAATATTCTGATTATTCAGAGTTTTTTTGGTCTGTACATAGAAATCAAAAAGGCAACTAGAAGTGTTATAACAAGAGCATTTAGCCCAGAGCTTCACAGTGACATGGCGTTTCTCATGGATTTGCTTATTACAGTCTTTTACATGGGTTGCTGATCGGTCAAACAAACTATTGTAAGAACATTCATTTCTGAGCATTACCCCATGTCAGTGATCAGTTGACAATCGAGCAAATGTTCATTTGTCAGCTGATAACATTTTTTATTAAGGCACAACAATGATTAGTTAGCAGCACATTTTCCCATGTGAAGTGTATGTTAATAGGGAGGTTTAGGCCTCCTTCACACAACCAGGGGCGTAACTACCGGGGCCCGGGACATTTTTTTTTTAATAGGCTGTTACCTGCTTGAGTAACCCCAGCAGGTAATGGGCCCTATTTACTTACAAAAACCCCCTGCTACTCATGGCCACCTGCGCTTCCAATTCTGTGGAAGCGGCTGTGAGCAGGAGCAGGTATTGGTAAGTGAGGCCGTGGGCCGTGAACCCCATAAACACTGCTATCATTATACTCTGGGGTCTTTTCAGATCCCCGAGTATAATGATCGGAGGGCCAGGGGAGGTGAGGGAACATAAAAAACACTGTAACTTACCTCTCCGGCGCTCCGCAGTCTTCGGGCCTGTTTGGTGATGTGTAGAGGGTCAGGCCTGCGTCATTATGCGTCGCGACGCCGGCCCGGCTCACGCGAGATCTGGTCCAACATTGAAGATGGCCGAAGTAGCGCAGGAGCCAGGAAGAGGTAGGTAACATTGTTTTTTTTTTGTTTGTATTCTCCCCTGGGTCTCCGATCTGAAAAGACCCCAGAGTATAATAATTGTTCATGGGTGGTCCACAATGGGGCATAATATTGCGTGCAGGGGCCACTATGGGGCATAATACTGTGTCCAGGGGCCACTATGGGGCATAATACTGTGTGGAGGGACAACTATGGGGCATAATACTCTGTGCAGGGGCCACTATGGGGTGTAATACTGTGTGCAGGGGCCACTATGGGGCATAATACTGTGTGTAGGGGCCACTATGAGGCATGATAGTGTGCGCAGGAATGGGTTTTTTGCAGGGGGGGGTTGGAGGGGGCGGTCCGGGGGGATTGAGGGTTATTGGTTCGGGGGGGGCCCCCCATGTCAAATGTTCGCCTTGGGGCCCAGCCATTCCTAGTTACGCCACTGCACACAACTGTACTTTTGATCCGCAATTGCGGACCAAAGTACGGACACATGCATTTCTATAGGTCCAGATACACAACTGCATTTTTTACGGATGTGTGTCTGTGCCATATACAGTACAAGGACCACAAATTTTGAAGCATATCCTATTTTTGCCCATATTTGCACCATATACAAGTGTAGGCGATCATACAAGTCTTTTTGTGGATCTGCGATTGTGGATGACATGCGGATATGTTTTTTGCGGATCAGTGTTTGCAGACAGTAAAAACCCCTATGGTCATGTGAAGGAGTTTGTGTTCTTAAAGGGGTATTCGGCTAATTTAAAGTTATCTTCTATCTACTGGATATGGGACAACTGTTTGATGGGTTGAGCATGCAAGCTGTCACTCATTTATTATCCATGGGACTATAGGAGATGGCTGGGGCTATCTCCAGCAGTAAATGTAATGGTTGCACTACCAACCATTCCCTTCACACAGGGGTACAAGGGATCGATTCTTAAGAGTGGATGGGGGATAACTTCAAATTACCGGAATAATAATAATAGTTAATACCATATTATGAATTATAATTACCATACTGAATTTCCCCACTGTGGGACTATTAAAGGACTATATTATTATTATTATTATTATTATTATGTTTTGGCTCTTACAAATATTGTATGTATTTTATGAGCTAGCAATTGTTCTCACTTTTATATTGTACCTTGTTGTTTTTAGGCATTTAATGTGTTTACCTTGGATGAACTTGATAAGGTGCTGATGAAGTCATTAAGAAGTAAGATTTCTTCTTGTGAATACAACCTTCATGAGCTTACTCAGCACAGAATAAGTGAGTAGTTTATCCATGTCTTTCTGATATGTTTGGATTGACTTCCTTATTTAATAAAATTCTCCTTCTTTTATTGTGACTTCATTACAACCAACATCTAGGACATGTGCCCTCAGCCACTGCCCACTCTGACCCTCATATATGGCGTGTGACTGCTGAGGCCAGTGAATGGCTGCTGCAATGTTGTGCTGTATATAGGCATATCACTGCTGCATCCAGCAGGACCAGAGACTGGTGCTGGGGAGAAAACCGGTAAATATCACTTTTTTTTTTGTTTTATAATAATCCCTAGCGTTGGGCACATTATTGAATTACTTGGACAACTACTTTAAATTAAAAAGTCATTATACTTAAATGAAGTCTACCACCTTCCCCAGCATATTTAGCTATGACCAATCTGTTACAAGGTACATTACTGTGATAAACAACATACCTCTGTTATGTATGTCACTTTTGTAGATTTAAAGAAAAACTGCTTTGAAGTGAGATGCAAATCAGACAGTTGGTACTCTGAGGTCACTCAAGTAGGATGGGTGATGTCACTGATGTCACTTCTAACCAACTCCTATGGGATAGCATAAGCAAGAGATAAAAGAGCAGTGCTCCATGAGATGAATGCCCGCCCCAGTGCACCAACTGCCTCATTTGCATATAACTTTAAAGTTGTTTTTCTCCAAATCTACAAAAGTGAAGTAAATAACAAAGGTATGTTGTTTATCACTGTAATGTGCTCTGTAACACAGTGGTGACAGATGAATATGTGTCTAAAGTGTATATGTGTCTACAGCTATGCCAACTCCTTTCCGGCATCATTTATATCAGAAAACTGGCATATATGACAATAAATCTGATGGAACAAATGACCTTACCCCACCATGCTCCCTGCCATGTCCCCATTGAGGAAATGTGACTTTCTTTTTTTCTGCACACAAGCCATGATTAATCAGCCTGTTTGTGTCAAAAAATTGTCAATGATTGAGCTTCAGTAATCCATGGACCCATGAATCCATCGCTAGAGGAAGCTACAGCCAGCCAGACATTCCTCCTACCATCAAAAAATAAATAAAATTCCATCACCAAATGGAGAATTACATTATAAAATGTAACCTTTAATCTTCATCTAAAACCATCACCAAGAACATGGTCAGCCAAAATGGCTGATCATGTAATACAGTCATGGCCAAAAGTTTTGAGAATGACACAAATATTCTATTTTCACATGATCTGCTGCCCTCTGGTTTTTATGTGTGTTTGTCAGATGTTTTTATCACATACAGAAATAGAATTGCATTCATATTATGAGTAACAGAAGCTTATATTGACAGTTAGAATGAGTTAATGCAGCAAGTCAATATTTGCAGTGTTGACCCTTCTTCTTCAGGACCTCTGCAATTCTCCCTGGCATGCTCTCAATCAACTTCTGGACCAAATCCTGACTGATAGCAGTCCATTCTTGCAGAATCAATGCTTTCATTTTGTCTGAATTTGTTGGTTTTTGTTTGGCCACCCGTCTCTTGATGATTGACCACAAGTTCTCAATGGGATTAAGATCTGGGGAGTTTCCAGGCCATGGACCCAAAATCTCTATGTTTTGTTCCCTGAGCCATTTAGTTATCACCTTTGCTTTATGGCAAGGTGCTCCATCATGCTGGAAAAGGCATTGTTGAGCGCCAAACTGCTCTTGGACGGTTGGGAGAAGTTGCTCTTGGAGGACATTCTGGTACCATTCTTTATTCATGGCTGTGTTTTTAGGCAAGACTGTGAGAGAGCCGATTCCCTTGGCTGAGAAGCAACCCCACACATGAATGGTTTCAGGATGCTTTACAGTTGGCATGAGACAAGACTGGTGGTAGCGCTCACCTCTTCTTCTCCGAATAAGCTGTTTTCCAGATGTTCCAAACAATCGAAAAGGGGATTCATCAGAGAAAATGACTTTCCCCCAGTCCTCAGCAGTCCACTCCCTGTACCTTTTGCAGAATATCAGTCCGTCCCTGATGTTTTTTCTGGAGAGAAGTGGCTTCTTTGCTGCCCTCCTTGAGACCAGGCCTTGCTCCAAGAGTCTCCGCCTCACAGTGCGTGCAGATGCACTCACACCTGCCTGCTGCCATTCCTCAGCAAGCTCTGCACTGTTGGTAGCCCCATCCCGCAGCTGAAACACTTTTAAGAGACAGTCCTGCCGCTTGCTGGTCTTTCTTGGGCGCCCTGGAGCCTTTTTGGCACCAATGGAACCTCTCTCCTTGAAGTTCTTGATGATGCGATAGATTGTTGACTGAGGTGCAATCTTTCTAGCTGCAATACTCTTCCCAGTTAGGCCATTTTTGTGCAGTGCAATGATGACTGCACGTGTTTCTTTAGAGATAACCATGGTTAACAGAAGAGAAACAATGATGGCAAGCACCAGCCTCCTTTTAAAGTGTCCAGTGGTGTCATTCTTACTTAATCATGACAGATTGATCTCCAGCCCTGTCCTCATCAACACCCACACCTGTGTTAATGGAGCAATCACTGAAACGATGTTAGGTGGTCCTTTTAAGGCAGCGCTGCAATGATGTTGAAATGTGTTTTGGGGGATAAAGTTCATTTTCTAGGCAAATATTGACTTTGCAAGTAATTGCTGTTAAGCTGATCACTCTTTATAACATTCTGGAGTATATGCAAATTGCCATTAGAAAAACTGAAGCAGTAGACTTTGTAAAAATTAATATTTGTATCATTCTCAAAACTTTTGGCCATGACTGTACATACAGTAGATGAACTGTATCTGCCAAAGCAAGAGTCTTTGTATGCTGGCTAACAGAGGGAATCTTGAGTATGGGATCTCCTGCTATTATGGTAGTGAGCCCTAAGAGGAAACATGGAAAGGGTAATAAATGAGAAACCTTAAGAAAATCTGTTTTATTTCTCTATGAAATTGCACATACATGTGTGCATATCTGCACAATTTAGACTTGTTTGTTGTACCAATTGCACAGTTGCTTCTGGTCATATGTGCCCTATTAGGTTAAGGACACACATTCAGGTTTTGATTATGTAGTTTATAAAGCTAAAAGTAGGAGTGGATTGAAAAAAAATGAAGTACCAAAGCTTCCAAAATTACTTCAACAAAAAAACCTGTGTGTCCTTACACTTACTATGCTGTTTGCTCTGTAAATGCCTTCCATGCAGGAATATGATTCCATTACATGGCTTGTGTTTTAATTCTACAGTTCAGTGATTCTTTTAGAGATGCACAGAAAGTTGCTCATACAAGAAAAAAAAATAGAAAAAAGTTAAAAAACTGTAAATGAGGTCAAATTGCTGTTTGATGATAAACTCTAAGTAATGGCTCAGTGGAAGACTGTAAAATTGTAGCTTGAGGCACACAGTACAGTATTTCCATCAGAATGTGTTGTGTAATGAATTGGCTAAGAAGTTAGAAACATTAATGGCTGAAGCTTTGCTGTATGCTCAGAATAGCATCTCAACATATGTTCAGTTGCCTGCACTTACACAAATTGTACAGGTTTTTAAGGTCAATGGTGAAAATTACATGTAATTCTAGTGGAAGAATCCGACAATGTAATGAACACACTGTCCATTCACTACCTGAAAACACTGGGATAGTTTCATCTCCTGCATGTAAATGTTGTTCAGGATGAAGACATTATGTGAATAAGAACAACAAAAGTGAATTAACTCCTACTATGCCAGGCTGATTTAGATGTTTAATGTCTACGAATGCAAAGAAAACTATCTTTGTTTCTAAACAATTAGACTCGTTCTTGAATAAAAATGATATTTATTTGGTGAGTAATGACTATGAAATGTCTGGGGCCTCGATAGCTTCTTTATTATAGTTTAAGGTTTTTTTTTCTTTTCCAGCATGTCTTCTGTAAGAGAGGCACAGACTGATTCTATTAAGATTCTTAAACATAAAAGACAAATTTCTGTTGGTTTGTGCATTTTTAATGAAGTAGAGTATGTGTCCTATATATTGCACAGTGAGAATTGATGTATGGATGCGAGTGCTGCTACAATGTTTAGAGGTAGCAGGGCTCAGTTTAGTAGGTGCTGTAGTACAGGAGAGTAATTTTCTAAGTATATTTCAAAACCCCCATATTGTTCCAGAATAAAAAAAATTATATAAGGGAGCATTCACACTACCGTTGTTAATGTCCGCTGCTTGCTTCCATTATAGTATGACAGCAACAGACATTAAACTGTTGCAGAGAAAGGTCACAGACTGCATGCAGGACTTTATCTTCCGTTACAAAAGTAAACAAACATGACTGAAGAAAACTTCCGTCATGTTTACATTAGTGCCAATGGGAATGGACGCAGAGTCAGTCTGTGACTGTTCTCTGCAAAAGTTTAATGTTCATTGCTCTCATCCTATCCTAACATTAACAGCAGTAGTGTGAATGCCCTGTAAGGCCAGGGCCCCATGTGGTGTAAATGCCATGGTTTTACAGTCACTGCAAAGCGAAGCCCATCCACACATTACAGAAAAATATGCTGAAATGCTGTGATTTCCAAATCCATAACGATTTTGGAAATCGCAGCATGTCAATTATACCTACGGAAACACTGGCAGTTTCCCTATAGGCATAATTGAAGCAGAAAAGGAAACTGCAGACTTTCTGTGAAAAGCACTTTCTGTGGGAAAAACAGTCATGCGTTTCCACCGTGATTTTTCCCGCAGCACTTTTTTGCTGTTGCCTGCTACGTGGGGCCTTAACCTAAAAAAAGTTGTTGTTTTTTTTTTAACATTTAAAGGGAGACCACTGTGTTACAGAACACATTTCAGTGCTAAACAACGTACCTTTGGTATGTATGTCACTGTTGTAGATTTGAAGAAAAACTACTTTGAATTCTTATGCAAATTAGGTAATTGGTGCACACTGGAGAACACTGTTTTTACTGGTCAGCAGTGGGAAGATCAACTGTCACTGCACAGGGTGTTACATGTAGAAAATGGTAGAGGTCTGAGTGGCAATATCTGGGGAGATGAAGACCTGCCCCTAGTGCACCAACTGTCTCATTTGCAAAGTTGTTCTTCTCGAGATCTACAAAAGTACATAACAGAGGTATGTTGTTTATCACTATAATGTGCTTCGTAATACAGTGGTGACAGTTGAATATGTTTGGAGGAGGTGATAGACTCCCTTTAAAAGGGTTGTGTAACCTCTAAAACTACGAAAAATTACTTAGAATGGTCTAAAAGAATGAAAAGGTAATAATCAAATTAATGATAACCACCACTCCCGTTCTGATATTTCTGGGGTCTCCGTTTGGTGTCTGTATCCTGAATGATTCAAAGTGGCAGCAGTAGCATCTTGAGTTCAGAAACTTTTTTTTTATTTTGGCCAGTTTTGACAAAGACCCAGCCTATGGTTTGGGTTGAAACTTTCCTATTTTTTTCTGTATGCTTCTGTGGCTTAATCCCTTACGGATACAGCCAAAAAGTGCCTTAAGGACCAGGCCTCATTTTTCAAATCTGATATGTCACTTTATGTGGTAATAACTTTGAGACGCTTTAAGTTATCAAAGTGATTCTGAGATTGTTTTTTCATGACACATTGTACTTCATGTCAGTGGTAAATTTTCATATAGAAAGTCATACTATCCAAATTACTTCATAAATATAATTTACCATATCTCTGCTTATATTGCAATCAAACTTTAATCTCCCTTTCATTTTTTCAGATATTATAAGGCTTCCAAGTCAAGCAGTAATTTTCCAAATTTTCAAGAGTATTTCCAAAACACATTTTTCAAGGCACCAGTTCAGTTTTGAAGGGGTCTTGAAAGGCCTCTCTAATAGAAACCCTCTCTAATAGAAACCCTCATAAATCACCCCATTCTCAAAACAGCATTTACCAAGTTTCTTAACCCTTTCAGCATTTCACAGCAATTAAAACAAAATGGGGGCCAAATTTACACTTTTCAATTTAATGTCACTAATATATTCATTTAGCCCTAGAATTTACACATTCATAAGGGGTTAAAGGAGAAAATGCATTCTATAATCTGTTATGCAATTTCTCCCGAGCATGAAATAATCCCACATGAGGATTTAAAATGATGTACGGACACACAGTAGGTAAAGAACAGAAGGAGCGCTATTGGGATTTTGCTGGAATCAGTTTCAAGCACCATGTCGCATTTGCAGAGCCCCTGAAGTGCCAGAACAGTGGAAACCCCCTCAAAATGACCCAATTTTGGAAATTAGACCCCCTAAAGAATTTATCAAGGGGCATAGTGAGCACTTTGACTGTACAGGTGTTTCACAGATTTTTTTACCATTGAGACGTGAAAATGAAAAATTACTTTTTTTTACAATAAATGTCAGTTTAGTGCCACATTTTTCATCTTCACAAGGAGTTAAAGGAGAAATTGCACCCCACATTTTGTTACAAAATTTCTCCTGAACATGACAATACCCCACACCTGTTGGTACACTGATGTACGGGCACATGGCAGCGCTCAGAACGGGTTTTGGAGGCCAGATTTTGCTGGAAGAGTTTTCAGGCACCGTGTCCCATTTGCAGAGCCCCCAAGGTGTCAAAACAGTGGAAACCCCCAAAATGTGACCCCATTTTGGAAACTACACCCCTCAAGGAATTTATCAAGGGGTATAGTGAGCAATTTGACTGTACAGAAGTTTCACACAATTTTTAACCATTGGGATGTGAATGTGAAAATTACTTTTTTCTACAATAAAATGTCACTTTAGTCCCAAATTTTTCATATTCACAAGGGGTTAAAGGAGAAAAAGCATCTAATATTTGTTAATCAATTTCTCCTGACTAAAGAAATGCCCCACATGTGGGTGTATACTGATGTATGTTCACACAGTGTGGCAGAACAACATTTGGAGGGCAGATTTTGCTGTAATAGGTTTTAGTTACCATGTCGCATTTGCAGAGGACTTGAAGTGCCAGAACAGTGGAAACTACCCCAAAATGTGACCCCATTTTGAAAACTAGACCCCTTAAGGAATTTATCAAGGGATATAGTGAGCAATTTGAACCAACAGGAGTTACACAGAATTTTTAACCATTGGGATGTGAAAATGAAAAATTACATTTTTCTACAATAAAATGTCACTTTGGTCCCAAATTTTTTATCTTCACCAGGGGGTAAAGGAGAAAAAGCATCTATTATTTGTTAAACAATTTCTCCTGACCAAAGAAATGCCCCACATGTGGGTGTAAACTGCTGTATGGTCAAACAGTGGGACTGAGAAGGGACAGAACAATATTTGGGGACAGATTTTGCTGTAATAGTTTTCAGGTACAATGTCGCATGTGCTGAGTCCCTGAAGTGCCAGAATAGTGGAAACCCCCCAACAAATAGCCTTGGTTTGGAAATTATACACGTTAAAAATTTATCAAGGGTTATAGAAAACATTTGGACTCTGCTGGTATGACAATTTATTTTCCAGAAATTACTGCACAACAGAGGATGAAAGGTAAATCTGTGAAGAGTACATGACAGTATAAGGAGATGATATTCCATGGAAAATAAATTCTAAAATGAATAATCCATGGAACTGTGGTACAGTCTGAAGCACTCCTTCATGCACAAGCCACGTTTTTCAGGGCAGGCTTCGCATTGATAAATTGTGTCATTCCTTATCCCCCTTTTGAAACACACTCTACACATTTTTTGGGTCTTTTTTTTTGCAGTTTGTGGGATTTTACCAGGAAAATGTTGCCCTGGTACATTATGGGCACCTTCAGTTTCAAATGTACTTGGGCCTGGCACTTCTTGGTCCCCAAATATCAGAGTCTTGATAACTTTCTCCTGAAACTCAAGGAAAGTTCCTGTCCTGCCTGCATATCGTGATAGCATCTAAGCATTATACAGTGCACAGTCAGCTTTTTGTACCACACCTCTTGTTTTTTGCATGGCACTGTACGGCTTCAGGATTTGATCAGATAGATCAACTCCTCCCATGTACTTATTGCATGCCAGGATGGAATCTGACTTGGGGGTGAGGGTACTGGTACCACACAGAGGGACAGGGGTGCTGCTGTTGCCATGAATTATGGTCAGTACAAGGACATCCCTCTTGTCCTTATACTTGACCAACATTATGTTTTCATTGCAGACGGCCCTACTCTCACCCCTTCTGAGGGGCTGCGCAATCTGTGTCCTAGGGAGTCCGCTCTGATTTCTGCATACTGTCCCACATCCTCTGGAACTGAGGCACCTAAAGAGTGGGATGCTGGTGTAAAAGTCATCCACATAGAGGTGATAACCCTGGTCCAGCAGTGGCAAATCCCACACTATTTTCCTACTAAATTGGGGGGCATTCTGGGGGTTCAATCCTTGTGTCCCTTCCTTCATAAACCCTGAATTGGTGGGTGTACCCTCAGCTGCTCTCTCACAGTTTATACATGTTAATGCCGTACCGTACCATCTTGCTGGGCAGGTATTGGCGGAATTTTAGCCTCCCTTTGAAACTGATCACAGACTCATCTATTGCAATGTTCTGATCAGGGATGTACGATGCAGCAAGTTTGTGGTCAATGACTGACCTGACTTTGAAGAGGCGGTCAAAGTTTGGGGCATCTCGGGGCGGGCACTGTGCATTATCATTATAATGCAGAAATTTCAGGATCGCTTCAAAGCATGTCCTGGTCATGGCCATTCTATAGATTGGAGTATTATATAAGACATCTGTACTCCAATACTGTCTAATGTTTGGTTTCTTCACTATGCCCATGTTCAGAATAAGACCCCAGAAAATCTTCATCTCTGCTGCATTGACTGGGGTCCACCTCTGGGGCCTGGCATATGAAGAGGTGGCATTTTGTTCTATAAATTGGACATACACATTTGTTTGGGCCACCATAAAATCTATAAAGTCTTCAGAGAAAAAGACTTTGAAAAGTCAATTTCTGTGAAGCCGTCAGTCTCAATTTGAATTCCTGACCTGCCCACAAAGTCAGGAAGCTGAGGCTCATAGTTTTCTGGGGGTGGGGTCCACATGGGTTCTGCACTTTCAGAAATAGTTCTGGGGCGCCTTCTATGGGGTCGCTCATCACTGGATGAAGAGGAGGAGGAAGAAGAGGAAAAATATAGGAATGGAGCATCTTCCTCTTCTCCCTTGTTGGCAGTATCAGTTTAAGAGGTCAGTATGGCATACACCTCTTCTACTAAATACCTTCTGCAAGCCGATGACTGGAAAAATATTGGAAGGCATGTACATCTCACCAAAGTTGCTCAGATGGGTGAGATGAGGGAAATCCAGAAAGTTTGCTCTCAGCAGACAACTATGTTTGCTGAGCATTATTTAAGTGCTGTGCACTGGGCTGGATTTTTTATGGAATGGCAGTTAGGTTGGTAGTGGGACCTGCCATTCCCTTCCCCTCCAGTCCACACCCAGCTGACTGGGATCTCCTCGTTAAGGGGATATAAGAAGTCTGCTAGGAGAGCAGACTGTGACAGAGCTTGGCTGGAAAGCCACAAAGAAAGTGGCTACTGCTGGAAGACAATCTGACTGTTTGAACTTGTTCCTATTGTAAGTGAGGTAACCTATTTCTGTTTAGTTAGAGCTCAGGCAGGTTTTTTTTTTTTTTCGGTTTCTGTTATGTTGCATGTACCAAGGAGTGTTTTGAGTGAATAAAACTCAATACTTGGACTAATACCTTGGAGTCTGTGTTCATGTCAGCCCACCCAGCACCCCAGATCCTCACACTTCTTAGAGACGATTGGGATGATTAGGAGTATTAGAACATTTTTGTGTTTGCGGAGTTTTACATGTGTATATAAACTTTATTTCTTGGAACTTTATTTCCTGAAACTTTGAAAGTGTGGGGTGTATGTTGTGCTTCACCACATGTATATACAGTTAGGGCCATAAATACTTGGACAGAGACAACATTTTTCTCATTTTGGTTCTGTACATTACCACAATGAATTTTGAACAAAACAATTCAGATGCAGTTGAAGTTCAGACTTTCAGCTTTAATTCAATGGGTTGAACAAAATGATTGCATAAAAATGTGAGGAACTAAAGCATTTATTACACACAACCCCTTCATTTCAGGGGCTCAAAAGTAATTGGACAAATGAAATAATTGTACATAAAATGTTAAATTTCTAATACTTGTTGGCAATGACTGCCTGAAGTCTTGAACTCATGGACATCACCAAACTCTGTGTTTCCTCCTTTTTAATGCTCTGCCAGGCCTTTACTGCAGCGGTTTTCAGTAGCTGTTTGTGGGCCTTTCTGTCTGAAGTTTAGTCTTTCACAAGTGAAATGCATGCTTACTTGGGTTGAGATCAGGTGAGTGACTTGGCCATTCAAGAATATTCCACTTCTTTGCTGTAATAATCTCCTGGGTGGCTTTGCTTTGTGTCTTGGGTCATTGTCCATCTGTATTATGAAACGCCGACAATCAGTTTGACTACATTTGGCTGGATTTGAGCACATAGTATGTCTCTGAATACCTCAGAATTCATCCAGATGCTTCTGTCCTGTGTCATATCATCAATAAACACTAGTGACCCAGTGTCACTGGCAGCCCTGAATGCCCAAGCCATCACTCTGCCTCCGCCATGTTTTACAGATGATATGGTACGCTTTGGATCATGAGCTGTACCACGCCTTCACCATACTTTTTTCTTTCCATCATTCTGGTAGAGGTTAATCTTGCTTTCATCTGTCCAAAGAATGTTCTTCCAGAACTGTGCTGGCTTTTTTTAGATGTTTTTTTTTAGCAAAGTTCAATCTAGTCTTCTTATTCTTAGGCTTATGAGTGGCTCTCACCATGCAGTGAACACTCTGATTTACTTTCATGCAGTCTTCTCTTTATGGTAAATTTGGATATTGATACGCCTACATCCTGGAGAGTATAATTCACTTGGTTGGCTGTTGTGAAGGGGTTTCTCTTCACCATGGAGATTATTGTGCAATCATCCACCACTATTGTCTTCCGTGGGTGTCCAGGTCTTTTTGCATTGATGAGTTCACCAGCGCTTTCTTACTTTCTCAGGATGTAGAACTGTAGATTTTGCCACTCCTAATATTGTAGTAATTTCTCAGATGGGTTTTTTTCTGTTTTCGCAGCTTAAGGATGGCTTGTTTCACCTGCATGGAGAGCTCCTTTGACCGCACATTTTCTTTACAGCAAAATCTTCCAAATACAAGCACCACACCTCAAATCAACTCCAGGCCTTTTATCTTCTTAATTGAGAATGACATAACGAAGGAATTGTTCACACCTGCCCATGAAACAGTCTTTGAGTCAATTAATACTTTTGGTCCCCTTAAAAACAGGGTGGCACATGTTAAGGAGCTGAAACTCCTAAACCCTTCATCCAATTTTAATGTGGATACCCTCAAATGAAAGCTGAAAGTCTGGACTTTATGTCCATTATATAACTATAACTTGAATATGTTTCAGTAAACAGGTAAAAAACACAATTTGTGTCAGTGTCCAAATATCTACTTCTATCTACCTATCTCTCTCTCATATACTGTGTGTGTGTATATATATATACAGTACAGACCAAAATTTGTTACACCTTCTCATTCCAAAGTTTTCTGTATTTATTTTTTCCCCCCCCCCCCCCCCCCCCAGCAAACAAAGGGGGAAAAAAAGATTAATTCCACTTCTCCTCACCCATTAAAAAAAAAAAAAAAAACATTAAGAAGATGGCCCCACCCTTTGGCCGGACACCCCCCACCGCCAAAGTTTGGACACACCTTCTCATTCCAAGAGTTTTCTGTATTTTCATGACTATAAAAATTGTAGATTCACACTGAAGGCATCAAAACTATGAATCAACACATGTGGAATTATATACTTAACAAAAAAGTGTGAAACAACTGAAAATATGTCTTATACACTGTGTTCCAAATTAATATGCAAATAATATTTTCTCATATTTTCCAAAATTACCTATATGAATTGCGTCATTGTAATTTTCCAGTCATCAACTATTCGAGTATAATTGAAAGGTTTTTGAACAAACTGCCTATGATAACAGTATATTTTAAAAAAAAATAAACACTCAAAATGCACTCAAAATGCATGTTCTAAATTATTATGCACAGCAGAATTTGCAACCTTTTCATTTTTATTAAAAACAAAAAAATGGTCATTGTGAAATTATAAGCATTAGCAGGTTATTACAAACTGAAATCAAACAGATTTCAAGCCAAAACTTTATTCGAGGTGATGTTACATTTGCACATAGGACCCCTTGTTCGAAAGAAGCTTCTGAACTCTCTCGTCCATTGAATTTGTCAGTTTTTGGATGGTTTCTGCTTCAATTGTTTTGCATGAGGACAGAATACCCTTCCAGAGCTGTTGCTTAGATGTGAACTGCCTCCCGCCATCATAGACACTCCTTTTGATGATGCTCCAGAGGTTCTCAATGGGGTTGAGGTCAGGGGAGCATGGGGGCCACACCATAAGTTTGTCCCCTTTTATGCCCATAGCAGCCAGAGATGCAGATGTGTTATTTGCAGCATGAGACGGTGCATTATCATGCATGAAAATGATCTTTCTGCGGAATGCATGGTTCTTCTTCTTGAACCATGGCAGGAAGTACTGTTTGAGAAACTCCACATGCATTATGGAGTTCATCTTTACCCCTTCAGGGATCCTAAAGGGGCCGACAATCTCTCTCCCCATGATTCCATCCCAAAACATTACTCCGCCTCCTCCTTGTTGGCGCCGTAGCTGTGTTTGCATGGGGTGTCCATCAACAAGCCATCCTCCACTCCATCCATCTGGACCATCGAGCGTTGCACGGCACTCATCGGTGAACAAAACAGTTTTGAAGTCAGTCTTCATATATTGTTTGGCCCACTGGAGCCGTTTCTGCTTGTGTGCAGTGGATAGAGGAGGTCGACAGGATGGCTTACGCACAGCTGCAAATCTCTGAAGGACCCTGCATCTTGTTGTTCGGGGGGACGTTGGAGGCACCAGCAGCTTCAAAAACTTGTCTGCTGCTATGACAAGGCATTTTTGAAGCTGCTCTTTTAACCTGACGTAATTGCCTGTTGGAAAGAGTCCTCAATTTTCCCTTATCAGCACGCACACGTGTGTGCTGTGAATCAGCTACATACTTCTTGATTGTGCGATGATCACGATGAAGTGTCTTGGCAATGTTGATTGTAGTCATGCCTTGACCTAAACCCTCCACAATTTGTTGCTTCTCAGCAGCCGACACATCTTTCTTTCCCATTTTGGCTGAAAATGTAGGCTGCTTAATAATGTGGGACAGCCTTCTTAAGTAGTCTTATGGCAAGAAAAAAGCAGCTAAGTAAAGAAAAACGAATGGCCATCATTACTTTAAGAAATGAAGGTCAGTCAGTCCGAAAAATTGGGAAAACTTTGAAAGTGTCCCCAAGTGCAGTGGCCAAAACCATCAAGCGCTACAAAGAAACTGGCTCACATGAGGACCACCCCAGGAAAGGAAGACCAAGAGTCACCTCTGCTGTGGAGGATAAGTTCATCCGAGTCACCAGCCTCAGAAATCGCAGGTTAACAGCAGCTCAGATTAGAGACCAGGTCAATGCCACACAGAGTTCTAGCAGCAGACACATCTCTACAATAACTGTTAAGAGGAGACTGTGTGCAGCAGGCCTTCATGGTAAAATAGCTGCTAGGAAACCACTGCTAAGGACAGGCAACAAGCAGAAGAGACTTGTTTGGGCTAAAGAACACAAGGAATGGACATTAGACCTGTGGAAATCTGTGCTTTGGTCTGATGAGTCCAAATTTGAGATCTTTGGTTCCAACCACCGTGTCTTTGTGCGACGCAGAAAAGGTGAATGAATGGACTCTACATGCCTGGTTCCCACCGTGAAGCATGGAGGAGGAGGTGTGATGGTGCTTTGCTGGTGACATTGTTGGGGATTTATTCAAAATTGAAGGAATACTGAACCAGCATGGTTACCACAGCATCTTGCAGCGGCATGCTATTCCATCCGGTTTGCGTTCAGTTGGACCATCATTTTATTTTTCACCAGGACAATGACCCCAAACACAGCTCCAGACTGTGTAAGGGCTATTTGACCAAGAAGGAGAGTGATGGGGTGCTACGCCAGATGACCTGGCCTCCACAGTCACCAGACCGGAACCCAATCGAGATGGTTTGGGGTGAGCTGGACTGCAGAGTGAAGGCAAAAGGGCCAACAAGTGGTAAGCATCTCTGGGAACTCCTTCAAGACTGCTGGAAGACCATTTCAGGTGACTACCTCTTGAAGCTCATCAAGAGAATGCCAAGAGTGTGCAAAGCAGTAATCAAAGCAAAAGGTGGCTACTTTGAAGAACCTAGAATATAAGACATATTTTCAGTTGTTTCACACTTTTTTGTTAAGTATATAATTCCACATGTGTTAATTCATAGTTTTGATGCCTTCAGTGTGAATCTACAATTTTTATAGTTATGAAAATACAGAAAACTCTTGGAATGAGAAGGTGTGTCCAAACTTTTGGTCTGTACTGTATAGAAAATAAAAAGGTACTACTGATTCTAGCTAAAATTTAACTATTGTAAGGATCTGGGGTGCTAGGTGGGCTGACATGAACACAGACTCCAAGGTATTAGTCCAAGTATTGAGTTTTATTCACTCAAAACACTCCTTGGTACATGCAACATAACAGAAACCGAAAAAAATAAATACCTGCCCGTCTGGGCTCTAACTAAACAGAAATAGGTTACCTCACTTACAATAGGAACAAGTTCAAACAGTCAGATTGTCTTCCAGCAGTAGCCACTTTCTTTGTGGCTTTCCAGCCAAGCTCTGCCACAGTCTCCTCTCCTAGAAGACTTCTTATATCCCCTTAACGAGGAGATCCCAGTCAGCTGGGTTTCTTCCAGGAGTGTCCACAAGGTGTGGACTGGAGGGGAGGGGAATGGCAGGTTCCACTAACAGCCTACCCGCCGTTCCATAAAAAATCCAGCCCAGTGCACAGCACTTAATGCTCAGCAAACATAATTGTCTGCTGAGAAACAAGCTTTCTGGATTTCCGTCATTTCACCCATCTGAGCAACCTGGGTGAGATGTACATCCCTTCCAATATTTTTCCAGTCATCAGCTTACATATCCCCCCCCCTCTTTTCCAGACCGGAGGGCTGGGCATTTGTGGCCATCATACAATGTACCCTTGACAGGGCATCAGCATTTCCCAACAACTTCCCTGGTCTGTGCTCTACACTGAAAATAAAATGTTGCAAGGACAGAAACCATCTGTTAACCCTAGCATTTCCATCCTTATTCATTTTAATCCAAGTGAGAGGGGCATGGTCAGTTATCAAATTAAATTTTCTGCCTAGGAGGTAATATTTTAGGGCATCCAGTGTCCACTTAATAGCTAAGCACTCCCTTTCCACAATGGCATAGTTTTTCTCAGCAGGGGACTGCTTCCTGCTCAGGTACATCACTGGATGCTCCTCTCCATTTATAACCTGGGACAGCACTGCTCCCAGACCTGCATCAGAGGCATCTGTCTGCACCAGGAACTCCTTCCTAAAATCAGGGGTTATCAGCACTGGCTGTTGGCATAGAGCTAACTTTAGCCTCTGGAATGCCTCCTCTGCTTCTGGTGTCCAGTGGATCATCACTGACTTCCCACCTTTCGTCAGGTCAGTGAGAGGAGCTGCAATAGAGGCAAAATTTGGCACAAACCTATGATAGTAGCCAGGAATTCCAAGAAACGCCCGGACTTGTTTTTTGGTTAGAGGCCTTGGCCAGTTCTGTATTGCTTCCACCTTATTGATTTGGGGCTTTATTACTCCTTTGCCAATTACATAGCCCAGGTACTTGGCTTCTTCTAGCCCTAAAGCACATTTCTCAAGGTTAATAGTAAGGTCTGCCTCACTTATGGAGTCTAGTACTGCCTATAGCTTACAGAGGTGACTTCCCCAGTCTGGGCTATGAATGACCACATCGTCCAGGTAAGCCGCTGCATAGTCACGATGTGGCCGCAAGATTTGGTCCATCAACCTCTGAAAAGTAGCAGGAGCTCCATGCAACCCAAATGGCATAACCTTGTACTGGAACAAGCCTTCTGGTACAGCAAAGCCAGTTTTCTCTTTGGCTTCCTCAAAGGTATTTGCCAGTAACCTTTTGTGAGATCCAGTGTGGTTATGTATCTCTCATTATCCATCTTCTCAATAAGCTCATCTACTCTGGGCATTGGATAAGCATCAAACTTTGAAATTCCATTTAATTTTCTAAAATCATTACAGAACCGCCAGGTACCATTGGGCTTTGGTATCAAGACAATTGGGTTAGACCAGTCACTTTTAGACTCCTCAATCTCACCTAACTCAAGCATGCGTTTAACCTCGGATGACAATACCTCCCTACGTGCCTCTGGTATTCTATAGGGTTTGAGGTTTATTTTCCGCCCAGGTTCCGTCTCCACACAGTGCTCTACTAGGTGTGTACGCCCTGGAAGATCAGAGAACTTACGTTTATTTCTCTGCAGGAACTCTTTTGCCTCTTGTTGTTGGGGCACTGACAGAGTCTCATTTATATGGACTGGAGGGATTGGTGGCAACGAATTATCTACTTCTGCATTTGAGGCCACCAAGGTTTCCCTCTGGGTCCAGGGCTTGATCAACTTTACATGGTAAATTTGAAATGGCTTCCTTTTCCCTGGTTGGTGCACCTTATAGTTCACTGGCCCTACTTTTTCCACAGTTTCATATGGGCCTTGCCACTTCGCTAAGAATTTACTTTCCACCGTCGGCACCAATATAAGTACTCTATCCCCTGGGTTAAATTCTCGGATTCTGACAGAACGATTGTAAATTCTGCTTTGGGCCTCTTGTGCTTTTTGCAGATGTTCTTTTACCACTGGCATGACTGTTGCAATATGGTCTTGCATTTGAGCTACATGCTCTATGACACTTTTGTATGGGGAAGCCTCAGTTTCCCATGTTTCCTTGGCTATATCTAGTAAGCCTCTGGGGTGTCTACCATAGACTAACTCAAAAGGGGAAAAACCTGTAGAAGCTTGTGGAACTTCTCTAATAGAAACATCAGATATGGCAACAGGCAGTCCCAATCACGACCATCTTTTTCTATCCCCTTTTTTAAGCATGTGTTTAAGAGTTTTGTTAAAGCGTTCCACTAACCCATCTGTCTAGGGGTGATACACAGAGGTCCATATGTGGGTAATTTTAAATAGCTTGCACAGCTCTTTCATCACCTTTGACATGAATGGGGTGCCCTGGTCAGTCAGTATTTCTTTAGGTATGCCTTTTCTTGAAAACATATAGAACAACTCATGGGCAATACTCTTTGATGCAGTATTACGCAAAGGAACTGCCTCAGAATAGCGAGTAGCATAATCTAAAACAACCAGGATATATTGGTGACCTCTAGCTGACTTGACTATTGGACCGACCAAGTCCATAGCAATCCTTTCAAAAGGTACTTCAGTGATGGGCAGTGGAACCAAGGGACTATGGAAATGTGGGGTTGGGGCATGTACCTGACATGTAGGACAGGATGCACAGTAGACCTTCACTTCCTTATACATGCCCGGCCAATAAAACCTTTGGAGAATCCTCTCCTGTGTTTTCTCAGAATCTAGGTGTCCCCCAAGTACATGATTATGGGCCATATCAAGTACCATGCGGCGGTATGGCTTAGGCACGAGAAGCTGCTCCACAATTTCCCCATTACTTTTTGCAACCCGATTCAAGAGGTCATTATTCATGGCAAAATGGGGAAATCGGTAGTCAGCCTCAGGTTCCTGAGGCACACTATTTACGACTGTCACACTTTCACAAGCATTAGCAAAAGTGGGATCTCTCAACTGTGAAGTACCAAAATTATCCTGGGAGACCTGCAATTCAGGTATATCATGCTCAAGAGCTGGGGAAGGGGTATCATCCTCCTCTCCAGCTAGGACCTCTAACGGAAAAGGGTCACACTCATCATGCACTTTGGGCGTAGGTGGGGTATTCACCTTTGGCTTACAGGTTTTACCTTTTCCCCACAAATCCCAGAACAAAGGGAAATCACATCCCAAAATCACACTATGCATGAGGTTTTTCACAACACCCACTTCATAATAGTCAAGTCCTAATATAGTTTCTATTTTGATATTGGCCATGGGGTAGTCCTTAGTATCCCCATGGATGCAAAGTGCACTCATGTGCTTCTCTGGCATACAGTCCCCAGCTATCAAGCTGGCATGTACTAAAGTTACCAGGCTTCCGGAGTCAAGCAACACCTGGACAGGATGACCATTCACCACAATTTTGCAGACCTGAGGCTCAGTCTCTAGACCCGGTGCCGCAGCACAGACAGGTTCTGCGAGCAAGGATGGATGCCAACCAATGTCACACTCCATCAGCTCAGAGCTGAGAGGGCAATGGGCAGCAATATGTCCCTGCTCATGGCATCTCCAGCACTGTACTAGGCCTGATTTCTCCAGCAGAGAGTCCTGTTTGGGACTAGTGGAGTGCTTGGGAGAAATTTCAGTCTTTCGCTCATGAGACCCCTCTAAAACTTTTTTCACTGCGCCTTCAATAAATGGAACAGTCTTACCGGGGAGGTGCCCTCCACCTGGTGTTCCTAGGGGGTGATCGAGCTGCAGGGACATCGTGAAGTTCCGCCTCAGTCGCAAGGAACCTTTCTACAAGGCTGACATGTTGGTTGGCATCTTTGGGGTCTCCATGTCCGACCCAGCGCAGCAACACAGGAGGAAGAGATCTGATGAACCGGTCTAGAACCACCTTCTCCACAATCTGTGCAGGGGTACAGGAGTCTGGTTCCAGCCATTTCTTTACCAGGTGAATAAGGTCGTACATCTGGGACCTGGCAGGTTTGTCCAAATGGTAACTCCAGGTATGCACCCGCCGGGCACGGACAGCCATGGTCACTCCCAGCCGAGCAAGAATTTCTGCTTTCAGTTTATTATAGTCTCTGACATCCTGTTGGCAGAGGTCATAATATGCTTTCTGGGGTTCACCTGTCAGATAAGGTGCGATGACATCTGCCCAGTCAGCAGCTGGCAGTCTCTCTCGTTCAGCCACCCTTTCAAACACGGTAAGGTAGGCCTCTATATCATCATATGGGGTCATTTTCTGCAAAGCTCTTTGCACAGACTGCTTTACATCTTTGAGCTCCATAGGTCTCTGCGGACTACAGTAGTGACACCAGTCTCTTTGATGATGGCCAACTGCTCCATCAACAAACGGTTGGTTTCTTGTTGCTGTATATTAGACTGCACCAGATGCTTCAGTAGCTCTTCCATATTCCTGGGTCTGGTCTTGTCTGGCGGCAACAGCCTTCACCCAGGGCATAAAAATGTATTTCTTTTTCTTTTTTTAACAAGGAGTTGTGTTGTTGCCCCTAGCAACCTCTGAATACCAGCATCCTCCACCAATTGTCAGGATCTGGGGTGCTGGGTTGGCTGACATGAACACAGACTCCAAGGTATTAGTCCAAGTATTGAGTTTTATTCACTCAAAACACTCCTTGGTACATGCAACATAACAGAAACCGAAAAAATATATACCTGCCCATCTGGGCTCTACCTAAACAGAAATACAGTAGGTTACCTCACCTACAATAGGAACAATTTCAAACAGTCAGATTGTCTTCCAGCAGTAGCCACTTTCTTTGTGACTTTCCAGCCAAGCTCTGCCACAGTCTGCTCTCCTAGCAGACTTCTTACAGTGGTGGCCAAAAGTATTGGCACCCCTGCAATTCTGTCAGATAATACTCAATTTCTTCCAGAAAATGATTGCAATCACAAATGCTTTGGTAATAATATCTTCATTTATTTTGCATGCAATGAAAAAACACAAAAGAGAACGAAAAAAAAGTCAAATCATTGATCATTTTACACAAAACTCCAAAAATGGGCCGGACAAAAGTATTGGCACCCTCAGCCTAATACTTGGTAGCACAACCTTTAGACAAAATAACTGCGAACAACCGCTTCCGGTAACCATCAATGAATTTCTTACAATGCTCTGCTGGAATTTTAGACCATTCTTCTTTGGCAAATTTCTCCAGGTCCCTGAGATTTGAAGGGTGCCTTCTCCAAACTGCCATTTTGAGATCTCTCCACAGGTGTTCTATGGGATTCAGGTCTGGACTCATTGCTGGCCACTTTAGAAGTCTCCAGTGCTTTCTCTCAAACCATTTTCTAGTGCTTTTTGAAGTGTGTTTTGGGTCATTGTCCTGCTGGAAGACCCATGACCTCTGAGGGAGACCCAGCTTTCTCACACTGGGCCCTACATTATGCTGAAAAATTTGTTGGTAGTCTTCAGACTTCATAATGCCATGCACACGGTCAAGCAGTCCAGTGCCAGAGGCAGCAAAGCAACCCCAAAACATCAGGGAACCTCCGCCATGTTTGACTGTAGGGACCGTGTTCTTTTCTTTGAAGGCCTCTTTTTTTTTCCTGTAAACTCTATGTTGATGCCTTTTCCCAAAAAGCTCTACTTTTGTCTCATCTGACCAGAGAACATTCTTCCAAGAAGTTTTTGGCTTTCTCAGGTAAGTTTTGGCAAACTCCAGCCTAGCTTTTTTATGTCTCTGGGTCAGAAGTGGGTCTTCCTGGGTATCCTACCATAGAGTCCCTTTTCATTCAGATGCCGACGGATAGTACGGGTTGACACTGTTGTACCCTCGGACTGCAGGGCAGCTAGAACTTGTTTGGATGTTAGTCGAGGTTCTTTAGCCACCATCCGCACAATCTTTCATTGAACTCTCTCGTCAATTTTTCTTTTCTGTCCACATCTAGGGAGGTTAGCCACAGTGCCATGGGCTTTAAACTTCTTGCTGACACTGCGCACGGTAGACACAGGAACATTCAGGTCTTTGGAGATGGACTTGTAGCCTTGAGATTGCTCATGCTTCCTCACAATTTTGCTTCTCAAGTCCTCAGACAGTTCTTTGGTCTTCTTTCTTTTCTCCATGCTCAATGTGATACACACAAGGACACAGGACAGAGGTTGAGTCAACTTTAATCCATTTCAACTGGCTGCAAGTGTGATTTAGTTATTGACACCACCTGTTATGTGCCACAGGTAAGTAACAGGTGCTGTTAATTACACAAATTAGAGAAGCATCACCTGATTTTTCAAAGGGTGCCAATACTTTTGTCCAACCCCTTTTTTATGTTTGGTGTGGAATTATATCCAATTTGGCTTTTTGACAATTCTTTTTGTGGTTTTCCATTGATGACAAATTAAATGAAGATATTATTACCAAAGCATTTGTGATTGCAATCATTTTCTGGAAGAAATTGAGTATTATCTGACAGAATTGCAGGGGTGCCAATACTTTTGGCCAGCACTGTATATCCCCTTAACGAGGAGATCCCAGTCAGCTGGGTTTCTTCCAGGAGTGTCCACAAGGTGTGGACTGGAGGGGATGGGAATTGCAGGTCCCACTACCAGCCTACCCGCCATTCCATAAAAAATCCAGCCCAGTGTACAGCACTTAAAACTTAAATAATGCTCAGCAAACATAGTTGTCTGCTGAGAGCAAACTTTCTGGATTTCCCTCATCTCACCCATCTGAGCAACCTGGTTGAGATATACATGCCTTCCAATATTTTTCCAGTCATTGGCTTACACTATATATATATATATATATATATATATATATATATATATAAGAGAGAGAGAGAGAGAGAGAGAGAGAGAGAGAGAGAGAGAGAGAGAGAGAGAGAGAGAGAGAGAGAGAGAGAGAGAGAGAGAGAGAGAGAGAGAGAGAGTATATATATATAGCATCTGGTTCTAACTACTATTACAAAAAAAAAAAAACTGTGCCAAAAAAATTGAGCACAGATGTGATCAGTAATGTATATTTTTCACTGATCAGTGCTCAGTGGCGGTAACACCTGCACAAAAAGACAGCTTGTGCAGTAAAAAAAAAAAAAAAAAAAGGTTAAACCTCCCCCCCTCCCGATGCAAGGGAGACCCCTTAATGGCCAGATGTACTATTACGTCCATTTGCGCTAAGTCCCAAGTGCCCAGAACGTAATAGTACGCCATGTGCCACTAAGGGGTTAAAGGGGTTTTCTCATCTCATGATATCAGCTGCCCTCCTGTCTCCTTTCCCATCCGCTTCCTGGTTTTCAGCTCATTCTTGCACGGAGCTCCTGCTTTCTCTAAATGACATAGTGATCTCTGGATTTACATACACAGATAACAGAGACACTGCTAAAGAAACTATATCTAGTACTTATCAGAGCTCAAAACCTGAAATCTATATGCTGAAAGAAGGAGAGAAGAGAATAATAGATGGACAGGAGTCATCATGTTGACCTGTGAGCAGGTCTGTAACCTAGGCAACTACAGTAGCTGTAAACAATAAGTAGACAAATTTAGCTGTATCTGGCAAACACAACAATATATACATAGCAATATATTGGGTAAAACACTTCAGTTAGCTTCAGCTATAAGTCTGAATATGATTCTTTAGATGGGAATAATAAATACATTTCTTAAAGAGTAAATACATTTTCAGACAACTATGGATTTTCTGACAGCATTTGTGTCATTAACAAATTTTGTAACATAAAAACGGATGTCAAATGGCCATTATTAACTGTTGTGTGAATGTAGCTTAACTCAAGATGCTGTTTCTGCTTTGATTCATGAAAACTCCATTTTAGGAGAGAGGATGATCACATTTTTGTACATCCAGATCCTCTTACTTGTAAAGGTCTGGTGCTGTCTCATGTGTAATTGCTACTACTGATCATGGCCTCCAGCGATGGCATCCCAACATGGACATGAAACTGCAGTTGACTTTCACTAACTGTAGCAATGAACTGTTATTACCACTGAAGTCAATGCTGGGTTAGTGATTTAGGCTAAGGCCCCATGTAGCGAGCTGCATCTGAAAAACGCTGTGGAAAAGACTGCAATGGAAACGCATCACGTATCTGCGGACTTTATGCTTCTATTATTATTACCTATACAGAAAACGCCGGCATTTCTGCAGATATAACTGACATGCTGCTATTTACAAAAATGCGAACGCTTTTGAAATTGCAGCATTTCCGCTGATGATTTTTTCCTGCAATATGTGGATGGGATTAGTCAGAATCCCATCCACTTTTCAGGTACTGCGGCCAAAACGCTGCCTTTTGGCAACATGGGGCCCTGGTCTCAAAGGGGTTTTCCCATGAACATAACCATATTTAAATTTGTAGACAATTAAAATTTCTCTAATTAGCTTAGTGGTGACAAGTTTTTTTTTTCTTCTTGATAAGTTGCCAATGGATATTGACCACGAATGCAAGAACATTCTATGGTCTGGCACTTGTCAGAAACCCTGCCATGGTTTCCTTACTGTGGCTGGAGTATCTTGTCACACATGCACTGTCCCTGCCTGATAACCTGTCCACAATAAGGAAATCACAGGTGGGTTTCTAAAAAGTGCCAGACCGTAGAAAGATCCTGCATTTATTGTTTTATCCACTGGCAACTGACTGGCAACATACTGTCACTACTGAGATTGTTAAATAAATTGTTTAAAACTCTGCAAAATTTTTAATTTATATTTGCAAAAATTTTAACTATTGTCTAAAAATTTTAATGTGGTTATGTTTGTGGTAAACCCCTTTAATGCTGCAGCCACATTGTCATCATTACTGGAGACCAAGATACCGAGACTGGCATGGGTCTGGGAAGCAGTGCTACAGGAGCAGTGGGAGATTAGTAAGGTGAGTGTCACTTCTTTTATTATGTTATATTAAATGTTAGGGTTTTGTTTTTTTTTAATCTTCTTGGTGGCTGAACAAACCCTTTGGGACACGACATTAACCTACAGGGTAGCATTGTAAATGTCACATTTGAAAAAGTTTTTTTTTCTTTTTTTTTTTTATCCGTGGGATTCCATTAAAAATGAAAACTTTCATTATGTGCTCATTTTCCATCTCCTAACTTCATACAATCCCTAAAAGCTCCAGTATATATTCAAATACTGTAAATAATTAAAATAACTCATTTTTAATCTGTATTTTAAGTGTATTGTTTTCAACTGTTCCATTGTCTTTATTCCCTTACACTAGTATAAAATTCTAAGCTTCTCACCCCCTCCTTTTGTGATTATAATGAATTCCATACATTAGAAATTAGTGAACACTGGCAAAACAATTTAAAAGAGGTATAGATGAAAACATGGAGAAAATATTATATTCATGTCTAGGAAACATAGTGTTTATAAACAAAGAAGACACCTTGTGCTTGTGAAATATCTTCTCTGTTTCCTCCTCTCATCTCCCACCTTAGTTACAGGAACATTTGCTTGACAGCTATTATATATACCGAGTAGAGAGTAAACAAAAAGATAAATCTTACCACTCCAATAACAGTGTAGTCTATTCATACAGGATAAATCTTAACACTCTTTATATTCTCCTCATAAATATGCAGCCATTCTGTTCCCGGTAATCATGTAGGATTCGCTTTATATGTTCAGCAATAGAAGGATGTTGAATCTTCAGGGCCAGTACACCCAGCCATAACATCATTTTAATTCATTCCAGGTCACAGGAGAGAAATAGAAAGAAGCATGAGTTTACATTCACAATATTGCAGCAATTACAGTGGCTATTGATTATTCCAGGAAAAAAAAATCCTGAAATCCTGCAATTCTTAATCTGTCAAGCTGTGATCAGCTGAGGGCTCCTAAGTGCTTCTGGTCTGATTGCTTCTGTTTAATTAACATTCTTTGAATTATTGATCACTCATTGAGATGTTACCCGCCTGGAAATGGCATTATATATAAAAGTGACTTTGAACAGTGTATGTCCATGGTACTGTCAAATAATGATAATATACAGACACATGCAAAGTGCCTCATTATAATCCAATATTTCTCACTTCTGGATGACATAAAAATATTTAGTGGAAGAGTGAAGAAATCAGGCGATACCTTTTAGAGGCTAACTGAGTATATTTATAAGTAAGCTTTCAGGAGTGCTCGCTCCCTTCATCAGACATGGTGTGATACAAGAACTGAAAATTAACAGATTTTTATACACATGGTTTTCAAAGCATTTTAGAGTCCTTAAAAAAAATTGCAATCTAAGTAGAGAAGTTATTTACAACAGGTCAAAAAAACAGTCTGGAAACTTGTGGTGCGTGACGGAGGGATCAGTAATTCTTGCTGTTATCTGTTTGCTATCAGGAGGTGATTTGTGTCCCTCACAGGTCATACATAGTGTGATTTGAAGCTGGCATGAATATTGAGTTCAGTCATGAACTGCACTCAATATTCATGCCAGCTTCAAATCACACTATGTATGACCTGTGAGGGACACAAATCTCCTCCTGATAGCAAACAGATAACAGCAAGAATTACTGATCCCTCCGTCACGCACCACAAGTTTCCAGACTGTTTTTTTGACCTGTTGTAAATAACTTCTCTACTTAGATTGCAATTTTTTAAGGACTCTAAAACGCTTTGAAAACCATGTGTATAAAAATCTGTTAATTTTCAGTTCTTGTATCACACCATGTCTGATGAAGGGAGCGAGCACTCCTGAAAGCTTACTTAGAAATATACTCAGTTAGCCTCTAAAAGGTATCGCCTGATTTCTTCACTCTTCCACTACTTTCAATGGCTAACACGGTACAACATTATACTACTATAAAAATATTTAGTCAGAATGTCATAGATCGTGTTCATCAAGTATCCAACCCATGGCATTTATCCCATGTTCCCTCTCCACAAATGTTCTTATTTTGTGATTAGAGTAACATCAACTTCAGCAGGGGTGGGGTTAAAATATTTTAACACGTACTATGGTGCAGGAATTGGGGGGTAGGGAGAGGTGTGGGTGCATAAAAAAAATTGAAGCCATTCCTATTTTGAGACAAAGCCATGCCCCTCTTTGGTGCCCTCAATGGTGCCTCCTGTCACCCAGAATGTTCCCTGTCCCCTAATATAAATTATGCCCCTATATATTAAATGAGTTATTCACCTTTCTAATATTGATGGCCTATCCTTAGGATAGACTATCAGCATTACATCTGTGGGGTCCAACTACAGATCAGCTGTTCTGAGACAGTGTGGCTACTGTAAACGACTGTACAATGTGCACTGCTGCAGTACATAAACCCACTTCTACATATCATGGTCAAGTACTGAAGTTCTGAAGCCAGAACATTATGAGGACCTTATACTAAGTCACATGAACTCTAAATATATAGTCTGTCTATAGTTCTTTCCCTGGGTATCTCAAAACCAGGTTCCTTACAAGTATATTGAAAGTGTTTGCATTGTACAGTGTTTGTAATGTTAAATAGGTGTTAGAAATAGTTTAGATCAGTTTCATCCTTAAACTGAAGACTAAACAAATCCTCTACTACCTGGTTGGCCGAATGGCTTAAATGGGTTGTCCGGTTCTTGAAAAGAGAAATTTAAAAAGTCATAAATGTTATACAATAATAATAAATTAAAGAAACCCATTACTCACCTCTGTAATCTGCCGCTGATCCAGTGATCCAGTACAGATGCTTCGTCAGGCTCACATTGGTTTTTGTTTACAAGATGGCAGTGATGCTAATAGTATACATTAGTCCACTGAGGCTACTGATGAGCTGGAGAAGCCATGTGCAACCATGGCACATCATTATGCAGTGTCCCAGTGGAACATTACACACTGTCCCAGAGTTAACAACTATTTAACCACTTCCCGCTCTAAGCTGTACTTTTAAATCTCACTGAGCATATAGTTGCTGAGCACTGTATGGGTGTCAAGAATGTTTCTAGGCAATGTATGTTTTTTTTTTTTTTCGTTTTTTTTAAGGAAAAGTGGCAAAACATACCAAATGTATGTGATATCACCGTAATCATAATGACCAGCTCAAAAATCATGCTTTGTCATTTTTATTGCAGAGTTTACTCCATAAAAGCAAAACACAAAAAATATTGACAGAATTGTGCATCTTTCATTTGGACCTCCAAAAACATTAATAAAAGCTAATCGAACATTATACGCACCATAAAATGGCGCCAACTAGAACTACAACTTATTGCACAAAGAATAAGCCCTCATATGGTAACAGAAAAATAAGACAGTTATGACATTTGCAAAAAGTTGCCAAGCTCTATTGCCCAAAGTACCGTACTGGGGTAGCTGTATTTAAGCATTTTAATGTTTTTATGCTGCTTACTATTGTATGCCTGTTGTAATTTAAGAGGGACTATACCAATGAGACTGGAGAAAGTGGATGGTGCACCCCTTCAACCTTAGAATATTCTAGTGAGGGCAGTGGCGTAACTAGAAATGGCTGGGCCCCAAGGTGAGCATTTGACATGGGGGGGCCCCCCGAACCGCCGCCCCCAAACCCCTCCCCCCGGACTGCCCCCCTCCATCCCCCCCACACAAACCACATTCCTGTGCTCACTAGTATGTGGCATAATGGCCCCTACACACACTATTATGCTGCATAGTAGCCCCTGCACACAGTATTATGCCCCATAGTGGCCCCTGCAGACAGTATTATGCAGCACAGTGTACCACCGATGAACAATTATTATACTCTGGGGTCTTTTTAGGTTAGTCTTTCTGAAGCCTAGCACCTACATGTCACAGTAGTCAAGGCAAAGATAAACTATTCCTCTGCTCACTTTTTGCATTGTGCCCATGACAAAGACTGTAAGGAAAATAATTGCAGCTACTTTTTGTTTTTGAAGCTGATAAGAAAGAGAAGGTACACAATTCAGAGATACAGATTGCCAGAAACAGCGAAACAGTAAGGGTACGGTCACACTAGCATTGTGTGACCATTCAGGGACTCCATCCCCTATTCCGCTTAAAAATTTGGAGAGAAGTCCTGCAAGCAGGTCTTTTCTCTCTGACAATTTCGAGCAGTAACCCAGTGGAACCCATTATAATCTATGGGGTCTGCGGGTTTCCACGGGTTTTTTAAGTGAATAGGGTTTCCGTTTTTGGGTCCCCAAGCGGACATGAAGAATGAAAACCCCAGCCTTTATTCCACTTGCTTTGCTGAAAGCTACAGTGAAACCAAGAGTTGTTCTCCATCAACCTGCACTAATATCAAGGGTACCCCAATCACCATCAGGCAGGAGACTTACCACAGAATGTGCCCAGGCGAAAACTAAAACCATCAACTTCCACACTGCAGGCCCCCTCATCACCTTTTCACCAGCCCCTGGGGAGTACTTGAGTCTGGGTGGAGTCAACTACAGCCACCGTCAAACCAAAAATGATAGACTACGACTCCCATCTTCCCTATACTTCTCCACTGGGTTGCTGCAATTACTGGTACAGTAGCTTATAAACAAAGACCAGTGAAGAAACGGAAGAACATCTGTGCTAGATAGACAGGGAAATTAAGCTGTAACAGTGTTTTCTTTTATTTTATTTTTTTACATTTCCGGGTTTTTTTTTTTCCAGCAACCATGCTGATGTATGCAGCATGATGTATGCATCATATTGTATTACATCTCCATATCTCTAGTAGCATAAGCCTAGTATAAAGTACTTTTAAAATATTGGGAAAATATATTTTTTAGATTTGTTATATATTGTTCAATAAAAATGTTGAGACATTACACATTATTGATTCCTGCTGTAACAAATGTGACCTGCTGCAAATAAACATACATTATTCATTAGGAGGAAATCACAGCTGAACAAGATTGTTTGTTTTTATAAAGTGATATGCATGGTGTATGGCACTGCCACTCTTCAATTAAAGGTCTATTTTATAATTATCTATCTATCTATATTGTACAATGCACAGCTCAACACTACCGCGTGCAGGAAACATAGAAAGGACATGAATGAAACCATAAGGATAAAAAGACAGTCATTCATACAACTCTGTGGTCAGTTGCTTAGCAACTATATAGGAGTAGAAAGCTAATGTTATGTCACACATGTCAGCGGATAAAATAATTTTAGATGTACAACAGAAACATGGACAATTTAATGAGATGATCTTTAACAACACTACAAATATATAAAAGTACGTAATCGCTAATATGAATATATATATTTATGATCAGTACAATGTGCCACCATTTTTTATTTATTCAAAACAGATGAAATAGAATATTCTTTTCTAATCTGTTTTTATTCTCAGATTTTTTTTTTTTTTTGTAAATGATTATGGTAGCCCCAGCTTCCGACACATTATGGGCTATGGGAGAGTTTTCTAGACGTAGAGTAAATTAACTGTGACATCTATTGTCAGTAAGGGAATCTGTTTTATCTGTGATTTAAATTGGGTGACTTAAGGTTTTGGAACATCTTAAAGGGCTTGTCCTGTCACCTAAAAATTGTAAGAAAGGCTTAGAATGCTATAAAATAAGAAAATAAGTAATACATCACTGATCTCATAATGCACACATTCCACTGTCCTCTGTATTATGGCCTTCAGGGATTATGTCCTGATACAGACCTGTGACTCTAGCAGTCACACATCACTGTTGGTCAGGATACAGAGATGTGGGAGAGGAAGAGTGGGAGAATGTTAAAGTGAGAAGTGCAATAATTTTTTTTTTATTATTTTATTCCATTCTGAGCATTTTTTTATTTATTTATTTTTGTGGTTGGACAACCCCTTTAACCCAAAAGAGCCCTATATGAAATTCAGCTTACAAATGATAGGAAATACAGATGTTCACCATTTCAGGTAAACAGCAAATTTGGCCCTTAATTTGTAGCAATATTTGTTTGGAAATTGACTCACTATGCATTATATCGATCCACAACATACAATAGTTTAGAGCAAGCTCTTTTACTGATCACTTATTGGGAGCCTTTTCTCTTGTTATTGACTATTGATCCAGAAGGTGAAAACATTAGTGAATAACCAGCACTACATTATTTATCAACACATAATGAATACACCTTAAACAATGTTTTTAATCATTTACACCCGCCATTAATTTTGTTTTTGTGGCTGTAACAATTTGATTAACATGGAACTATTTTCTCATGAGAATTACTTTTTAATTGAATTTAATTGGAAATTCATACATTAAAATTCGATCAAGTAAAGAAATATAGCCAATTTACTAAAATCAATTAAGTACATGAAAAATAAGATTAGACCAGTTGCACAAGAGTTGATTTTGCCCTGGCTCAATTTGTGAAAAAAATGTAATAAAAAAAGCAAAACTAACAAGAAATTTTAAAACATAGATATAATGACATAGATATATAGATGCCCTTATAATCCTTTCATTTAACCCCTTCCTGACGGTGACATTTTTTGATTTTCGTCTTTGGACTCTCACCCTTCCAAACCCAATAACTTTTTTATTTTTCCGTTCTCAGAGCCATTTGAGGTCTTAATGTTTGCAGGCAAATTTTTTTTCCATAATGCTATAATAATTCCATAATTAATTATTCTGTACAATGTACTCGGAAGCTGGAAAAAAAAATTCAGAATGCGGTGGATTTGAAGAAAAAGTGCATTTGTGCGACTTTCTTATGGGCTGCATTTTTACAGTGTTCGCTCTACAGCCAAAATGACATGTCATCTGTATTCTATGTTTCGGCACGATTCCGGGGATACCAAATTTATATGGTTTTATTTACATTTTAACCCCTTAACAAAAATCCAAAACTGCAAAAATATTTTTTTTCTAAAAGGTGCCATATTCTGACACATAGGGTGTCTTTTTTTGCGGGACCAGGTGTACTTTTTAGTTTTACCATTTTGGGGAATTACTAGGCAAAACAGTCAAAAAACGGTAGTATGGCACTTTTGATTTTTTTTTCCCGCTACGGCGTTTTTTATAGATTTGTAGACCCTGTTTTTGGACACAGGGATACCTAATGTGTATGTGTTTCACAGTAACTACTTTTAACTACTTTTTATATGTGTTCTAGGGAAAAGGGGATGATTTGAACTTTTAATATTTATTTTTTTTTTTTTTTTACTTTTTTTTATTTTTTTTTTTTGCACTTATTCGGTCTTGAACCCCAGGGGGTCTGATCACTAATGCAATGCATTACAATGCTAATACATTGCAAAAAAATGGCGCTTCTATTGCAGGCTACATAGAGTAGCCTGCAATAGAAGTTAATGAAAGACAAGACTGGGAGCCTTCACAAGGCTCCTGGCTGTCATAGCAATGGGACGCCGGCCCCGGAGCTTGCTCCGGGTGCTGGCGATCCCTGGCAAAATTGCAGCGCCTGCGCGCCGCTGGTAAAATGGCGCCTCGGTCAGCTTTGACCGAGGCGCCATAGGGGTTAATGCCCGCGATCATTGCGGGTGCTGATCGCGGGCATAGCGCCGGGTGTCTGCTGTATAATACAGCAGAAATCCCGCAGCTATGGTGGCTACTCGGGTCCCGAGCGGCCGCCATATTTAAGCACCTGACAACCGCCGTACTATTACAGCAGATGTCGGGAAAGGGTTAATACAAAAAGTACCAAAATATGTTAAAAAATGTAGAGAAATACGCAAAACTATGTAATCAATAAAATAGTCCATCAGTACAAAATCACTGCCTCTACGTCAGTGAAATGCAAGTTTAATCATTCTTGACGTGAACAGTCTCTGAAAAGTTGTGACCATCATTAGATACAAAGACATTAATAATAGTGTATTCTTTTATCTAAAATTTACATTAATAAAAAAAGGCATTATGTACAGAAGAATTCTGTTTGGTCTTTTCTTACTTTGGAGCAACATATTGTTTATTCAGCAATGCTAATTTATTGTGATCCCTTTCAATGAACATTTCTTTATATGCATTTTAGATAGAGGGAAAAAAAAGAGAGTTTTCAAATGTAAATTAACTATTGTATAAGATAAAAGAAACCGTCATTTACATTGCATGAAATCTAAATATATAATGAACAACTGAAGAGAAAGAAAAACAAGAAGCACTTAGGGTGGTTAACCCACAAAAGACAGTTATCACCTTTCCACCCTCACCAGTGGGACCCCCTTGATAACTAGAATGGTCATTCCATTCCTCCTCATTGTACATTAATTGCCTTTTAATAAATCAGGCACATTTTTGACTGTCCTAAAGTCAGAAAATTAAATCTAGATTTAATTTTAATCTAGCGATGGGTGAACCTCTCAAGATTAGAATAGTTTACACTGCCCTGACACTTGCTTTTACACATCTTAACATTTAAAATGCTCCAAATTTTACCCTCTCTTTTTGGAAAGGTGTTTTCCCAATGTCTTTTTTTGACACACATTATGGTTTTATTGCAAAAAACAATAGTTTTATAGAAAAAATAGCCAGTTTTGATGACTTGTAAGTGCTACAGGCTTGTATTTGGGAAACAATTTTGTGGCTATGTGTCTAGTTGAAAAGTGATGAAAAGCCATCAAATATTATCCCTTTGTAGGAGCAGATGTAAAATCAAAAAGGTTTTAGTTTTTATGCCAACACTGTGACACCAACAGTGTGGTATAGTGGAATGTGATGACCAGGCTGCAGGACATATCTGGCTGAGTGGTGGCATTGGTGCTAGCAATGGCAACATGAGTGACAGTACAGCATGGAATAATATGATAAACCATGCAGCAAGGCATGTCTGACTGAGTGGTGGCAGTGGCGGTATCTGTGGCAAAATGAATAGCTGTCCAGCTTGGAATAATATGATGGACCAGGCAGCAGGACATTTCTGGCTGAGTGGTGGCTTTGGTGCTAGCTGTGGCAACATGAATACCAGTAGGGCTTGGAATAATATGATAGACCAGGCCACAAGACATGTCTGGCTAAAGGGTGGCAGTGGTGGTAGCTTTGAAAACAATGTGGCAGTACAAAAGGAATAATATGATGGACGAGGCCACAGGATATGTCTGGCTCACTCAGCACAGATATTCTTCCTCTCCTCTATCTATGATTCTACAGTCATCTGCCTTTTTTTTAATTCTTCCTTTTTTTTTTCCTTTTTTCTTTTTTTTCCTCTTTGTTGTGTTTCCAAAAATGGAGTATTGGGTCACGCCGTGCTGTACCTTTATATTCTTTACTCATTTTTAGTTCTATATGATATCCTTGGGTGTTTCCGCACACAGCCCTTTCAATTTCGATATATCTAATAACTGATGGACACAGTAATATGGTTCCAGGGGGGGATCTGAAGATAGGAAGGTTTACAAAGTTCCTTAGTTACCTGACTATTATTACAGAAAAAATGTGCAGTATGCTTTAAGACTTAAAATTTTTAATTTTTTTTGGCCTTTCCCCTTTCTTTTAACCAATACCCACAAAATTAAATTTGGTTTTTGGGGGTTTGTTTTTGCCAAAATCCTGCTTAAACTGATTATTTAATCTCGGTTCTTGTTTTGGGGATTGAATCATAAGTGTTATACCATGTTTCTGGCATAGAAAAGGCATAATTTCTGGTGCATGCTGATTTTACTTTGAAAAAATTTTAAAAAAAAATTTCACATTTTTCACCACTTAGTGTGGATGGTGTACTATAGCCCAACAAATTTATTACAATTTGTGCCACATATCTGATGTAAATTGTAGCTGTAGGTTAAGTCAGCTCAAAAAGTGATAAGTACCAAATAATGGTACCAATGAAAACACCAGTCTGTCTCTCACAAAAAAAAAGAACTCTTACAAAGCTCTATAGATGGAAAAATAAAAAGTATGGGTGTCATAATATGGCAATGCAAAGAAAAAAAAAGTTTTAATTTTTTAAAGGCATTACCATATTGCTGTGGTGGTACTGAGCCACAAAATAATGGTACCCTGTCATTTTTATCACACAATAAACGTCATAAAGTTTACTACTTTGTGTAAAAAATAATGACTTTTTGAGGCTCGATTTATGCAAACTGGCATAAATTGATTTAATAAATATTGGTCTATGGTGGATTGTATCATTGAATTTCTGCCAGAAAAAGGTGCAATTCCTGCTGCATGGTGATTTTACTTTTAACTTTTTTGCAACTTTTGTTACCATGGTCTTTTATTAACTAGTTCAGGAGCACGCCATTTTCCCTGGTTCAGGACCAGACACATTTTCGGGTTTTTTGTACACGCTTTCATACAGCATGGTTTTAAGGACTATAACATTTTTGTTTTCCTTTGTGTTAGTCAAAGTAAAAGTTCAAAGTAAGTCTTTTTTTGGTGATAAATAGGGCTTTATTTTATTTTCCATGTTTTTTGTTTATTTTAATATCCAAGAAAATGTAAATAAAAAAAGGAGGGAAATGTGTCTGTTTTTCACATTTTTCAAGGTATTTTATAGCTACTAAAAATAATTTTTAAATGCTTTTCTCTCTCCGTTGCAGTAGTTTTTACGTAGGTGACCCTTATTTTTGTGTCACCCCAGGGGAGGGAATAAAATATTTAATGGGTGTGGTAATTTGGCATTCCTTCTTTTCACTTTATTTATTTATTTATTTTTTGTCCTTTTATATATTTTTACACTTTGTGCCCCCCATAAGGTCATAATAGAATGCAGGAGGAGTGCAGCCTCCAATCACTTACTGTAGAGCTGATCTCGGTCCGTTAGGACTCAGCAGCTCATGCAGTTCCTGGCCCCCGTCAAATCACATGGCCGTGAAAATTACCGCAATATGATGACTCCCATAGCTATGAACACAGCACTCACACAGTGTACACAGTGATTGGGAAGGCAGGAATGCTAGTAAATCATCCCTGCCTTCCCTACAGGAAGTCCAGCTGTAGTAATAACCACCCCCCTCCTTCTGCAGCTGCATGATTTAATGCAACTGCTTAACTCTGCAGGGATAAGAGTGGAATGCCCAAATGTATAAAGTCAGGCAGTCCAGAAGCGGTTACATTAGACAATGATGATTACATTAGACAATCTTTTCATGCAGGGGTCTTTTACACAGGCTGAGTAGCAGGTCATAAGGAATGTTGACTGATGTTACAGGATGTATATAGGAGCTTATTTGAAAACCCTTCACACAAACCTTTTCACTTATGTCGCTAGACAAATGATTGTTTACTTGTTTGTCAGCTGATTGCTGTCTTCTTATGCAGGGCAATGATTGTGAATGTGGTCGTGTTTGTACAATCAGTGGCCATTAATAATAGGAAAAAGAGGATTTATTCACTGTATTGTAATGGTATCACAACTGATTCATTTGTAGAATATGGTTCTCTTAGGGATTTTTGCCACAACCATAATCTATGCGGCCCAATGTTGCTGAAACTCAGCTTTTGTTGCAGATTTTTCTGCACTTTTTTTTTAGCCAAAGCCAGTTGTGGATTGAACAGAAGGTGGAAGTATAAGTACTTCCTATATTTTTCAAATTCCCTTTGTAGCCACTCTTGGCTTTGGCTCAAAAAAACGCAGCAAAATCTGCAACAAAAAAAGTTGCATTTCTGCAACGTGGGGCCTCAGTCTAAAGTGGTATTCTCAGAAGGGCAATGGATCACCAAGTCCCCTATGTGAATCAAGCAGTAGTAAGAATGCATGCTGCCCCTCCATTCTTCTTAATGGGAATGTGGAAGACAAGAAGAGTACAGTGCTTGGCTATCTCTGGCAGTTCCATCAATAGCACACATCCCAAACCACTGTTTAATTTTCAAAGAGAATTCAGAAACTCCAGTTCTTGTGATCACTGGGGGACCCGTAGGAACCCCACCACACATTTAGGTGTTCCCCAGTTGACTATAACACATTAAGATGTCGTCCCAGCGACCAATTAGACAAAGAATACATTAAAAAATGAATAAATAAAAAAAATAAACACACTCATCTAGTCTGGCTCCTGTGGGAGCGGCTGCAGACTCCAGCTCTTGTGCTGTCTGAAGATACAGATAGAGTTGAAATTAGGACTGCACCCAAGATTCAGGATGGTTGAGAGGGGCCCCCTGCTGCCATAGGGCCTCGTAAATGTTTACCATTTTTCCTATGGCTAAAGTGGCCCTGTGCGCAACTACTTATTCATTCAGTGTGCTACTGTCTGCAAGTACCTTGAAATGCTCAAATCAGGGGCCCCAGCTTTACAGATGAACCTCCACAGATCAAATATTTATACCATATCCTTTATTACAATATAATTTATTTATATCAATATGTACACTTTTTTTTATAAACTAGTAGTATAGACTGTGACTTAATAACATATTGATATTCATTTTTGTTTATTTGTAAATTAGATGGCAGTTCAGAAGAAATACCTACCTTACTGCACTGTGCAGCAAAGCTTGGACTCAAAGAGGTTGCACTTTTACTAATGCAAAGCCCAGCAGCAGATTACATTTGCAGAGTCACTAACAAATATGGAGATGATCCAGCTAAAATGGCTGAAAACTATGGGCACAAAGAAATCCAGGATATGATTCATGAACTAACAGTAAGTGTTGCGCACTTCATTCAAATTTAACAACATTGCAAGATATACTGTACAGTAAGATGCTGAATGATTTGATGTGCTATAGTATCATATAATTATATGATGCCTTTACTTTTTGACCTTATATATTGTAAAGTATTCATATTCTGCTAATGATAGCACCAGATTACTGAAATTAGATATCAGGTATCCCATTCCACTTTTAAAGGAAGTCCACCACCTCCGCCAAGCATATTCAACTGCCACCACTGTGTTATTTATGTCACTTATGTAGATTTGGAGAAAAACAACTTTGAAGTGTTATGCAAATGGAGAAGTGCAATGGAGATGGGCCTTGGGAACACTGCTCTTGTTGCTCAAATAGGGTGGGTGATGTCAAAGTGGTGGGAAGATCAACTCCCACTGCAGAAGGTGGCTCAGATCAGGGGGTGCAGAGGGTGCAGTTGAACCTGGGCCCAGGAGCCTTAGGGGGACCATAAGATGTCTCTTGTCAACATGAGGAGACCAATACTATGAATGATATGTTGTAGTTTGGGGCCTGGTACAGATTGTGCATGGGACCCAGGAGCCTTATGTTTCACCTCTGTCTTAGATGGGAGTGGCAGAAGCAGTACTGCCAGGTCTGAAGGCCCACCCCCAGTGCACCAACTGCCTCATTTGCATAAAACTTCAAAGTTGTTTTTCTCCAAATCTTGAAAAGCAACATACATAACAAAGGTACGATAGGTAGACAAGGTCTAGATGAATGGCCTTTATGGTCACCAGACTTTACCCCAACTTTTGGGGAGTTATCAAAGATAAGGTGTATTCAAGAAAGCCACACATACAGTTGATTCAGTTCCTAAAATAGAGTATAAAAACTAGATTACAGCAATGTGTAAATAGTGAGGGCTACCAATTTGAGCATATAAAAGACTGTACTTAATTGTTTTGTTGTTCAATAAAATATTAATTTTACTATATACATTAATATATATATAGATAGATTTTTAATGTATAACTGTATATTAATAATAATAATAATAAGTTTATTTATATAGCGCCAACATATTCCGTAGCACTTTACAAATCAGAGGACACGAGCAGACAATATGAGACATTACAATGTGACAAAGAAATAAACATATCAAACAATAGGAGTGAAGGCCCTGCTCGCAAGAGCTTACATTCTATAAGGAGATAGGGGGTCACAAGAGGTCAGAGGGCTTGTTTGCTACCATGGTCCAGCCATCTTTTAATAGAAAAGGTTGTGTAACTGAAGCTGTATGAACCCGTCACCAGCCAGTATCTGTGAATTAAACAGATACTAAGTGCAAGAAATGCTGTGTAACTTCTAGATGGAGGGGCCAGGATCTGAGGAGGAAGGATTAAAGGTGTTATTGTTCTACACCTCTGCACACTACACTGTGATCAGGTCACATGATAAGCCTGACCATACATATGTTATTTTAGGGCAGTTTTGAAGGTGTTGTAGTTGGGGATTAATTGGATTGTCTTGGGTAATGCATTCCAGGCAACCAGTGCAGCTCGAGAAAAGTCTTGGAGAAGGGAGTGGGATGATCAGATAACAGGGGATGCAAGTCTAAGGTCATTGGCAGAAAGAAGAGGAAGATTAGGGCGGTAGACAGTGACGAGAGAGGAGATATAGGGGGGGTGCAGCACTATGGATGGATTTGTGGGTCAGTGTGATAATTTTCTATTGTATTCTGTGATGGATGGGCAACCAATACAGCGAATGACACAAGGTAGATGCGTCTATGTACCAGTTTGACAGAAAGATAAGTTTGGCGGCTCCATTCAGGACAGATTGTAGTGGGGAGAGTTTAGTAAGAGGAAGCCCAATTAGAGGAGCATCTTTGTGTGTGGGAGAAGAAGTCAGCTGAGAGAGACCAAGAGAGGTGGTTAGTGATAGAAGGCGAGAGGCAGATGGAGAGACAGGGGTGTTAATGGGAATGTTAAAGTCACCCATAATGAGAGTAGGAATTTCACAGGATACGAAGTTGGGAAGCCATGAGTTAAAGTGATCTAAGAACTGGTAGGGTAAACCATGGGGACGGTAGATGACAGCTACTCACAGGGAGAAAGGGTGGAAGAGTCTGACAGTGTGGACCTCAAAAGAGGAGAAAGAGAGCGATGGCACTGGCAGAATGACCTGAAAAATGCATTGTGGTGATAGAAGAACACCAACCCCTCCACCTTGCCTATCCTTAGGTCTAGGGGTGTGTGAAAATTGGAGGCCATCATAACAGAGAGCAGCAGAGGTTGCGGTGTCAGACTGTTTAATCCAGGTTTCAGTGACAGCCAGCAGGTGAAAAGACTTTGAGATGAAGAGCTCTTGAGTAATGTCAAGTTTGTTGCAGAGTGAGAGGGCGTTCCAGAGAGCACAAGAGAAAGAGACTGGTGGAGGAGAAGGAGACGGCAGACAACAAATATTAATAAAGTTAGAAGGGTTTCTTGGTGAGACAGGTACAGAGTTGAGGTTACCAGAAGGAGGACCAGGGTTTGGAGAGATATCCCTAGCAGCTAGTAGCAGGAGAATGGCAAGAGACAGCAGATGGTTAAATGACTTGTAAGATCGTCTGATTTGTTGCACAGAAGCACAAGTTGGGTTAAGGCGGTTGAGGAAGGTGAAGAGAGAGAGAGAGAGTGGGAGCTGAACAAAGGAGAGGGAAGGAGAGAGGGACTGATGTGGATTGAAGTAACAGGAGGTGGGAATAGGTGGTAAGTTTGTAAAAAAGCAGCAAATAGAAACAAAAAACATGCAGTGAACATGGTGAGACGATTGTATTTAAAACTTACAAGTTTTTGGAGTGATAATTCAGCTGAGCTGTCTTCTGACCTGTCTAAGTGCCATGTTTAACTGCAGCTTCTACACACTTGTGATTGAATTGCATCGTGCCAACCCCAGCACTTGTGCCTCCCCTAATACTGTGTCTACTTATATAGATGTAGCACTAAATTAGCTCGTAAAACAATTAATCAATTAAACACAACACATGAACTAAGCAAGCTATGCACAGAAAGACTAACAGACTTGCAGGCCTTCAAGCATCATAAAACACAGGGTATAACTACAAACAAATACAACATCAGATGATTTAGGATGATGGGAGTATATTCTATACCAGGAATTAAACTTTGCACAGATGACAAGATGGTTTCAGCAGACAGACAGATAAAATGAAGTATGAAGTTGATTCAATACCTGAATAGAGAGAGAGGAGATAAATGTCAGATCCTTGCCATGTTTAACTGCAGCTTCTACACACTTGTGTTTGAATCACACTTAGGATTGAATTGCATCATGCCAACCCCAGCACTCGTATACATAACTGTTTAACTGTATACATATATATTACCATATTATACAGGACAGTGTGTTACCAGTGTTTTAACTCATATTAAAAACATCAGATAAATATTATCTGTGAATTTAAAGGATTTGTTGAGGGTTCTAGAGATGTTGCGTACAGCAGGGTTTACAAAAAATATAACCAAAAGTTATCGCCTCTTCTTGCAAGAGGTTCAGATATATTGTTGTTTTTGCAATGGCAGGCCTGGTTTATGCTTAATAAAACATTTTTATGTAATAAACAAAAGGAGGGAGCTGATAAAAAAAATAATTATTATAGTCTTTACTAATCAGTTGCTAATAGTATATATGTATACTGCTAATTCCATTAGTTAAAATAATTAGATACACTCTGCTCAGACATCAATGTTTAGACCACATAATGTTCTTTAGAGTTAACTGTACGTCCCATGTATAATTCTACCAGTTCTCCGATGTTGTGATGTTGATTGTAAGAGGATGTTTTACTGGCCAGTTGCCAGAAATTTGGCTTAAGAATCGTTGATTATGTAGATAATCTGTTTTCCCTTAGTCCGAACAGCAGCACAATATGGGGTATCTCTGCCCGTGTGCTTGTAGGACAGGCAGAATTTTTAATTTACATAATTAACTGATACTCCCCTATAAGAGGCCAAGGAGACCTCCCCTCACTGTGTTAGTTATAAAGAATTTAAAAAAAAAAGCAACAATCCTTCCTAAAGGGGGGAGCTTGTGCTGCTATTCGGACTAAGGGAAAACAGATTATCTACATAATCAACGATTCCCCTTACGTCCAACAGCAGCATAATATGGGGATGTAGCAAGTAGATCCCCTAGGGAGGGTTCTCACTCACTACAGTACCGTATGAATGTCTAAAGGCAGTAGCCTCTGAACTACGGACATCTAAATGATAGTGTTTAACAAAGGTTAGTTGGTGGTGACCAAAAACGGCTGCACAAACTGCTCAAAAAGCAAGACCGTCTCTAAGCCCAGGAGGCCGACACAGCCCTTTGATAAACTCAGGCATTAACCCGAGCAAAAGAAATTTAAATGAAAAAGGTTTCACAATCTTCTGAAGGACTATGTACGCAGAAGATAAGTTTTGGAGACACCATACTATATCCAGAGTATGGAGTTTTCCCCCTTCCTTGGAGGAAGGAGCTGGGAAAGAAAACTGGTAAGGCGACCACCTGGTTAATATTAGCCCGAGAGGGCACCTTAGCCAGAAACTTAAGATCCACCTTCTCAAATGGTTCCAATGTCGGGCCGCAAAGGCCAAAAAGAACTGTGGATAGATCCCAGAGTGGAACGGGAGCAGCAACTACTTACCTAAGTCTCATAGCACCCTTAAGAAATTCTGTGACTTAAGGGATTCTGAGACAATCTTTTGCTTAAGCAGGTGGATAGGGCTGAAACCTGTACCTTCAGTGTGGCAGGGAAAGGCCCTTATCCAAGCAGTCCTGAAGAAAATTCTGAATCATTCTCGTAGAAGGATTCAAACTATTCACTTCCTGTCTGGAGAACCACTCCTTGAAGACAATACCTATCCTTAGGTATCTTTTATTGGTGGATTCTGCTCTTGCACAGAAAAAAGGTCTTCAGGACAACTTCTGACAGTCCACTAGGGACTGAGCAACCTTCAGGCTGTCAGGTTGAATCTTCTCAGATCCTGGCATTTCTGAGTTCCTTGGGAAACCAGGTTCTGGATTGGGGGAAGTCTCTAATAGATCCCTCGACTCATGAGCATGAGTTGGGAACACCAAGCTCCTTTTGGTTATCACAGAGGCTTGGTCCTGTCTGACTTTCATCAATACTCTTGGTATTGTGGAGGGAAGATGTATGCCAGCCTGAACCTCCAAGGGATGGACAGGGCATCCACTGCCAAGGGATAGTCCTCCTGATGTAGTGAGCAGAACGTCTCTACCTTGGCATTGAGTCTGGTCACCATAAGGTCTACTTCTGGAAGACCCTACTTCAGGGTGATCTGGTGGAACACTCTTGATTGAGAGACCATTCTCCTGATATGGTAAGACCCCGACTCAACTGATCCGCTACTATGTTCAAGGAGCCCTTGATGTGAACTGCGGAGAGATGGGTTAGATCTTTATCTGCCCAGGTGAAAATCAGACCTGCCTCCCTGAGGAGGGGAGAATTATCTGATGCCTTCCTGTTTATTACAGTCACCATGTTGACGGACCGGATCTTGACAGCTCTTCCTCTGAGAAGAGGAGAAGAATGGAGGAGTGCCAGGTGAACTGCTCTGAGTTCCCTCCAGATGGATGATGTCATCCTTTCTAGCCTGCTCCAGACTCCTTGTACGGTTTTCTCGTACAGATGGGCTCCTCATCCTGAAAAGGATGCATCGGTCAACAGGGTCCAAAGAGGTTGGATAGTGGACATCCAACTTTCAGGTGTATCACCAATTGAGAGAAAGACGGGTTCTGGGAGAAACTCTGATCCTCTTGTCAAGACTCAGAGGGCTATGATTTCAGACCCCTAGTACTACCGACTGGAGGGGATGCATATGCCATAAAGTCCAAGGAACTGAATTGGCTAAGGCTGACATGAGGCCAGGACTCTCATAATTGTTCTGATGAACATCTGATGCATCTTGAGAAGATATTATAACCTGTATAGCACCATCATATTCTGCAGCACCCTCACGGACATTAACAGATATAGGGCACTGTCCCATATAGGACTTACAATCCACATTCCCTATCAGTATGTCTTAGGAGTGTGGGAGGAATCTGGAGATCCCAGAGGAAACCCACGTAAACATGGGGAGAAAATACAGTCTCCTTGCAGATGCTGTCTTTGGCAGGATACGAACCCAAGACTGCAGCGCTAACCACTGGTCCACCGTATCGGAAGGCCTTTGATTATCTTTTCTCTCCTTATCGCAGTTAAAGAAATTTCTAGGCGGACAGAGTCAGACTGAACCTTCTTCCATGTGGAAGGAATCACCTCTGACTTCTCCTGGTTATTAGCCTGGATGTTGGAAAAAAAGATACAATTGTCTGCAGGTGCTGGAGCAGGATGGTTTCTGACTAGGCTTTTATTAGCCAGTCGTCCAATATGGCACTATGAACAGACCTAGAAGTCTGAGTGCAGTTGTTTCTGGAGCCATCACCTAGGTAAAGGTGTGGGAAGTTGAGGAAATGCGGAAGGACAGGGCCGCAAACTGGAAATGTCACCTGTAGGCGGCAATAGAAACAGCAATTCTCAGATACCTTCTGTGAGGAGGATAACTGGAACTTGCAAGTACGCATCCTTTAGGTCGAGAATGACAAGAACGTTGCTTTGGAGCAAGGATGTGACCAACTTCCCGGTGTCCCTTTGGAAACGCTCTTCCTTATGAAGAGACTTAGATATTAGGACTATAACATATATTGGTAGCGGGAAGTCTGGAAAGTAGACCCCAAACCTTCTTCTGAGGGGGGACCTTCCCAAGGCCCCCCTGCCCAGGTATTCCAGAATGGGATTTTCCAGTATAACCTGCTTCAGTGCAGGAAGAAAATGGGTTGCGAGAATCTGTCTTGTGGTGGGCGAAGAATTTGTCCGCATAGCCTCACTGTATTTATCTGCAAGACCAAAGTTCTTGGATCTTCTCCTGCAGCAGGAGAGGAAAAAATGGGAGAGACATCCCCCAACAGGAGTACTTGCCGCCACAGGAGGCGAAAAGTTGGCGTCAAAGCCAGGCTTCTTTCTGTCCCCTTCCTTGGGGAACTTACGTCCAGCCCCTCTGGGCTGATATCTAGCACGCCTCTGATATATAAGAACGTAGATTGAGGCGGCTGTGCTGATAAGTTCTGCCCCGGCCAGAAGGTCCTGCTTTCCCTTTAAAGGACTGTGGAAGGCACTTAACCTTTTAATTACAAGACCTTCCCTGATGTCGTCCAGGCCTCTGCTAAATGTTTACCCAGCTCAAGGGTAGGGAGCATACATTATACTTGGACGCATTGTCCGCTCCCCGAGGTTTCAACCATAATGGCCTTCTAGCAGCTGTAGAGAAGGCCCTATATTTGGCAGGCATCTTGACCTGGTATAGGGAAACTTCTGCTAGATACTCTCTTATTCGCTACCTCATTGGAGGAGATGTCCACAGAAGCCTGAGCATGTCAAAGCTTTATCCAGTGTTGCGCTCACTTGGAAGGCCCTTGGCCCCCTATAGGTGGAACTAGAGGCTTCCCCAAGTTCAACATCACGGTCGCCTGACCAGATGGACTTCAGCAGCCTAGGCATCCATATCAAGAGACCTGCTGGGATTTAGCGCAGTGTCAACATCACGGTCGCCTGACCAGATGGACTTCACCAGCCTAGGCATCCTTACCAAGAGGCCTGCTGGGATTTAGTGAAGTGTCTTCATCACACGAGTGCATCACATTGAGTATGTGAAAATCCTCTTCTGATAGAACTGACTGAGGATGTCTCTCAGTACGAAGCTTCTTGAGAAATCAAGTTCCAGATTTCTATCCTGCTCCTTGACCCACACAATTACGTCACAAATGGACGAATCCTTAGATGGGATCCCATGGCATTGGCGAAAGTGGATGTAATTGTACCATCAGGTAGAGGGATGTCGCACCCTGTATAAGCGAAATGTTTCATCTTAGAGGACCTTTCCCTCATTAAGTCGCCAACAGTGTCTTTAATATCGCTACAGCGGTATAGAGAATGGCCTAAACTAGTCAGTCAGCACAATCCAGCGCTACTGGGAAAAAGCTACAGAAGTGTAACAGAAAAAAAGGGATCCAGGAAACAGGACCTGCAAAAAAGGTTCCGGAACCTGAAGTGACAAAATCACTTCTCCCAGATTTAAAAACCTTTCTCTCCCTCTTCGCTTTAAATCCACTGCTATAGGAAGTGCGGTGTGTCTTTGTGGCAGACTGGAATAGAACCATAACTGCAATAGAAAGGCAGTGTGGGGAATTTGTGTCTGAGACGCTGTCATCAGTTTAAACTGAGCATAAACACCTGAAGCATAAGCTCTGCTGAAGAGCTCATCCAGGCAGGAGATGCATAGAGGTTTATTTTAACCCTGCAATAAAGCCTCCAAGTTCAGAAACTGACACATACTGAATACACAGCCTGCCCAGCCGCGAACATCTCACCTGAGATCAGACAAGGGCAGGCACACCCAGCCCAGAATGGCCACAGACAGAGAGCGTAGCAGGGAGAAACAAGGAAGCCTTAGGAGTAAAAAACCCCCAAGGAAAAAGATGAAAGAGGAGAAAAAAAACTTACAAAAATGTAGTTAACCCCCAAATCCTTAGAAAAAAATGAGAGGACAAAGAGCCTCCCTCCACCTGTCCAACACACAGGACAGAAAAAAACACAGTGACGGGAGGTCTCCTTGGCCTCTTATAGGGGAGTATCATTTAATTAATTATGTAAATTAAAAATCCCGCCTGTCCTACCAGCACACAGAGGCAGAGATACCCCATATTGTGCTGCTGTTGGACATAAGGGGAATCCCTGTTTTGGGGACATTTGCCAGACTTCTCTGCCCTATTAGAGGTCTCAATAGCTACTTCTCTTTGCATTGATTATCCTTAAAATGACCTCCACCTCTAAGGCTAGGTTCACACCTGCGCTGAGCTACGTTCGTGTTTCCATCAACAAGCCCGCTTAAAAATTGCAGAGAGAAAACTCCTGCATGGACTTTTCTCTCTGTATTTTTCAGGCGGAAACCCGGCGGAACCCATTATAGTCTATGGTAGCAGGTAACCGCTTTTTAAGCGGGTTAACTTTCCGTTTTTCGGGTCCCCAAGAGGAACCAAAGAACGGAAAGTCGAACGCTAGTGTGAACCTAGCGCCATTCTCTTTTTTTTCTTTACCTTACTTCTAAATGAACTTTCATCTACTTTTATCCACCAGAGAGATGGTCTATTTGCAAATCACTTAGCTGCTATGGGGCCCATGATGTAACGGAGGCCCATATTGAACTGCCTCAGTCAATTAAATTTTCCTGTTGTCATCATTAGGAGTAGCACACTGCATATGTTGTTTCACAGCTTCTATAGAGTTTTATTGCACCTGTATGAGATTATATGAAGTGAGCTCCTCCTCCCAGTCGTGGTTGCTGGCCTCCAAAACTTTATTATTTACACTATAAGGCTAACGCTCCACGTAGCAGGCTGCGGGAAAAACCGTTTTTCTTGCAGTTTTTTTTCACATTAAGTCCTGCTTCTTTCTGCTTCTATTATACCTATAGGGAAACCACTGGCATTTCCATAGGTATAATTGACATTCTGCGATTTCCAAAGCTGCAAAGGCTGCACCTATTTTTCTGCGATGTGTGGATGGGATTCACTATAATCCCATCCACATTGCAGTGACTGTAAAACGCCATGGTCAAACTGCAGCATTTACGCCACTTGCGGGATTGATCAGTTCACTTCTGACAGTTTTCCAACATTTTGGTGTAACATAATGAAGAGAAAATTATCAAGCCCTCTGCAGCAGTTTTTTGGTATCAAAAAGCTGCAGAGTTTTCCACAAGCCATATCTTGAATAAAGATTGTGACTTTTTGTATTTTATGACACACACACCACTTTTCCAAAAACTGAAAGGCGGCAGAGTCAGGCACAACCAAACAGGTTTACAATAATTCCTGCCAGAAATTAGCTCGTGTAAATGTGATTCTGTGACACACGGACTACCAGAAAATGTGTGAAATTTATTGAGAAGTTGTGTAATGCTTCATAAATGGACCGCTTCTTGGACTTTTGACTAAGCCTGGCATATGAAATATGTCCCAATTTTTAAGAAATCTTTTGCCCACTTTTTGATGTGTGTCACGCAGAGTTTTAGTAGTCTGTTATTAATTGAAACATAATGCAAAATAACGCTAGATCCAGCCGAAAAAGCTGTTGGTGGCTCATTCTAAAGCCTTATTGATTTCTGTGTGTGCCGCTGTATTTGATATCATTGGGTGCATTCACATCATATGTTTTACATCCATTTATCAGATTTGTGTATGGAAAAAATGGATGCAAACAGATGGCCATCCTGTTGGATAAACCATTATGATAGTGTCCGTTAAAAAAAAAAATGGACACCTATCATAGCAGACATTTAATGGATCAGTTAAAAAAAACGGACACATTAGCATCAGTTAGTGTCCATTAGTGTCCATTTTTATACTGTCCGTTTTTTTGTTTCTGCTTTCTAAGCATGCGCAGAAAAAAAAACATTACTCTCCGTTGCCCATACATTTTAATGTTAAAAAATAACAGACGCTTGACGTCTGTCATGAAACTGTTTTTTTTCACGGCCGAAAAAAGTCCTGCATGTTGGATTTTTTGTCAGCGAAAAAAAAACGGACATGTGACGGATTTGGTGTATAACGGACACAAGATAAAATCCCATTGAAATGAATGGAAATTTTAATGGATTTGTGATAGTTTTGCTAGTGTCCGTTGCTAAAATCTTGTAACGGACAATAGCAATGGACACGAAAGACAGTCACTAGCAGTAGTCTAAACGACCCCTTACATAAACAAATTGTTAAAAAAAAAAAAACTGATCCATGTCTGTCTTTTTTATGTACAAAAAAATATGATATACTATTCTCTTGTGTCCAAGAAAACAGATGCAAATTAATCTTTTTAAAAAACATTGGGGGAGACTGGCTATTCTTTTTGTCTAAGGCCCCATGCAGCGAACTGTTGCCAAAAAGCGCTGCAGAAAATACCTATACAGAAAACGCCAGTGTTTCCATTAGAATAATTGACATGCTGCAGATTTTTTTCTGCAATGTGTGGATGGGATTATCCAGAAACCCACCCACTTTGCAGGTACTGTAAAACGAAGTGGTTTTTTTTGCCAAAAAGCTGCGCTTTTGCAACGTGGGGCCTCGGCCTTTAAGGTAGTTTTCTAGTGTAAGAAAGTTGCAAACTGAGTTTGCGTCCTTCTAAATGTCAGTAGTGACAAAAATTGTCACATCTGGCATTTTCCTCCACACTTGCCACTTTCCAAAATAGGGTTAAGGTGAGGATGTCCTGGAGGAGATCTATTGTCATTTACACTATAAAACTGGTGTAAACGATGCCAGAAATCTATGCCAGCAGGCACACAACCCAGAGAAGGGTGTACCTAATTTATGAGGAGGCACAAACTCCACTAGCAGAGGAGATATGAAGACTGGTGTTGAAAATGCCAGTCTTCATAAACTTCCCCATTGTCTCTATTTAAAGGCCAGTTGTTTAATGGATGTAAAAAAACATGTGAATGCACCCTTAGAGCCATTAGCACTTGTTATGCTATTTAACCTTCTGGATCAGACTTCAATTCGTTGTCCATATTTGCTCGCAACAGATATTTTAGTTATTTATTTCTCTTGCTTATATGGTAACAACATATTCCATAGTATTTTACAGACATTTTAATCACTCAATATGTGGAAGGAAACCAGAGTACCTGGAGTAAACCCACACAAACACGGGGAGGACATACAAACTCCATGTAGCTCCTCATTGGATTTAGCTCCAGGATCTCAGTACTGCATGACAACTGTACTAATCACATAGCCACAATGCAGGTGAATACTCTATAGTCTTCAGTTAACCAGCATAGTTACAGTCATATGAAAAAGTTTGGGCACCCCTATTAATCTTAATCATTTTTAGTTCTAAATATTTGGGTGTTTGCAACAGCCATTTCAATTTGATATATCTAATAACTGATGGACACAGTAATATTTCAGGATTGAAATGAGGTTTATTGTACTAACAGAAAATGTGCAATATGCATTAAACCAAAATTTGACCGGTGCAAAAGTATGGGCACCTCAACAGAAAAGTGACATTAATATTTAGTAGATCCTCCTTTTGCAAAAATAACAGCCTCTAGTCGCTTCCTGTAGCTTTTAATCAGTTCCTGGATGAAGGTATTTTTGACCATTCCTCTTTACAAAACAATTCCAGTTCAGTTAAGTTTGATGGTCGCCGAGCATGGACAGCCCGCTTCAAATTATCCCACAGATGTTCAATGATATTCAGGTCTGGGGACTGGGATGGCCATTCCAGAACATTGTAATTGTTCCTCTGCATGAATGCCTGAGTAGATTTGGAGCTGTGTTTTGGATCATTGTCTTGCTGAAATATCCATCCCCGGCGTAACTTCAAATTCGTCACTGATTCTTGTACATTATTCTCAAGAATCTGCTGATACTGAGTTGAATCCATGCGACCCTCAACTTTAACAAGATTCCCGGTGCCGGCATTGGCCACACAGCCCCAAAGCATGATGGAACCTCCACCAAATTTTACAGTGGGTAGCAAGTGTTTTTCTTGGAATGCTGTGTTTTTTTGACGCCATGCATAACGCCTTTTTGTATGACCAAACAACTCAATCTTTGTTTCATCAGTCCACAGGACCTTCTTCCAAAATGAAGCTGGCTTGTCCAAATGTGCTTTTGCATACCTCAGGCGACTCTGTTTGTGGCGTGCTTTCAGAAACGGCTTCTTTGGCATCACTCTCCCATACAGCTTCTCCTTGTGCAAAGTGTGCTGTATTGTTGACCGATGCACAGTGACACCATCTGCAGCAAGATGATGCTGCAGCTCTTTGGAGGTGGTCTGTGGATTGTCCTTGACTGTTCTCACCATTCTTCTTCTCTGCCTTTCTGATATTTTGCTTGGCCTGCCACTTCTGGGCTTAACAAGAACTGTCCCTGTGGTCTTCCATTTCTTTACTATGTTCCTCACAGTGGAAACTGACAGGTTAAATCTCTGAGACAACTTTTTGTATCCTTCCCCTGAACAACTATGTTGAACAATCTTTGTTTTCAGATCATTTGAGAGTTGTTTTGAGGAGCCCATGATGCCACTCTTCAGAGGAGATTCAAATAGGAGAACAACTTGCAATTGGCCACCTTAAATACCTTTTCTCATGATTGGATACACCTGGCTATGAAGTTCAAAGCTCAGTGAGGTTACAAAACCAATTTTGTGCTTCAGTAAGTCAGTAAAAAGTAGTTAGGAGTATTCAAATCAATAAAATGATAAGGGTACCCAAATTTTTGCACCAGTCAAATTTTGGTTTAATGCATATTGCACATTTTCTGTTAGTACAATAAACCTCATTTCAATCCTGAAATATTACTGTGTCCATCAGTTATTAGATATATCAAATTGAAATGGCTGTTGCAAACACCCAAATATTTAGAACTAAAAATGATTAAGATTAATAGTGGTGCCCAAACTTTTTCATATGACTGTATCTGCCAGTTTCCAGTATCAGTGGGAATGTAACTCCAGCACTCTGTCTCAGGCGTTCCTTTTGAGAAGATGATTTTCTGGCCACTCACAGAAATAGAGAGAAAGTGTCGCAGCCCATCTTCAGTTCAGGATCCTATACAGTAGGTACATGAAGCCTATTGCATGGTGTAACCTTACAATGTATTTTTTGTATGGTGTAACCCTACAATGGTTTAACTTGTTTATCAACTTCCACTTTGCTTTATTTTTTTTTTTTGTATGAAACATTAAGCAAATACATGATGTACTTCCTCTGCTACTTCTGCTTTGTAAGCAGAAAGCATTGCAAGAGAATATGTTCCTCTAACTTCTCTAGAGACCTGAATGCAATTACAGATATCCATAGTGAACAATAAAACTGTCATATAATACAGTATTATGTGATGGGTAGCACATGTACTTGAGGTGGCAATATGAAATATTAAACTGAAGCCCTTTATCACAGAGACACTAGCAAAGTATTTTTGTAGGTATAGGAAAGATAGCATGGACATTTGTGTTATCTAGAAAAAGTGTCACATAATGGTGAGTGTTAAAGCTAAACATAATAAACTCTGTGAGCTGACACAAGATTAGATAAAACAGGGTGTCCTCTTTGACAACACATACTCATTGACAAGAAATAGCACACTAAGAAAGAGTTGTTGGAATGAAATGAATCTTTCTATGTGATGATATATGTAAGTGATTACAATATTAGAGTGAAAGGATAAGTGTATTGGGGAATACTGTCAAGTGAAAAGAAGTCTTTAGTACCCTGTTGGGCCACATCTAGCATGCATGTAAGATGAGACACAGTTGGGAATGGAGGCATACAAGTTCTGTATGGTATCCTGTTGCTCACAGATGTTGCAACTGGGCTTGAAGCTGTTACTAAGTTGTAGGTCGTCAAAGCTGGTGTTCCAGCTGATTCCATAAATACTCAATTGATAATAAATCTGGAGTCCAGGCAGGCCATGGCAGTGTTGCAGTCTGGTGGAGACATTCCTGGGAAACCCTTGCTGTGTGTGGATGAGAATTATCCAGCTAAAAAGTACTAATGGAAACCCTGCCTTGAAAGGCAACATATGTGGTCACAGGATGTCCTGTACGCATCACTGAGCTGTTAGTGTCTCTCATATCACTACTAGGGGTTCCCGAGTATTATTTGCAATGGTTATCCATATGATTACACCAGCAGTTGAGCAGTTGGGGAAATGTGTCACTCCACAGCAAAAGCACGACTCACCACAAGGCCACCATACTGAAACCTGACTGTTGTTGAATCCAAAACAGAACCTAGATTTATCACTAAAAATTATATGGTTCTAGTATGTAGCAGTCAAGGTTTCTTATTCACGATGCCACTGCACATGAAGGTGACGGTGGCTGGCTCTCAATGACAGGACACATAATGGAAACGATGACATCAAATTTCCTTCAGCTAAGCCAGGGGTCCCCAAACTACGGCCCGCGGGCCGCATCCGGCCCCCGGAGGCCATTTACTCGGCCCGCGTCGCAATTTCCTTTTGTTATTTCAATTGTGAGGGCACAGGCGCTTACAATTGAAATAACCCACCGAGCGCTACACGGGAAGTCTCGTTCTTGTGTACACGCTCGGCGCTCGTCGTCCGGACCTAGAATGATCACGTCATGACGCACGACGTGCTCATCTAGGCCTTACAGCCGAAGACAGAGGAGCCGGGACCACAGCGTGGGAGCGGCTGCAGTGCTAGGTAAAGTATATTTTCACTTTTTTTTTACTGGGCATGGAGGGGGATCAGAGAGCTGGATCTATATGGGGGAGAGCATGGGACCTATATTGGGGGGCATGGGACCTATATGGGGGAAAGAGCTGGCCCTATATGAGGGAGACTGCATGGGACCTATATGGGGGGAAAGAGCTGGCTCTATATGAGGGAGACTGCATTGGACCTATATGGGGGAGACTGCATGGGACCTATATGGGGGAGACTGCATGGGACCTATATGGGGGAGACTGCATGGGACCTATATGGGGGAGAGAGCTGGACTTATATGGGGGCAGAGTGCTGGACCTATTTGCGGGAAGAGAGAAGCACATTTCAGAGGTGCACTGTGCTGTATTTGGGGAGTACAGTGTATGTAAGTGTTATAATCTGAGGTACAGTGTGTGTACAGTATTATTGTTGACATATATTGTTTTTGTAGGCCCATACTTCACATTGAAATAATGGTGAGTTTGTTGACTTAAATTTACTATTTCTTTATTTTGAATGTTGTATTTGTTTCCTTTTTTTTTACTTTAAAATGAGATACGTGTAGTGTGCATAGGGATTTTCATAGTTTTTCTTATAGTCCGGCCCTCCAACGGTCTGAGGGACAGTGAACTGGCTCCCTGTGTAAAAAGTTTGGGGACCCCTGAGCTAAGCACTTAGAAATGGTCCAAGCACTTAGCAGAAGGAAATTTGATGTAGGCAGGGCTGTGAAATAAGGGTGCCACCCATGTCTGGATGGTGGGTAAGGAAACTGTGAGAGCTACTCAGAGGATCAAATGATTCTCTCTTATGAGGGTCTGTCTGGGCCCTCATCACTGTTCCCAACGTCGTCTCCTAACAACTAGATCAGAATGGCCTAGATGGTGGGCAATATGTCAAAGCACCATCCTGCTTCTCTCAGTCCAATTATACAGCCCCTTTCAAAGTCTGTCAATTAGGCAAAATATTTTAGAGTGCCTCATAAAACCACCAACAATCTCTAACCAAGGAATACACTACCCAAAAGTGCCTTTTTTGGTTAATAAGTGTGTATATACGCTATTAGAGCCTGTATAGTTACATAGGTGTAGTCTTGCCCGACTAGTTTCTAAATTAAACCAATTCAATACAATATTGTGACATAGTAGCAAAAACTTTAACAGAATACGATTCACAACATAACCACTAAGTAGCCACACTTAGATGCATATTGGATAGATCTTGTTACAGATAATTGCAAAAAATTTTAAGCAATTCAACTTGGGTCACACTGGATATATTGAACCAAGAGGAAGAGTAAGAAGGAGTAGAGAGTCACTGCTAAATAAAGGTTTTTCTGTTGCGGAAGATTGCCAAAGTCTATGTTGCACCTATTGATTTAAATTTTAGGCAATGAGTGACTTCCCTACTGATATCAGCTGACTAATGGATGGTTAGTTAATGGGACTCCCTGCCTTCAACTAAATGCAGAGGTAAACAGATTATTTAAAAGGGTACTCCAAAATGCACAATTCCATTTACTATGCGCAAAGAATGGAACAGTCCTCATAAAACCAATAATTTCTGTGGCTACCTGCCTTACTACTACATCTTTCACTGATACACATTAACATTGATACATTGACTGGCCTACGAGATAAAGGAGTGCATGTAAGTATTAAATTGTCCAGCTCTATATTTACTGCAATTCCTCTCATAAATGTTGATCTTGCCAAGGATGATCTTACCAAGGAGTGCACACTGTTGTCTTGCTTTAGTTTCCTCAACAAGACCAGGTACCAAGTAATGAAGAAATGCCAAAGTTGAAGGTCCTAATGGAAAACCAATCTGTTCCCCTGAAAAGACCAAGCACAGTAGTATCTTCATGGGCTACTATAACAATGACAAACATTTGTAATGTGCTTTTCTCATACAAAAGACACAAGGGTCCGTTGTTTTATGGAAAGCAGAGTACTCGGTGGAAACCCATGCAAACATTGTGCTTCTCAGTTTTAAATTGTCAGAAAGTTTTAGAATTTCTCAGCAATGAGTCGCTGAAATTTCTTACC